>JAGFBZ010000693.1:1200000-1800000 GCA_018398805.1 Hirundichthys speculiger | reverse complement strand
AGCAATTACCAAACACAAACACATAGAGCCATTGTCTAAACAATAAATCCTTTCCTCTCACCCTTTTTTTTTATTTTTTATTTTCATGGTTCAAAGCAGATAAGTATCTTTGGTTTTCATGATGCCTCTTCCAAGAGACATATCTTGGTAATGGCTCGCTCTAATGTGTTTGTCCTTGTCTGAACACAGATGCTGTGGACTCTCATCTTTGAATCTAGCCTTATCTTGATAATTTTTTTTGGGTCCATCTGAGCCAAAATAAATCTGCCATATATTGGGTTTGTCTCCAGCAGCGGAACACATAGATCATACTTGGAGAAGACACCTGGAGGAATATTTGGCTGTGTTCTTATCACCAGTAGATGATTTGGGGTCAAAGCCTCTAGTATGTTGGGTTCGTGGCTATCTTTGTAGCTTCTTTGATAAATGAAACTCTGTTAACTACAAATGTTTCATAGCATGCAGCATCATTTTCAATATACATCAACACTGTCACACTGTCTGTCTAAAATCTTGTCTCTTGACTGTAGCTGTAGTTCACATTGCAACATCTTGTGCATTTTCACCACTATTACAGCCGCTGCCAACTCCAACCTGTGAACAGTGACCATTTTGAGTGGTGCCATTCTCAACTTCCCGATCATGAATGAGGTGAGCTTTTGGTCCTTTTCAATGGTCAGCAGAAGATAAGACACTATGGTAGCTGTCGATGCTGGTGTCAGAAAAGTGGTGCAGTTGTGCCTTTTTGACGACACCAAATCCTGCAGGCTTGATGCACCTGCTGACACAAAAGGATGAGATTTTTTGTAAGTCTGACAACCACCTTTTCCATCTTTTTGCTTGTTCTTCTGACACCTCCTTATCCCGTGCCTTGTTATCTTTAAAGAGTTCCCACAGGAGCAGCTTGGCAGAAAGGACAAAAGGTGCAAGGAAACCCAGGAATCCATAGGTTGAGCCTACAACTGACAAGATTCCACTTCTCGTACATGGTTATTGCTGTCCTTCAATCTTGAGCTTGAATGTGTCAGAAATTGTGCACCATAGGACACCTAGTACCCTCTCTGTGGGGAGCTGATCCTTATCCAGATCTAGATCTTTGGTCCCTTTTACACTGAGTCAATGTCTGCCATCATGCTCACTGTATCCTTCCTGAATATTGTGAGAACTCCTACAAGGGTGTTTGTGAGGTCAGGGCCTTGAAGTAATTCATTGTTCAGTGATACTCCCTGATATAAAGCAGTACAAATGAAATCAATTATTAATTTCCACTTTTTCAGATGGTAAACTCCATGATGAGGAATAAACCACAGTCTTCCATCATCACGATGTAGTTCCTCTTCTGGGACTTTGGTGGCGTATTCCTTGTTTACGAACTCTCTCATGAGTATGCTGTATTCCTTGTGGAAGTCAGGATTCCTCTGAAACTTCCTCTTGAGGCTTGTGAGGCACTGCTCGGCAAGAGATCTGTTGTTCAGGCTGTTTTATTTCCATATCTTTCAGTGGTAATCCGATGCAGCAGTGACCATCAACTAGCTGTGTGGATTTTCTGACTTGTCATTAAATCCTCTCTCTGGGAAGTCTGCGTTGTACAGCTGAGTCAATAGGTTTTCCACATTGGACATGGAAATGCGATTGACTGAGTGGCTCGCAACGTCTTGGTTAGCCGCAGCAGTGCCTCTAAGTGGGCCATTGATAACCCATCCAAGGGATGTATTTACTGCATAGGGCCCGTCACCTCTACTGTTTATTATTTGCTGAGGCTCCATGGCTTTGTAGACATCTGTGCCAATAAGCAGGCCAACTTCTGATTTTATGTGCAAGAGGTGAACTTCACACAGGTAAGGCCACTGGTCCATTTCACTCTGCTGAGGTATGTTTTCCTTTTTTACAGGTATACTTGAATGAATACCTGTGGAAGCTCTATGTCGTTCTCCTCTTCCAAGCCACATCCTTCCAGATCTGACAAGTGTTTACTTTTTTCTCAGATCATATAGTGGTGAGCAATATCTCTGATTTCCTTCCTCGGTGGTTAAGCTGATGCATGACTGCATTGGTGTAGAAAGTCGCCGTGCTTCCTTGGGCTACAATGCATAGACCTGCATTACTCTGTTACTGCTTTTGCACTTTATCTTCACTGGTACTATGGGGAAGAATAGTTTCCTTGCTACCTTCCCCAGCGTGTCCTCTAACTTGCGGAGGGTTCAGGCTGCAAGAACCACAGCAGTCAAGACCTTTTCCAGAATAAGCAGGGACCTTGCTTATTAGAAGGTGTTAAAATTACTGTTCTTTTAGATGACAGGAGGAAGAATGTAGCTCTGTCAAATCACAGAAAGTTGGAGTCTATCCCTGTTTTAATAGGCAACAGAAAAAGTCTGGTAAATATGCAGCGAAACAAGATTCAAATCTTGTGTTCATTCCACATCAACCTATCCATAACACAAACTGGACAGATAATGCTCCGAGCACACTGAAACTAGCTTTACAAAATGTTAGATCTTTGGCAGGAAAAAAAAATTCTAATGAATGATTTTATTGCAAAGCACAAACTTAATTTCTTCTTTTTAACAGAAACCTTGTTAGAGAGAGAAAATGATTAAGTTGTTCTTATTGAAGCATCTCCTCCAAACTTCAAGTTTGAGTGAAGCTAGACTACACAAGAAAGGTGGAGGAGGGGGTGTTTTGTTTAATGACTCCTTCCAGTGTACACAGATGTCTTATAAAAATTTGCATTATTTGAATATGTAGCTCTGCAGAAGAATTCCCCTAGTCATGTGCTGTATTTGACACAGTTGACCATAACATCTTACCAGACCTGCTGTAAAACTGGGTTGGACTTTCTGGCGCTGCAATAAATTGGTTTAAGCCCTATCTAAAAAAAATCGGCAACAAAATCAGCAACCAATGCGCATGACCAGTGCAAGCTGAGATGTTAACTACATTCTCTCATTTATCAAACCCATATTAATGTACCCAGTGTCTGGCAGAGGTTCTGGGATGATTCACTTGCTGAGTCCTTCTTAATCCTACTTATGATCTCATAAAAACAGAAATACCATCTAAGTTGTAAAACAGCATGCGTGATTACATTGTATGTGCTTCCTCCAAACAAAACACATTTGTTTTAGGTGAAGGATAGATGAATAAGATCACAGATGAGGAAAAGTGGAGTGACAGAGTCACAAGAACATCATAAAATGTAGTTACTGGTGCGCTCTAGTTACTGAGGCATGAAGATGAGAGCAAAGAAAATGCTGGCTGCGATCTTTTGGTCAAATTCCTTAAAACAGAAAAGAAATCTCATAATATCGAAGGGAATTCTCGGAAGTATCAAGTATGTCTGCTTTATGATTAGTTACACTGAATTGGTTAACTATTACTCAGCTTTATCATAAAGTAATAACCTTTTTTAAAAAAAAAAATAGCCAAAAGCTTTACAGGCATGTAATATTCAGTGAAACCAACTTATTCCTTCCCTCTCAGCACATCATCACTGTTTGTTATTAAGTGTAACTGGGTCATGAATATCAAACAATTCAGCACCAGCATCTGTCGTTATCTCCTGTCATTCATCCATCTATCCATTATGCAAGCCCATTTAGTCCTGTGTAGGGTCACAGGGATCTGCTGGAGCCTATCCCCGATCTCTTCAGGCAACAGGCAGGGGTACACCCTGGACAGGTCACCTGTCCTCTCCTGTTGTTATTATTATTATCATTATTATTATTATTATTATTATTATTATTTAATGGACCAATGTAGTGGATTACGGCATCCTCCTAGTGGTTCTTAGTTGTTACTCCAAAAGAAATGTCATGGCACAATAGTGCAGTTCTGGAGTTTGACTTTCTCTAATCTACTGAAGTCTTGGCACACAGTGAACACTCTAAACTCTATATTTCAATTACAATTAAGATTCATTTAAGCAGTCAGCTGCATACCATCTAGGGAATGATGTCTGGGTTGTAGAGCTTATGTAACAACAGGCCATTTTCTCCTGTGGAATCACTTGGATTCCAAGTGTCCATAAATAGCAAATACACAACATAAAAGTCTCAGTGATCCCCTCACAGTCCTCCAACAAACATGCCAAATATAAGTGAACCCACTGCCATCAGTAATTACACAGCTGACTAGGAGAATGTGATATGATTTCTTTCTCCAATTTAACACTGCCAACTTCTTATCAATATCTCTAATGAGATCCCAGAAGAGGTCTCAAGGGCATGAGAGTCTGGTGTTCCTCAGGGCTGAGCATGGGAACACTCACTGTAGGTGACAGAATATTTTCTCCAAAAGACCTTTGCATTAACCTTTTCTGATGTGTACCAATTACACCGAGGACTGCTCCAGTACCATGACTCAGCCAGATGCATTATAATCTCCCTCTTAGTCTTAATATAATCTTTGAGCTAATTAATTTAGGCTCCTATGCAATGAAAAATGAAGGGGAACACCACTTGAATATTGATCACTGAATAGCTGTAAGCTCATTGAAATAGTGGCTGAAATATTATCTCAGCTTAGTGGAGTCACCTTGAAGGACTTCTTACACGGGCATCTTTCCTTTACATAAGATGTTGAGAAAATTACAAACAGGAGTGTCAAGTGTATGCTTTTTTTAAAAAGTAAACTCTACTTCTCCACAATCCAGTAAATTTGAGCATATTTAGATATCTGTATGGGTAATATACTTTAAGATGCTTTTTGTGCTTTAAAACATTGGGGGGGGGGGGGGGGGGGGGCATGTAGCATCCAACACATGAGATGTCAAGATATTATTTATTATTATTATTTATTATGCTTTGGGGTTTTTTCCTAATTTCTTCAAACTTAGAGAGCTTATACAAAATCCCACAAACAACACAAATATTTTTATAAATAAATATGAAAAAAAGACATCTATAGTGCATTATATTATTTATCCCACATTCATTGGTGTCCATTTTTACAATTAATCTATGGTGAACATACACAGCAAACATTTCAAGGCTCACTTTCAACATTGTCGAGGAAAAAGCATCTCCAGAAAAATTAAAGCCGTTTCCAATTTTCTGAGCTGTAATTGTTTTATAACTGAGGTTTTTAATGTCTTGAAAGTTATTAACTTTCGCTGACATGATTCACTTTCATTTTTTTTAAAACACCAACTCGTGTTTATCACAGTTGCCTTGTTGCCGAGGGGTGTAGCACATTCTGTGTTTGTATTTCATCTTTATTACATATGCATGAATGTTTATTTAGTTTATATAAATTGACTCAATCATTTAATCATACAAATGTGGAGGCACGGAGAGAATTAAATCTATTTACACAGAAAAGTATGCAAACATGGGGCTTATTGCAAGTCCCACCACTAAAAACTTGCCTGCAGCAGCATTTTTATATTACCCCCCCCCCACCCCCCCAACACTTGACTAAAACTTCAAACAGACCTTGAATGATCTTAAGCCATATGGCAATGAGAAACACAAATATAAAGGGAAAGGGTAAAAAGGTGCTCTATTGTTGCTTTACATAGAAAAATTACATCTACTTCCCCTTTGAAGCAGAACCTTCATAAAAGAAACCTGAAAAAGTCCTGGTGTGTTGTGAAGGTCAGTGGAGTACACAAATCAAATCAAATAATCCATTCAGTTTCTTTAGGTAGTAGCAATATGGCATTCATAACACATGTAATATTTTCACAGATTTTCTTTTATCATCCAATGTGACCATTTTCAAATCCCATTTTACTGGGCAAATGATTTTACACAAACCAGGGTTTGTAAGGAATCCATCACCGGCACTGACCAAGACACTTCTGTAACATTAACCAAGAAGCAGCTGAGCTGCATGTTACTGACAGTAATTAGGATGCTCGTCTTCACAAGAAGATAGACCCACAGCCCAGGACACACAATGCCTGTTCAGTGTTTTCATGTGAGCTGAAAGCATTCACAGAAGTTCTGCTTCATCCTCGTCATCCTCAGAGCCTGATGGTCCCTGGCGAACCTCTTCATACCACTTGTTGGTCAGGGTCTTCATCTGTATCCGGCCATGTAACAGGTCCTGCCAAACACACATGTAAGAAACGTCAACATTAGCAGACTTGAAAAAAAAACCAAAACAAAACAAAACATGAAAAAGTCACAGAACTACAAAACAAATGCAGTGACATGCTAAGGTTCCTAATATTGTTTTTGGAAATACTGTACAAGATGAGAAAAATGTGGGAGGGTATGGAAAATGCAAAAGCATAAAAACAGTTTTTCTGTTGCAGGCCTTAAAATGGAATGTGGATACATATTAAAAAATGAAATGAACCTGACAAAAAAAGTAAGTTTCATCAAGCTTAAAACTTCTCTAACTGCCAATTTGCACACTTTTGCGCCATGTATACCCTGGTAATAAGATGCCTTAATTACAAATCTTCCCACAACAACAAGTCTCCTTACTCCTGAAAAGCATCATATGTACATTTCTACCAAAAAAAAAAATCCTAATTTTACATGTAAATTTTAAAAAGACAGCAACATTTCCAAAGAAATCTGTTAAATTCTACTATACATATTCTTAGACAACAACAAATGATGAAAGGAGAAATATTTTGTGTCTCAGCAGGGCATTTATGTTGACTACTGATGTAAAAGGCTCGCTGCAGTTTTTCATTAAGTGTGTTTGAAAAAAAATATGATGCAGGGGTGGACTACTGCGAGTAACTGAATACACAATACTTGATATTTCAAAACAAAACAAAACAAAAACAAACAAGCAAAACAATGAAACTGCTTTAAAACCCCTCTATGTACCAATACCACTTCTGACCACAAGGGAGCGTATAGATCTGTCACTGACAGTCACTGTGCTTATGTGTGGGGTCAGTCTGGCACGTCTTGTAATACCATGCTCTCCCACTAGATGTGTACTCTGTGGCGTCTTGTGCCAGGGGCTGACACATGAACTTTGCTGCCCTCATGTGGAAGTGGCATTGCTGCACAGAACAGCTTTAACAGAAGAATAAGTAGATTTGGTTGGCCACAAGAGAGCTTACAGGCCTGGCTCGATGTCTACAATTTTTTGAATATTATAATTTCAAAAATTATTTCCATAAATCACATTATTATCAGTTTATTATCACAGTTGAAGGACAATATACCTTTAAAGCTTGAGGGGAACATATGAAAAAAAATAATGTCTTCGCCTAAGAGCTTGTATTTGACTGTCTCAAGTGACAACCATGAAATGCAAAGTGGCAAACACTTCAACATTATGTAATCCTGTTATTGTGAACCTGCCTGCATTTGTAAACATGCAATTCAGTGAGACTTTTCAGAATACTGTGACATTACAGACCCAGATCAGAGCAGAATTGTCCAGCTTTATCTTTTTTTTTTTTTTTTATCTCCGCCCAACTTCACATTTGGTGTACCTCAGAAATGGGTAATGTAAAGTTGTAGCATTATTTCAAAAGCGGCACACCCTGCAGTAAAGAAGGGTGAAATGGAGCGGAACATTTGAGTACACCACCTAAAACTGGCTATTTTTATCAAAGCATGTCACTTCAGGAAACTGTGTAAGCTTTTGAAAAGAGACCATGATGGAGACACTGAAGTGTGAAAAACAAGACCCCCCCCCCAAAAAAAAAAAAAAAAAAAAAAAAAACTTAAAACATCCAAAACAATAAAGAGGTAAAAATAAAACAAACTCTCAGGATCTGTTAACAAAAGTTGCACGGAAGTCATTCTTGTCAATCTAATTGCTGACATCTGTTAACAAAAGCTTTAAGGTTTGCACAGAAATTCCAGCTCTGACAACAGACAAGACAGAAGCAGTGGGTCCACACATAAAAGCAAAATGTGAACCAGCATATCCTTCTTCTTACTCAATTTAGTCACTTAAAGAAAAAAAACAAAAACAAAACCTAAGCCTTGTACTCGTTTTTTTTTTTTCTTCTTTTTTCTGTCAAGGGTTTTTTAGAACTAAATTGTTCATTCTGGTATCATCCTGGCAATAAACTCACACAGTATAAATGTCATATACTGAACATCCACACGCCTCTGCCTCCCCTACCTCTTGGGTGAGTCTGCGAGTGAAGAATGGGTTAAGGTACTTAGCATCAAGCCACATGAAGCCCTTCAGATCTTGTCTGTGGAAGATCTGAGCCTCATACTCCTCTTCTGTCAGCTCTGATAGGTGCTCTGATTCAATGGTGTTACCCTGAACAGAAAACATGAGGACAGGGAAAATGGAGTCAGATAAAAAGAACAGAGAAAAATGAGAGAAAAGGGGAAAATAAAAGGAGAAAGGCAAAGAAATGTGTTGAAAGAAATGCAGCAAGGGGACCGGGCGAGATGATGAGACAGCAGCGAGGGTAGGAAGCCAAGATCACACAAACAGAGACGCACACGCAGTTAACACGAAATAGATTAGGGGGAGAAAGCAGAGATCAAATAGAGGGAATAACATCAAAGAGGGCATGAGAGTCATGAGGAAAAGTGAGGGTTTGAAAGATCTAGCTCCTGGTATCAAGGGGGGATTTTTTGACCACAAGTCTCACACTAACGCATGACCACAACTGCCAATGATTCCAAGAGTAAGATATACATTAAATAAATGACCCCTTATCTTACATTAGAGCTAGCAGAGTTAACAGAAATATTAAATACAATAGGCTGTTTTCTAGTTTTTGGGAGTTTTCATCAATGCCAGCTCTTCAGGGAGTACATCTGTGTGAAGAGAAGCCTCTGCTCCCTGCTGACTCAGTGTCCTTCACACAAACAACCCTTTGATGTTTCTCTCTCTAAGGAGAGCAGTAAGAGCCTGACGGCAGAACAGAGGATGTTACAGCTAATATCAGTGCAGACAACAAAAGCTGTGTGTGTGTTGCCGTAGAGGCTTCCAGCCATTACCATTTTCTCCGTCTTGCTCAGGTTGATGTCCTTCTTGTTCTTGCGCCGTGACTGACTATCCTCAATGTCCATGATGCGGATGAGCGGCATGGTCCCGCCACCCAGGAAGAGGATGGTAAACAACACAATGATGATGGTGGTGGTGCCGATTAACTGACGCTTTTCAATGGGTTCTAGGCCCAAATGAAGGCCCAAAGCATAGGGAATGGCACCTCGCAAGCCTGGTGAAAAAGTCACGAAAGATACTAAACACAGATTTCCCACTCCTAGGTTTAACACGTCTAAATATCCGTTGAAGGAAAAATAAATCTGTGCACATGTATGCTTCTCTTGCTTTAACCTTTTTGCTATTTTTAAAATATGGAGGGAAATGTCCATTCATTATCATTATCAATTACCAGTTGATATTTGTAAATATGAGGAAATGTCCTTATGATAATTAAGGACTGCATTTCATATTCTTGAAATATATTTATGATATACAGCCTGTTGTCTTCATATCATTCTCATTGTCATCGGTGTATTCCAAATATTATATTTTAACGTCACTGTCAAGATATTATAAGAAAATAAAAAGAGGGAACCTTCTGATTTCTTTGAAGTCAGAGTGACAGTCAAGATCTCTAACAACTGTGATCATTAATTAATAATTAAAGTAGTTGCAGATTTATCATTTCATGTTTAAATAAACCTTAAAAAAAAACATGGAATACAGACCTCATTGGGTAAATGTTCTTGGTGCTGACGCAAACACATTCATATATAGCGTTCATACTCATAAATTTTTGAAAAAATATATTTTTAGTCTGCTTTTTAAAGACATTTCAGTAAGCGTTATGTAGGGAAAATCCCTAATCACTTCTTGCACCCCCAGCTAACTCTCCCTTTCAGTCTGCTGCACACCGTTTTAATTTGCACGTACATGCACACTGTGTTTGAACAACAAGCATAACATAATAGCAGCAAACTCTGCTCATCATTCTCACAGCACACCACCTGAAAGGGTGATCATGTCATCTCACCACTAAACCACATGATGAACATCATCTTTGGTGTGATCTTGTGATCTCTGAAAAAGTTGAGCAGGAACGACAGAGGGAAGATATTTACTGCTCGGCCAAGAAGAACCAGGACCTGCAGAGAGAAAGATAGCTGTCAGACCTGACCATCACGGGGATGAACACAGAGACTGAGGATAGCATTAAACTCACATTAATGACATGCTGGATAAAAAAGTACGTACAATGCACCAGATGACGAAAGATATTTCAAAGTTATGCGGGAAGCTGAAGATGGAGAGGCCGAGGAACGCAAATACACACGTTTCTGTTGATACAAGTTAAAAATAGTGTTGAAAACTTTACATGAAATGAAAACAAAGCAGAAACTGAAAGGATCAGCAGGAATTCACTGACCACACATGAAGGCAACTGTGCGGAGTGTCTGCTGCATAAGGATCTGGGTGACAGGAGAAAGGTTGTGATGGGTGTAGTGAGACATCACAATCCCTGCAAACAGGATCGACATTATTCCTGTGGGTGGAGAGGATCAGAAAGAAGGAGTCGGACAGTTTTAAACACTGACATATTGAATTCTTGGCCATTTTAATATAGGAGAGTGGGCACCCACCAGAGAGTTTGATTCCCTCTGCCAAACCGTAAGGAAGGTATGCAAATATTATCATCATACCAAACTCCAGGGATGGTGTCTTCCTCAGGTCGAAGTGTTTCAGAAACTAATCAGGGAGTTAGGGAATTTATGGCCAGACCAGAGGCACACATGCATACAAAGTATACAAAGACACATGCTCAGTAAATGGATACAAGAGCTGAAATGAGTCCAGTAAGGGTTCCCAGGGCGGCAGAGCCAAAAAACATTTTTAAAAAATAACCCAACGCTTGCAGAAATGTCTCCCAGCCTGTTACCATGGAGTTGTCAGAGCGGGAAAAGAAGCCTTCAGCAGTGCTGAGAGACAAAACAGGAAAATGACAAATGGTAACAAAATCACTGTAACACATTCTGTGTTGTAACACCTTCAACAGACCCTAGAGGGCAGAAGCACTCCACCAATGAAAGTATGAGCTTTTTATGAGGACATTATTAGATATTCCAGAGAAGTACATTTAAAACGATACATTTGTGAACATCACACTAATGCTCAAAGATTATTAGCCACTCAAATAACTGATTTCAAATATAAAACATATGGCATCAAGAGGGAACAAATAAACCTTACCCACCTGATGCATTCATTAGGCTCTTAGTAAACTGAGAACTATTTTCCACCTTGTTTCTTCAAAGGGAAATGGTGCATTGGAAGCTTTTTAATTATTAATTACTAAGGATCACATATATTATACATCCCATTCATAATTACAGTCATCCACACAAACACCCAGACAACACAGTACACTTGTTCATTTGACTTTAATGTAAACCTAAAAGTTCTGACGTAAAGCAATTAGCTGCTTTACTTCCATAAACAACTAGGCCAAGTAGAAAAGTGGTTTTCTAAGAAAGCCACTCTGTGAAGTGCTGACAACAAACCGACTGCCAGGCCAGTTCAGTTTATTTATTATTCATGTTCTCATTTATTCTATAGGGGCATGGAGACATTTGATCTTTTACACATTAAACTGGCTTGTGAGAGATAAGGCAACAGCAAAGTTAGCGCAACAACAGATGATGGAATGATTAGTTTAACCAACAAACTGTCAGCTTCTGAGAAACTTGCACGTCAGGTTTTTGTCTGTGAGTCTGTCGTTTTACTGGCCGGGAACTCCAGTCCGGAGTAGAAACTGAACTAAACATCACTTCTCCTTTGTTTTCTGTACATACTGTATATCTACAGACATCAAATTACTGGGAGGTTTCTGTTGTTGCACAGATATTCATCTGCATTCACCATGGCACCATTGCAGATACTGGACTTATCATCCAGCAGATGAGAATGGAGACAATCCCCATACAATACGAGGGCCTTGTCTTAGAGGGCACTGTTGGGTTAACATTATGTTTAAACCTTTTAAGATGACAAAGGTTACTGCTGCTATTCTTGTCCTCCCTTTCTGTAATGGTGTAATCCACAAAAAACCAGAAAGGGTACAAAAGTTCAGTTGCCTCACGACACTATAGCTGACATTTGAATAGCCGAGCTTGCTTATCTTAAGATGTACATGTCTACAGTCCTCAAGCAAAATATTAAACCTTGAAAATAACATGAGTCCTTACACCAGGGGTCTCCAAAGTTGGTCCTCAAGGGCCGGTGCCCTGCAGGTTTTGCATGTTTCCCTGCTTTAACACACCTGATCCTAATTAATGGCCATCATCATCTTGTCATCAAGATCAGCACGTGTCTGTTAATGACACAGTCCCTTGTATCAGGGTGTGTAGAAGGAGGGAAACATCTAAAACCTGGACTGGCCCTCGAGGAACCAACTTTGGAGACTCCTGCCTTACACAATCAGACAGTATAAAAATAAATTGTTATCAGTTTCATAGTTTCAATTTCAAAAGAAAAATGCTAAAGTTCATTCAGCTCACTCAGTACATTCGTTTGCTTATCACACAGTGGAGCTGACATGTGTACCAATAGGAGACAAAAAGTCACAAATTAGTCACATGATTTGACTGGCAGGCACATGCGTGGCAATCTTTCTTAAATTTTCACTTAAAGTGAGACTAGAAAAGCAATGGCCAGAAAATTCAATACAGCAGCACAAAGCAAAATGACATTAAAAGTGAGAGAGAGAGAAGTGAGACTGATTAAAGGTAGGGTAAGCAGTTTCCAGGAGACGTCATGTCTGGTAATATTTGTAACAAAACAAAACCCCTCCCTCCACTGCTCCCTGACAAAACACACTCCAACATGGACTCTACACTGCTTATGTCAGTGTTGATGACACAGACAACAACAGGCTTACAACTTCCACCAGGGATTAAAAAAAAATGTGATCTGCACATACAAAAGTGCTATTCTGTGTATGTGATTATATCTATCTGATAAAACATCCAAGGTAAACTCAGGATGGAGATGGCCAAATTTGCATCTATGTAACCTGTGTGGATTTTTCTGTGAAAAGTGGTGACAGGAACAACACTAGCACCTTTCTGAAAAGTTCAGAGACTGTCACTTCAGTTTAAAGCCTCCAAGGAAAAAAAGAGGCTCCCTCAGGCACCAACACATGGCTGCATACTCTGATGTCACTGAGAACTTTTGAAAATAAACTCTGGCACTAAGAGAAAATGTTCTTAACCTTCTATTATTCAAGATTATGAAAGTATTAATCCTACACAAATGGACTTCGACAGGGACATGGCACACATCACTCTGGATTTTTGTCTGAGATGGCTTTCTCTGGATGCAATACTTTGACTTTTTCCATCACACACCCTTAGTGTTTTACCCTCAGGGTTGCTGGTGGTGAAAGCCTGTCTTAACATCATATATGGACAAAAGTTAGTGGGCAGAGACACTTACTTGGTGAGGACAATGGAGACTGCATCGTTGAGGATGCTCTCACCAAACACCAGCATGTTGAGGACTGGGTCCACGTTGAGAGCATTAAATATGGCGATAGTAGCTACAGGATCCACGGCAGAGATAAGGGAGCCAAATGCAAAGCTGCAAGATCACAGGAGGGATGAGAAAAAGAAGAAAATAGTTGACCAATGACACTTTCACAGGCATGGACAGCTCAAAGGCATCAAAGGAAGAAATTGATAATCAATTAGACTGAAATCCTTCCTGTTGATGTGCATGAAATGCCCTGTTTAAACATAAAGCACAAGGCTGTGCGCAAAAGATAACATCTCAAAAGCCAAATTTCCAGTCAAAAACACTTGAATGAAAGGCCAGCTAAGACCTGAAGATAATATAAATTCCTGAAACTCTTTAACAGGAACGTAAAGTACTTTTGGATAGAAAGTGTTTTTTTCTGTTTTTTTTTTTTTTTTTTTTTTTCATTTTGGGGAAAATATATAATATAACTATACAGGGATGAAGAAAAATTAATAATTAATAATAGCGTGTAGGGCCAACACTTACCTATCAGTCATGGTCATCTTATAGATCACATCAGCCTGAGATGCAACAACAAAAATCAAACACACATATTTTGATGAGCTGAACTCAGCATCTTGAAAGACCAACATTAATAGGACAGTAAAGATTTTTGAAAAAAGTGATGCGATAGTTCCACATATATGCACACTTCTCTGACTGTGTCAGATTAACATTCACTGTATTGACATGCTGTTTCAAGAAAGAAAAAAATTATATTATTATTTCTAGAAATGTTTACTATTAGAATTCTCACCTGGCCAAGAAAATAGATACCTCCTCCAACTATGAAAGCAGAGATAGCGGTACCAATTACAGCAAAAAGGGTGATGGAGCCAATGTTCTGGAAGAAGTTACCCTGAACACAAACAGGCAAATCTCAAATTTCATGAGTCTGCAAAACACAATGCTAAATTCCACAGCAACACAACAAGTTGTCTGAATTACAATTAAAAAAAAAGGGCACAGTTCAGTACATAAAGAAAACAAAAAACTTTTAGCGTCACAAAAGACTGAAAATGACTCGCGCTGTTTCAGTCCCGTTTGAAGTTTCAGAATACATAGACAAGCTATTACCCAATGTGTTGTTCAGTTTTTTGGGTGTGTACAGTTTGGTTACAGCACAAATTATTACATAATCATTTTTAGCACATTTAACCTTTGTTATATTTACATGTGGCATTCACACTACTGGTAGTCTGGCAAATTTGACCCTGGAAAACACACACACACCAAAACAAAAGAAAACAAAAAAACAGAAAAAGAAGAGATCTGCTGCGGACCCTGTTTCAACTTATAGAGACAGATGTTTCAATCTAGTGTTGATTGACAAAACCACAAACATTTGGAAATAAACGTGTAGTTGCACTGTTTCTCTTCATGATGTGCTTCTCTGAGTTGCTGCATATTATTCCGATTCCAAACAGCCAACAACATGGAGACCGAACAGCAAGTGCTACTGACTTTATTGTGCTTGGCAACAGTTTTGCAGCCAAAGTCTACATTTAAAAATAAGGCCACTGCCAACGTGTGCAGGAAGAAAGCCATTATAAGAGCAATCTGCATTGATGCTGATTAAACCCTGATGGCCATGTGGCATGCATTGATGGTGGTGTTATGTGGACAGAAATCTTTTATGACACGGATTTTAAATACTAATGTGGATGCAGCTTGATTTTGTGTAGAAACTACCTCTGTTTAGCTTTAGTTTTTTGTTTCTTTGTTTTTATGAAGTTGACCAGTCTGAGTAAAAGCTGAATCTGACTGAGAACCTACAGAAGTCATGCAAATTCATAGTGAAATGAGCTGTCAATCACAATGTAGCCCCTGTCAAAGTCATACCCTGCATTGGCTTTTGCTAAGCTGTACCACACTCTATTGAGGTCGATGTAAAACTAATAAAAACAGGAACATCTTAGTTGAATGTTATCCAAGTACAAGCATAAATTCTTTTGTTGTTATGTAATTCTGTTTTCTCAAAGCATGTGTGTTTTGTCAAATTAAGCTCTCTCACACATTCTGCCATACCTTGTGTAAAGAGTATCCAGATTCAAAGATGATGGGTGGCAGAAGCAAAAGGAAGAACATGTTGGGTCGGAACATTTCTTCTTCCTTTCAGGGAAGAACAAAGACAAATTGCATAAGACACATTTGGATCAAAAACATCCATATTTCAAACACATAGGCACTTTTTTTTTTTTTAGAGAACCACTTATTATTTTAGGTCTGGTTTCTTCTTTAGCTACAGAGACAAGATACAAGACACGAGATATATTCCGCAAATTAAGTCACATTAAGTGTAATGTGTCACATGAAGTGTCAGAGCTGAAGTGCTGGTCCCTCAGAATATTCAAACCGGGAAGTGTGCTTCAGTTGATGATACACATAGGGTAATTAAAGATTAGTTTTTTATTTGTTTGTTCAATTTAAGCGTTACATTTGCGAATAGTAACATCTATTCAAGCACATTGCTAACCTGCAGTGGACGGATGATAGACTGACTTTCGTATGGACTTGAAGACTGGTTAACTGTAACAAATGAATGACAAGGAAAATACCAAAGACCATATCATGTGAAGTTGCAAATAATATAAGGCAAGCATGCCTGTAAACCCTGTCAAGCATGCATTAAAACTTTTTTTTTTTATCTTTGAGTGTCTCATTCATAAACCTACATACACTGTGTCCCAATGACCCTAGCTCTTTGACTATTTCAGCAATATAATGAAACCATTGTTGCTTCTCAGCTAAATGGGCCAGGCCCTCAGATCAGGCACTCATGCGCCAAATGCATTATGCTTAGGCTGTGTGTGATGTACCACGTGTTTTATCAGTAGGGTGTGTAAGTGTGTGCCCTGTGCATAATTGATTTAGCAATATAAAAGTCTATACCTACTATGCATTAGCAAATGTTTATTCAGAAAGTTTATTTCTGGTAGACACTTCAGCTGTTTCAGTCAGAATGGTACAGGAAAGCCAAGGCTGTATGCGCTCCACTCGCTCAGTAAGCTTGCTCTTTGTATTATGAAAGCATGTTTTGACAGCTGGTATAACCTGAATCTAAACCTCAACTACCCCACAAGCAGCTGGGCATGAAGATAATTACTTCTAAATTTCCTAAAATGCACTGAGACAGTTTAACAATCAACTATACAAGAGCACAATTTACTGCCTATTCATGAATGTAACAATTATCTGTTATTTGACAAAAAAAATTGGCTAAAGTTGAAACAGATAGTGTGACTGGAGACATTAAAAGTTGAAGGAAGCTAGTGAATGCAGTTTAACATGACTAACACACAATCTTATGAATTTATCATCATTATTTGTCTGTCTGACCGTTTTCTAGGTAACCAATCCCTCATGGCTACATCTGAAATGAAAAAGATGTAAAATAATACAACTCATGAGACAACACCTCAGACCAATGTCTAACTAAAGAACTTCCACACACCTTTCATCGTAAAGGTTCTAATTTTGGTTCTGATTTTACATTTTCAGTAACAACCAACAGTGTTATGGCTAAGAGCTGTTAGAAATAGGTCAAGCATAAAGGACAGCCTATAAAGGATGTATGCTGAGTTAAAAGGCTATGCTCTAGCATACTCTGTCTAATTTCAGGAAAAGTAGGCCAACTAATGCTTCCAGGTTAGCAAAGTTGGCGGACTAAGTTGACATTCAGCTTCAGCAGAACTCCACCTTTCAGTCCAGCTCAACACTGCAGATACAAGAAAGTTTGCCATGCATGTACAACAATCTGACATGTACAGCTGTACTCCTGACATGCTCATGCATGCACATCTTTCCACGCCGCACATAAAATTGTCTACTGGAATGATGGAAAAAGCACACAAAAGTTTTTCATACACACATCCAAGCAGACGCAGGTAAACACAAGTCAGCATTCATTATTTCTCAGAAGACCTTCTTTGGTGGTTCAAAATTCTGGATCAAAATCAGTGTAAATTATTCTGTCACTTACTTTTTACACTAACTGAACATTTGTTATATAAGTAGCAGGTGTGAAAAGTATTTGAAAAATTCCCCCAGTTTCCTTCAGTCCAAGGAGACACCTTTAGCTCATGTACTTCAGATTTTCAAATTAAAATGACTGGGGATGCATGATAATTATCGACCCGATAACTATCGGGCCGATAACAGGAAATTATGATGTCATCCCGATAAGTCCCGATAAATCATGATGAACAGCCCCGATAACATATATATATATTTTTGTTAACACATCAGTGTCTCGCTCCCTCTGAACCTTGAATGACCGGCAGTGAATGTTATGTTCGTTAACGTCGGCATAATCAGAAAAACAATTTCTCAGTAAGGAAAATCAAGAATATCCCCTCATGCCAGAAAACAACTTGTTAACTTGGTCATAAATTTGGTAGTTAACTTTAATTGATATTCACAGTATTTTCCCACATGTTACACATACAAAATACAGGCATGAAAATGGGTCAGGGGTTAAAAAGGTGAGAAGTGTGGGCGTGGGAGGCTGGTGGTCCGTGGTGGTACTGCAGGTGGGCCGTGAGAGGTAATTAAAGTTAAACAAATATGTTTTAAATCCTCTATCATTTTTAAATATGTTTTTAATAACTGTAAAATATTCATGAAATGATAAAAAAAAACACTAAGATGAAATAAAACAAACCAGTTAAGTTCTAAATTCTACTGTCATTTTAACTTAATATGACAAGTGTCACCTATTTGTTGACCCCTCACATTAATATCAGAACACAGCCTTCTAGTCCTGTCTGGTGATCATAGTTGTGATGAAAGGTTTGGGTGGACTGCGTATATTTTTCAAATTTCAATTTGGGCCTTGGTATTCTGAAGTTTGGGAATGGCTGCTGTAGAGAGAAACTGAAATGGAAATGACAGTTTACATGGGCTGTCCCTTCAATACTAATGTGAACCCTGGTTGGTTAAGGATTCTGAATTGGACACATAGTTTTCGACAGATAAAATGGATAAAATAATTGCAGTTTGTGGTGGTGTAGTATATGGGCAGTGGCAATCATTTTGACTAATAATTGCTTGCAGCAATTAAAAAAGAATAAGAAAAAAGAATTAAAAATGAACTATTTTGTTCATTTTTTTAAATGAACTGAACTAGTTCATTTTAATTTCTGTGAACTATGAACTGAACTAGTTCGTGTAGAAAGTGAACTTGCCCAACACTGCGGCCACCTGAAAGTCCCAGATAGTCGGTGTCCTCCCAGTAAACACGCTCTGGTTATCTATGGTTTAACTGGCGAGCAAGCCGTTTAAGACGATCTCTGCCATTTCCCCAGGGGTTCAACTGAGGCCAAATCACGTTTTTTATACAAGAGTTAATTCCAGAGGTAGAGACATTTGTGCACGTCCACATATAACCAGGTGGGCGCACATTGATGCCATTTGGACGTGCTCTTGTACGCGCCGAGATGCAGATTGCGTTTGAAGAAAAGTTTGCGGGTTTACGCAAATTGCCTACCAGTTCTGTCATATTGCGCATTTAGAGTGAATTCCGTTTTTAATCTTCAATTCTGCGATTCTGTGATCGTGGATTCCATAGGGTCCTATTCACCCAAGCTGTAGCGAACAGCAGTAACTTTGTTTTACCACAAAATATGAAAACGATTGAAACCATAACTCACCAAATTGTATGATAATAAAAAAAAAAAATATCTCCCGACTCTGACACCCCCCCTCAAAAAAGAAAATTCCTCGGATCTACACGATTCACGTAGGTCACCCTTTTTGACTTCAAAAGGCAAATTTTGCCGAAAGGTGAGGGATTTTCATGCCTGAAAATAGACAAAATAGATAAGGCCGAAAAAAACGACGTGCAAACGAGGGAACGGAGGAATTTACGTTACACCTTGAATGCAGCATTGCGGGACAGTGTGCTGATAAAAAAAAAAAAAAAAAAAAAACATGGCGGCGATTGTATAGAACTTTGTTAAAGTTTTAGAGGAAGGTAGTTCGCTGGTTATTTGTGACAAATGCTCCAAGCGAAAGAGGGAAACATAGCACAAGTTTTAATACGTCAAACCCGATCAGCCACCTGAAACATAACCATCGCTTCCATGGAGTTTTGAAATCGCGCTAACATGAGCTTATGTGAGCTAACGTAAGCTAACATGAGCCAACCTCAGCAAGCCAGCACCAAGTCAACCCATCCCCTCCACTCCGCTCCCCTCCCCTCTCCTTTCCTCGCCAATCATCTCTCTCATCTAAAGCTTCCATGAGATTTAAAAAAAAAATAATAATCTACTGAACCTCATTTACTTTAATTGGAGGCATTCATTTGAACAGAATCACAAGACAAAATCCTTTAAACGTAATTTTTTGTTACTATGGTGCGTACTTTTTCAGTTTATTAAGACAGACAAGTCTAAATTGTGTTAGTACATTATGCACTGTGCATTATTTATATGTCATTGAGGAAGGAATTTTTTCAGTTTGTAATTCTGATGCTTGTATTTCCACCAGTTCAAGGAGCCTTTATTTTTTTATATCAGTCAGTAATGCACCTTATTTAAGTTAATGTGAGATATCAAATAGGTTTGTTTGATAGCTTTACAAAAATGTTTGAGAGGCTTGCCAAAGGTTTTTCATTGGAAAAAATAAATATCTGTTCATTTAAAGAATCAAAACTGTTTGGGGTTTTGTTCATATTATTGTTGTAATGATCTTAGGTATATCTGTGTGTTATGGGTTATCGGTATCGGCCTTTAGGAGCTGAAAGTTATTGGTTATCGGTATCGGTTTTAAAAAACAGTTATCGTGCATCCCTAAAAATGACACAAGACATCTTAAAACAGAAGCCATAACATTTTAGATGATACCTGGGCATTGGGTATCAGCTGATACTGAGTATCAATTTGATACCGGTTGCCAACACAGTCCTAATGTGTGATAGCTACATATGTCCAAAAACTCATGTGCTGCCCCTTCTCTACCTGCTGATCCATAACAGAAAGTTGTTTTCCATAACTTCCTTTGCTGCTTTTAAGAGCTATAAAGAAGAATTTGATTTCTGTCTGTAATGGGCACCCTAGCAGTTACACATGGAGCATGAGGGTAATTTTTGTATATTTATTCAGATAGACAATTTATAATTTAATCACTTTAATCTGAACTTGAATTATTCTTAATGGGTGCACACATTTAGTTAGTCCTTTGTCAGTTTTGCTTCTTTTTGAGTTTGCTAGTTTATGGGGTGGTTGCTGTATTCTGGCTGCTCACTTAAGGACCACACCTCTTTACCATCAAGGACTGGAAACCTTGGACTGCACCATTTTCCTTTCAGAATCTGGAGTGGATGTTTTAGTCAAAATGTATAGTTTAAGGTTTTTCATTACTTTTGCAGTTTTTCTTTTTGCTTAATATTAAGGATTGCTTTCATTAGAACAGTAAATTGATTTATCTTGAAACGTTTGTAGTTTAGTTTGTAGGTCCGCTTCCCCCAAGTATCTGTCTGTGGGCTGATCACGCATTATAAATATTTACCTTGTGTTTCATTTTGTTAGGTCAGTTTATGTTAGGTTTGGTTTTTTTCAGATTGGAGTTTAGTTACTTTGACCTCTTTTATGGGCCCAACCTATGGTTCTGAGAATTTATTTGGAAGTTTGTTAATTACTTTTGTAAATTAATAAGATACCTTGGTGGGTCTTTCTAGTCTGTCTGCTTGGTCCCTCACAGTGTCTATAAAAGAAGACAGCAGCTTCTCTCCAAAGTCTAAGGGCACAGTAGGTGAAACAGTCTATGTGTGCATTAAGCATTTTGTCTATGGACAGTAAAATTACATGTAAAATTGTTAAGGTGTTTTTTTATCTAAGCTTTGTCTATTTCTTTATTATTAATTTAATTTAGGAGTGCACAATATTAGATATTTGCAGATATACAATATGCCAATATTTTGAAATATATTTTTGTGATTACTGATGCCAATTTAATCGACTTATGCTTCAGGCTTATCGCCATTTTGTTTGCCACACCTGCATGCTCGGTAGGAATAACAAAATAAAACTATTGGTTAAGGACCATTGGCATTCTATGCCGATGTAGATGTTTTTTAGTCTTTTTTGGCAGATATCAATGTTGTGCCGACATAATCATACATCCTTAACTTAATTACATCAAGTGAACATGGTGTGACTGGTAAAATGTATATACAATTTATCATTGATAGGATTGTGT
The DNA here is from genome assembly GCA_018398805.1 of Hirundichthys speculiger. Classification (NCBI taxonomy): domain Eukaryota; kingdom Metazoa; phylum Chordata; class Actinopteri; order Beloniformes; family Exocoetidae; genus Hirundichthys; species Hirundichthys speculiger. The sequence continues at coordinate 1,778,352 of JAGFBZ010000693.1, read as the reverse complement.
GCAAGGATTTTGGGCAAATACCCAATCTTCCGCCAGATCTCCTAAAGCCGCTATTAAGGGATAGCGGGTAGCAGGAGGGGCGTTCCCCCACAATATTATGCATAGGAGTGCCTTTAAGAGCAAGTTGCGCTACCCGGAAACTGCTACCTGCAAACCACTATCGCAAACTGCTATGGAGCGTCTTTTCATCCAGATCAGAGCAGCTCTCATGCGCAGCTCGTCTGGGACTTCCTCCTTCCTCCTCTTCCTTCCTCCTCCTCTGCACTGATTTATACATATAAATATTTTTACACAGACAATTCCTATTGGCTACCTGAGAGTTAAACCTCTAACCTACATATATAACCTTTCCTTCCAAACAGGCATCTTCCCACAAGACATGAAATTAGCCAAAGTAGTTCCCATCTTTAAAAATGGTGACAGACACAGTATGGACAATTACAGGCCAGTAGCTTTATTGCCACAATTTTCAAAGATTTTAGAAAAGCTCTTTATAAAACAACTAGATAACTTTATTGAAAAATATAATATTTTAAATGAGCAACAATATGGATTCAGAAAGAACAGAACAACTACATATGCAGTGATGAAAATGGCTGAAGAAATAGCTGATGCAATCGATAACGATCTTCATACAGTAGGTATTTTCATAGATTTAAGTAAAGCTTTCGACACCATTGATCATAACTATTTGCTGGAAAAAATGAAACACTATGGATTTAGAGGGACAGTTCATGCCTGGCTGAAAAGTTATTTAGAAAATAGACAGCAATATGTTCAAATAAACCAAGCAATGTCCGAATTTAAACCGGTCACCTGTGGATTGCCTCAGGGCTCCATCATTGGCCCCAAATTATTTATTCTCTTTATTAATGATATTTGTTATGTTTCTGATAAGTTAAAATGTATTATATTTGCTGATGACACAAATTTGTACTCCTCCGGGAGAAATTTAGAAGAACTTTTGCACATTGTTGAACAAGAACTTGGACTGCTCAAAACTTGGTTTGATGTTAATAAATTATCTCTTAATATAAAGAAAACCAAATTTATGGTATTTGGAAACCAAGCTGGAAGCAATATTAAATTAAAAATCTTTAACACTGAAATTGAAAGGGTCTGGGAGACCAAATTCCTCGGGGTTGTGATCGATCATAAACTTAACTGGAAAAAACATGTTGAATATGTAAAAGGGAAAATCTCGAAATCAATAGCCAATCATGTACAAAACCAAAGACATGCTGAACCATAAAAGTTTATATTTAATTTACTGTTCACTGATACTTCCTTATTTAATTTACTGTGTGGAACTATGGGGATCTACGTTTAAAACCATAACTGATAAAATTGTTTTACTACAAAAACGAGCTATACGCATCATAAATAAAGCGGGATATTATGATCATACTAATCCATTATTTTTAAATTCTCATATTCTGAAGTTTAGAGACTTGGTTTATTATAGAACAATGCAAATCATGTTTAAAGCAAAAAATAAAACACTACCAGACAGTGTGCAGAAGTTTTTCATAGCGTCTGAGAGTAAATATGAGTTAAGAGATGGATGCAGATTTTTGTTACCAAAAGCGATAAAAGAAGTTAAAAGAAGATGTATTTCTTTTATAGGGGTCCAGCTGTGGAATAGTGTTGATCTTAAACTTAAGCAATGTACTTCCTTTGTTATGTTCAAAAAATCATTATGTGCATTTATATTTGGGAGTTATGGCTGTAATTGAAAAAAGGGGAAAAGAGATATGTATGTGTATGTATATGCATCTATGTGTGTACATGTATGTATGCAAGTGTATGTACAGTATATGTATATATTATATGTTTGTTTTTTTGTTGTTTTTTTGTTTGTTTGTTTGTTTTTTTTCTTTTTCTTTTTTCTTCCCACTTGACACTATATATTGTGTAGCTTAAGTTGTATAGTAGGCGGGCATTAATAAGCTTTGCTTCTGCCTGAGCCTTTTTCAGTCAAATTGTAATTTTTTTTTTGTCTCTTCCTTGTTTGCCTTGAAAGGTTGACTGAAATAAACTTAAACTAAACTAAACTAAACTAAACTAAAGTTCCAGATAGTTGGTGCGCTCCCAGTAAATACTCTGGTTGTCTATGGTTTAACTGGCAAGCAAGCCGTTTAAAATGATCTCTGCCATTTCTTCAGAGGTTTGTGGAAAGGGCAAAAGACACGCCCGTTGCCACACCTACAAAGTGAGTAAGAGAGTCGGCATAATGGTTAGTGGCATTAGTGAGCAGAAGATTGCATTAGTGGTTAGCGGAGGTTCCTATACCCGCAATTTGTGGCTAGCGGCTAGAGTTAATGGGTAAGGGGGAGTGTACGCTCCGGGCCTAGGTATCTGGGTGAGATAAGGGAGCCCTTGATGCCCCCTTACTTACAAAACTCAAAGATTCACCACTGGCAACTCTAGCGAGACTTTTTCTGCACCACAAACGTAGTTTGTTGCATGGAAACATCCATCTCTCCCAGCTGAGACTGGCTTTAAATTTCCAAGGTCTTTCAAATGAGTAAAGGCTGTCGTGTTGGACAGTCCATTTCTATTCTAAATAGCATACTCACATACCCTACGCTTCGTCCCGAAGAAGCAGCGAATTTTTCAAACTACAATCAGCGATTTTGGGCTCACCATTACCGCGTATTACATTGTGTAACATCATATCAAGTTGCTGGTTGGCAGTTCTTTAACAACCCAGCAGCATTTATCGGCATCATAAATTTAGCATCAAAACCTTTTCTCATTTGTTTCCTCACTTGCCATTAGAACTGTTATCCCCAATAGTAGCTGATGGCCACAATCAGATTGCTGGCTCTGTGCCACCAGTTGTGGATGTACTGCTTTAGGTGTTCAAAAATCTTGACCCCAAATAGAAGACTAGCACTTTTTCAGATGTGTTCACTGTGAAAAACTTATTTTCGAGTCAATACAGTCTGTGGTATCCTATGGGGCATAGATCGGAATACTCTTAGATCTTGATACATTTATTTTTTGACATTGGCATTAGAATTTTTGTTTTCTGGGGGGCTTTTTTTTTCTGTTTGTTTTTTCTGATTCACCACTCTTAAATTTTTTGTTGCTTATATCTGTGTTGATTGAAAACTAGACTTTGGGTCAGAATATACTGGATTCATCTCTTGAAACAATGAAAAAAGTGGTAGAGTGAACAGTGATAATGAGATTTCAGATACACTGATATATCAATAGACAGCAGAAAAATACATGCTGTGAGAGGAGAAAGATGAAATGGATAAATCCAGAGAGCAGAGGATTTGTATATTCCTCAGAAGTGCTTCGACAGGGCTTGAACTAAATGAAAAAGGATGAATGCCAAAGATGAAGGGAACACAGTTAAAAGAGAAGTGAAAGATAACAGAAAAAATATGAGTGGGACCATTGGAGAGAACATCGTTCAGAGTACAAGCTCCCCAGAGGCTCAGCTTGACAGCCAGTGACATCACTACATGGGGAAAGGGCCCCTGAAACCACAATTAAAACTTTTTTCCTATGTCTCTCTGTCTCTCTCTCTCTGTGTCTCTCTCTCTCTCTCTGTCTCTCTCTCTCTGTCTCTCTCTCTCTCTCATGGGAGACATCGATTAAAAATATGTGCTGGCCTTTGGGTCTTAAAGCACACCATTACAGCGACTGAGGGAAAAATGATGATTACAGATATTACAGTAAACACATGGAACGCTTCAACTGAGAGAACACAAAATTATTATCTGGGGTGTAAATATATTCACCTGTTTATCTCTGTGCTTTGCCTATGAGACATGTTGCTGCTAGTGTGTTACTTTCTACCACCAAGGTATTTCTTTTTAAATCTGTGTCAGAGCACAGGGGAAAAATGGGCAGATGAGAGAAAAGGAAAAGCAGTAAAAAAAAAAAAAATTTTTTTTTTTAAAAAGTACCAGAAAAGCACATAATTGAAATGCTTCTGTTCATGTGTTTGATCGTGGAGAAAGAGGTAGTGGGGAAAAAAAAGGTTGGAAACAGAGCCTGAGCAAGGCTTATTTTGCTATTTTCTTGGGAAAAATTTCTAACCCACATTTTTGTGAGTATCTGTTTATTGTGTATTTAACATTTTGTCAGTGAAATTATTCTTACTATCAAATAACTATACAAAACTGTACCATGTTATAGGATCTTTTCTTAGAGTTACAATAAATCTCAAAATACATTCCTCAAGATTATAGGACAAAGCTTTCTCCTGCAAATATAATCCCTCTGAATGTCTTACACGTCTTACATGCACTTTGTAGATGGTGTCTATGTGCACAGAAAGCCCCCCCACCCCGGGTGGCTGATTTAGCATATAATTAGAAAGCTATGTCATCATAATACAAAGGGAAGGCTATCTACCCCCAAAGGAGGTGAGTGTGTATTTCTGTGTGTGGTGTGTGTGTGTGTGCGCGCGCGCGCGCGTGTGTGTGTGTGTGAGGGGAAACCATGTGTCTGAGATGATCAGTAGGTCAGTCACAGTTCATGAAGGCTCAAGTCAATAATAGTCCCACTGACTGAAGCCATATCAAAAGCATTTTTATCCTCCTTATAATTAGCTGATATACTACTTTTGATGGATAAGTAAGAGCCATGCTGAAAATGGCAAATTATGTCACTGTTTGTTACATTATTAGATATATTTGACAAACTAGTTGTACTTTATAGTCAAAAACTGAAAATGTCACTTGGCTCTACTCTGTCTGCCCAGATGCAATGTGTTCTTTGCAACACGATAAACCATTTTTATCGCACATCCAGAAATTTTTTTTGTACATTACATTCTCCCCATATTTCATTCCCTACTGGCACATATCAGAAATACATAAGGCAATAATATGTATAGCTGACAGATAAATTAGTCGAACACTAGATAGTAGCTAAAAGGGAAAACAGCAGATTGAGGGTAAAAAAAACAGCATCCACCAATAACAGGATGCCACTGCCTCAAAGGTTTGCAGACCCTTAATGGTTTATAGGACAGGCCTGAAGGTTAAATCGGCCAAGTGGCCCAGCTTCAGAAACATTTTAGTTGGAGAAGATGGTGCTGGCATTAAATATACATACAAACATGGGGATGTACATCATCTTTGGCTCATGCATAGGAAACACACAGACATTTAGATTAAACAAGATTCCCACCTGATCAAGGAGAACAGACACTGTCCAATTTGTGAAATGGTACCATTAAGTAAGTATATACACAAATTGAAAGATTAAACACACACACACAAACACACATATTAGCTGTAGGAAAATTAAATCCATTGACAGAATCACCTGTCACTGAACAGGTTGTATGACCGAGTCTACACCTAGGACTTCTAGCAGGACCATATTTAATGAATTTGCATTGTGATTTTTTTTCCCACCATCATGTCTGCAGAAACCTCTTCTGTCCATGCTTCTGTAAAGAAGCTCCAGAAAATCATAGTATAACTCAACTTGAGTGTTTTTACTCAACAGTAGCTTGCTACTGTTAACCAGGCCCCTGGCTTCTACAACACGTAAAAACAGCTGCAGAGGCCTTCTTGCTAAAAGTCAAACATAGAGAGAGTCATCTAGGGATTCACAGGATGAGGCAACATGGGTGAGGGCCACAGGGGCTCTTATTACTTGTGTCAATGACTCAGCAGAGCCTGGGGTCTCTGAGTTAAAAAAAAAACAATGGGCCCCTGTGTGCAAAAAACATCGACACAACCTATCCCCTTTTCCTCCCTCCCCACTCATTCTAAGAGCTCTTTCTACCTCTCTTGTTCATTAGTTCTTTCACTAACAGGAAGAGAACAAAGAATGTTAATTGAAGGCTGTGAGAACCAGGGGGAAAAAAGGAAGGTCTCATAACGATACAGAGTTCCAGATAAGCAAAGAATGATGTGTGTCGCATTGAGGCGATACGGTGCAGATGTGAGAGGAGAGTGGTAACAAAATGACCAGGAACTGAATTATGGACCCTAGATAGATTGAATTAAAAAAAAAAAAAAAACACACACAATTTACAACAGATGAATACTGGGTGCGACGGGTGAGTGGAGGGTTCCCAGAAAACGATTTATGTGATAAGCAACATCATGTAACTAGAAAAAGTTAGTGGTGTATTTTCTCTGATAAAAAGCAGATTTGAATTAAAGGTCAGGCCTTTTATAACAGCCAGAGGTGTAGTCAACAGAAACTAATAGAGGACAGTCTACTGGCATCCTTGTCATTTTAATGTGCACATTAGTTACCTGTTTTAGCAAATATATTTTATGATGTTATCAGTCTGTTTAACATTAAGATGTAATGGATTTAACATCTGTCAGTGACATACGGTTATCCTCCAATTGTGCTGTTTGATTCATTCATGCTGAGATACTTTGTTCCAGTCTGTATATGGTATACATAACAACGGGACGGTTCCTTTACAATTAAAAAAGGGAATTTAAGTTAAAAAGGTTATTTAATTTCATACAGTGAGAAAGAAGATTTAAATTGTGCAGTAACATCTTCATTTGGTAACTTTAAAGGGAAAAAAATAATGTACAGTGGTACCTCTACCTAAGAAAGAAATTTCAGGATACGAAAGGCAAAAATAGAGTATGCGTGCTACTCGCAGCTCCCAGAGTTTACTGAACGTAAATACACTTGTCGGCTCTGTATCTCGGTTTGAAAGTGGTGCATCTGAACCGCTTAGCATCTTCCTGGCATCCCATTGACTAAGAGGGCCCCTTCGTCTGTATGAGCGTAACTAGCAACCAAGGTAAACAAACAATTTTTACCTCCGCCAAGGAGGTTATGTTTTTGCCGGCGTTTATCTGTCTGTCTGTCTGTCTGTGTTCAAGATAACTCAAAAAGTTATGGATGGATTTTGATGAAATTTTCAGGAGTTGTCAGAAATGTGAAAAGGAAGAACTGATTTCATTTTGGTTGTGATCCGGAAGAAATCCTGGATTCTGGATCACTTTCAAATTTTCGATAAATGTTGCGCTCGAAGGAAGTCTGCCGCTCTCCGAGTGCTTTTCTAGTGTCACTTGATGTTGGGTGTGCCTCCATAACACCAGCTGATAAAGACATGTCACACCTAGCATCAAGTGAGACAAAGGCCACCCCAAACAAAGTGAAAGGGCTCTTTTACATCAGAGATTTTTTTTTTAAATATTTCCTTCAAATACCCCAATAATGGATCTCAAGCATAAGAATGTATTTTTGTAATAATACATCCTATTTAATGCATTGTTTCCCACATATGTCAGTAATTTCATTTGATACCTTAGGTGTGTTTTGCATTAGCAAGTTTGGAGGTTGTTTGACCTTGTGAGGAGTCAGTTTTATGAAAAGATGCTGACAAAAGGTTTCTGCACTTATATTCAAGCACTTCACATAGCTGTCCATCATTTCAAAACTGGTTGGTAAAATCTGACTAAAGGTTTTAGTGGGCACAAAAGGTCAAACAAGGAAGAAAAAAAGCAGATCACACTAATAACAATGAGAACTTAGAAGTAAAGGTTTCACGTTTTAAAAGGGAAGTAAACTCGGGCCCCCGTCTGAGGAAATACAGCATATACCAGTATTCTTGGTGTGAAACACAGAGTGACTATCCTCTGTACTAGAATTACACTCAAGACTGCAGTGGGGGCAACTCTTCTACTTTTAGTCTTTAAAGGGCATAATATTGTTAAGCTTTGTATATGTCAAAATATACCTTCCAGTTGGCCAGTTCCTGGAACTCAATAATCTTAATGAAACCTCCCATCAGAATCCCTAGAAATAGTTAGGAGATACAAAAAATAACATCACTGATTACATCTTTCACCACGTTAATACACACACATTAAATAAATATTTGAATGGATGGAAATAAATGGATGCCTAGCATATGTCCAGTACCATAGGGATAAAATAAATGCAAAGAGTGGGGAAAAAAATGTTATTCTCCTAGTTCTGTCTTCCTGAAAAAGAGTCCCCTTGGGCCTCTCTTGTCACAGATCCCTGAACATTAATTAAAAGAGAAATACAAAGCAATGTAAAGAGCAGAAAAATATAAGCAGTGAGGACAGAAAAAGAAATATAAGCCTTAAAGCAGAGCAGAAGACCCAGAGATATTGTGACATGGGAAAGGTTAGTGTAAAGAAACAAGAGAAAGGAAGTGGTGAGCGAGCAGGAGCAGTGTGTTATCGCTGCACCTGCAGTCTCCTGATACTGACACTGATGCAAGCTGTCCATCATATGTATACTGAAGGAAAAAAGAAACGCACCATTTTCGTTTTCTCAATTTTTCCAAAAATATTATAGACAGTTGAGTTTAGTACAATTTTGAGTCAAAATCACTGTTTTCCTGGTTCCGGTTGATTGATTTTGATCAGCAATAACAATTGTAGTTTTGTATAATCACCTATGTCTGGGTCATGAGTAAAACTCAGAGATGAATTGGACCTGTCCTCAATTGTGCACAACCATTCCCTATAAAAAGACACCAAAATGGATAAAAAGCACATTTGTTCACGATGCCACGACTACAGCAACCAGAGAGAGATCGTGCCATTGGCATGCTTCAAGCTGGAAGGAGCACACGGGCTGTAGCCAGGGTGTTTGGAGTCCATCACTCTACTGTTGTACGCCTTGCTGAGCGTTTCCAGACCACTGGATTCCTCCAATGACCGTCCAAGATCTGGTCGACCACGTGTCACAACGGCCGCACAGGACCGAGCGAATCGGCTGTCACATCTCCGTGACAGGTTTCGACCAGCAACAAGAACTGCTGCTGAAACCATTGGGACCCATCAATTATCAGTGTCCTTGAGGCGAATGGTGGTCATGTTAATTACTGACAATCGAATCAAATAACTGTGTTTTTGTTTACTGTGATGCTTTATTGTTTGGTCATGTTATTGCTATTGAAACTGTCACAAGCATTGATTAATTGGGTCTGAATATCAGGGACAGGTATATGGTTGATGTGCACATGTAATATTTCCATTAAAAATAAGTAACCAAAAGAAAATGTGGTAAAAAAAGCAGTGGTGCGTTTCTTTTTTCCTTGAGTGTAGGTTGTACAAGTGTAAAAGGCCTTCAGGGTCAATACAAATGTGTATCAGTGAGTTGCAGTGGCGACACAAGAACAACCAGATAAAGGGTTCACTTCCCAGTTTTGACAAAAGGTGAACATAACGTCACTAAACTAAAGAAGAACTAAAAAAAAATTTATATTCAGATTTAGGTGGTTTAAAAAAAGTTAAGATTATATTCAAACAAAGGTTTAGACATTTATCAAATCTCAATAACAAATGTATTCAGAATAGTGCAATTCTTCAAAAACACGGTAAAGTATTGCTGAGTATTTAACAATATATATTTCAGGACCCACTCAGAAATATATTCATTGAGGAAAACTCACCAAGGGACACAACAGCCACACTCTCAGGAAGAAAATGAAGCTTGAACTTGATAAGCAGGTGCACCAATATGATGCAAATACCTAAGCCAAGTGAGAAAGACAGCTGAATGAATATTTAGGACAAATACATCCATGGTCAGCAAATCATGTCGTACCTGCTCAGATCAGGCTTAAAATAACCCCCAAATCATACAGTGCAAGATATTTTTCCTGGTTTCTTTGATTTAAATAAAAGACAATGTCACAATTCAAAGTATCAAATGTAACTGTACAACAGGCAGCTATGCCCATAAATTAGTTAAATCCATGTGTATACAAACATGCATATTTAATAATATGTACCATAATGATAATGCAGAAAAAAAATGTATACATGAGGTACAAATTCAGCAAAAGAAAATAAAAAGGCTTAGACCTTCTATGCAAAACTAAAACCAGGAAGGACTGGCAGATAAATTCTTGTCAAGGGAGAGATGTTAAACTAGCCAAATGAAAGCATACAACATCATGGTACGTGATGTAAATTTGAATTGAAAGGAGTGCTTTTTACATCCAGTGTGTGGTTTCTGGACTGCACTCTGACATGTTTCTCATTTATTGACCTACAACCACTGATGAGTTGGTATTAGCTTAAGAATACAAAACATTTTGGTGTTTTGACATGCAGGTTTTTAAAGCATTCTACACTGGAATTCAGGGTTTAAGATAAAATGATGATGATTTCCACAAAATGAATAAGACATATTAGTACCATTAAGTTTGATTGATGTCACATCTCTGCTCTATAATCTTGATGTGGTAGACTGAGCTAACCTACATAATGTGCACTTGTCTGAAGAACCACTTCATTACTTTACAAAGTGCAACCACATTCTTTCCTTCTTCCACTTCCACTATCTCTCAGTCACCAGCCACAAATGTGATTTAATGAAACAGCAAAGTGGCTAAACATTTCTTCTCCATTAGTAGCAGTGTGAGATATAAGTTAGTTATTTTGCAACCACACAGTGAGCATATCTGTTGTTGTGCAGTCATTTACATCTTCCATCCTGCATTCTCGGAAATCATACCAGAAAATACAACAGAAAAGAGTGGTCCTGATATTCAGTGAAGGGAAATAACCACAGACCAATGACAAGAAGGCTGAAGAATATGGTCAAGCCGCTGGACTGCTCTTCCTCTTGGGCCTTGACCCCTGTTTGCACAGGCAGAATCGGCTTGGGGGTTGGGGGTGCCAGAGTCGTCGGCTTGGGGGACGTTGTTGTAGAATGAAAAGTCTCATTGCTGTAGCTTTCAGTGGTGTCATTAGACTTGCTGTAAAAAGAGAGCCAGGAGCAAAGGCATGCTGGTATCAGGCATATGTCGACGTGGTTTTATCATGTATTGCATTTAAATTTTATTATCTTCGGGCTTAGCATAGGTCAGAGAGAACTAGATGCATTTCTTGACAAAATTAAAAAAAAAAAAATAGGAAGTAACTAATAAATTATGGCACTTGTAGTGTTTCATAAATACAAATTAAGTATGACTTCCATCGCTGAATGACATAAACAGCAGCATCTATATGATGTTGCTATATTTACTTTGATTATTTATATGTGTATATTTGCTTACAATTGTTTAACTTTCAACTTATATTCAATTTGAACGTGAATTAAGATAAACCTTAAACTGAATACATGTGATTAAATTAGATAAGTGTCTAAACAAAATCGTTAAATGGATATAAGCTTACAGGTGACCTATTTAATAACATGACAAAAAGTATTACAGGCTAGCTTAGGTACTGGTGAGAGGCTACTGAAATAAATATCTGTTTGATTTTACCTGAGAGATCGTCCATCCTTCTGTGGATCGTTTGAATTAAGTGCATATTCATCATGTTTTGGTGGCTGCTTGTTGTCACCTAGAATTTCAGCCTGATGTTGCTTACTCCCCTCATTCTCGTGTAGGTCCAAAGAGTTTTCCCTCTCGGCTCGTTCTGACATGCATGGATTTACGAAAAATAGCAAAAGAGACAAAAACAAAACTTTGTAACGAGCGTCTGTCATTCTTAAATCACTACGTTTAAACAGGAAAGCAATGCATTAGAAAAGACAGACATTTCATATCAACGTCTCCGTGTACATGTTGACGTCACAACTTTACTTCCGGGTGAAGCTTTTACTGGGAGTTGTAGTCTTTAGCTACGTTTGGTGGCTGGAACTTAAGACGAGCAAATAAACGAGGCGGTTGATACGTTGTTTTCTTGAGGAACACATATAAATACATCGATGCTGCAGTAAATAATTACATTGACCGTGATACATTGACTGATATACGTGAGATGTTGAGGGAAAAACGGTAATTTTCGTTTACTCAATTTCCCATGAGCCAGTGTAGCAAAGCAGCTCACTTGATTACATGCTGCTTTTGATGATAACAGACAATTTGGGATTTCCAACAGAGGAAAAATCCACAGGTATCGAGATTAGGCTGCGTGGCAGTAGCTTAAAATTCGTCTTTTATTTGTTCTCCAGATGGCATCTTAAACAGTTACAATGGGAAGAAAACAAACCTTAACCGACTCTTAATTCTTAATGCTATTCTTAATCGGAAAATACATTTAATAAATGTTCTCTAGCATTTGTGTGTACGTCTGTGTGCTTATACATATATGCGTATATCCATATATATATATATATATATATATACATACACACACATTATTGTTCATTTCTTTTCATTGCTCATAAAAAATCTATATTTGGTATTACCACTACTACTTTGCCTAACAGCTTCAGTTCTTCTCATCATATTGCACTATGTCAGGGATTTGTAGCATCATATTCAGATGTATGATTAACTAGTTATACCGTACAGGTGCTAATGACCATCAACACCACTTGATAAGCTGAAACACTCGTTACCAGAAACAGAAATGGCTGTGAAGGTCACTTTAAACTGAAAAAGGAATGACCAAACCCTGCTACCAAGGCTGTCAGAGGATGTCCAGCAGTTCCATCAGCTCAGAACTAGCAGAAAACAATAGGAACCCATGTATACCTTATCTACTGCCTGGAGAAATCTGGACAGAGGTGGGTTTCATGGGAGAATAGCATCCAAAATCGCATACCTAAAACATGGGGAAAAGGTGGAAGTGACTCAACTATACACAAAAACATAGGAACTGGGGTGCAAAGAAAGGTGGCAGCAGATACTCTGAAATGATGAGTCAGAATTCAAAATAGTTGACCAAAGCAGAAGGCAAGTTGTTTCACTGAGGGGCTGGAGAACAGTATCATTATGATTGTCAGCAAACAAGAGGCATGGTCTTGGTTCCTTCCAAATATGGAGCTGCATTTCTGCAATCAGAGTTGGGGATTTGGTGAGGATGAATGTTGTTCTCGATGCTGAGAAATTATGGGGTTTGAGGATGATAGTTTACCGTTCACGTTTGGACAATCAAAATCAGCCACAAAGAAACGCAAAATGAATACAAACTAGAAAAGCACTCAGAGAGCGCAGACCTCCGCCAAGCACTACAGTTCTCCCATATATCGATTTACAGATTGCGATAAAATCCGTGTTCTGGTTTAGATCCATAACCTCCTTGGTAGAGGTAAATATCAGACTGATACAAAGACTATGACTATGTAAGCTTGACTCCAGCAAGATGCCATAGCTTTCAATGGCTCTAGTGGCCTTTACTGACAGTATAGACAGTAAAGAAGGGCAGAGAGAGTAGGGAGGTCACGCAGCAAAGGGTTGCAGGACAGGAGTTGAACCTGCAAGCACAGCAGGAGAACTGTCATCTCTGCAGGTGTCCCACTAACTCAAACCACAGTTATCCGGTGGCCCATAGCCTATAGCTTAAGTTTGTCTGTTTTTACAATACAAATTGGGGTCTTTTTTATCAAGTCTATACCCAGGGGCCTGCTGCCTCATTAACGACAAACTTTGGAAAGTTCTTAATACCTTAATGGTCTTTCATGTTGATTTTAATGTCAAAGTATTTCATTAAAATAAAGATGTCTAGAAATTTCAACAACACTGCATAAAAATTATACATGGTCACCAATGCAGTGCGAGTTTGTTTTTGTAACTTGGAGCGGATTCTTTATGCTCATCTTGCGGGTTGAATATTCGACCCACAATTCACGGAAAGGGAAACTGACACTCCTAAAATAATGCAGTTTACCAGAACAAGCGCACACACGCACACGGGCACACACGCACACACACACACACACGGAGAAAAATAAATAAATGAGGCAACCCCCACCCCCGCCTCCTGTCTTGTGACTGCTAAGAAGCTAAAAGGCTAGCTTATTCTCGAGCCATATGTCATAATGTTATGAAGACGTAGCAACGGACGTTACTTTATTCGAATGCTTGGTCGCGCGCGGCTAAGCGGCGAGCACGTACGTGTTTGTTGAGTGGGAGCGACCGTTAACGCCCACCCGAGGTACTGCTCTTTTTTTTTTTTTTTTTTTTTTTTGCTGTGGGACAGCTCCATTCATAGGGCTGGGCAGGCAGGCAAGCAAAACGCAGGGGCGGCAAGAAAACCATCAGCGGTGTAGTCTGGAAGGATGATTTCTCTCTGAGAACACAAGGCCACTTTAAACCGCGCAGTCTTTGCCACCCGCGTCTTCAAAGGACGTACCCCTAAAAACTAACACAGAAACCACCTCCTCCGGAATGGAATTCGGGTGTCTTGATTGAATACTTGGGGACCTCCCGAAGAAACAGCCTTGACTTCCGTCTCTGCCGCAGACACACCACTCCTCTCGGCTCATTGAACCGTTCGCGGATTACTGGTTCTGGCATCTGGGCGCATCGTGACTGGGTCTGTCGTCGTTGTAGATAAGAAAAACGTGCCTGGGTGTGCTTTTTTTTTTTGCTGCCTGTATAATGCCGACACATTTGCGGTTCCGGAGAAGGTCATTCCTTGGGCTTTTATTCCTTTTTTCATTGTCCACTTCGGCACTGTATTTCATCTACTCCGCCCCCGGAATCGGTAAGTCTTCTGAGATTGATGGTTTTTTGCTCTAAATTTTGCTTCACCTAGGAACGAGGTGAGCTCGTATCCATGGCCGGTTCGGTCATGTGTGACAGCAGGGCCACGCGCTGCTGCTGAGCCTCAACATTACTCAGTTGACGGTGAGACCCAGCTGGATGCTGATCCTGTAATATCCACGTACCTGGCCATGATAATAATGAGCCTGGTTATTATAACCTCTCTGATGCTGCTAGGCCTCTCCACTGTAATTGCAACGCTTACAGTAGCAATAACGTCTGGAGCCACAGACAAAATGTACTTTGGCCTTGAATTTTTTGGGGGACAATTTTTGGCATCCATGGAATAATTAAGGTTGACTCATGTACTTCACATCCTCGGCTGACACAGGCAGCCCAAAGGCCACATTTTTGACTCATAGACTCATGGGGCTAAATAACATTTAAAAGTTCGGCATAGATCACTTGCAAGAAAGTCATTGTGCATCTCTTAAAAGCTGCCTGTTAGTCACATGCAGTTGTGCAATATCACATGTCCTGAATCCCTTTATCATTTATTCATTATTGTTCCTGATAATCTCCTCCCTTCTTTTGTTCTGTCACTTTTTGTAACTCTCATTCCAAGTGTGGACATATGTCACCCCAGTCTTGAATAACTTACCCTACCTTATTTTATTTTATTTTTTATTTTTTTTTTTTTGGTAGCCTTCTAGCTGTTACTCCTCCTTACAATATAGAATGCATACAATGCTTAATATTTGAGCCATTATCACTAATTTCTGTAGCTTGAACACAGCCTAGAGCCTCAGGCGGAGGGAGCACTTGCAAAAAAGCTTGTTTTTGTGCCGGTCAGATCTGCTTTTAAATATCCCCCTTACTGGTTTTAAGAACACCGATGAATGTGCATGGAAGCAGCAGCAACATAGGTATTCTATTTTGGGCATGGGGAAGAAGAGAGCGGACAAGGAAATTACTTTGGGGAAACACCATGTGCAGTTAAAAAGTTGGCTACATGAATCTTTCCCTATTTACTGGTTAAGTTGCCCTTCTTGGATATACTGTTGTGCTGGCTAAATTTGTTTATTTATTTTTTTTAAAGCACTTGTTTAGCAGTGTTCGGTCCTTTATAAAGCAACACACTAAAACGGCACAAATCAACCTCAGCTAAAATACGATCAAGTTGAGTGAGAAACGGATATCGAAGATGAAAAAAGATGGTTACCAGTGAAACCAGTGACCTGCCTGAGTGACATACTGTTCATGTCAGAGCAAAGAGGAAAACAGATTCTTCATACTCATCAAAATGGATATTGATCCATCCGTGCTTTTTACCAGCTGAGGACAACTTAGTCAATTATTAAATCAATTTTTATATACTGTGAGTCACAGCTACGGAGAGAGATTATTCATCTAAATGTGAAACAACAAGTAAATCATTTAACTCGGTTTAAAATAATCCTTCACCAGTTTCCCAGCTGGAGCATCGATGGTGCCTGACAAACTGAGGGTCATTTATCCGCCGGGGTGTTGATTATTGCGGGGCTTTTATGGACTCATACCTTACTGGGGGTTAGTTTAGGAATGGAACAAGAACCAGCAGCACCAGTCCATTAATAATAGATGGTTACCAGGAGCAAGACAGCTTTTGCTACTGTTACTAATTGCTGCAGTTTAAGTCTTTTACAGCAGGCCCAGACTAAGAAATCACGCAAGGGTTCAGGGAAGGTTCTTGCCAGGAATGGGATCCAAATATGCAGCCATCAGATTGAATGATTGACCCCCTCTTTGTGGTATCGACTCATGTGTACCGGAGTCATTAGTTGAGGTTTCAGAACATGTGACGATAACCGCCCGCTGAGTTTGTCAGAGACAAATGGCAGAAAATGAGGCCGGTTAACGGAGAAAGCAACACACCATTAGATTTTGATTTTTTTTAACTTTAAGTGAATGCAACCGTGCCTTCATCGTGCTTGTGTCTGCTCTTAAATTTCTTGGTGTCACACGTGTCTATAAGTGATTCATGATAAAGAGACGTTTGAAAAATCAATCAAGCAGCAGATTTTTTTTTTTTTTAAAGGCTGTTTTCTGATGTATATGCTTAAAAATATTCAGCATTAGAATCACTTTTCTGAAGCTCCATCAAACCAAATGAAGCTAATGCTCAAGGTTTGAGCGTGAGCCATGATCACTTTATAACAGAAAACAGTCTGATGTTTTCCTTCAAGAACGAGGCGAGCAGTCAGAGTGGACATTTTGCTGAACTTCTGCTACTTTTTTTTTTTTTCTTTCAGTAAGAAACCCGGAAATATTGGATGTGATCGTGGAAGAGGGAATACTGTAAAGAATTAGTTGAAGAATTTAACGTGAAGATTTAAAAAAAAAAAAAAAAATGTTGAAGGGCAAGAGGAGGAGAGAAAGATAAAAGTGACAAGTCGAGCTGTTGGTTTTCACATCAGGGAACCCATCCAGAACACCTGAACAGAACTTCTTATGATACCCAGGTGGCTTTAGTCGAGAATGCCCCATTTTCACAATTAGTCCTCTTCTCTTCCTCTCTACCATCTGCCCATGTCTTTCTCCCTTTCTCCCTCTCCGTTTCTCCGTCTCTGTGCATTTGTATGCACCAACACCCCTGGCCTCTACAGTGTTTGTGGCCTCTGAGCATGGATGCTGACTGATGCAGGATGGGGATGCAGGGCACAGCTGGGCCTCATTGCAGCAGTTTATTTAATTAAAACATAAGAGGATCCCGCCGGAGCTGGAGCTAAGAAGACGCTTCCTCTATTTATAGGTTTTGAACGCAGATACACTCAGACACACGCAGCGCATACGACAAGGGCAAGGAAGATAGAGAGCAGGTGCTTCTCTGTGTCACTGGAGACCAGCTTCATCCCATTGCCTAATTGCCGCGTGCGGAGTTATCTCTGTCTGTGATACGGTTGTATATCTTGACCCGAAACCTTTTCATTCCTAGGTGTGGTTTGCCAACATTCCAAAGTCTTGACAGTGTTTTTTAAGGTTACCTCACGGTGAGCGGAGGAGTGACTGCACATACCTTGCAAGAACCCTAGACACCCACCGGGATTTTTTTCTAAAGTATCTTTAAAGAATCCTGTCTAGTTTGTTTAACAGTGGTGAGATAAGGTAACTAACAGACGAAGCTGTCACCTTCATGCAATGTGAAACTGGTCTTTTGTCAACAGTCGGGTAGACTTTGTGTTTTTTGAAGCTAAGCAATGTCTTCTTCTCTGGCTGTGAAGTGACCTTATTGGAAGACGCCTACTATAATTATATCTGCTGATCCTTTCTTAAGATCCGTGGTGATATGGAGACAGCCAGTAAGTACATGTCTCTGAAGCAAGCCATGAGATGATGCTTGTGAATGACACACACCTATAAACGGACTTATTTATATGTCTGTCCATGTTTTCGGGAACTACTATAACTCAAAGCATAATATTCTTTAAAAATAAATGTCTCATGGCAGTTTTAACTGCAGCTTTTTATTTATTATTTATTATAGTATGGAATATGTATGAGGGAGTGTATGGAGGTTTTCTTTTTTATCTGACAGCACTTTACTAGAGTAGCACTCCAGATGTCACCAGTATGGTTTTTAAAGGGACATATCAAAGCCAAAGTGTAAACTTTTGTTAGGTAACAAAACAATGTGAATCAAAGCTGTTTGGAGTTAAAATTGAATATGTCATTGCAGGAAAATTGTAATTAACATTGGCCCTTGAGGCAATTGACTAATAACTAAATAAACTGCTATTTTCAAGCATTTGTCAAGACTGAAAAAGTGTAATTCTCTTTAAATTAATAGTGTAGATGAGGTTCTTACAGACAAATTCATTTTAACTTTGTAGGTGTACAGAAAGTGTGTAAAAGGGACTTTTTGCACTGGCATCTCCTGGTTGTTGCCGCCCTGGTATAAGTCTGCACAAGCTGCCTCGTAAACTACCGTCAATAGACACAAAAGGTGGAGGGTTTGCATAAAAACTGGATCAGTTCTTAGATATTTATTACAAAATAAAAAAGTGTTTGAAGCAGAGTACACAAACTCCTCCTTTTGCGACTATTGACAGGAGTTTTCTCAATATTAGTAGCCGACTATGAATTCATAACAAGGTGGCAGACATGCATGCAGTCTTTTTTTAATACGATTATCATCATCTTACATAGTTAAATTTACTTTGGTTCGTATATACAGACCCTGTTCACACTATCATTTAAGTGGAAGGAGGTTTTTGAGTCTTATTAGTGACTTCAAAAAGTTTTTTTTATGTAGATTAGCTGCTCAAGGTGGTAAGATTAATTGCCACTTTGCTGCAAACACATATTACATTCTCACTCAAAAAAGACCTACAGTGACAACACATTTTTTCTTATTCTATTCCTGATTTATTTATAGACTTTTAAAAGCCATGTTAATATAGAATGATAAGTTCTAATTAATCAATTAAATTAGTAAAATATGAATTCTATCGCTTACATACAGGGATACAGCAGTATAGGCATTTTTCTATACCTTTAATCAGTGATAAACATAAGAAAATACTTGTTATCCTTATCCTTTCTTAATAAGGTATGAGACAAACTATGTACTATATTTTGCAATGCAGGATGAGTTGCAATGCGTCATTAATACTGGCAGTTGATCCTCTTGTGATAATGAGGCTTAAACGTGGCCTTCATCTGATAAAGCATTTTAGTTTTAAACCTGCTTTGATTTCCAGCAATGTGACCGGTAATGGGAGGTTTGAGGGTTACTGTCCAGTTGCACACTTAACAGTAATTTATTGTCCTTTAAATGGCACTGTCATGAGGAGTTAACCTAATGTTAATCGTTTTCCAATCAAATTGAGTTTAATATAATAGTTTGATAAAAGCCTAATGTTGTCTCGCATCTCTCACCCCTATCTCAAGGACTTAATTTGTGGAGACAAGCAGAAGATTTGTGCTCTGACATGACTTTACAGACAGATATCTTAGAGGGCGGCTGTGTGCTGTCATGCTCCCTAAGAAATAAGCTTTCCCAGCAGTCTTTGCGTTCAATTCAGTCCCGCCTTCTTCACCATCACCACATGCACATATCTCCACTGCACCTCAGTGTTTGGTTGTGTGCAACCACTTCTTGCAAAGCAAGCTTTGCGATGTAACAATGAACGGTTGCCCTAGCTTGTAAGCATTTGAATACTATTTGGATAAAATAAATAAATAAATAAATAGATGTTTGAAGTGTGGAGACATTTGCAGAAGAGAGAAGCTTGTAAAGATGAGATGGATTAGTCTATGTGTGCAGTGATGCAGTTTTATACTTTGGGAGAAGTGAAAAGGTACACAATTTGCACATTTGTAAGGCTTTGACACAACTCTGACATGCTAAGTGGAGATAGGTTATGGCTTTTGTTGATGAGAAACTTTGGTGTTTAGTTCTAGTTGCTATATGGCAGGGGTGGCAAACCCTGGTCCTCAAGAGCCGCAAACACGCATGTCTTAAATATTTCCCTGCTTCAGCGCGCACCTGATTCGCATGAATGGGTCGTTAACAGACTTGCGCAGACCTGGATGACAAGCTGATGATGATCCATTTCATTTGAATCAGGTGCGCTGAAGCAGGGAAACATCTAAGACATGCGGGGTTGTGGCTCTCGAGGACCAGGGGTTACCCACCCCTGCAATGTGGAACAGTTCAATCTGCACTGTTTAATGGATGATATTGTTCTATGTTAACTGATTTTGGGGCTTTGGTTAAACTACCTGTACTAAGCCTTATAAAGTCAGTGTTCCTTGAAACTTTGTTGGAATTAAAATTTATTGCATTTTTTTGTGGTGCAGAAGCTCAAATCTAACGCAGATCCACATTTTCTGGTAATAGTTGTGCTTGTCTTTGTCCCTGCAGTAGTTGGTGAGTGCAACAGTATTTATTATAGACTGTATAATAATGTTAGGCAAATAATCAAAAATTAATCGAAACCAACATCAAGAACCTATAACTGATGTAATCTGGCTCAATTATGACAATTATTTCAAGCTTTTCTTTAATTCTGTGTGTACCTTACCCCCTCCATGTGTGTTCATGTGCCTCATGCATTTTGAAAATCACAAAGATATGTAGGTTTTCATTAGAAAAATATGCCAGATTTAATTGTTGAGTATATTCACAGCAAAAACCCCGTCAACATTATATGAAGCCAAAAAAGAAAACTAAAACTAAGATAATCATAAAGAAATAAAACTAATAATATTAATGATGATGATCATTCAGTAATCATAATTGAGGAAAAATATTCAGTTCATTGTGACATTGAATTGAGGTCATATTGCCCAGCTATACAGTATATACAAATGAACAACCAAATGTGTCATGGAATGGAAGATCTCCGGTTGCCCCCTGGTGACTTGCTGTAGTGCAGGTCACTGAACTCAAACCCTACCCACCTTCTTGTAAACAAATGGGACATGAGCCAAACTGAAGCTTTTATCTCTGTAGGTCCACTTAGACATGTTCCAATTTTCATTTCTCTGAAAAGCTTGGTTTTAAGTAGTTGTTTTGTGAAAAAAAAAAAATGACTGAAATCAGTATTGGCAGCTGTAATTGACAGCCATCTTTGAGCAAGATATTATAGTAGCTCAACTGTTCCAGCTCAAGCTGAGCTGGAACTTGAAGGGGAGATGAAGCACAAGCTCAGATTTGCTATTACTATAATTATGTTTTTTTTTTTTTTTTTTTTCAAACTGATGGATTCTGCTGTTTTGTTGTAAACTATCAGCGTGAAGAACCATTACAATTTTTTTTTTTGTAGGTTATTTTAAACCGAGGGATGGGCAGTTGCGCTCTGCTGTACTCAGCTACCCATTGGCTAGTGGTCCAGTTAGTCAATTTGGAATGGGTCTGAAATTATGTGAGGTGAAGGTCTCTTGACCAGAGGACCAAGCTGATACAGCTGAACTGGCGTTCTGTTATCCCTGGCTCGCAGCCTGCAACTGGGGGTGAATATAGCTGCTTCACCCTTCAACGTTTCCAGGCTAACTTGTGCTGGTTACAGCAGTCTCGTAGTGTAGTTAACAGCACAACAAGCCATTGTCTTTAAAATAACAATATAATGCATAAATTTGTGTGTTTATATCATTTTACCTGATCTCAGTGGCTGTTAATTTAAATATATTGTATTTAGCAATATATAATATCTGCTGTCCCCACTGGATCAATTATCCCAACTAAGCACATACTGTACTGGCTGAGGAGAATAGATTCAACCATAAATCATATTATGGTAGTTGTATTTATTGGCAATAATAATGAAAAAACAACAATATGTGCAATGTAACATTAAAATATTTCGTCATTTGAAGTTGCATTATGCGGTTTATGGTTGTCACTTGTTGTTCAGGGGTGTTTTGAACTCATTAAACCTGACCAGGTCTTGATGGGGCCTCACATTCATCAGTGTAACCTGCAATTAATGATGTGTGGGCTTTGTGATGATGTCTGTGGGTGAGAATTTTGGTTTAATTTTCGCATAGTGAATGGAAGTGGAGGCACATCATCCATCATTATTAAAGAGTATATGGTATTTATGTACAAGCAAGAAGAGAGATGGCCCTTTTGAACGTCCTCAATATTTCAGCCCAATTTATGCTTGTTAGGCATGGTTCTTCTCTGCTGATATCTCATTTGTGTTAATGCGTCAGCTGACACTCTTCAAGCCATCCATCTCCGGTCCTGAAGGCCCAGTACAGAACGGCCATCACCCCACCTTCCACCCTGCCACGGCTGTTTAATTGATCCATCCATTAAACTCAATCCAGCCAGCTTCCTCTGGCTAGTTTCCAAAGGCTAGGGATAGATATGGTGAAATATTAAATTAGTGCCAAGATGGTCCAGACAGATTCCATTTAGATAAAATTTTATTTGGCTAGTTAAAAATTAAAAAGAGTAGATGCATAGAACGCACAGAAAGTAATCTAAAATAAGAACAAAAGTAAAAACATAGAAGCTGGATGCCCAGTAGTCACTGTGGTTTGACTGCTTAAGATCTGCTGTTTGACATTTTCACTGCAGTTGCCATGGCTCCCTGGGGACCTGTTCCCTCTTGAGGACTGACTCTTTTTTTAATTGTCAGTGTAACCACAGAAACATGCCTTTCTTATTCCCATGATGAGCTGGGTGATGAAAAATACCCTGGAAATACAATCATCTGGGATAGTGACATTTCTCTTTTTTAGGGGCACCTCCTTTACTCTTAAGATGGGATAAATCCCATAAAAATCTTCACAACCAGCATAAAGAACTTCATGCCATTCTGGATTTACTTTGTTCGTCTACCACTGTCAGATCCAAACGAGACCTCTTTACTTAAATAAACATGTCAAAATAGTTATTTCTTCTTCCATTATGACCTCTTCTGCAAGTTAACGTTGTATAGTTACACAGAGTGGAAGTATGTGAGACTTTTCAGTAAGTGTGAGCCATGAGTAGTCAGATTGCATCCCTGTTTTGTGACACAGTGAAAATTAAAGTATTCCCTCCTGTAATTTTCCTGTGCTCAAAATACATGCTTTTGTCTGTTTTCAATGCACACCTGGTTTAAAGCAGAGACCCAGTTATCTAGTATTTTTGAGACAGTCTGCATTTATTGATATTCATTATTCAATAGAAATAATGATTAAAAAAATGAAACGGCTTCTTTTGATGATTTTTTTTAAATTCACAATTGAATATGAATAACATTCCAGGTAATGTGATTGAAAGCTGAATTATTATACCAGTAATTGTTTTGTGTCGATAAGGAGAGCTTATTGGATTTTCATATTGGAAGACAGTTTATTACGATTCCAAACACATTTCAATTCAAATCAAAAAACTTAACAAAGCACCAAACGAAAATAAATTAACAATGTAATTAATTGATAAATTAAATTTAATCATACACAAATTATATAAACATTCTGCTCTGATAATTAGGAAAAAAGATTTAACAAGGGAGACGATGCCATCAAAGAATGTTATACCTCAAATGTTCAACTTCACGAAGCGAAGTGTTAAATGGTTGATGCCCTTCCCATTAAGTGCTGTGAAAGTGGTTGAGTGAACATGATTGACTTCTATATCAACATGATTTCTTTCATATCAGTAAATTAGTATACGGTGTATTACAATATAAAACAAACTGGTGCTTCCATCAACCTTAAAATTTTTGTTTTTTAACTACAGAGTTAGTTGTTTAGTTGCCAGGTTCTGTCAGAAGTTGAACAGCTTTAATGTACAGGTGGACATAACTGTTTCCAAAAAAAATTTATTAGACATTTAAATACAATTTTAAGTCTGATCAGTCAAAAGCTGGTACAACTGGTACAGGAGAACAGAAACAACATTAGAGAACTAAATTTAGTTAATTACATTCCATAGCATGCCAAATACAAATGCAGTTTTGCTTTGGGTTGCTTGTAATGTAGACCCAGTGGTTCCATTACCCTTTGTTTAACAGTTCAATAATAGGTTTAATTAGTAAAGAACAATATATTTTTAATTGTCACACCAGTGTATTTGTTTATTATTTCAATGAAGCCTATGTGGTGGCGTGGTGGTCAGCACTGTTGGTTCACAGCAAGAAGGTTCCTGGTTCAAACCTTGGCAGGGGCCTTTCTGTGTGAGGTTTGCATGTTCTCCCCATGCTTGTGTGGGTTTCCTCCGGGTACTCTAGCTTCCTCCCACGGTCCAAAGACATGCATTTTAGGTCAATTCTAAATTGGTTCTTAATTGCCCGTAGGAGTGATTGTGAGTGTGTGTGGTTGTTCATCTACATGTGGCCCTGCGATGGACTTGCAGTCTGTCCAGGGTGTACTTCTGCCTTTCACGCTAAGAGAGTGCTAGGATAGGCTCCAGCAGATCCCCGTAACCCTGTATAGGACTGAACGGGTATGGATAATGGATGGATGGATGAAGTGTATGTATGTTTGACAGTGCCATGGTGTCGATTGGGAGAGGGGGACTGGCCATCCTTCCCGTGTAAAAAGAAAAACTAATTAGGACTGTTTAGTGATTTATAGCTAGTTGTAGAATTCCATCAGCATGTTCTTGAGGTTAAATGTAAGATCAATGTGTGAGAGTAGTACTCACCACTTCCTGGTTGTCATCTTGTCAGAGTAGGGGAGGCAAAAGAGAAATGGGGCAAACTACCTGCTTAAAAGCAGCTGGAGTGAACCATGAAAACGACGAGGATTAGGAGTATGTACGACGAGGATTAGGAGTATGTAGAATACTGAGTGATAATCTAGACTGGGTTAGTGAATTTCTTATGATTGTGAGTGTGTATATGTATGTATATATGTATTCTTCATGTTTCATTTTGTGTGGTGTGGAGTTTCTATAAATGTATTGTGTTGTATTCTGGTCCCTCCTCAGTAGGTTCATCCAATTAAGTGCCTACATGAGAGGGTTTAAAAGGGAGTTGGAGATGGTTACTGGGGAGATAATTGGTCCAGTGTTGGGTGTGGCCTGCTAAATAAATGTTAACTCTTGGAGCTTATTGCAAGTCTCTCGCTTCTTTAACTAAAATGCAGTTACTATTGGCCAAACTGGCATTGCTCCACAGATAAGAAGCAGACAATTAGTCTTGAAACATCCAACAGCATCTCGTTGGTCGGCCTTCTAGATTGAGGGGTCTTGTCTTTGGTAGTCTTTGGTCAGCGTGTTTATATCCTTGAAAACCAGCAATCAAGTCTGGTTTGTTTTACTGTTGTGAATGATCCATTCAATACTCAAGGAGAGCACAACTCCTAGGGCCTCACGTACTAACCTTGCGAACGCACAAAAAGGTTCCATACGTCCTTTTCCATGCTCATGTTCAGATGTACTAAAAGTGAAATGAATGTGCAGTGCTCCATGCACATTTTATGGTTGGCATACACACCTTTCTTAGGACTTTGTCCATAGGCAACACTTGCAGTGAAGTTCCAAATTTTAGGAATCATTTCCTCAATTATTTGTATCGCACCACACACCAAAGTATGGTGTCAATTCAGAAATGCGTACATTGAAAATCAAAATCTAAAATCTGAGAAGCAATGCCCTGGATCAGAGAAGGCAAACTTAGAATCTGGAACCATGAAATCAAATTCTGTAAACAAGAGCACAGTCATCATTGACACTTTTTAGAACTGAAAGCGAGAAAAGTGTAACCGAGAAAGTTGATTGCACCTTCACTTATAGAATTTGATTGCGAGATTCTGAGTTTTACTTCTCTTATTCATGGCTTTGAGTCTTAGATTTTTGAATTGTGATTTGCAATAAACATGGCCCTGAACTGATGTCATATAAAAGATATGACTAATTTTTCATTCATTAAATCATTTACTTAATGTGGACACATGAGCCTTATGGTAACAATTTCTTCAATAAACCAATTATTCAGATCATATAATATCATGTGTAAAATGCTTCAACATGGCATGGCATGACAATGGCAACTTTGGCAGAATCAGAAAGGGAACGTTTTTTTAGGGACCAAAGTGATTTCTTTTTCCTTTTTTTTTTTTAAAACCATGATGGTGACAGCTGTTTTACATCTCCAAGAGGTGTCCTCTTGTAACTCTGTGCTGAGTTGGGTCCAAGTTCGGAGAGAGACAGAACATTGGAGAGAGAAGCTGAACATTAAATTTTCCTTTACAAGTGCTGACAATACTGGGTTTCCTGAGTGATAGCTTCACACGCATTGGTATTAAGGCACCATCAGCACACACATTTGCATATGTTACTAAGAAGAATTTCTATTCCATTCTATAAACATGCAATTAATATCTGATGCACAAAGGTGCATGACTAATGTGCATGGGGGGGGGGGTTGAGACTCCAAGCCAGTAGGGCGCAGGTTGGGTGGCCTCTGGTGAATGATATGTTTAAAATTGAAATCATTGTAAAATCCACCTTTGAAAGTTAATTAGATGTATAACAGTCCAATTGCCCATCATGTGACAGTAGTTATCCACTTAAGACGTGGCTGTTTTTTTTTTTTTTTTTTTACCCCTCATTAAACATGGTGCTGGACTAGAAATGGTATGTTTTATTTTTTAGAGTCTGATTGATCTATATATTGCAAGTCATATCATCATTGCAATTTTCAACTGTGGTATTGCATAACAGACGTTTTCCTAATATTGTGCAGTTTGAGTCACCATCATATTTTCTTTGCTGTTCTCCATTGTGCAGATTCTCTTGGAGGTCATGTGTGCTTCGAGGAATGGGCACCCAGTGTTTTGATGTGATGACATATGTACAAGTGGCAACCACGCCCAAACACAATTGAGACTGGTATGAGTGGGGAGAATTGAAAGGGAGGATCTATTGTGCCTGTGCATGGCACCGGTACAGTTTAACGTGTGTGAATGTGCTCTAAAAGCATCAATACTATTTCAAAGTCTGTAGGAAGGAGATAAAGCTATGTCTCAGCCAAAAAGTCTTAACTTTAAACAAAACTTGTTTTGACAACTAGGTTCAAATGAAATGACACCAAGACTTTAGATTATAACTAACAGAGTTAACAACCTCTAGTGGTCTAAATAAGATGATCTCAGTTTTTCATTAAGATTAAGGAAGTTTAAATTCACGTATGCTCATTGATTCTAGTTAAAGTTCCCCTATTATGCGTTTCTTGACTGTGAAAGGTTCAAAATTGACTTGATATGTAATATATGTAGTTTAAAGATGTCTAGTTTTCATTTAAAGAAGTGCACAACTGATTAAGCAGTAAATTAAAGTTTTCAAAAGAGTAACCCTGCCCATGCATCTGTCCCCACATGGGGTCAGCCCTGCCTCCCTGAGACACAATTGTCCTTTTCACCGTGGTACATGACTGGCAGTTTAGGAAGGTAACTAATAACAACAGTGTGTGTGTGTGTGTGCGTGTGTGTGTGTGTGTGTGCGTGTTGGGGGGGCAAACATAAAGAAATGAAAGAGAGATAAAAGATTTAGGCTGCAAGATTTAACAGACCAGAGTTTTGAGTTGCAATCAGAGTAAAATTGCTGCTTGATCAATATGATGGGGTTATAACTGCATAATATGGGGCCTTTTAAAGCTCCCATACTATGCAACATGGAGCCAACAATGCCTGTAGTCAGTCTTTAGTTTTTCTTTGTATAGACAAATAGATTACTGTTTTATCTCCAAAGTAATGAAAGATAATCATGTATTTACAAAGACTGTGTACAGAAATTGTTCAACAGGATTCACACCACTGTTGTGCAGCAACTATAATGCCTATGCACTGGAAAAGCTGTGGTCTGCAGAATTCTCTGGAACAAAACTTAAAAGAAAGTTGTTAGAAACTCTTAAAAGAGCAGTTTCAATACAATGCCAGAACAAATTTAGAGTGAAACTTTCTGTAGATTCTATCGTCATCCAGAAAAGTTTTTGGTAACTGAAGAATTTTCTTCAAAAGTTGAAAGAAAAAATAAAAACAGATAACTTAGAGAATGGACCAGAGCTCGTCAGAATGGAAGGATCTAAATTCATTTACGTATTTTTTCACAGCACATGTTGTGCATTTATTTAACATTCACTTTGTGTTTCATCTTCATACACTAAGCAGTAGTTTCACGCTGTAGTAGTTTTACATAGATTTGAAGTATACTACAGTTATAGTCCATGCTTTCCTCACACTTACTTCCTCTTCCTATTTTTAGAGACATTTTTGTCAGACAACTATGATTCAGAGGGGATCTCTGTGTAAATGGCAGTCACACTCTTATGTCTTGAACTCTTGTCTGTAAGATGACTCCCTCTGTAGTCTGGATATTTGACCACAGGCAGATGGTGGAGCTGAGTGCTGAACAGTTGAGGGGGTGATGGTGATCCAGATGGAGAGCTGCAAGTCAATTCAAAGGGGGACTTAGGGTCTTGTGGAGAAAGACCAATCATTTTTGTAACCTGATCATCCTGAGGAGATTTCCAGTCTTTGTTGATCAGTTCTAAGCCTCACTTTGTTATCGGGATGGTTACTGTGGTTACTTTGGTCATGTGTTTGAGGCGTGCTGCAGCTGCACCTCGTGATAAACTGGTGTACAGTGGAAATGTTGCTAATGAGGCCCAATCCAAAAAAAAAATGTCGTGAGATCTTTATTGCAAGGGCAGCTTTGGTTTTAAACTTAAAACTTTAATCTTTAAACTTCTGTTTATTGAACACTCTATAATTCCTTTTTCTGGAATAAAAAGCTATTTCAAATAAAGAAAACTGTCTGAGTTGCACATGGCCTTGGCCCATCCCTCTCAGTATTCACTTCTCACTTCCCTGCCCTGATAGCAATGAGAAGTTCTCCCCACACAGTTTTACTGTAAGTGACAAGGGACAGAGAATGAACATTTTATACAAAAACAGTTTCTCCTTTTCAGCTTCTCTTGAAGCTAATATGAAGCTTCAGTGAAATTGGATCCATTTTTCAAGGTTAAACTTGGCAGACTTAAATACTTGTTTGAGAGCCAGGGTACCATAGAGTCCTCTACCATAGAGAACTTCTACCTATTTGGACATGCCAATTTATGTTGCAGTGTGCAGCAGCACAGTTTTGTCTGCATCTACTTTTTTTTAACATGATGTTGGTCTCCACTGTAGGCTGGATGATGGTATGTTTTGATGCTGGTTCTTTTTTTTTTTTTTTTTTAGCAACAGCCTGATACTGACATGTAAAGATAAGCACCTTGGATAGGCTTTTTCCTGCAAATCTAAACAATTTACTTAAAAAAAGAACTTGGGTAGGAACTCTGTTAGAAATCTTTTTTTATAAAGAAGGGCAGAGCATAGTAGTGAGAACAGTTGATTTAAGGCCAGTGTTAAGGACTATTTAAGGCAGTATGATTTAGTGCTAATTTCTTGCTCCTTTGCTTTAAATTGTGATTTTTGCAACCAGCAAAGGTGGTAGTAAAGAAGACAAATGCAATATTAAGACATCATTGAAATCATTTAAGTTTTCTTGTTTGGAAAGAGCTTTATTTTGCTCCTGGAGTTTTAGTTGCATAGTACTTAAACTAGTCAAATAGCATTGTTAAACCACACATGGAAACTTTCAACCACTCTTTCCTCTGAAAACATGTTTTTCCATGTGGTATTAGCTGAACAGACGTCATTTTGTGTTTCACTAAAGCAGAAAGGAACTGTCATTTATCACTTTACTGCCACTTTGAGTTGTTTAGTCATCCCTCAATGAATTGAAGAAAAAGGATAATGATCTGTGGTCCTGCAATGAACTGATGACTTGTCCAGGGTGTACCACTGCCTTTTTCCCAAAGAGAGCTGGGATAGACTACAGCAGATCCCTGTGACCCTGCAGAGGATTAAACAGGTATAGATGATGGATAGATGGATGGAAGATAATGATCATTCTCATAAACATAAATCTAATAATGTCACATGTTATTCATAGTAGAACATAAAACAAAAAAAAATCATTTGCTACATTTATTTCATTCATTTCTACATTATATGAAAAACACTAGCTCATTTTCAATTTGATGGTAGCATTGCCTCTTTAAAAAGTTAGGACATGGACAGAAAAATGCAAGAGAAGTATGTGGTACTAAAAAGAAACACCTGGAGGAACATCTTGCAACCAATTGGGCTATTTTTTCAACAGGTTAGTGCCATGACTGGGTATAAAAAGAGCATCATAGAGAGTTTCAGAAGTGAAGATGGGAAGGCATTCAGCAGTTTGCAGAACAATCCATCTTCAAATTGCAAAACAATTCCAGAATAATGTTCCTCAGAATAAAATTACTGAAGAACAGTTGCTACATCATCTGTGGTGCATAATAACCTTAAAAGATTCCAAGACTCTTGAGAAATCTCTGTGTGCATTGGACAAGACTGAAATCCACTTTTGGATGCCCATGATCTTCAGGCCCCCTGTAATGGAAATGACCACATGGGCTCAGGAACACTTCCAGAAATCACTCTCTGAGAGCACAGTTTACTGTGGCATCCCCAAATCTGGTTAAAGTGTTACGCAGTCGCATAAAAGAAATGCCACGGTCTTCTCTGGGCCAAAGTTGATCTAAAATGAACTTGGGTAAAGTAGAAAGCAGTCCTGTGGTCTAATGAATTAAACTTTGAAGTTCTTTTTGGAATCACAGAGGCAGTGTCCTTCCAGACAAAAGAGCAAAGGATCCACGTTCTCTGTAAAACAAAGCTAAACCACACACTGCATCCATTACAAGAGTGGGGCATTATAGTGGAAGAGTGCGGAACTGGCCGATCTGCAGTCCAGACACTTGATGTATCATGAAACGAAAAAAATTGATAAACCAGGCCCAGGACTGGCCTGCTCAGTTCCCTGTACGGTATATCAACTGCTGTCAAAAGAAGAGAAGATGCCAAACAGTGGCAAACACTATCCTGTCTCATCTCTTAAGGAAATCAGATGTCTACTCAAATCACAGAGCTCTTTGGATTGAGCGTTAAGTAGAGAGCCAGAAGATTTAGACACAGCAGCTATATAAGTCCTTGAAGAGGGTTAAATATGGAAATCCATAGGGAAGGGCATGTGTGGTTTGTGTGCATGTTGCTCTACTGTATGTTGCTACAATGGCAGTTTGGTATACTCGCTTGCTGCTTTGGCCCATTTGTTCAGTCAACAGTAATAACCTCCAGCTGTTATGAGACCCCTTCTTTCTGCTGTGGGGTATAGGGAAATGGAGCAAGTAGAAGATCATGGGCAGTATGGTAAGAATAGTTGGGTGTTGATAGAGGAAGAGAGGGTAGGTATCACCATTGTAACATCGTGTATTAGGTGTACCTGGCTGTATTTGTCACTTGGGTAATGTGAACACTAAGTCAGTGCAATGAAATAAGAACAAACATTTGGACTGTCCTAAGTATAAACTCTTGCCCTTAAAGTTGTAATCAGTGTTTCCGCTAGAAAAAATTGGCACCGGACAATGTGACCGGCAGGTTTTAAATTTACCGGACAAATTTTTGAAATTCCGGTCACATAGGCTATATGAATTTACTGAGGTTAAAAATAAATCATATGCAGTAGTACGATATCAATGCAAGTCATTTAATAGTATTTTTATTAAAAAACAGGCTATTTCAAATAAAATAAGTCCCGTCAATTGACTCATGAGCA
The DNA here is from genome assembly GCA_018398805.1 of Hirundichthys speculiger. Taxonomy (NCBI): domain Eukaryota; kingdom Metazoa; phylum Chordata; class Actinopteri; order Beloniformes; family Exocoetidae; genus Hirundichthys; species Hirundichthys speculiger. Next base: position 1,746,844 of record JAGFBZ010000693.1, on the reverse strand, counting down.
TAACTTCAAAAAATAAATAAATATTTTCGGCGGGAGCCACAGCATCATCTGTGGTAGTCTCCATCTCTTCAGATAGCCTTTTAGAGTTAGACTCATCATCACCCTCGCTATTAGAGCTTTTTCGTTTTAGAAAATAGCTTTCGCCATGTCAAAGACCTCTCTGTCGTGGTGCGCGGTTTGTTAGATTTAATGAAACAAATGCGACAAGTTTCGTCCCGCGCAGAAAAAAGTTTCGTTCCACATATAGGCTACATTCATTCATTCACACATACACATACACACACACACACTACTATGTTAAAAAAGGTATATGTTTTTTCATAAAATGATGTGGAAATTACCCATTTTATTACAACTGAAATTGTGCTTGGGAGGAGTATTTTCACCGGACACTTTGACCGGAGAGATTATAAAATACCGGACTTCGGCATATTTTACCAGACAAAGTCCGGCAATTACCGGACAACGGAAACCCTGGTTGTAATAAAATATTTTTTATCTGTCTTCATGAAATGACTGCAACAATGTGATTCATTCTTGATAGCTTATCTGAAAACAAAATTATTCCAACTTTATGTGAAACAGTGGCTAAACAAGCAGGAAAGGCCCAGCACTCAAGCCTGAGGTCTAAAATCACCAAGTGTCTCACTTACTGAAATCCCCATACCTACAGAAAGGTCGTGCTACTCTTTATGGGTTTTACAGCCAGAGTGAAAACATCTTCTTAGTAATTGTTGTGACAAACACTCTGTTTTGAAATCAAAAACTGTGAAACAGCAAGATGAGAGAGGATAACATCAGTAGGTTGGCAGATAAAAATATTGGCAAGAGAATCACTGATTTACTGACTAAAAAGCAGTGGCAAGATGAAAAACATAAAGGACGCAGTGAGGTAGGGTGAGCAGACTCTTGAGTTAATTGTCTCCATTTTAATAGTATTTGGCATAATTTACTGAAATTTGGGAAAGCAGTTTATGACCTTTTACACATGCTGCAAAATGTAATTAACTCAGCAGAAAACGGGGAATGCAGGAGAAAGACAAGATTTAAAAACCATTCAACATGGAACGTTCTAAAGATTCTATCTTTAGTACAAGCAGAAATAGTCTAAATGTTTAATCCAGTCACTTAAACTAATTTAATCAGATGTCTAATTAAAAGGATTTTAGTTGGGTTATGAAATACTTGTAGGTGTGAACATGGCTTTTGTTTAATATCAACATCCCAGAATGCTCCCCTGCCTGCCTTTTCTGTAAAATTTGAAAGCTGAATTTCTTTTTTTTTTTTCATTTTCATATACGTTTCTGCAGGTCTTGGGGTTACAGCAAAAAGAAACCCCAAAGCTATGATCTGCAGTCATCATCTATTTGACAATGATTATATTTTCTTGCTCCCAAGTAAATTTTTCTTTGCAGTTGCTAAGCAAGTCCAACTGTCATTGTCCTCAGTATCCACTAAGTCCTGATTGTATGATGTATTTTGACTGTTTTTTTTCTTCCCCTGTAAACAATGTCTTGAGATCAGTGAGGGCAATCATGAAAATATGACAAGTGTCGGCCAGTCAGATAAGACGCGGCCTGAAATATCCTGCAAAGTAGAGCAGAACACCATTCACAATATCACATTGCTTTGAAGTTGTCATTAGATAAATTGTAGAAAAAAAAAAGAAAAAATAGAGGGAGAGAAGCAGTATAAATAAAACATTTAGTTCCTCTTGTCCAATTAGTAGAAAAGAGAAACAGTCTCTGGATCAGAATCAGAAATACTTTATTTCCCTGGGGGAAATTTAGTTTGGTAATAACTGCATCAGTCAGTAGAAATGTAGAAATCTAGTATAAAAAGAAAACCAATGTACTGAAAAAATGATATGATATAAATGATATAAGATATGAACATAAACACATTCAGTATAATGGAAACCTCAACACAGAGATATAGTAGCTGTAATGAATTGAATGAAATAAGATCAATAAAATACCGTCTTGGTTATGTAACTTCACTAAAAATATACATGCATATATACAAGCAGAGTCTGTGTGTTGGCAGTAATAATAACAATACAAAAGTGGGGTGAATGTTGAAGGTCTTTTGCATTATATTGTCTCAGCCTTGGAGGACAGAGTTAAATAGATTGATGGCCACAGGCACAAATTGTTTCCTGAGGTGATCTGTGCTGTATTTAGATACAATGAGTCTCTGACTGAATGTGGTCCTGTACCTGAACAGCACATCGTGGATGGGAAGGTAGACGTTCAAGATGACTCAGAGCTTTGACTCGGAGCATCCTCCCTTCTAACACAGTTGTTACAGTCCAGTTCCACCTCCACAATGTTTCTGACTTTGTGGATGAGTTTGTTGACTCTGTTAGCATCAGTTACCTTCAGCCTGCTGCCACGGCATCCAGAATAGCACTAGCTACCACAAACTGAGAACAAGCTAAGCATGGCCCAGCAGAGTTAAAGAACCCCTGCTAACAACAGCAGAGTCAACCGAGAATGTCTGGAGACCGCATGACTCTCTCTAGTAGTTGAAGTCTGTGGTGTAAAGACGGAAGAAGAAAGGAGACAGGACCCTCCCCTGGGAGCCCCTGGTGTTGCTGAACATCTTGTCTGACACACAATCTCGCAGCTGCTCATAATGTGTTCTCAAAGTCAGATAATCAATAATCGAGGACACAGACGGACAACTCAGTCAGCTTCTTCCCCAGTAGAGCCAGACAGATGGTGTTTAATGCACTAGAGATGAAAAAGAAAACAAACTAACAAAAAAAAACTAACAATACTTGCTGCCTTATCCAGGTGGGCGTAGACTGTGTACCTGGTAGATGATGGCATCTTCAACTCCCAGTCAGGGCTTGTAGGCAAACTCGTGGGGATGTTGTGGTGGTCTCACTATCGACCACGGCTGCTTCACTGATACAGAATACAGACCAGTACCTCTGGTCTTTATTCCTCCAGTAAACATGGATGTGGTGTCTTTGGCACAGAAACAGTGCCAAAACAGTAGAGGTATTCATATTTTCAGTGCCAGATTTTTGTCCCCATCAATGTCCTCACTGCATGGCTCACAGAATACCTGTCCGTATTAGGGATGCGCGCGATTAGTCGTAAACGATTAAACGTCCGCTCACTTACTAATCGGCACCAGAAATATTATTCGTTTAAACCAATTTGTGTTTTATTCATGAACAAGGCCGCTTAACTGTCATACAGCCGCCCGCCACTAGTCGGGGCTACAGAGCCGTCAGACAACAGTTCCCCTCTCCGCGGCAATGCTCGAGTAGACTGGAGTTTTAAAACGGCACGGTGGGAAGATAGTCTCGCAAAACCAGCACGGTTTGGGGTACTTTAATCTAGAAAATGAAAAACAAGTTAGTATGTAGACTGTGTCAGAGACAACTGGCATACAATCACTCGACTAGAGCAATGCGCAAACCACATTCCACTCAAGCATTTGGATGTTAATCTGCACGAGACGACGGCTGCTAATGCTAGCGGTGCTAGCCACACTCAGGCCGATTTGACATTGTTTACCCGGAGACGGTGTTCTCCCGTCCGGTCTGAGAGGATAACGCAGCTCATCACGATAATGACTTTGCAAGATATGCTTCCACTTAACTTTGTGGAAGGTAAAGGCTTCAGGAAGCTAATGGAATATGTTGAGCCAGAATACACCGTGCCGGGACGCAAACTGATAACTTCCAGGCTGGAGCGCATCTTTTTTTTAGACTAGTCGACTAGTCTTAATTAAAAATTTCGTTTAGTCGACAGGGAAATTAGTCGCCAGGAACATCCCTAGTCCTTATGCACTTCCAAAAAACCCTCAAGTGTTCATATGCCTCGAGGTGCACCAGGTCATGGTCTGAGCTGCACAGTGGGGGAGGGGAGAGGAGTTGTTTGTATCCTTAATATTAGCATCAACCAGGCTGGATTCTCTTTTCTCTGAAAGGACAGCTCACAAACCGAATGGCGTTGTTAATGTTGTTGTTGCTGTTTTTACAAGATTAAAATCATCTAGGATGGGGATGAAGCCTCCTGGATGTTGATTCTGGAAAAGGGGTATGGCAGTACTTATGTTGTTGGTGTCAGGTTTGCAAAAGGAGGAATGTAAACAGGTGATAACAATGTTGGTGATATGTGGAAACTCTCGGGGTAAATAATATGTCCTGAATCTAACACCAAAACGTTCCAGGCAATGGATACATTCCCCGATGGCAAAGTGACCAATAATACGCTGTTAACTAGAACAACAGGACCCCTCCACCCTCAGCACAGTCCATGTCAGCCAGACAGTCAGCAAGCCATCAATGGAGACATTGTGGTCAGATATTTCCTGATAAAAACCATGTAAATGTGAAGCCCACTGTACTCCATTTCCTGACCTCCCACTGTATCCTGGTCAGTGCTGTTAACTCATCCATCTTGCTTGCTGGGAATTATGAATTTTGAGAAGTTGTAGTGTTTTTCCTACACACTCCTCCCTTACTTCAACCCAGCTCTCTTCCTCTACTGTTTGGGCTCTTTGTCTCTTTATCCTTTGTGCTTCTGTTTTAAGATGTCTTTGGTACAACCGCTATCTCAGATCATCATGCCGGCTGACTTCAGCACAATTACCGTATCACTTGTGTAAACCATGCAGTCCACTTCTTTCCAAAGTAAAGAAGTGAGATCACATTTTCCCAAACTCTACACGAGCATGATAAAATTGGGTACAACTTAAAAAAATTACAGTGCAATAAAAAAAAAAAATGTCAAACAGAAAGTAAAATAGGAAAATCGAGTATTAAAAATAAAAATTAGAAGACTGACTGGATTGACCTCAACATGTGCATATACACTGCATGTTTATTATGGGAGTCTGTTTATTGGGGATTGGTTGTATATTTGGGGAAAGGAGGACCTTTTTCTCCCTCTCTCAAGCTTAGACATGCACAAAGCTCACATATACAGATGCGTTCACAATCTATGTGTTCTCGCCCCCTTCATCTTTCCCTTTCCTTACTCAGATCTGTTTTCTAGAATTCGCTTGCAGCAGTGGGAAAACGGGGATCCTGGCACCACCATGCCATTTATGTAATTCTCCTCTCAGTGTCTGGTCCCCCTTGCTTCTTTCTGCCATGCAGTGGCTCAACAGACAACAGGGACTCAGGGGAGCATCACAAATGCATATAAACCGCCTGATATGGGCGCCCACACTAACACACACACATTTTAGACACCAGAGCAGATGGTTGGGCAGAGGGAGTAGTGCAAGACCAATAATGAATGCATACTAGACCCCATGTTGTTCCTGCTGACATGTGTTAATTTATACTGTGTCAGAGTGTTATACTATTTTTGGAGCGAGGTCTTTTTTTTCATAAATCTCCAACAATACATTTTCCATGACATGTATTTTCAAGTTACATAACACCCAACAGATTGTCGCAAGTCCTGTATGTCATCAGCCCCTCCCCTTTTCACTTTTAGCGGTTTAGGCAGGTAGTGTTTGGTACTTGTAGAGTAGCTTTGCATTATGTATTATATAAACGGCAAACGGAAGTGCTACAGCCATCTTAAACTCCTCCAATATTTTTCGCTCCATTTTAGTTCATTTCTCTTCTTTTATTTCTTTTTTGTCAACATTGTCTTCTTTTCTGTCTTGGCGGTTGACAAACAGCAAAAGTGGTGCACCTCCACCGGCGCCATGAGGTTTGGACTGATAGTTTACGTCCCAACCGGCCCTGTCACCGTAAGTGGAGACACTTCGGGCTGAAGGGTCGAAGGTCTGAGGAAGTCTGAGGAGGTCGTCGGCAGTGTAAAAATTCCAGCCTCCTAGTTTTATCCCGGAACCCCCGCTAGTGGATAACTCATCATCATTCTTCATACTGTATATTTAGTCAGAAAAACCTGTAATGCCATTACATGGTGACTTTAAACTCTAAAGATTAAGAAAGAAAGTTGAGCTTGACACTGACAGTACACTGCAAGGAGGCATGAAAGCTTCCCTTGTCTGAGATAAAAAGATAAAAAAAAAAATCTGCCCCTCCCTTATTGAAGAATTTTTGAGTCAATTGAAAATTTATCAGAAGTCCTCACAAGTCTGTTGGAGAGAACTGTGGTCACTTTTAGAATTGACTTTAACCCAACTCATTTAAGAATATAAAGATAGATCTTTTTCTTTAATATTTTTGTCTTAGTTAAGTCTTTTAAAGTATAAAACCTTCATGACAGGGAAGTCATGAGCCTTCCCTGTCTTCCCTGCCACTCCTGTAGATTCATACGACCTTAGATTGCCAGTGAATAATTAAAGAATGTACCGGTAAACCAAATTATGCAATCACCATTGTGTCTGTTGGCTCACCCTTTTTTGTGTATGGATTTATGGGTGTTATCAAATGTGGGTGTAACTGTATTTATGCATTGCTTAATTTTCTGGCTTATGTGTGCAGAGGTAACTAAAAGCAGTCATTTGGGTTTATCAGCAGCTTACAGGGTATAACAAAACACATGCAAGTCGGTTTAGCTCAGTCTGGCCATTGGGTTTTTAATTAAAGTATACTTGCTTAACCTCTGTCATTGGTGTGAAAAAAGGTGCCATTAAAAATTTACTTCACTAAATTTACCATTTTAGGAAAAGTCACGTAATTAAAAGAAAAAGTAACATATCAGAAAAAATATAAGTCACCAGTCAGTTGTCCCTGCCAGCATGTTACTAATATTTTACATTGATTATTTCTTACTGTGATTATTATTATTATTATTTTTGTTTGTTTTTGTGACTGATATAACTCCTAGAAATAAGAGATTTTTTTACATTGAGGCTGGCCTTTTTTCTTCCCCTTCATGATCATAATTAAGTTGTAAAGTTGCTGTGAGTATGAAACTGTTTTTTGACAAGCTAATATAAAAAGTGAATCTGCTTTGATGTGTCAGATGGGAGGGGAGGTCATCCTTCAACTACACAGTTGGAGGTTTGAGCCCCCAGCCCTTCCATGTGTCAGGATTATAACACTGGTTCTATCTAGAACGCATCAAGGCTTTTACAGATGTCAGCCTCATGGAGAGGAATTTTTGATTTGCCTGAAACTTCCACGGCCCGGAAAACCTTGAAACTATTGATGTTAAACCTTGTGTAATTAGGGGAAAAAGATCTTAATCATTTACTCCAATATCCATCATCGGCAGGCTTTGAAAAACCAAAGGAGGGGAACATTATAGAGATGTACTGTGTAACAAAGATTGAAAAGGGAAATGGACTGCCCAGGCGGAAGTGGAAAATGTCTAAGAGGGAATGGGAGTGCAAGTAATTTGGAAGCTCTTAGGAAATGGGCAACCTGCCAGGGAGTATGATAAGTGCTCATGTCATTTTGTGGCCTTAGATGAAGAATGCTTCGCCTGTCAACAACACACATCTCTGACAACCTTGCCTTCTTTTTTTTTAAGCTTCCATTAACTCTCTTTGTCCTCTGTCCTTCAGCCGGCCCATCACTTTATTTCCCTGTCCCTCTTGGGAGATAAAGCTGCTGGGAATGTTTTTGAATTCCAGTGTTTTCCTGTCATTATAGTTCCACACACTTTGTCAAAAAAACACACACAATTTCAGCCTCTTTGAGTGTTATCTGTAAAGGTACGTGTGTGCCTGGATGAGTGTGTAGCGCAGCTGTGTGTTTGAAAGAGGTCTCATGATCTCCTTATGATTGTCATGTGACCATTTCTTGCGGTAGTCTGATGATGACCTCCTCATCAGCTGCAGCTGCTTCTGCTCATGTTCATTCATTTCAGGAAATCAACCAAAATGTTTAATTTGCACAGATAGCCTTTGTCCTGGCTGCCAAAAAGTCTGACCTTTTTCTCTTCCAGTGTTAATATGTCACCACTAATCTAGTGTTACTGTAAGAAGGCAGGAAAAAAGACGAGAAACTGCCTTCTTCCATTACCACAAGTAATGCTGGTCAGTGATCTATCAATTTGCTTTTAATTTTCAACACTCTTTTGACTAAATGATATAACTTCTTATTATGCTATTTATTTTTTAGAGGTAGTATTTAAGTATTTGCTTAATATATGTTTACAAAGTGAGCCCAGAGTGACAGCATAACTCAAAAACATGAGTTATGCCTCATGTTTTTGTCACTGACATGTTTTTCTGTCATTGTACTCAGTTGTTTTTTTCAGAGCAGGCTACACAGCTCCACAGCTACAGCTTAGCAAATACTGTAATCAGCCATAACATATAATCATCTCCAAAATACCGTATACCATCAAAACCACTCTGACCTGCATGAACACTGGTGTGCAGCAATGTCTAGAGGTATGGCACTGCAGGTATAAAAGAACCAACATGCATGATTATCAGGAGCTGAAGTGCTCCGCACTGCTGCTTGCTTACATATCCCGAGGTTACCGCTAACAACAGGAACACTAGTGTTCACAAAGGTATTGTACAAGTGATATCTAATCAGCAAGTCAAACATTTATAAATACCAGAGCTGTTCAGGAATCCAGACATCATTAGAGGATTCTCTGCTTCATGGTCCACAGTCAGCAACAAGTCCCTAATGCCTGTGTTCATTTGCTGTTTTATTCAGTCGACGAATGAGTAACTTCCCGTGGGACACTACTGTGCAGTTGACGGTCCCCACCGCAGCTTCAGTTTGCTTGTCAGGTAGCTAGATGTTCTGACAGTGGGCCTGTTATATTGTATCAGCTTATAGAAAGAATGTATACGAATCCCAATAGATCAGTATACTCAAATTACAGTGATTGTTCCATTTAATTGTGTTTAATTCTTGGAGTAAAAGGCTGCTTACTTTTTTTTACAAGGTTGTGAAATGAACCTGCTAAGTCATGTGTTGGAAATTTAATTTGTTGCATTGCTGATACTGAGTTTAATTTAGCTGTCAGCTACATCAACATGATACACAATCACCATTCACAGAGATATAATTTATGTGCGCCCACAGAGCCCTGCCTCCCCAATGTGGATCTGTGCGTGCCACTGATAGGTGGTGTCATTAAACTGACCCTTTCTCAGAGTGACAGCTTTAAACCCTGAAGGCTGTGAGAGTAAGTGTGCCGTGTGCTCATACAGAACCCGTTGCTGCTGGGATTTTTTTTTTTTTCTCTCTTAAAACTCCCTTTTAGCTCTTATCAGGGAGCCGGCAGAACGGGATCGACCTCCTCCCACTGCTGAGCTATCAGTGCAGTTAATTGCCTTGCAGAGGAAAAGCTGGGGAACATAGTGGGAATGTTTTTTGCTTATTTGGGGTTCTTTCTTTGTCTATTACTCTCCATGTAACACAGTATTGGACAGGATCTGTGTCTTGAGTGAGACTGTGATCTTTCATCGAGATTATTTACCTTAAATGATTGGAACAAACGGATTTGACAGAAAGTGGCACGAAGCACACCAAACAGAGACGGAAGCACGGAGGGAAGAAGCGGAGGGAAGGGTAGATAAGTGGAAAGAGAGTGATGTAGAGGGAAGAGATGCAAGGAGAGATGGGCTGGGCTTGGCATGTGGACAACATGTTCTGTGAGAGCTGTGGAAGACAAGGTTGTTCAAGGTCTGCTGTCATGCTTGATGGGTTACAGTGGAAGGGGTGTGGGGAGTAATAGGATAAGGATAGGATGAAGCACAAAAGCAAATAGTGGAGAGGTTGTTCCATTCTGTTGGTTTGTCTTGTCATTGCTGGCTATGATGCATTTGTGTCTCTATATCTTTACTACATCTTTACTATTTTAGTTTTCTTCAGAGTCCAGGTCTCTTGTGTTTCACTGGATCTGTCACGGTTAGTTAGCTTGAATACCTCAGCATTAACCAGTCTTGAGAGCATGTTAAATGCGACAGTAACTGAATGCCCACTGGCTTGTACACAGAAGATCAAATGTAGACAGTCTCCATCATTGTACGTACCCTCTTGTATGGTATTTCCTGACATTCTAACCCTAACCCACTTAAAAGAACCAGTGCTGACATTTCGGATAATGAACACAAAATATTTCAAGACATCTTACTGGGGGAAAAAAAACCCACAGAGTGAGATTCTGACTTGCTTTGCACTGAACTTTTTTTGGCAAAGCATTGCACCTAAATGCATTGTATCGATGTAGGGCAATATATAAATACCCATATGTCTTGCATGCATGAGAAAGTATCATCTAAGACTGTTGTCCAGAAGCCTCTCAGCGTTTTTCCATCATATGGTGTCTCAGAGGGGCATCAGTGAGTCTGTGCTTGTGTATGTTGGACTGAACATGGCTCTGCTTTATGGTTCCCTTTTTATTATCATCATCATCTTTTCTTGATTTGTTTCAGCAGCAGAGGTGAAATGAGAACATTGATTTCAGTTGCCGCTTAGCCACTGCTCTCTAGTCCTGCAAGCCTGGCAGTTTGTAGGAAATAAGATGAATGTGATGGAAACTGTAATACAATTACTAAAGACAAATTGCGTCCTGTGGATTTCTAGCTCAGCAGTGCTACACTTGCGCACACAACGTGCACTCAGATGCACATCTTTTGTATCCGAGAGTGTGGATAACATTGGGATTGCTTCCAGATAAATGCTGATCAAATTTGTGTCCAGAGATTGCAGTGCAGTTCGATACAAATTTACAAAGGTAGTGATCCATCAGTGTGACTGCACTTTTGAGCGCTGCACCTTTATTTAAAAGAAAAACAAAATAAAACACAAAAATGGTATTTCTCAGTGATTCTGGAAGTCATTTGATGAGTTTTTTTTTCCCCCCTTTGCTCTTTGTTAAAATTAGAAACTTGTGTGAGTCACCACTCTTGTAAATCAGAAACTCGGTTCTTTCTTGTGCGTGCACGCTCTTGTAAAAGCCCTCATTGGAATGTAGGTGTTTTTGGTTGGCCAGTGTTTCCAGCCCGTCTTGTCACTTTCATTTAGACCAAATGCCCCCTGATTGTTCCACTGCATTGCCTCTCTTTGGCAGATAAACTTTTTTTCTGTTATTATTCAGGTCAAACCACAGTGAGCAGAAGTTTAGCATGTGGAAACAAGAAAAAAAAAAAAAGATAGTTTCTACAGTTTCTCCTTCGTGACTTCCTGCCTTTCTGTGTTTTCATTCATGCCTATTTGCACTCTTTCATGTTTTCATTTTATATCCATTACAAACGAACACATAAATGAACGTACAGAACAGCAAAACCAGTCATTTATTTGAAATTTGTCTTTTCATTCTCTTTTCCTTTCTTCATCTCTTCTCTTATCAGAGATTAAAGTTCCAGTAATTCCGTTCTTTAGACCGAGAGCTCCTTGATGTTTGGCTGGGAAATCCCTCTCACTAACTCACTGATACACATTATCAGTTTGTACCTTCTTTTCAAGTAGACATTAACTTGCTCTTTTTTTTTTTTTTTTTAAACGCATCAATTTTAAGTGTTATAACACGACTCAGCTTGGTTTATTCTTTCGTCTGTTCACAGTGAATGAATATGTGTTCATGGTCCAAGCCAGAGGCATCCAGATCAGAGAGAACGTGAAAAATATTGGTGCTCAGGTTCTGGAGCAGGTGGTGAGAGGGGCTTACAACATCAATGGCACAGGTAAAAATGCACGTGTTCAAGAAAATAAGATTCTGTTCGTAATGCTTAGTAGGTCTACTGACATTTATGCGTTCCATTAGTACAAATCCAGTCCCAGTCCTTGTTAGTTAAATTGAGCCTGTCCCAGACTTGCTACCACTGCTTATTGTCATTCCAGACTATTCCTATGACTTTAACTTCAGTGAGAGTGACGCTCCTCCCACCACATACCTCCCAGAGGACTTTACATACCTCCCCTCGCAGGTGTGCCCTGAGAGACTGGCCTCTATGAGTAAGTTAAGGTTTTGATGTAAACATCAGTTTTAAAAATGTGCTTAGATCCTAATTGTGTCTATTAGATTCCAGGTGACAAAATGTTAGGATTTTCATTGCATCTCCATGTATATTTGTTCCAGTAATGATAGATGAAATGGCTCAGAGCACGTTTCACTTCAGCTTTGATTGACGATGCATGAAAACATGTTTTCAACAGCAGATTTCTGAGCTCTTACATGCTCTTTATTTTTACATTTTATTCTACCATTTCTCTCTTTATTCGTTACTGTTTTCTACTTCATGTGACACATGGTTATCCTTTTCCTCATTCTTGCTCCCTTTTCTGTCTGAAACAATCTCTGACTCGTCTTTCTCCCACTCCTCTTTTCTTCCCTGCTCAGAGGGCAGGTTGGAGGTGAATATGAGCGAAGTATCTCTGGAGGAGGTGGAAAGATCCGTGCTGGAACAGCAGCCCAGCATGGCCCCAGGAGGCTACTGGAAGCCCAAAGATTGTTTACCTCGCTGGAAGGTAAGTGTGGATGTGACACTGTCAAAGGGGGAGAAGTATAAAGAGGCTCGCCAGTTTAGTAACAAATGGGTGATTTCTCCATGCGGGGTACAGAAGGTTACAAGAGACCGGTGCAGTTTTGGAGGAGGTGTTGTTTATCTTTCCTGTTAAGTCCAGACAGAATCTATGCAATGAGGCTTTGCTTCATGCTTTTGAAGGCCGTTGACTCAACTACAGTTATAATTTTGGGCACATCAGTCGGTATCGCTGTTGAAGGCAACACAGCACACTAACAGGTGTTTCTGCTGTTTCTCTGAGAAGCAGACTGCATTACAGAAACACCTCTCTAAGGAATGCAGTGATGATGCTTTTATTGTCACATTTTGAGAGGCCCATAATAAATGTAGGTTTTATATGGTCTTTCCTGTTTTTGTATAGGGATAGGTATGTTTGCATTGTTTTGTATGGCTGACAGAACAGCCACATCATTCCACATCACATAATAAAGTACATGAAGCAAGCAAAGCAGTTTTGCCATTTAGCTGTGCTTTACAGTATTGTATTTTTAAATCTTTACTCCTTTTTTTTTGTCGAACAGAGCAGTGTTGCCCTCACTCATGTCAGTCTGTTTTATATTCGTCATCCACTAGATTAACTTCTCCCAAGGACTATTTATGCTCTGACAAATGTTCTTTTCCCCTGTGTCATTTGCCAGTGGTCATTTTTGTCATCTCTTACACCAAACTCTGAGTAGTGAGTACTGCCAGGATTGATGCATGTCAAATTTCACTGTCGAAATGAAATTTTACAGACTTGCCATTGTGCTGTCACGGAGGTCCATGGTAGTGATTAATAGGTTTTGGCGCTATGTCTACCTAATTCCCATCTATCTTTTGCTGAATTATCAACTCTCAGAAACATGATTATGGTATGAACAAATCATGAACACGCTGCACATATCACAGTGCTCTGTGAGTTTGTGTGTTCTTTTACATGTAGAATTTCTGTGTCTCTATAATAATGTCTCTATTTTATTTCACATCTGTTGTATTTTCTTCCATTTCACATTTGTAGGTGGCAATCTTAGTTCCATTCAGGAACCGACACGAACACTTGCCCATCCTCCTGAGACACCTGGTGCCAGTGCTGCAGAAGCAGAGACTCCACTTTGCCTTTTATGTCATAGAACAGGTATCACTTGCAGAAATTAAGTGGGGGGGGGGAAACACCTTTTTTCACTTCAACAGTATATAATCTCCTCTGGATCTGATTAAGTTTAAAGTTCGGTTGAAAAAATGGCTGTGGATGAACAACAGCACATTGACTGGAATACTACTAACCCTAACCCCTAACCCTAGAATACTAAACTGCAGCATTAAGACTAAGTCAGCATGTGCAGTATATGAAAAAGTACACCCCTACTGCTTTTTTAATCGGTAGAGGGTAAGTATCACCCAAGTGGTTAACTGATTACCAGGAAGACTGAATAAATCATAAAAAGCGGAAGTTTAAAAAAAGGGTATTGCAGTGGCAATAGTTGAAATGCTGTGGTGAGAGAATGTCTGCAAACCTCTGAAAAAAGAAGTAATTGTGAGAACAGTGGCCCAGAGTTCTTCCTCAATGACGTGAGAGAGGAAGGTAATCCCATATAGAAAGCTTCAAGTGACACGGCAGCTTTCAAGTTGACTAAAGAGGATTTCATAAGCTATGGAGTCATTGATTGTGTACTTTTTGTTCTTTTCCATATACTGCTTCTGCAATTAGTTTCTTTCTTATAGCCAGTTATACTGACAGTGGGTTGCATGCATGAGATATGTATGAGAGTGTGTTATTTTAATATCTGTAAAAGGCAACTAATCACTTTTTTTTAAGTGATTAGATGTTTAAGATGATAAGAAAATTTTTTCTATTTTTTTTACTTTTTTTTTTTTTTTTAAGGGGGGCACAGAGCCATTTAACCGAGCCATGTTGTTTAATGTGGGCTACAAGGAGGCTATGAAAGACCTGGACTGGGACTGTCTGGTCTTCCATGACGTGGACCACCTCATGGAGAACGACAGGAACTACTACGGCTGTACAGACATGCCCCGACATTTTGCGGTCAAACTTGACAAGTACTCCTACATGTGAGTCCTGATTCTGTCCATGGGAATATATAGTGAATGTAGTCCTATTGAAAATGACTCTGATGTGTGTAATTGTCCCTCCAAGGCTCCCGTATAATGAGTTCTTTGGTGGTGTCAGTGGCCTGATGGTGGAGCAGTTCAAAAAGATTAATGGATTTCCTAATGCATTTTGGGGCTGGGGAGGAGAGGATGATGACCTCTGGAATAGGTAAGGGGAACACACACACACACACACACACACACACACGCAAAGACAGAAATATACTGGCCTGTGTGAAAGAGCTGCAGCATGAGGCTGTACTGTTGACTTTATGATGTAGTCACGAGATGAGATAGGTCATTTGGCACAAAACAGGCTTTTGTATTGACTGTTTCCTGTCATTTGCCTTTATTCAATTCAGTTAAATTCAAAAATACTTAATTAATCCCCAAATGGAATTTAATAATCTCAATCAATTATCTCACTGCGTTTTTCTCATCTGCACAGTTGTACACATACAGGGCTTTCAATATGCTCTCCCAAGTCAATGATTGACTTATGGATCTATTTACACCTGTAATACCGAAGCCCTTGTATAAATCGTTACTATGAATGTATGGACAAATGTTTATACGATGTTATTGATGGTTTGTTATTTGATAGTGCAGATTTCTATGGAAAGGTCACAATGAGAGTCATTAACGCAACTGCTCTTTTGTGTACACTATGGATTAAAAAGCTTTAAATATGTTTGTGCAGGGTTCAGTTTGCTAATTACACAGTAAGTAGACCGCACGGAGAGCAGGGACGCTACATGTCTATTCCACACCACCATCGTGGGGAAGTCCAGTTCCTGGGAAGGTTAGTGTTCGTGTACCGCTCATTCACAAAGACAAAGCACATCCACAAGCATTTGGTTAAAAGAGGGAGCTGATAACTGCAATGTGGCTCAGGCTCATGTGATGTAAGCCAGTCACATGAAAAGCAAGAGTGGTGACTTTCGACTCTTTTAAAGACTTTGCATGTGATGTGCTTGTATACTTCAGGGCTGGATTCTTGCGTGGTTTAAAACTGCTCAAGGACTTCATGTTTCTTTGATTTGTCAATTATGAAAACAGTGCATCACATGTAGAAAAACACAAAGGGTTACTACAGATGTATTTTTTAGGGCTGGGCAAGTTAACGTGTTATTATCGGGTTAACTCATTAATTTATTAACGTCGACATTTATTTTATAACGCATGAAAGAAATTTCCTGTTTTAATGTTCTGATTGTGCTTAGCCACAATCATTTTGTTGCATTTTGTTTGTAGACTTTTTTTTTATTTTTTTTATGAATACAGGATGACATTAATGCCCTGGCAGTGGCAATAAGCTTTATTTTATTTTACATTTTGTAAGATTAGATGTACACTAAATATGTGTTACTGA
This sequence comes from Hirundichthys speculiger, assembly GCA_018398805.1. Taxonomy (NCBI): domain Eukaryota; kingdom Metazoa; phylum Chordata; class Actinopteri; order Beloniformes; family Exocoetidae; genus Hirundichthys; species Hirundichthys speculiger. The sequence goes on along the minus strand of JAGFBZ010000693.1, from coordinate 1,730,994 downwards.
CAAGTGCTGATGTTAAAAGTGTTTGAACAACAAATGTTATGGCACTTTAGTTCATATGGCAGCAGAACATTTCAATAAAAGTGCATTTTACACTACGTTTGAATTCATTATGAGAATTTGTGTATACAATGTGATTAATCATGATTAATCAGGGAAATAATGCGATTAATTGCGATTAAAAATTTTAATCGTTGCCCAGCCCTAGTATTTTTTTTTTTAAATCTCTCTTGTATATGCTTATCATGATATTTTTTGTGATTTGAGAAAAAAATTCAATTTGGCTCCGCTATGTCTCAACCATAGCATCAAATTTCCTGGCCTTTAGAATGACAAACGTTGTTCCCAGACATATTTTCTCATTTTTTTTCTCTCTCTTTTTTTTTTTTTTTTTTCCAAATGTTCAAGTGCCACTCAGTCTTATGGACCTTATTCAGTTTCTCAGTTTTCTCTTCTCCTCTTCCTCTCTTTTCTATTTACAGATATAGTCTATTACGCCACTCAAAGGAGAGACAGAAAGTGGATGGTCTTAACAACTTAAACTACTCCCCCCTAATCTCCAGAAGGCCTCTCTACACCAACATCACAGTCAGCTTGAGCAGAAACCTTGCACCCATAGCTGACTACTGACGTAGGCAGAGCTGGACTGCAAAACACCTGGGAATCAAAGTCCTCTGGGACATGAGCCATATCTCACCAGTTGCAGCACTGCTTATGACTTTTTAGTTGACTTTTTCTTTTGTTTTTGGCTTTGTTTTGTTGTTTCCTTTTTTTTTTTTTTTTTTTGATGTTTGTATGCAAAAAAAAAAAAAAAGACTCAAATTACTGTTTGATAAATCATTTAAAAAAATAGGGATAAATGCTGCACTTATTTGTGCCACAGTCCATCACAACTCTCATCTGAGCTTGTCTACTCTTAGTGTCCACATGCCTTTTGCACCATTTTGGCCTTCAGCATCAAGTCATTGAGTTGTTTTCTAATTCTTCAAGATAAGCGCCGCTCTACACTGTTCTGCTTAATTGCTAAAATAGGATATGAAAAACGCGCACATTCAAGTGCACGCACACGCCACACATGCACGCACACAAGAGTATGACTTACATGTGCTGACGTAATCCTGAGGTTTTGATTTTTCTTTTGTTTGTTTTTTTTTTTCTCTTGCACTTCATCGTTTTTCCCTGAATGCAGTAAACCTGTGAAAACATTTGCATGCATGCACACACCACCACACAGCAACTTCAACCGAGTGGACTCTTGCAGCTGGTTCTGCATCAGGTATGCCAAATCTACAAGTGAAGATATTAAGAAAAAAAAGATATATTGTATGTGAAATGGTTTATTCTAAGTTCAGAGAATATTATTTAGTTAATCATCTCTTTATCTATGTTTTGTCTTTGGACAAAGACCATGATGTTTGTGTTTGCATCGGTGCATTGAATGTTCTGGCTGTCTGTAAATGGCTGTATGTTGGAGTGCAATGCTCATCCTGTTAGCAATAAGCTGTAATATAAGACAGCAGGAATTAGCCCTAACTTCCTTACTGTACAGATGCAATAGCATGGGTGCTAGCATACCCTTATTGGATTACAGAGAAGGAGCGACTGCGTATGCAAACTTCACATTTAGCTCAACTTTGCCTAAGCAAACATGCCGCCCTTTTCAGGACTTGTGTGTCTGTGTGCGTGTCTGTGTGCAAGTGAGGGTGAGCTATGCAAATAGCTTGTATGCGTCTCGTCATGAGTTTGAAGTTATTGGGGTGACCTGTGGGAGACTCAGAATCTCTGACCATCTGACTTAAGACCTCACTTTGTGTGCAGCGTGTAAATGAGAAAAATAGTTGCAGGTCTATTATTGGATCCCTTGCCCTTAATGTTTACTCACCTTACTTGATTGCTACCATTGTCACTGGAGTTTACAGAAGCTTCTGCTTTATGTTTTTCAGATTGTCTGCCGTTTGTAATACTCTTTGCAGGCCCTTCACACACCCCCTCTAAATGGGGCTCTGGTGATGAAAGGATTAACTGACAATTCTGTTTATAGAAAAGCAGATCTGACGTCAAGTGATGACCACTGATTAGCTGCGTGAACTTGTAACCAGGTTATGGTTTCTGACTTCCCTTTTTTGTAAATCATACATTGATCAAAATGGAGTTTTATTTTCAGTGGCGTGCAGTTTGGCTGCATGCGTTCATGAAGACTCTGGTCATATACAGCAGCTCCTTGCTAATTTGTGCATTTGACAGTGTTGATTTTGGGTTGAAATATCCCAAAACTGTAACTGTAGTAACTTTTTAAGATGTTATGGACATATTCTCCTCACTGTCTGTCCTCTAGTCATGCAGCTAGTTCATTTCACACAAATCGCCTTGTATGCATTTCTTAAGATGTATCTTTTAAGACACCAGTGGGTGGTTGAAAACTACTGTGTTCCCACAATGAAACAAAAAAGTGAAGAGGCTGGTCCTCGCTTTATTTATTTGATGGGTTAGTTTTCTTAACTGTTATTTTTATTTTTTTAATTTTCATGCGGTTGATGTGATGACTTAAGAAGTGTCATATGGCAGACTGTGTTAGATGCACTGAAACATAGTTTTGTGTATTTGTGTGGGCTTGTGAGGTTCATTTAAACGGCACAGTTTCATTTCATTCAGATGCAGGTTTCCTCTTCGGAAGTGACAAGAATAGCCGGCAGTGAAATGGAATGGCACTCGTGCCGTTTCCTGGTGTATTAATCTTCCCAGCAGGCGCTTTGGAGGATGTCATTTTGTGTGACAACCACAAGGAAGAGAAAAATGCTGAATGCTCGTGGTCACTGTCTTTCACTGATAACCTCCATTATACTAACAGAGAGACGGTGGTGCTGATCTACCAGAGCTACTTTTGTTTTTTCATTAATCAAGTGAAGTTCAATAACAGCCACAGATTTTTAAACCTTTTCACCACAGCCTGACCAGCCCACCCTAGTGTAACCACTCACAAAGTAAAAACGCGTTGATCCAAGTTTGGTGTTCGCAGTTCTACAGTCGTCTTGGTTGTTTTGAATACTTGCTCTTGGATGCTCCTGTATTAAAGTCCATGCCACATTGCGATTGGTTTGGTACTTTCTGCACTGTGGAAAAGTTAATTTTTGCAATTTCGGTGGTTGCAACTGGCCAGGCAATTTTCACCATGCTGGATAAAGCTAATCTATGTATCTCATATTTCGTGATACCTTTGTTTTTCTTCTGTGTAACCACTCTGGAGGTGCTCAGTGGAAGCCATGGACAGTAGCAGCAGTTAAGTTTTATTTTCCATGTGTGTTTGATTGAAATGACAAAACCTTTCAAAGGCCTGATGGTCCTCCATCTAAATTTAAGTGTTTCCATTTTGTTGAGCAGCACACATAAGAACATGATTTACATGTTTGTGAACAACTGGCAGGTTCTCTATATACATACTTATGCGTACATGATATAGTGTATATTACCTTAAAAAAAAGTAATTGCTTTAAATTAAAAGCTGAATGGACACATAGTTGAAGCCAAATGGTTTTAGTTTTAGTGTGAGTGTTCAGGTGAAGATTCAGGCTGTGAGCGAGTCTAAAGAGGTGCCCTGGATAATCAAAATACCTTCAGAGTCGGTCAATATTTCATGAGCAGCCTCATCAGCCCACACCACATTTAATAAGATGCTCTTTGTGAAAAGACATCAGTCGTCACTGAATTACTTATCGGTGGCAAACCTGTCTGTTCCCTCACTTTTGTTTTAAATGATAACTAATTTGATAACAGTCTGTGAAAGGAATACAGTGGCAAATCTTGCTCCTGTCATAAATATATATATATATATATATGTATACATATATGTAATGTAAATGGTCTTAATCAGACCAAGACTGCTGCTCACTAAAAAGGCTTCATCGTATCAAAATCTCACCTGTCATGATCCATTCTCCGCCAGTTTAAATGAAGTGACCACTCGTTGGTTATCTGACAAGACTGGCAGCCTTAAAGCTTCTTATTATAGTCCAGTGTTTTTTGGGGTTTTTTTTTATGTTTTTGTTTTTTTTTTTTTTTTTGTTCATTTGATTTTTCATTCAAGTTTTTATTTTTTTATAAGCAAAAATATTTAAATTGAAAAAAGTGCATATCAAGGTAACGATCATTGTAAATATTGTTGTGTGTAGTGTTTTAGAAAATCTTTAAGGTCTTAAATCACTACGGATACTAGCATAAAGAACAAGGCTTCAGGAGGGCGGTTGGCTCGGGGTTTATATGGTGCCATTTAAGTGCTCGTGGAGCTTACACAGTGACATCAATGTTTTTACATCACTGCTTCCAAGCACAAATATTTTCCCTTTTTTTAAAAAAAAGAAAAATGATTGTTCTCCTGTGAATTAGAAATTCTCACAGTCTCTCAGATGCATTTCTGCAGGCCTCTTCCTTACTTTGCCATGGCAGCAGGAGAGATGTATCATGGTGGAAATAGGTATCAATTTTCCGATGAAATGTCCTTGTTTATGCGTGTGCTGTCTCTTCGAGGGTGGAGGCCCCAGGAAAAAGCATCACAGATGACTATTTTTCAGCCAAAGCATAACTTGCGCTCACAGTGCAAGAAAACAGGCACCCAAACCAGCGACTCAGTGTCCACTCCAAAATCCACAGATGATGTTTTTTTTTTTTCCTTTTGTTTTTCTTATTTTTATGTATGAAAGCAAACTTGGGGGGAGGGGGGGCAAACTAAAAAGTTATGAATAGCTAAATTTAAGAATATATCCTCCCTGATTATAAGGAATGAAAATTCTCCTTGAATCGAAGCCATTTGAAGCCACTTGTCAAAACTTGATGTCAGCCTTATGTGGATCTGTTTGTGTATTGGCATATTATCTTTTGATTATTGAAATTTTTATGATGGACATTTTCTTTTATACCATCATTGTTATTGTCAGAGTACACCAATAAAATAAAACTTGTAAAGATGGATGTCTTTCTGCACATGATTCGTCTGATTTACATACACGTCCAGTTCTCCAAAACTACTGCTTCTTCACAGTGTGGTTAGCTGGCACATTTTAAATAATTTTGTGGTTAGACTGTACACGACCACTGCTGCTCACAGTGTGAACAACGCACGCACATGCCGGACTGCTTCCTGTTAAGAGGTATTTAGTTTACACTTCATTACTCCAACAAAATGCAGAGCATCGACTAACTGCAGTTAAGCTCATGAGCTGCCAGTGACGGGAGCATGGAAAGAGTCATTTCAAGTAATTTATTCTGCAGGAAACTGGATATTTGCAGATAATACTAGGGGAAAGGTGAAACTTGAGTCTATTTTAATTCTGTTTTGGAGGCTTCTAAATATATCAGTGCGGGAATTCTTAAATGATTTAGCTTAGAATACAAAGTGGCTCTACACTGTTAGGGTGGATGCAAGCAGCACAACGCGCCCTCTTAAACACTTTTACAAACGGGTTTATTGTCCATGGTTTTGGCTCAAACATCTGCCATGTGGTTCTTGTGATCTACACTAACGAATGAAGTGTCAGCATCTCAGGAGCACATTCCTCTGATGCAGTGAACTAATCTAAATTGTCCCATTCCCCACTCATCGGTGCACGGCTCCCCTGACCGTCTAATGTACTTCTGGACTCCAAAACAAAGAGGACGCTTGTTGTGATTGTGCTGCCTGCTGCTCAGAGGAGAAAATAAGATGGAAAATGAGACGCTTTGATGAAGAGTCCGGCTCCGGCCCTGTGGCATTTATACACGTTAGATGCGCATCTCCGCTGGATAGTAGAAGTGACAGCTCATGATTTAATTACGGGCTCTGAAAAGGAAATTCTAAGTGGCAGGAGCGGGACATCTGCATAGGGGCTTTAAGTGTTTTATATGGAATTTGTGCATCACTTCCCAATCTGGTGAAGTCAATAAAACACAAGGAGGATGTCTGACTGGCTGCAGCTCAGATGGAAGAATAGCCATCTTCCAGTTGGAATAGCTCTGGGCTGATCCCCAGCTGCATCTCCTGCTGTGTAACAGTAGTTGTAGTGTGTGTATGAAAGAGAGAAAGAGAGGTTTGGCAGAGGAACAGGGGCCTGGCTGGTGCCAGCCACATCTCAGCGGAGTCGGGGAAACAAGCCTTTGGTATGCTCACACCAGTGTCACTTAGCTGCCACATGCACACAGAGGGCCGCTCTCAAGATCTCAAGAGTTCCCTTGGCATGAGTGTACAGCACATGCCAGCCCGCACACACATATACACATCTGCTCTGAATCATTTACACGCATCCCTTGACTGCTGTGTTGCTCGAAGGCGTTGGTGTCACCTGTGGTGCCTCTGCCTTTGCGCACCGCTTGCTATGCGATTTCTTAAACTGGAGTCTGAAACAGAAAGTAGATGCAAAACTGAATTTGTAACTTTCACTGGTGCAGAACAGGGTTACGCCTGTCCCCTGTGCACAGAATTCCTTTGTGTTCACACCAGTGTGGACCTTGAAAACAAATGCGCTACAAAGAAACACAACAGTGGTACATGAACGTTTGGGGACTATTTGGAATCGTTTAAAAGTAGCTAAAGAAAGCCGTCTTCAGATCAAAAAGATAAATGTTATGCTTTAGCTTTTCTTAAGGGGGGAAATATAAAAAAAAATATGCAGTTGGCATGAATCCAGCACATTAGCTTGGGGGAATTTCTTCACATGCAATCCTTTCTTTAAAGAAATGTCTATTAGATGAAGGTCAGGGCTTAGTCTTCCCTTGGCCTTTGGGACAACATTTAACTGTACACAACTCTTCTCTAATCTGTTCTGTGTGCTTCTGATTTTCTGTGTGCCCCTCTTGATTTTGAGATTGAGTCCACTTTATTTATATGTCTCTATAAGGCGTTTGTAAAACTCAGAACTTGCAACAATAATGAGAAGCCATTCTAGCCCAGATGCTGTAAATAAGGCCCAAATCATGATAATACCACTACCGTGTTTCAGAGATGGTCCAAGGTTCTTATACTGGCATCCTGTGTTTTCCTTTCTCCGAACATTACAAACAAATCCAAAAATAAATTCAAATAAAAAAAAAAAATATCTAAAGAATATAAGCAATAAATAATAAATAACAAATTCTGATAACGTCTCATGTTATAGAGCCATAACATATTGTCAGAGTTCTCCAGTCTGTTGAAAGTCAGCAAGAGAAAGCAGTGGCTCTCTGAAAAATCCACAACTTATGTTTGATGGTTTTCTGCTACTGTAAAGCAATGTCAGAGAGGTCTGCTAAATAGTTCAACTGTGGCCTTGCAGACCGTCGCACACCTTAGGGTTGGAGTGGTCATAGTGTCCCGAGGAGGGTAACGTGATCTTCCTCCACTTCCACTCTTTCTATCTGTTCCTGACTGGGGTTCAGTGGAGTCAAAACTCATTAGGGGATGGTCTTGTAACTGTTTAGGACAAAAAATAGAATAAAAAGCTATTTTGTCTTGAGTTCTCCATTACATCAATGACATCAAGACACATTTCATCAAGTTGAAGTGTATACTTTCTTTGAGGAGGGTTTTAATTATCATTTTAAATAAACTTTCATCTCAGAGGTTTGTTTGTTTTTGTGTTGGCATCATGAATTTAAGGGACCAATCTTTAACATGCTGTTAAATCAGAGATTTGAGTAACATCAGTGAGTTCAACAGTGCCTTCAATGGGACTGTGTGGTTAGGTGAAGTGTGGGTTTGTGCAAAAGGAAAATGTGGAGGTGTGAAAACAACTGAGCCACTTAGTGGAAGTTACTTGAATTTGTAACTAAGTTCTCAGGAATCGGTCACACAGACTATTTAAATTTTTTAAAGAACTTTGTTCTCCAGGTCACCAACAGGACAGTCCTTTGTGTTGCACTGCTTCTCAGGGGATGACAGCGAATCCAGCTGCTGTCAAGGTCCTGGGCTTTAAACATACAGGTCACTTGCTTGTGTATCTTAGCAAGAATGTATTTTCTCAAGCTCCTGCTGTGGCTTTCCTGTCAGGATACAAGAGAAAGCTGAAGATGGAGGAGCAACACGCATCTACTACCACCTCCCACAATATTTATCTTCCCTGACACTGTTGTGGTTTCTGTCTCACCGTCCGTCTTTTGCAGCACTTTCTGCCCCCTCTTGTTACATCCATGTCTATCAGCTCAAATATCCCTCTTCAGTTTATTCTCTCAGCTTGTCTGTTCATCAACTGACTGTCACAACTCTGCTCTTTCCAACCCTGCTCACTGTTCTGACTAAATCTCTCTGTGCTACCTCTGCTGGATTTTTCCTGCCTCTTTCTCTCATGTTCACCTCACTATCATTCCTTCCATTCCCTCCTCAGCCCTCAACTCTATTCCCTCTTAAAGGATATCTATATTTACATTTGCCTGTGACCTCCACCTTCTCCATCCGCTCCGTTTTCCCTCTAGCACTTTTATATATTTATATTTTCTTTTTTGTCAAACCTCTGGCTTTCATTCTGCACGAATTTTTTCATCCTGTTCTGGTTAGTGTGAGATTTTTTTTTTTTTTTTTTTTTTTAACTATGTGCTGATGCTGTACAGAAGACCTGCTGACAGAGCTTCCGGCATGCAAGATCAGCTTCACTTTACGGCTCATTTCCCTCAGCTTCATTCACTATCATTAAGTCTCAGCTAATGTCTGATTCTGCAAATACGTTAATATCTTCAATACTTTCCCTTAATGACCTTATTCAGCCGAATGCTTGATTTGACCATCAGCTTTTTCTTTTTTTCTTTTTATCTGCCCATCAGCTTGTGAGCTGTGGACTTTTAGCGAGAAGCTCTCCAGCTGTTTCAGGAGCATTTAATCAGATGATCTCAGCCGGCTTTGTACATCATCTTGGTTAAGTCTAAGACAGATGTGCAGCCACTTCTCAGACTCTGTTAACCCATATGCTACACAGACTATATGAAGTATCTGATACACTTCTGGTCCCCATTACACGCTGAAAGGAAGTTCTATAATGAAAGATGTTGCCGCCGAAAACTATGTGCTGATGTTACGTAAACCTCCAGTCATTGTAGCCTGAACTGTCTGTGTCATAATTTAAAGTCTGTTTGTTGAACTGTGGTAACACACACACACAATGTTTGTGTGTGTGTGTGTGTGTGAGATTTGTGTTTAAAAAATGTTTTTCAGTACCTGACTATTTTCAGATTAACTCTGAAGAGTAGATATCAACAATCGAGCTTTTAGTTGTGCTTGCTCACTGGGTGGCCAACAGAGATTAACATCACTTCAGCTGTTTGATCTTTTTTCTTTCTTGTTTTCTTTCTTTTTTTAACCTTTAACTTGAGTCCAAGTTACCTCCTTTTGCATAAATTAGTTAAAAGAATTTTAACCTTAAAAGTTTTTTTTTTTTGTTTTTTTTTTGATGAGCATAAAAACTTTCAATTTTAGCATCCCGAAAACAAACAGAGAATTACCAGGATTTTTTTTCATGATGACTAGACACACAAGGTAGCATCCCTCCTCTTTGAGCACTTTTAGTTCATCGTACCTGCTCATTTCATTTACAGTCAGCCACTTTCATGGAGTTAATGAGTTTATTGGATTTTTTAAATTTTTATTTACCTTTACCTTTCATGTATTTATTTCTTTTGAGACACCGTGGTGGTTTGGGAGCCAAACCTGCTGCACCATGAGGCATCACTGAGGGTTGAACACTCTTCAATCCTGGAGGCAGGGGGACCTGCCAGGCTAAAAATTGCAAACATTCCTTTGTGCTGCTTAAACTCTGACTGTTTAATCTGGTATGAGCCTGGTCTAGGTTCATGCTCTCATATGTCTTTATTCCAAGGGGAGCATGTTCAATTAACACCTTGTTTTGTCACTGCCATCTAGACTTTAACTAGGTTTATTGGTCCCTTTTATAGGTGTAGATATTTAATCTTTTGTTTAGGTTGTCCTGTATTTTTTTTTTCTCTGCCTCTCTGGTAAGTCCCAGGGACCTTAAATAGACATGAGCTTGAACAAAGCATTTAAAACAAAAGTAGACGATAAAAAAAGAAATGCTACAGTCATGTATCTTATTAAAAATGTTTTATGTTTTGTGTTTTGAACATTAAAGCAGCACTGTAGAAGTTGTTGAACTAGTTTCTCTCTCGCTCTCTCTCTCTCGCTCTCTCTCACTCTCTCTCTGGGTTTCCCTACCGTTGCTTTGTGGTCCATCACTGTTGTAAAGAGGCTACATGTGAATTTATTTATCAGCTGAAGTTCAGTATAACCATCAAAGAAAGTGAAGCCTGCAGAACCGACAGACAACAGAAGACTTAACATCTTTTGGTATAAAGTGGCCAACACAGCGGATCTCTACTAGTAAAGTAGACTGAACATTTTCAGTCCTCTGAAAATGTTTTGCCATGCTGTCATCAAAGTACACAAAAGCACAGCCCAAAACTAATAGTAGCACCCTAGAGCAATTAAAATGGAGAAGAAAAGCAAGCAACAAGTACACAAACATTTTTATAGCATTGGTGCTATAAAAACAGTATTTTGGACTGTTTCAAGTCAACCAAATTTACTTTAAAAAAAACTTATAAACACCCAGTACAATGTGAATCTTGCTTGGCATGATCGCCCACACAGCCTGGCGAAGGAACTGACAAAGAAAACACCACTTTGAGCAAAGCACATCACACTTGAACCATATTGGAACAGGAAACCACAGCAACAATTGCACATCAAGCCACCCAGATTGCAGAGACCTTTGTTCCTGTTTTGGCCTACTTTTGCCATTTATTGCTTACGGCACTGGGCAAGGCTGTACATGGTCCTGGTGTGTTCCAAGGTTCATGAACTGAGCCACATTTGGGTTTTGTCATGTGTTGTATGAGCCAGATGTAGCCCAGATTTCATAAGCTAGTCTTGACATGAGTTATGGCAACTGTGAGGTCTAGGCCCAAAGCCGAGAAGAAATGGGCCATGTCTAGAGAATATGTGGCCAAGTTTAGGCAGTCACACTTACCTTGGGTCAACAGCATCAAAGTGCAGATATGGGCCAAGTTTTGGCCAAACATTCTTGGCTTTCTGGGCGACCACCAATAATAAAACTGAGCACTTCAGGAATCGGCCCATAAAATGACACTTGGACGGTCAGTAAAACCTGCCCAGAACCAATCATACGCCCAACTGTTCCATTATTCCAGTCATACGAACATTCTTCATTCATGTGTACTTTGGCTCCATCCATTGACAAGACAGGGTGTCCATTTTTTTTTCAGCACGACATTAGCGTGAGAGAAGACAACAGGGAAGAGCGCGTCAGGAAAGGCTTGCTGTGTGTTTAGACCAGAAGCTACTAAGCTGTTGCTATTATGTAGCTATTATTTTTAGTCGCTGCTGTAGCTTTGCCACCATTAGTTACTCTCCTCTCATGGAACGTTCACCAGTGTTCCCGCGGGTTTAACTGTCACTGCAACAGTGAGAAGTAAACTGTCAATAATCCCAACTCTGCATTCCAATGGGCTACTCTTCTTACTCGCATCACTCGAAGTTGAAATCTTTTTATCTTGGAATCCGCCCACATTGTGCAGTGCAATCCCACTGTGTCAGTGACAGGGGCCCCGATCACTCTAATAAAACTCAATGAAACTTAAGAAGGACTTTGAAACTATAATTTTACAGTGAAAAGGTTACTCTGTGCTGCTTTAAAGCATGTATGGTGTCTATAATGAAAGCAAACCCATGAAATGAAATTATGAATGACTTGAGGATGGGTTCTTTAATGATCAAACTTCAGACCTTTCAGACTGTGTGAACTCTTAGTGAATCCCAGTTTTCCACTGTTAAGTTTGTGGATTTCATTAAGAATAATGTGATAAAAGCTGAAAATTGAGACCTTGTACAATGTTAAAAACATTATGGAATCAAAAAAAAACTCTAGGTTTAATATTAGATGGTATGGAGTTTTGGGAACCAAAATGATGTGAGCTGAAGCAGCTTTGAGTTAGAACAGCATATGTGTTTGCAGCAAAATGGCCATTTATTAGGCAATGAAGCTATGCCAAAATAATTTTCTATTTTAAATCTCTGACCAGATTTAACATGGATAAGAGTGCCTACAGACGAAAGTAATTTTAACTTTGTAAGTGTACAGAAAGTGTATAAAAAGGACTGCTTGAACAGGCATTTCCATTCAGTCACTGCTACTTTGTTATAAGTCTGTCCAATTCAGCTACCAAATGTCTCACAGCTAATACAGGCTAAAGGAGGAGAGCCCCCACTTGGGTATTTTGTCATAAATATATACATGCCCTTATGGAAAGCGTGTACGGAACCAGAGAGCATAAACTCATAAACTCTGCTCCTTTTTGCAGCCATACAGGGTTGCCTGAACTATACTTTTTATACACTTTTTCCTACACTTTTTCTACATATCCAAAGTTTGTCTACAAAAGGGGACCTCAATCTAGACTGCTTCTATTCCTACCTTCCAACCTTATATGAATCAATGACAAAGCTTTCTTTTTATTTCTATAAGAATCTGAGGCCAAAAACCTTTAGAAATGAATCAGAGGGTTAAAAGCATTTGCTTTAACATCACAGTCCTTGTCATGACCAAATACACCTCGTTCATTTATGGAAGCTTACTTTGTTTGCATCTTTTGAGGACATGTTTACAAATTCATGATTCTTCTGAATGTTTTGTAAGACAACTGAGTTACATGCTGTATTCACGTACAATTTTGAATAAATGCACCCCAAGATTCGATGCCTCTAATCTAAGTATTTATCTTCTGTATTTCAGGTTTCATTTCTCTTCATATACCCATCCTTGTAATGTGTTATCACTGCCCCCCAGTGGTCAGAGATGGACCTTTTCTGCAACCTATTAAAAAAAGAAAGAAAGAAAAAACAAAACAACCAGAAATAAAGACAACTGTCAAAGCAGAAATATAGAAGCCATTCTTAAACATGTGTAAAAACAAATGTTGCATGAATTGTAAATAGCACCAAGTCGACATACAGTATTTGTTTAAAGAAAAGAAAAGGGCCAGATTATACTCCACACAGATGATGTTGAGTGTGCATGTCAGCAGAAACCCGTAGCAGCATTTTGTTCCGTTATCTTTTGAAACACAAACATTTACAATCATAATAATGCAGTCACTTCTTATAAGTTAAAAAAACATAAAATGACTAAACAACCTTAATCAGAGGAAAAAAATAAAACAAAACTATAAAATAAATCTTAAGGGAAATATTGCTGGTTTATGCAACCATAGGTGTCTTTTTTATCCTAGGTGTCCTCACACCACTAAACTAAGAAGATACCCAGCATATCTGGAGGCACTGGGGCAAGTAGTGTATGGGAGATGACATTTGAGAGTTAATTAGCTTCTGTGTACATGGGATTTATAAAAGAAAGCACACAGGCAAAGGAAGACACTTTATCTTAATTACAAATACAAATAAACATCAAGTCTCTCTTTGAAAAACTGTAGCTCTAATGCTACTGGTCTCATTTTTGGTTGGCAGATTCCTTGGCAACACAATCTTTAACCTCCTCTTTGAGCTCAGCTAATTGATCTGAATGACTTCTGAGAGTGCCGTTCATCTGAGCCAGGTAGGTATCAGAGTATCTCTCCAGCTCAGCTCTGATCTGCTCCAGGTGCTCTGCCAGCTCTCCCAGACTGCTGCACTGCCCTTCCACCTGGCTCACTCTGCTGTCAACATTCTTCACCTCCTTCTGTACCTCTATCGCTGTGCTGTGGCAGCCCTGCAGGCCCCCAGCCAACCGCCTCTTCAAGGATGCCAGCTCTCCCTTCAGCTGAGCCAACCGTCTCTCACTGGCTCCGAGGAGGGAGGCTTGGTGGCCCATGAGTTTGGTGATTCCATGCACTTCGTTGAATAGCTGATGCTCCTTCTGTTCCCATGATGAGTTGGCGTGGCCGACTTCAGTTGCAATATAACTTATAGAGTCCTTTAGACCCTTCAGAGTGCGGTTCACGGAGTTGATATTGACCTTTAGCAGTGTGATCTCCCCCTGGACAGAACCCTCTGTGTCTTCCTGTTGAATCCGGAGGACAAGGTTGTTCAGGGTGCTGTTAAGGTGGTCCAGCTGGTTAGAATGAAAGTCCAGACGATCCTGTTATCCTCTTCTCCATTCCTGCACAATATTCTTCTCCTTCTGTATCAATTATGCTGCCTGCTGGTGGGGTGGATGGCGCACAAGAGGAGGTACAGAGGAGCTCCAGATCTGTTAACTGTTTCTGGATTCCACTCAAGTCTCCCTCCACTCTCCTCCTGATGGACTCGATCTCCGTCTCGAGTGCAGGGACAACCTGACCCTCCAGAAGAGCTGGAGTGGTAGCATTACTCAGCTGCTCCTACAGCCATAGACACTCTCTCCTCAATAAGGGTCTCGATATGGATGCTTTGTTTGTTGAGATCTGTCTGGAGCTGTCTCTGAGATTCTGTCAAGTTTTTGACTGACTCTTCCAGCCGTAGCATCCGCTGAGACAGACTGTTCACCTGCAATTATCAATGAACTTATTATTAAAACATTAGTCACTCAATAGACAATGCAGACTGGCATTACTTTGTACTGCAGTTGCCCACATAAATCTATCTGGTTAAACATATAGTTTGGTAGTTACAATTATATAAAAATGGCCGCTTGTGTCCTACCTGTCCACAGCAGCTCTCCGTCAGAGTTAGACCCTGAATCTGAGCCTGCAAAGAGCCCATCTTCTCTCTGACTCTAGTTTCCATACCGTCCAGAGACTGCTGCATGTGCTCCTGGGCATCCATGTGGTCCCTGTGGCACTGCCTCTGCACTTCCCCAGTCATGTCATTACAGTGGTCCCTCACGCCAGTCAGGTGGCGCTCAAATCCATCAACAATCTCAGTCCTCAACCCAGTCAGCTTGGTCTTCAAGATCTCATCCAGATTGGAGCTGGAGCTGGAGCTGGAGCCAGGGCCAGGGATGGGACTGCCTTTGACTTCCCCCAACAGCTTCTTTCAGCTGACCATCATGGTCTAGGACCATACCCTGACCACAAAAGACAATGAAAGTAGTATTTAATAACCAAGGGAGAAAGTTGACTGCAGCTTGACTTGTTCAGACATTTTGGAAGTGGAACGAAATTATATTTTCACAAGCATGATGCAGCAGTACCTTAACCTCCTCCAAACTGTGACTTGTGGTTTCCAACTGAATGCACACATCTGTTGTGGCAGAGCAAGGCACAGACAGAGTTTTTGGCAGCAGTGACAGTACAACTTTATTCATCTCTTCTTGGAGGGATGTGCGAAGTCGCTCTTCGAGGCCGACAACCATCCCATTGAGGGTATCTAGACCCTGGGTGAGGCGACGAAGGTCTTCCTCCATATGATCCAAACGTTCACCAGTTACTCCTGAAATGCCAAATTTGTTTCCTGGAATTTGACAAACAATAGCCTTTATACATTTTTTTTGTATACTATTGAAATAAGAGGTTACTTTGATGGAAGCACACACACACACAAAAAAACACAGTACAGTGGTTGAAAGTAGTTTGCAATCACTTACACTGTACTTGACAATAACCAAGACGGAATCTGTTCTCACCATAGTTGGGTTTTCCACTCCCAGCAGGCACTTGCTGGCCAGTGGGTACACCTGGGAAGAGCTTGCCTGGCTCCAGCCGGACCTCCTCCAGGCTTCTGGTCCACAGGTGGTCTAGGCCCATGAGGGAAGCCTGTCATACTCGGGGTATGGGGGAAGCTCCCGCCTACGACGTCTGGTGGTGATGCAGATCCATCAACACAGGATTCTCCGGAGTGGCCGGGACAACATCTCCACTCGAGCTCGGTCACTGTTTTAAAACCCACCTTGTATGTTGGTTTATAGACTGTCCTGTACCTGAAGGTAATAAGAAAAAAATATCAACTGTCTGAAATGCTTTTGTCTTTTACTAATTCCTTTAGGAGCACAGCGGCAAGACAGGAAGATGGTATAAAACAGATAGAAAAGGGGATAAAGTTGTTTTCAGTGGGATTAAATATGGATTAAAGGAAGATTTGGAGATTAAGATTAAGAGTGACATAAATGGTGACACATCAGAGATTTGGACCCAGCTCATCACCCAACTTCTCCATTAGCTTGTTTAAAATTAAAACTTCCTCTCTCTCTCTCTCCTCTCTCTCTCTCTCTCTCTCCACAGACACAAACCTCAAGAAAAGAAATCCTCTGTAATAAATGAAATCAAAGCAAAGCAGCTTCAAAAGCAGATAAAATACAACTACATCTGGTACAAACATTAGTTAGTGGTTAAGCTATTTACTGTTTTTAATAAAAGCGTTCCATAAACTCTTAATTACTAAAGCTGAACACTATAGATTGGCATATAAAGTACTGTGTGCTGAACACTCGCTTTACTGTTCATTTAAATGTTAAGAAAACCTGAGTAGGCAAGTAGAAACACATTCAAACTGGAAAATAATTGTATAAAAAGGCAACTTTTAGCATTTTCCTGTGAAAAAGTATATTTTTTCAATAACATCTCCATGTAGAAGAGCTCTAAGTGCAACTGAGAACCAGCAGTATACAAAAGACATGATGTGGTCACTAGAGGGCAGCACTCTCATAAAGTATTCCTGCTGATGTCTCCGGTCTAGCTTTCTGAATGTAAAGTCATAATTACACATTTCAATCTTCTAAATTAAATTCTTTGAAATCATTTTTTTTTCTTTTAGTTGACCCATTTCTTTGACTTACATGACAACAGGACATTTCTGACCCCAGATGCACTTAGTGGTATACTCGGCCTTCACATAGGTTTCCACACCGTCCTGCATGATGCATGTAATGTTCTTCTGGACCATGTAGGCACAGTGGTTTCTATTGGCAAAAAAAAAAAGAGTGATGTTAGCACTGAATAAGGTGATGTACTGAAATACACGTTCATGTTTCACTACTCAGCATGTGCCAAAGTTCGGTGTGTTCAAGTAGCGCAACAGCAGTATATCACATCAGTGAACTCAGCAAAGTAATTCACAGATAAACAGATAAAACATCATTCATTATAAGCCAGTGGTCATACTGGACCAAGTAAAGTTATAACTTTAAACTGTTGATAGTTTAATCCCCTTGAATTCTGAACCATCAGCCTTGTTTTTTTGTTTCTTTGTTGTGCATTTATTAGTTTTGTGCTAGATTCTCAGTTATTTGATGACCAGCTTCTTAAGTGCACATATGTATTGTCTGAATTTTCCCATTTTTATTTTTCACTTTTCCATGTCGCAGAGAACGTCTGCCTTTCACCTGCTGACAGCTGGTCTCTCTTGATCCTGAATAGAGATGAAGTGGGTAGAGCAATGATTGCATGTAACAAAGATGCCCCCCCCCCCCCTTTTTTTTTTTTTTTTTAAATCTGCCTACCACCAAGGCAACACACTGAATAAATAACCTGCTCACGAGGAAGTTATTTTCAGAGTTCAGGATTTAAATCTGGTACAAAAAGCACCACCCTCAACCTTGCCCTTACCCAAATTATCCCAGAATCAGAATGAAACAATATTTAAATGTTGTCAAGCAAAAGTATTTAGTCCATGTTGACACCTGAGATTGAACAGATCACTTTCTAAAAAGTCACTATCCAGCAGCATCACTATGTTGATCCTGTAATATCTTATCCTGTTTAAAAGCTATCCACCACAGATGTTCATCAAAAGCAAAAAAAAAGAAAGAAAAAAGAAAAAAAAGAATGTATTAACCAAAATCATATGTGTTATAATACTGTGCAACTGAAGAAAGCTGTGCTGTCATCAAGCTGTTTGCATCGCAGAAGGAAATGACAGATCAGCTTGTGATGTAGAAAATGGATAAAATCTGTATTTTTTGCGTTTGCCACAGCCCCATTACACTGCTGGTGTAAACAGATACTAGTGATGCAGCTAACGCAACGCAGATCAGGAAAAAAAATCAGCAGACAGAACTAATCTGTCCGTTGCTGTGTATCACAAAATATATTCAAACTGCAGAATTTCTTTCATTACACATTCGTTCTTGCTTGGAGTTGCAGGTTTTGTGAAGTCAGCTCACAAACAGAAAGTCAGGCGGGATTGAACACCTGAGAATGATTTCCTTTCTCAAAAATGCCTGTGTCATTCTAAGCAAGCACATGGGTTCCTGGAACATCATTTACATTCAGGAATATGTCCCTGTGAGGCTTCTATTTCGCCTACAGCTGAGGGATGGGATTATTTCTTCCTGACAAATACGCAGCACAAATACGAAGCCTTTCCTGAGTTCTGTCTACATTTTTATGAATGTTTGCCACTCTCTTATGTTGTCTGTCCACATTTGTACCTTTGTTGCTGTTCTTTCTCTTTGTTTTCATTTGGAGCATAACTACAGCTTTATACTATTTGCCTGCTTTTCTGTCGTCTAAGACATAGCAGATGCCAGAGGGCTTTTCAAATAGGATCTAATTATATTATGTAATGAGTTGTAGTTGAACCAAAGGAACACACTCGTGGACACTGTTGGGAATAATCAGAAGGAGTGTGCTTGCTTTTAGTTAAATATGGGAAGAAATATCACAGGCAAGCCTGGGGTTATTCTGATGGGTCCAGGATCCAACACATAATAACTTCACTCTAACTACTTGTTACATCACATTAAAGCTGGAACTTCTCTGTCCCACTCTCTCCCTCTCTTCACTTTCATGTCAGTTATAGCAACTTCTAAATGTTCCCCTTGGACTCACAGGAAACACAGGAAATGACGATATGAGCTCGTTAGGCTTGCGTTTAAAACATTTCTTACATCCAGAGGAGAACCTTTAGCAGCTCATGCGGTTCTCAACATTTCTCCACAGCTGTTTCAGGACAAATAGGGGTGTTAGTTGCAGCAGGGAGGGACATGTGGCTGAGGAGGGTCAAGTTAACAGTTCCAGAGCGCTAATGGGGAGGACAGCCAGTTGGAGTCTGGGAGATCACACGACACTGCTGCAAATTGCCGACTTTGTTGACAGAGTTTGCGTGTGTGCCACCACTCAGCCCATGTTGACGAATGTTAATAGTAGTGAAAGGAAGAGGGCAGGAGCCAGAATCACAGAGCTCCTTTTATAGCTACGTAACAACCCTCTTCCAGGCCTTTCATTGTCAAGAAAGCAGCTGAACTGATGTCGCACGATGGAAGCTCTTAAAACACTTTGACAAAAAACATTGCACATGTGATTGCAGCTGGTTGCTGTAGATGGCTCTCTTACTGCAAAAAAACCCTAAAAAAAAACAAAAAAAACAGATTTCCTGGAAGCACGTTTCAGATGGGGCTTACTGTACTGTACTTAAATGAAAAAGGCAAGCATAATTGACAGCTCCTGCTGCATTCTTTTATTTGCCACATTTACCCACTCATGAAATCCTTTAACACATTGGTTGAAATTTGCAATGCTAAAAAAGCAGCTGATAGTTTGCTTTCATGTTGGCGTTTTTTTCCCCACCTCTGGAATCCACCTGCAGGCTCTTTTCTTTACTATCCCAGAGAGAGTTTATCAATGATCACTCCCTGTGCTGTCATCTGGTGCTCAGTATCCCTCAGAGAGAATACACAGAGCCTTTTCTTTCTTTTCTTTTTCATCATGCATAAACATGCTTGCAGTGAGCATAATCTAAATCAGATCAAATGCCTATGGTTTCCTTCTTTAATGATTACAGATTTATCAGAGGGATGGAAGCGCTTGTTTTTGTGCAAGCGAGAGTTGAGGGGGAGGAACCCTTAAAGGAGCACAAGTATTTGTAATAGCTGACAGTAAACAGCTTTAGTGTGTGTGTTAGTGTGCTGCAGTGTGTGACCCTCCTCATCCACGTTTTACTCAGGGCTAATCAGCGAAGTGAAAAGTGATCGTGTCTGCCGATTTGTTTGTCAGGTGCACGTCTGGGGGGAAGCCAGAGACCTTGAGACTTGCACACAAAGGCGAAAAAGTTTAGGAATCCAGATGTACATGAAAAGAAGGAGAAAAAAAAGCAATGTCTGTGCATGGGTTTCTGTTTCTGCCTCTCCCTCTGTCCCAACTCTGCCTGCTTTTACAGATCTGTCGGTGTCATTTGTGTCCATGAGTGATATTTTATCCTCAGTGTTTCATAGGCAGGGCAGATCAACTTATTTGGTGCAATAAAACAGGTTTTATCATTATCTTTTAAGTTGAAAGATAATGTTTAAAGGTGTACAGATGATACATACCTGATGCCAAAAAGTATGATCTCAGGATGTGAAAGCGGTCGTGTGAGTGTTGTGTTGCCACGTACAATTCCAAGTGTTGCTGGGTGGGTGAGAACTCTCCTTGGGGTGCTTATGTTAGTAGGAGGATGTTGAACTGCAATGAGGCAGTGCTAATCTGGGCACTCTGAGAAATAATGACTGAGAAAGTCCTGAACCATGTGATCTGAGATCAGTGGAATATGGAGAAGAAGGAAAAAAAGGAACAACTTTGGTAGCAGTTTGTTCTGAGCTTTTCCAGACTTCACCATTGTGCCTCAGGAGAAGGGTGTTGAAGAAACAGAATGTTTATTGAAGCGCTTTTCAAAACAGGTGGGAAGAGTCGGCTGGAGAGGATAACACAACAATCAAAGTCCACCTGGACAGGATCGCCAGTCCATCGCAGACTTTAAAAGTCACCAAGATCAAATCAATTTTATATGTGGCGCTCAACCTGCCTCCCAAGATTATTTGCAGTTCCTCTACCTACCACTGGGGGCTGGCTTCCAACAGTGAGTCAATCTCCACTGACCCGCATGTTAAAATATCCAACTTTGCAGGAGAAAATGTCTTTAATAATATCTTTACAGTGTGGTTCAAAAAAGGTTTCATTAAAAGAGCTATCATTGATTTCACATCCATGACAACTGCGTTGACTTCTGAGCTGTGAATAAAGACCTAACAGAGCATACTCCTTTCACATTTTAAGGAGAATATTTTTTTGCTGTTCGCTGTCCGAGGATGAAGCATACTTAAGCACCAGGCAGTTGTGCTAATTGTGCGTTGGCTAAATGTTTGGAGCCTTGCACTCCCCGACGCTTTACCACAGCTGGGTCCCAGCTTCTCTAGCTGAGGATCCTTTCAGATTGATTTACTATGCCTGGATCTCTGCCGAGACCCAGCTGTGACCAAGTCACGGGGACTGCAAGGCCGTGTTATTTCCAATGTCACCATCAAAGCTACATTTTAAATGGGAGGACCCGCTAAAGACCTCCAACGGGAGCTTTGCATCCAACGTAGTTCGGCTGAAGGAGCCGGGAATGACTGCTGTGATTTAGTTTTGGCTTGAGGATCTGTAATATGTTGGAGTCAAGGAGGAGCCATGTCGAATCAGACTGAACAGTGTTTACTGGCGCAGCTTCAACATACAGTACAGACCTTGTAACCGTATAGCACCACCTAGTGGTGACTCCAGTACCACAACATAATACATGACAGGATCTCAACTGGATTTCCAACTGTCCTCATTTTAACCCAGACATTGATGCAGCGCCGCGCCTCCCTATACGCAGAACGCGCGCTGTGCGTAGGGCCCATGAAGGGCCCCCAATTCACGGGAGGAGACGCACTTTTTGGAGATTGGCACGGCGCGCAAGGCTGCCGAGGCCTGAGAGAGAAAAATGTGAAGCGTAACTTGAAACGTAACCGCGCACATCGCCACGATGATGATTGACAGCACAGCATCTGACCAATCAGCGGTCAGATGCTAGGACAGGTTGTTGACGATGAAGAGATGGCGTCCAAATGACAATATGAGTCGGGAGCGAGTAAAAGAAAAAAGAAAACAAAACAAGAGGAGGCTAATTCTGCTCTTGAAGGTGAGTATGTTGTTGAAGTAAAAAAATAGAAAATAAAAAACCTTCTCGCATAAACACCCAGCGACTGACCTAATTATGAGACAGAAGTGAGGATGATTCTGTCTAGATGTGGACTGAAGGGAACGTCTTCCAGCGGCCCTTATTAGCATTTAATCAGCGTCTTGTGTTAATTTCTCATACTCTCAGACAACAAAAAAGAGATAAGAGTGGTAACTGACCAGTTGGTGGCCATATGTTGACTCAGGTTTATTCTACCATCAATAGAGATTTTGGCTTTGGAGGTGAAATGTCGCCATCTCTTAGTGAATTTAATTCATAAAAAGAAAATAGAACTTGTAAGTGCAAAAGGAAAAAACAATAAGTAGACAACTAGACTATATAAGAAAATAATCAAATATAGAAATATTATTAGTTGGTAGTTGTATTTGCATTAATTGCATTTTAATCTCTGAGGTTACTATTTTTGTTCATTGCATTGTATTTACCAAAACAAATCTTAATAATCTCCATGTTGAGGTTTGTGAAGAAGGGTGACACAGATCCAACGCCCGGGACCTCACAAGGGACACCTGTCATATTAACTGATGCAGCCTCACTCAGCACATCACCTGGGTCCATCAGGTAGCTCACCAACAGATGTAGCCTCAGCCATCACGTCACAAACACCATAAAATGAACACATCTGCATTTGCGGACAGATGTGTTCATGTGTAAAGAGGTCGTGACAGTAAAATGTTGAAAGACGGTCACTTTTGTTCCAAAAAGTTCCAAATAAATGTTCTAAACCTACTTGTCACTTTGTGTGTCATCTAATTTCATTGATGAGGGCCCCAGATTGACCAGGGGCAGCCCTGCGTTGATGTCATTAAATTCTCTGCACTGCTCTTTATGTTTCACTCTCTTTTGCTGTTTGGTTATAACCTGGCCATTTGCAAAGATCAAAGTTTAGAAACTAAACATGGTTAAAAAGATGTTTTTTAAAGAAAAAAAAATGTTTACACCCTTACACCTTAATTTTCCATGCTGATGAATGGTTATTTAATGATATCCAGTGGGTCCTGACCAAGAGTCTTTATATAACTTACAGCACAACACAATAAAACTGGGCTCAGGATGTAATAATTTAGTTTTGATGTCCTTCTATCCTTTTCTTCGATCTAAGAAGATTTAACCATTTGTAACGATGAGGCCTTGGCCACCACTGGCATGTTCCATCCATAGACTGTATATTGAGGGAACGTGTCACATTACTGGTAATCTTTGGCTACAATTCCTTGCAAGTCCCACCTGCTTTACAAGACTGTCCTTGAGGTCCATTTATCTCATAGTCATAGACGGGTGTAACATTACACCCGTCTATGACTTACTCTTGACACATGACAAGAATTCAAGACCCGTGTCTTGATCACGTGGCAAAATGAGTAAAACAAACGTCTTCGGAAAGTCTCTTTCCGGAGGATGTTACCGATGTTTTGTTGTTAGTGCGACTAATAAAGTTGCACGGCAACTTCTAATAATTGCACGTGAATACACAGAGGATTTACGTTTATGATAATATATAGAAAATACCAGTTTTTCATGCTGGTCGTATCATTTTATTTTGTTTTATTTATCTGTGGCATATGTTACAGACCGGTCCGAGAAAATATTGCCTGACATTTAACTGGTCCGTGGCACAAAAAAGGTTGGGGAACCACTCGTATACTGGCTTTCAGCAGGGACCACCCGCACACTCGGAAATGTTACAACAATTGCGTTCCTAACGACCCCCGTGGCTCCAAATACGGATTCTGGACAATCGCCTCTCGTCTCCTCTCCCATCATCGTGGCAGCGTCCCATCATCACCGACAGCAATTAGATACGATCAGGACTTTCTAGAAACGATGCATATTGTTTCGATCCTCATTGTTTTTCTAGTTGAAATATTTCCGAGTGTGCGGGTGGTCTCTGCTGGAGCCAGTATACTATTTATTAAGTCCGTCGCTTCAGTCAGACTGGTTTTTGACTGCTGACTTGACGTCGCAAATTCCCCGCTGTTACCTGTATTCTGAAGTTGTGCTACTTCGCTAACCAACCAACATCTGTTTCAACTGAAATTTCCTCTCACACATACATGTGAAATCCTTTTATACATACAACTGGAAATCCTCTCATACATACATGTTAAATCTAACCCTAACTGGAAATTTCAGTTGTATGTATAAAACGATTTCACATGTATGTATGAGAGGATTTCACATGTATGTATGAAAGGATTTCACATGTATGTATGAAATAATTTCCAGTTGTATGTATGAAAGGATTGCCAGTTGCATGTATTAGAGGATTTCACATGTATGTATGAGAGGATATCACATGTATGTGTATAAGCTTTCAATTGTGTGTGTGTAAGATTTCACCTGTATGTGTGTGTAAGGTTTTCAGTATAGTATATGAGAGAGTTCGGTTTCATATGTGTGTGAGAATGCTAATTCAAAATAATGTCCCTCACGGCACCTCATATTTCTGATACTATTTCATGTTTCCATTAGAACCACTTCTTCTTGGTATAGTATAAGAAACTCACAGAAGTGTCCCACTGACAACTGCAAGGAAAGACCCAAAATACATACTTTTCTGTGTTAAAATGACATCCTTTTTCTGTTAATGATAATGAAGATAAAAGGCAATAATAATCACCATCAGGTCCAACAGCAAATATTTCCATTATAATATAATAGTTTTACAGCCTCTCAAAGGGAAAGCAGAATACTCATCTCAGATTCAAATGCAGTGAGTTTCTGTCAAACATTACACACCCATCCTCTTCTGGGTTCAAAGCTGCTTACCTTTCACTCTCACTTCCCATAAAATTTCTTTCATATATACTTTCAGTTGTGAAAACTGCAGGTAATCTGTTTAATTATCTAAGCACAGCAGCCAAGCTTTTGCCTCTGTTTCAAATAATGCGTTTTGCCTTCCCCTCTTCATGTTCTACGAAGCCTCTCAGCATTGCCTCATCACTGTTCCCTCCTCTCCCTCACTTCTTTTAACACTGTGGCACTAAATGGCTCACCTTCCTCATTACAAACCCCCACTCTCACCTGCAGGGGTCCCTGACTGTTTGAACCCAGGCCACCTCAGTCAGCTCTGACAGATTTGTGGCTGGCATGGGCCACATAGAAAACCATGCAATCTTTCATAAGACCTTTAATAGCCATATCTATAGGCTAACACAAATACTCTCCAGGACTTATCTCTTCCCATATAGGCTTTTAATGAAGCCTATTTTGAGCCAGCTGGCATATCTGAAGGCTCCATGGATCGGGTTGACAAAAGGCTGCTCTTGGCAAATGACTGGAGTTAAAGATACTCCCAGCTGTAACACTAGGAGATCACTTTGTCATTTGAGTGAAAAGGTCGGCCAAGCCAGCTCACATTATTTTAGCTCAAAAGCTGACCATTTATATATGTATTTATATTATTGGTTGAGATCTGTAATTATAACTGAAGTGAACTTCAAAATTGTATGTGTAAGGACGAGTTATTACTCATTTTTCCTGTTAAGAACTATTACTTATGAGTTGTTAAAATTTCACAACAAATACACAGACACTTTTGACATTTTATTGTTTTTTTTGCTAGTTTTCAATAAGAAGAAACTAAAATACCTGTGGTGAAAACAAGGTCCTTCACTGATCCTTAGGCATTTCCCAAGCACATAATCTGCTTTTCTCTCAATGCCTTTTATATGCAAGAGTTTCAAACAATATTATCAAATTAGTCAGACTCACTGCTGCTACTGTGTACCATGTAAGTATTCAAGGAGCAAATAGCAGTGGCTGCGATGCTTCATCAGTTATGCAGACAGTGCTGGATACTACTCTTTGAAACGCTGTTCTGCTTTTTAAGCAGATGTGGATAACCTGAAAAGTGCATTCAAAACCTCATCAAAACAGTGGAAAGTGCAACAAACAAAATGTTTGTGTTCAATCTTACAGCCCTTCATGTGTGAAAAAAAGAATAAACATTTCCTGTTATTCCTACTAATCAGACGAGTGCTAAACTGCTAATTAGTACTGCTTAGAGAAGCCAGATAACTTAGTTTCGCTTGTAGCTGATAGCTGAAGATTTTAAATGCACATACTTAACTCTTTACGTATAATGTAATTGAGGCCAATGTAAATGGAAAACAAAAGCAATGTTGCCAACTGCTGTGATGTTAGCAGCTAAAGACTGCTATTAAATGTTGTTAGCATTAGACTTCTGGAACTGTTGTTGTGTCTCTCTTTCGTTCATTGCTCACATCTATAGATAGTTTTCACTGATGTCACACATCTGGGTACTTTGACTGTAATAATCATTATCTTATGACTAATGTCGTAAGACATTAGTCATAAGATAATGACACTCAAGCTGCATCAGAGGACAGAAGAAAAAAAGTGGAAGTACATGGAAACGCTCCATGTCCAATCTAAATCTCCTCATAATAGAAAATATCTTAAATTGGCGCTATAGACCAGCACAGACAGCTAAAAAAGATTGGATATGCAATCTAGAGAACTTGCCCGACGTGTTGTACCCCAACATCTACAATTATATTTTTCATGACAACAGTGCCTATAGACCTTTTCGGGCCAGCCCCCCGGAAGTACCCCGTCCGCCATTGCTGGAGTGTGCTACAGAGCGACACTTTCACTGGCTCGCAGATTAACCAGTGTTTTTCTCTTTCTACAAATATATATTTTTATAATGTCGAGTCGGTCGAGTGGGAATACATGTTCCGTCATAAACTGTGCCAACAATGGTGTGAAAATTCAACAATGGAAGAAGAAAGAATGTGAAATACACAAGCCTTTACTGCACGAAGACTGCCTTGTTTGCAGAACAAGAAGTTAGGAAGACGTGGGTGAAAAATATCAACAGAAAGGACTTTGTTCCAAATGAATACAGCCGGGTGAGTTTTCGTTAACATTCAATCTCATATTACTTATTAATTTACCGCTAGCGTTAACGTTACAGTAGCATAATCTTTATGGCTTGTTGATGTTAGTTATAGCCAGCGTTGCATTTTTCACGTATTCCCACAGTTTTTAGTGTTTGATTATGGGAATAGATCATGCTATTTCCATAACAAATCATAAAAAACAGCGATAAACTACCTTCATCTGTAACTGGAGGCCACTGCCTAACATCATCAATCCAAGACATGTCTGCGTTATCCGTAACAGATGCTCCACGCTGTTGTGTTTGGGTTACTTGGTGGAGCGCCGCACACTCCAGTTATGGCTGGGCCACTAGGGGGCGCATGTCCACAATTTTTAAGTCGAAAAGGTCAATACTTTGGAAGAACTGAAGGAAGAACTTGTTCAAGTGTGGCTGGGTGAGGGATCTGGGCGACACTTGGTCAGCAAGACAGAATGTGGCTGCAGGAAAGGTTTGTTGAAATTCAGTTTTACAATCTGAGCATGCCAGTTGTTTCTAAATTCCTCCCAAAATGTTTCCTCAATACATTTAGCCCAGGCCTACATATTTCAACAACTCTACAATCACTTTCATCCTTAATATCAGGAGGGATTAGTGACGTCTGTCTATGGTACTATTTCTTCTACTATTTATTTGAGTGATTTATCTTTGTGTGTATTTATATGTGTGCCTGCCGGGAGTCGTGCAAAATTTTCGTTATGCCTGCATAATGACAATAAAGAGACTTGAATCTTGAATCTTGAATCTTGGTAGTCACGGTTATCTTACCAATCTTTATCTTTAGGTTTCTGAATGGGATCCTTTTACTATCAAATGTTGGTCACCTTTATTCAATTAAAAACAACTCGGATCAGTTCTGAATGTTTGCTGAATGAAATAAGTTGTGAATTCAGACGGCCAGGCTAGGCTAGGCTCAGAAGTGATGTTCATCTAATGTAATCTTTGCCAATTTGGTTTGAGAAACATTAAATGCAGAACCAAAATTATGGCACAGAAATTATTAGCCTTTACCTCTGACAGAATGGTGAGAACACACTTTGAAATAGTCTGTGAGAAAAAGTCTTTGCAGTTTACTGTGCGACCCGTGGATCTCACCGGCATCTGCTGAAACACTTCGGTCATTGATCCTTCATCCACTCCAGTTTTAGAGAATCGGTAGAAACCGCTTCACTGATGGATCCCAATCTGTTCTTACAGCCATGAACAACGTATGTATGTGGCATTTTAACAACTTTAGTGGAAGTTTCAGTCTCTAAAAGCTTAGTTTAGAGTAAAATGTAAGCAACACTTTCACTACACACTGCATGTTTCAGTGTTTATGATTGAACTGCTTTACCTAAAGTCATAGAAGAAATCGATCATTTAATTACAAGCAGGATTACACAGTTTCAAGTTATCTTATTTACTATGTAGCATATTCATTGGAAGTGTGCTTTCTTAGGCTTTTGTTGAGTCATACAGATGACCAAAGAGTCTTTTTACACACTTCTCCTTGCAGCTGTTCCCATTTTTTAAACTCACCATTTCGCGCAAAATGGGTCATAAATATTGAGAGATACATGACTTGCTGAAATAACATCAAAGCATCGGATTTGCCAAGAAGATGTCAATTTTGATAGACTTTTGATGGACTTTGTGGATTTTGAGCTGTTCCAGTCAGATACAGGCCTCTTACATTTTTTAATTTCTGGATTATGCAAGATAACTGCAATCTATTTATTGTATGTATGTATTACACGCCATGTATATGTTGTCTACAAACTCTCATCCAGATACAAAACACACCAGACTTTAGGGGTCAGTCAGGCTTGGGTGTGGCACAGATTGCCTGCAGTTTTAGTGGTTGAATAGGTGATTCCTTTCTAAAAGCATGTCTTTCTTCACTGGTTAAAATCATTTATACTTTCTGATGATAAGTGTTATGAGATTCATATGAGGCATCACTGTTGCTGGGTGGTTAGCACTGTTGTCTCACAACTAGAAGGCTTTTTTTCTGTGTGGAGTTTATTTGTTGGTTGTGTGGGTTTTCTACAGGTACTCCAGTTTTTTCCCACAGTCCAAAAACATACAGTTAGGTTATTTGGTGACTCTAAATTGCCCATAAGAGCGATTGTGTGCGTTGTGTTGGTTGTTTATCGGAATAACAAAGGCACGTCAAAAACACTCACTGTCAAGTCTTGCCGCAGTGCTCCTTTGTGAGCATCCTGTTATGCTTTGGATTGATACTTGTCAATTCTGAACTTGCGCTATAATTCGACATGTCTTGAACACATCTATTGTAGCACACCAACGCATACCTAAAAACTGCTGAAATCTGAATGGCAGCACATATGAGGATCAATGAGAACCCCAGATAAGAGCCACAAAATGAAAAAAAAGTTGCAGTTCTTCATAATGCTGTGCTTGGAGTGATTCATTTGGATATTTAATTAATCATCAATACATTCATATTTATCATAGTATGTACAATCGAGTTAAAAATGGCTCACTGCTTGCTGAAACAGATAAAGCTTGGATGAGTTTGATAGATAACCTAGTAACAAGGAGTTGGGGAGTTTACTGTTGAGTCTTTGTAACACTAAGCAGGAGACTGGCTCCACTCCTGTCCTCCACTGGACAATCATCACAAACTTACAAGAGCAACCCATAACCTCTAACCTCTAGCAACTTGGTGACCTTTCACCCCTTGATCTCTGTCCCATACATCACAGAGAAGCCTTCAAATACATTTCTAATCTGATCAGTGGTGACATGTGTCATCTGCTGGAAGTCCTTGATGATTTAAACTAAACCTACTTCCCAATTGAGGTGATTTTTGGCTCCTGGATTCAATTTTAATTCCTTTTTTTTTTTTTTTTTACAGAGGTATGTTAAAGTGAGAGGAGCTTCTATGACGCAAGACATACTTTCAAGTTTGCTTTTGTGTTTTGGGACTAACACTGTTCTATTTGACATGTGTGACTCAAGTGGAACATTTTTATGTAATTTCTGTAAGTTATTTTTGCCTTTGTGCCAGGGAACACTTCAGAAAGTCTGAAGTTCCTAATAATAATATATATGTTTTTCACAGCAGAAAGTACTTCTACTGAGTGAATGAAATGATTGTGAAATCTCATCACCCACTTTGCTGCCAGTACTTTGACGATTAATTCAACATGGCAACAAAATGTCTGGGGTACACCAACAGCTGAGAATTTTTCAACATCCCAACAAAAACCGCGTTTGGTCTATTTGAATGTGTGGTCAGCAAGGGACAAGAGTTTTGCTTGAGTGAAATCCTTCACCAGACACATACCCATAATGTGCACACGCGGACGCACACTTTTGTACTCAGGCAAGTAGCACGTGTTATTTTTAATGCCCCTCTTTCCACTGAGCAGTCAGGCTGACAGCAACTGAGCTCATATAACTGTGGCGGTGGTCTGGCGCTGACACATCCCCAGGGCCCGCTGTGTTCAAGATAGGTCAACAGCTCTTGTACAAACACTGTGGTCAGACTCACATACGCAGGTGGGGAATATTATCAACAAGAAATTATTGACAATCTGTGATTTTTTTTTCAGTTTGTTTTGACCAGAACTAACTGTAATCACAGGTTGATCTACTGATCTGTAGATTCAGGAACGGAAATATACCTAACATGGTGTCATGACACCTGACTTCTTTGTCCTTTGGTAATTGTGCAGTATGTGGTTTTGCGTCAATGAACAAAGGTAAATCAGAAAATACAGAGACTGCTGATAACAGTCTGGATGGTTCTTGTGGTCCAGAGTGCACAGAACCTATTTCTTACTAAAGATCTGGATTTACTTGACACTGCCTGCACATAAGTACTTGATGCCCTGGTCATGTGGCTGCATCAGCTGTTGATGAATGATGGTTTTTGATGCAGTGCTGTCTGAAGGATCAGAGGCCACAGTTTAAACTTGTGCCCTTGACCTTTAAGCACTGCTATTCGTTCCTATTCATTAAAATGTTTAATAATACACATTCCACACCTCAGCTTTTTCCGATCTGGCAAACTGACAGAGACTGTATGCAGCTGTATCCAGCTGCCACTGGATGTCTATTAAACACAGGGAAGAAAAAGTAAAATAACACTGAAATTAAAAACTTTAGTTTGGCTCATGAACAAACACCAACAAAACAATCACATTCCAATCAACATGATGATGTCAGCACTAAAGGTTATCCTCACTCTGAATTTTGGTCATCTGATGATTTTTAGCACAGATCGTGCACAGCATTGGTGGCTAGGTGTGCCTGACCTGATGAAAAGTAAGATGCAGTGAAGAGAATAAAGCCTTGGGAAGGGTAACTTTATTCACTATTAAATAATGGCCAGGATCTCACAGTGCAACATAACAATTTCAGTCACAAGATGATCCTTTCCTTTCCTTGTAACCTTTAAAGTTTCCTCGTCCAAAATGACTTCATAGATGACTTACTAATTTTGTCCCTATGGTACATTCAGGAATGGAGCTTTTCTGGAGCTTGAACGTGATTTCATGGAGGCTGAACCACTACCAAAACACAGACTGAATGCTCTTATAGTTTCCTCTTTCTGCAAATATTAAAACATTTAGAGAATGTGGGTGTGTGGCTGTTAAAAAAACAAAACAAAAAAACAAAATAGAGCTATGCTATGAACATCATGTTATTTGTTTACCTTCTTTTACTCAGTTTAAGTAAAGTATAGAGCTAGTGCAGCGGTATCTGAAAATGAATGGACAGCAGGGGAGAAAATATAATTAGATTTAAATATAAGGAAATCAAAAGAAAAAGATTCAAAGTGGGAACTCCATTCAAGGCGAGGGATGCAGAGCATACATTGTGGACTAAGCAGGGCTGGGCTACCAGCAGTCTCCTGCGGGAGTTTGAGCAGAGCAGCAGGTAGCTGGGGAGCTGTCCAAAGACATAACAGCTCTCATGGGAAGCCAAGCAAAAGAGAAAGGGAGAAGAAAAGGGGAAGAAAAACTGAAAGAGCCCCACAGGCCAAACTGGAAAAATACATCTACAGGGCTGTGTTTAATCTCACAGCTTTATGTCTTTTGAAATCATGCACGTAGCTTGGTACTGTTAGTTTTCTTAAGTGGTTTGACTACTTTGATAAAAAATCTTGTTGAGCGTGTTTTCTGTACATCACAACTGACTGACAGAAAAGCAAATTGTGACTTTGTGTTTGGGCTGGAAGAGCTGGATAGGAAAAAAAAAGCCCAAACCAAAACAAAACAAGCATGACATTCAGAATAGTTGTTTATGTATTGATTGGAGACGCGTGGTGCCACTCCCTTCTGGCAGCGAGTGTCCAGCTGGACTGTCGCTCTTATCTCCAAACGAGCCCCCGCTCTGAGCACATATGCGGTGACTCTGAGGGATTAATACCTGCGTCATTAGCCTTGCTGACCATAAAAACCGATGGCTTTGTTTTTGCATTGCAGAATGCCGTTATTGCTCAATCACGTTCATCCCCAGCTACAGATGGTTTTAGGTGTGAACAGCATGAACGGGGCTGATTTGGAAGCGGGACAGAAACAGAGAGTCAATTCAAGGATTCCTTACCAAGCTTATTCCCTAAGTAAAACCACATTTCTGCAACTCGCTGGTGACATGCTTTCCTCTGGGGGTCTACAGTATGAGCTCGGTCCCGCTTGCTCTTTAGTCCCTGATGTTTAGAAACCCTGCAGAGGGGCAGAAATGATACACTCGTGTCAGAGACATGCAGAAGGCACTTACTTGTGACGGGTCATAGGCTTGTTTGGTGAGTGGTGAGGGCTGAGTCCGGCCCTGTAAAGGTGGTATCTGTTTCCATAGAAAGGGTTGACATGACCTCCATACAAAGTTCCTTTACTGTCCACCACAGAGAGCAACACTCCCAAGAGAAAGAACTGTGCAGCAAGTTGGCACAACCTGGTCCTCATTATTTTTCTTTTTTTTTCCTGTCACTTTAGAAAAGGTTGATAAATTCCAGAATCTCAGAAGTGCAAGTGATGGAAAAAAAAAGGATAGTTTTAGGTTCCCCTGTTTCCCGTCACACGTGGAGTCTTGAAGTTTTCTTCAGTGGGCCCTGGAGGAGACATGGAGCCCAAACAACTGTTGTATCATCAGCATCTTGTTCTGGTCACTTTCAGTTTTTTACTTTAACCCAAAATCTGACGGCAAAGGACAGAGCAGAGGGAGAGCTGGAGAGGCTGAGGAGGGAGGGGAAAGAATGAGGGTAAGAAAAACAACACAAAGGTGTGCTGGAGGAGGGGAGAGGAGAAAGACGAGAGCGGGACAGAGGAGAGAATGAGGGAAAACTGTGAGCGTGTCTAAAGTTTCAGTTCCATATACACACGTGCGAGCGCGTATGAGACCCGGCCCGACGAGGCTCGACCCTCCAAGCAATCTCCACTCTGCATGAGGGAGGGTGTGTGTGTGTGTGTGTGTGTGTGTGCAAGAAGGCAGCGTGCTGCTCTGTTGCCTCTGAAGGGGCAGGCAGACAGAAAGGCTGTATTTGCATATCCCACCCCAACTTCACCCTGTCTGCTCTGCATGAGGAGGGGACTGGCTGGGAATATCATTTCAAGACTCCCTTTCTCTCTCGGTTATGCACACATCAATGCAAGCATGCATGTGGAAATGTGCCAAATCATACTGAAATGGTGCGTTCATGCTTTTTTCTCCTTTTCAATCACTCTTTAAAGATTTAAAGATTTTATGTCTTCACTCTCATTTTTTCTGCTCTCTCTGACTGCTCCAGGAGCAGCTGTATATCAAAGCAAAGCCCCAGTGTGCGATTCCATGTGCGTCGCTGCAGAGCTGGACACAATGGACCTCCTCCTCGCTTCAAGCAGTCAGTCATTAAATATCCCAACAACAGCTTCGGTTAACATCCACTCCCCGGCCCCCTGCTTATGTCTTACTGCTCTTCCATTTGATTCTTGAATTCATGCATAACTGCCTCCAGTGTCTGTCAGTGGAATTTCCATGGGAACGACTCAACTCAATTCACTTTCTATAATAAGTTAGCGTCAGTGTTTGATCAGGGTATGAATAAGGATTTGTTGAGCCCTAATTGATTTCAACAAATCTTGAAAAAAGAAAAAAAAAAGGCTTTCTAAATCACATGTTGTCAATACATTCATATAATGTCAAAGGGGTGAACCAAATGAGAATATTCTCACTACCCACATGCCACTTTTTGTAAGGAAATTATTATAATATAAGCCAAAACAGAATCCTAACCCTGAAATCAAAGTTTTGAAGCCTAAATCAAACCTTGAGAATAAAACTAACGTTTTACAACAGACCAGAAACCACGGTTGCCAAAGTAAAACCAAAGAAAAAGCTATTAAAACAATTATATCTGAAGGTAATCAATTCCAGATTGGTGAGGATAAATGCAGGATCTAAATGATTTACGTCAACTGCTCCTCCAACTCCCCAATGCAGACTTTGTTGCTGGTTTACTGGGATGTGTTTAGACAATTTGCATTTCATAGAGATAAAGACAGACTGAAATTAGGTTTTCCTGAAAAAAGCAGCAACTATTCAACTATAAATTAAACTATATCAAGACTGTGTTATGGACAGATGGAACAAAGGGTTTCCTAAGCTTTGCTAAGAGGAAAGACTGAGGAAATGGCAGGCATCTGACTCTATGTTTGAACTGTTGGTTCGCAGCATCCCTCTCACCTGTGTGTTGGACAGCCCATCATTTACTCTGCTTTATCTACTCGTCATTAACTGCTCAGTGCGAAAGAAAAACACCTAGCTTCACAGCCTGCAAATATGTTGAAGAGTTCTTTCACATATGCCAGACACAAGGGCCCTCAAACAGCCATGAATGACAAGGTGTTCAAGAAAACCCTTGAAAAAGCAGTTTTGAGTTATGTTTCTTGAAATCCCTTCATCTAATTCCAAGGTATGTGGCAAATTATGAAAGCATGTTGATCTTTTTGCAGTTTTGTTTTTTCTTTCCCATCCGTTTATGTTGCACAGATGCAAAGAACTACAGTTTGGACAGCTCAACGCGTTATGCTTTGTGCAGAGGATTCATCACATCAGAGACTGTCACCTC
Organism: Hirundichthys speculiger; assembly: GCA_018398805.1. Classification (NCBI taxonomy): domain Eukaryota; kingdom Metazoa; phylum Chordata; class Actinopteri; order Beloniformes; family Exocoetidae; genus Hirundichthys; species Hirundichthys speculiger. The sequence goes on along the minus strand of JAGFBZ010000693.1, from coordinate 1,696,176 downwards.
TCAAAAGCAGGGAGACAGAGAAAAGGAAACTATTTGAAATCTGTATATTCTGGCAGACAGTGGTGCAGTAAAACAGCATTTCTCAATGAAATGTCTGGCACAGTTTTAAACAGATGTCTGTTCAAACACATTGTCCAGATGTGTGGCGAAAAGGTAAGCGGGCTTGTTCTAACTTAAGAAAATAAAATGTTTATAAATGTTCACGTGGTATTTTATATAGAAGGAGATCTGCTAATCTCAGACCAATGTCCTCTCTCGGGATAACAGGCTGTCATTGTCCCAAGTGACAGCATGTGTCCAGCTTTTCCCTTTAGCCACCACTTTCTGAATGGAGACATCAGTCGAGCGCGTAGAGCCTTTGCACACAGTCCTGCAGTGATGACAGACAAAGTTAATGAATCCACTTCAGCGAAACAGGACACCACTCAATTAGTTTCATTCCCCTGACCCTTCCATGAACCATGTCCATCCTTTGCTGTCATTTCTCGCCAGGATTTTCACATGCAAGGTTTTTATTAGATTTAGAAAAATGGACACAGACATACTGTAATAATAAAGAAAAAATAAAATAAAAAAAATAAAATTTGTTTGCCAAGATTAAACACTAACCGCTCACTGCTCACCACCCCATTTCACTCATGGGTGCAGGTGAGCAAAATTTATGGCACTTCATTTCAAACCACCCAAACTATATTTTTCTAAAGAAAATTGACTTTTTAAGCCACATGGTGTGTTAATGCCTTGGTGGTGTGACCCTCCATCGCAACCACCGTAAAATGTGCTCGTTAACATGTGACACCGGCAATAAAATCAGGCCTCCATCTACAACAGTTTGAGATGGACGGTGGTAAATTACCCACTCTCTCTACTCTGCAGGCATTTAAGACCCACTGGTGGTTTCTGACCAAAGGAAGGGGAAGTGAAGTATTCTGCACTGATTTGGGTATGGTAAGACTGCAGTGCACCGAGCTCAACAACAAATTTTAGGGAAAAGGGGGTTGTGGTGGTGTGTGTGTGTGTGTGTGTGTGTGTGGGGGGGGGGGGGGGGGGGGGGGGGGGTCCACAAAATAAGTAAAAGAAAAAATTATTTTGCAATCGTTTGTTTTTGCATTTAATAGAATGCCATTGGCAGGTGTTATTGTGCAGCTGAGATTCTGTGTTAGATCTTCTCAGCTGCCAGCAGAAGCTTCAAGCGCCAAAAACTTCTTGGTTGTCAGAATCTGCTATTTCTCTAGAGTCCGTTTTTAAAGAGGCGTGAAGTAGAAAACAAGAGCGTGAATCTTCTAAAGCTGACTGGTGAGTCAGAATGGTTTCCCCTTTATTACGCCCTGAAACATGGATCGCACAAGTAAACTGCAAAGACCATCCCCACAGATTATTCTACAGGGTCCTCTGACCATTTTGTCGAAGGCAAGGTTAATAATTTCTGTGCCTTTCATTTTGGTTTCTCTAATTTAAAATTCCTCAGATCAAATTTGGAAAAATTACCATAGACGGACTTTACTACCCTAACCTAGCCTAGCCTAGCCTAGCATAGCATAGCCTTGTCTACTTAATACATTATTTGTTGTATTCAGTGAGCATTCAAAACTGATCAGAGCTGTTTGTTTGTTTGTTTTTTAATTAAATGAGGTGACCAACATTTGAAAGTAAAAGTATCCCATTTGGAAACCTGAAAATAGAGATTGGTATGATTACCATGACTATCATAGACAGACATCACGAATATCTCCTGATAGTGTGGCTGATAGTGACTCGAGACTTGATGAAACATTTTGGGGATGAAACATTTTAGAAACAGTTGGCAAGCTCAAATCATGAAATTAATTTCCACAAGCATTTCCTGCAGCCATGATCTGTGTTAGTGCCCAAAAGTAGCACAGATCCCTCACCCAGCCGCACACAAACTGATTATAAGCCTCCAGAGACTTGTAGGTCTTCAGTTCCTCCAGAGTTTAGGCGCTTTTGTCATGAAAAATATAATCGATGTTGGAGTATGACACATAGTGTAAGTCCTTTGGATTGTGTGTATAATCCTTTTCAGCTGTCTGTACTGGTTGATGCCACTGGTTAAAGCTATTTTCTCACATAACAAGATTAAGACTGGACATGGAGTCTTTCCACGTACTTCTGCTTTTTTTCTTTTGCCCTCTGAAGCAGCTTGGGTGTTGTTTTCTGATTTTCGTGTTTCTGCGGACTATTGTTGTTAACTTGCAAACACAAACACATGTTGAATTTCCCTTCTGGGATCAATAAAGTATTTTTCATTTCATTTCAAACTGCACTAGAATGAATGAATAACTGGCGCTGTACTGGGAAACTTGACCTACTACACGGCGACACTGTGTTAAAGTACCCGGATGTGTGATGTCAGTGAGTACCATCTATAGTTACCATCTGATTGAGCCTTTCAACTAATTTTGATCATGCTGTGGGATGCACCTGTACGAACCAGACTATGTTGCCTGCATGCATGGGAAGAAGAGAACAGACCATGAACTGTATATCCTGAATGGATGAACCCTCCGAGATATAATTAGTTAGTTTGTGAACTGCTCTTTTGTACATTTGAGTCTTCGCCATATTGGACTTTCACTTGAGATCACAATCACTTAACTTTATTTTAACTATTATTTCAACATTTCGTGAGATAAATTGCAGGGTGACATTTTTTAAGAAAAAAAAAACCTTTTCTGTATTTATGACACTCATACATTACACCCTGAATCTGAAAGTATGTTGGTCAGTAGGTGGTTCAGATTTGTAAGGTTCTGTAAGATCACAGATCCAGCTAAATACAGTCAGGCAGTCCTTCCATCTTTCACCACAAATGTCACATCATGCATTAGTTGTTCCTTGAAAGTAGCAAAACTATTAAGACCAATTTCAAAGGAGGCGTAGTCTGTGAAAAGAAGTGGGTGGAGTCACATTCCGTGGGTTTACATGGGAAGTTTAATTCTTCTTTAATTCAGAATTAAAGTTAAATCCGAATAAAAGTTACCATGTAAACACGTAATTCCATATGAAAATGTCAATTCCGAATTAAACTTAATTCCGAAGTAAGTGGCTGGTTTATTCTGATTTTAATTCCAAATAAAATAATTCCGCGGTCATGTATACACTCATTCCTGTTTAAATTAATTCCCGTCTTTCTGCGCATGCTCGTTCCCTTGCCCGTCTGTCGCGATGACGCTTATATTCCGCGCTGGGCTTGTTTTCAAAACAAAGTTTCAAGATGGCAGCACGCAGTAAACGGTGGTCAAGAGCAGAGACGATTTATTTAATAAATAGCTAGGAGGAACTGGAATTAATTAAAAGAACTGATGGCAGGAAACATAAAAATTGTGAGCTTTTCAAAGTTGTAGCGGCCAGGTTCAATGAAGGAGGTTTCGCAGATAGAGACGCCACCCAGGTCAAAAATAAGCGGAATGTTGTTGCTAATCGAGTTGTTGCTAAGTTTGTTTTCTTCTGGTAGACGTAAGACATCTGCCCCCCCATCCAATCAGAACCCTTCCCAACCCCCAGACATTAAACGGAATTGGATAAAGCCGAACAAACGTGTTTTCCATTTAAACCTCAATTTGGAATTACTATTTCCATGTAAACTCGAAGGAAAATTGTTTAATTCGGAATTATTTAATTCCGAATTATTAATTCCGAATTAATAAATATCAGAATCAGAATCAGAATCAGTTTTATTGCCAAGTACGTTTTCACATACAAGGAATTTAACTTGATGTCTGGTGCAGAACATATAAACATATAAGATATAAAAAATATAATAATATAGGAAAATATAGAAAAATATAGAACAAGTACTAAAATGGAATAAATGCACAATATCATGTAACTGTGGCCATTGAGTGGCTGACTTCTAAAATTAGCTGCTATGAACGGAGCTGTGAAAACATGTTAGAAAGAGAGCGTTTGTGCTCATCCTCTGTGGTATAATGACCAAAGCATGTCTTAGACGTGTCCATGTCAATTCATTAAGACATCAGAAAACTTTGTAACTTTTTTAAAATAAAAAAGGTATAATATGTCTCAAGTGGCATGAGAGATATCTTAGTTTGCACATTAGTCTTCTACTGTCTATCGGAAGAGAAACAGCTCAGTGAGGGCAGGAGAGTGGATATTAATCCACAAAGGTTTAGATAAGAACTACGGCTATTTTTGGTTTAAAACAGCAAGCTTAGTTTACTAGAGTCACCAACTGAATTATGTCAAAGGGCAACCATTGTGGACTGAGCCATTTAAGATCCTCAAATAGACAGGGAAAACTTATTTTCACAAAAGTCAAAGGGCCTTCCTGTGATTGAAATAGATTGTTTTTCAGCAATAAGATTTGTGGGAATGGAATGGCATTTCAAAGTGCACAAATGACCAACACAGCCTGTGATTGTTTCTCCATGTTAGATATCTGTTAATGTCAAGACAAAATCAAGATCTTCAAATAAAAGAAAAATGGATAGGCTGGCACAAACAGAGAAGCTGTCTGTTTGCATCCCAGTGGCAGCTCAGTGGGACTCTGGAACCAGCAGCAGCGCTGTGTGTGGGGTGAGCAGAAGGTGACCTATAAATGTCCTAAAGGTTTCCTCAGCCAGAGACAAGAGAGCTTGTTGTTGTCTGCTAATGTCTATATCTCTTTATGACACTCGCTATACAGTTGTGAAAAGGCTTGGGAAAAAACATGAACAATTAGTATATTTCAATAATCCAAGAATCAGCAAAAAGATCATCGTCGGCTGAAACCATTCTATCATTCTGGTTAAATAAATTATATTCAGCTAAGGAAAGTTCAGTTCAGAGCTTGCTTCATAAAGGCAGCTGGTGGGTGTGAATACATCTGCATACACAGTGAGGCAAAGACTTTTGGAAAACAGTCAGGTGACGTCAAGAAGGGCAGCAAACAAGTCTGTCCCCAAGAAAAACATCCAGGACTAGAGGCTTAGAAGTTTGTCCTCAAATTCTGCAGAAAATACAAAAACGTTTTCTCCTATCAAGTCAGCCTCCAGATGTTTAGGAAATCTAGCGAATCCATTGTTCACAGAAGAAAAGATGAGAGCTACGGTGATACAGGTATTATGGCTGAAATGAAACATCATGAGATCAAAAACTGTAAGGGAACCCACTATCTTACTTAAGACACTGCCATGAATAAAAAATGTTATCACAATGTCCTCCAAGAATAATCTGTACAGAAAAATTCAGGAGAATTTTGATGACAGTCTCTGCTTTTCATAGCATGATGGGGCACCCTGTTGCAAGGCAAAACTGATAAGAAAGTGCCTCTGAGATCATAGCCTTGACATTTTGGATTTGTGGCCCCCAAAAAATCCCCATATCTTAATCCCTTTAAAAAACTGTGACCATTCCTTAAAAGTGGGTGGACAAGCAGAAAATTACAGATTGTGATCATCTGAGGGCACTAATGCAGCAAGAATGTATTGCAAATATAATAATAATAATGGGGTCTTTTTTTGGTCAGTCATATTCTTGTCATATTACAAAGGCAATCAGAGAGGGTAATGAAGTGCACTGGGTTGATTATGGTTGACGTATCAGTCTTTGTGCCAGCTCATTATGAGCACAGAGACGTAACTATTTATATCTGAGCTTGAGGCTTGCTCGCCTCACTGCTGTCTTCATCATAAATAGCACTGAAACACACACACACACACACACACACAAACACACTGCTACACCACAGGAATTGGAAGTAGTTGTGGAGCAAGTATATAATTAAAACTACCCGGATTCAGCTCATTTGTTTTACTTTTCAAACATATTCTTTCCTTTAATTCATAAATTGAGACAATTTAAAGAGGAATTCAATTTAAATCAATTCAACTTTCTTAATTCCTGTAAGTAAACTGAATATTGCAGTAGTCTTTATCTGTCAGTCAGTGTAAGTTAATGGTAATGTGATATATCAGATGTAGACCAGTTAATCAGTTGGCTGATTACTGACTTTTTTTTTTTTTTTTAATAAAAAACTGACATCAGCCACAGAAAAAAATACATGTATGTCAACCTCAAGGTAATATGTGCACAAAATTTAGTCACAGTGTTCAAAACAAAAGACTCTGCAAGCAAAGTGAACAATGGGCAAACGTTACCAGTGGACATGTCGCTACACTGTCTGATGTGCTGAATGCAGCCCACAGAGTCGTGTACAGTGAAGCGGTAACTATGCTAGCGATGACAATAGCCAGCTCCACGTTTAAAAGGGTTCAATATCTGAATGAATGCTGTCAGCTCAGCTGTGAAGTCATTCTGACTTCTGAATTCCAACTTCCCAGGTAAATGGAACGCACCATAATTCCCAGATATTTACAGTTCACTTGTGTGGAGTATGACAATAGACAGATGGCACTACACCGTCTTCAAGGGACATTGTTGCAAATCATGCGTTGAATTTGCCTGTTTCCAGTCTGGAGAAAACTCCAGCGCAGGTAGGAATATAACAGCCAGGTGGTGGGTAAGACATTGATCATAAATCATGTTTTAATTCAAACCACTGAAGAATATGGCTACAGCAAACCAGCTGACAGTCACAATTTTCACATGGCATGTTTAAGACAGAACTATTACACCTTAATTGCATCTTTCACCAGTGAAAGGTGCAGTGTTTCTGCATCTTCCAGCCTCGCCTCAGTAAAGCATGTTACCCGTATTGTTCATTTCACATAATCCTGATGTCCTGCAAAACAGGATCCTCTTCATTCTGTATAGTATCTATATCTAGTGATGTATTAGGGTCAGGATCACCATGAGTCTGAGAACCCATCTTGCTGGCAGCAATTGTTTCACAAAAGGCGGCTGATTTCTGCATTGAATTGACAATGGGGTTTAGTCATTGAGTTGAATCATAGGAGGGATTCAGTCAGCAAGAAAAGATATATAGCATGTTAGTCATCAGCACTGCTTCATCTGATTTTTGGAACGCTGGCATCGTGTCTGAAAGCACATTGTGAGGCAGGATTAAGCCTGCTTTGTTTGGTCCAGTGTGAACGAGCAAAGGAAAGCAGAGGAAGCATAATGAGGACACTTCTGTAGTGATATTAAAGCTCAATGTCATCACACTACAAAGCAAAATAGGCCTTTTTAAAGTTTTTGCTGTACGCAGCATTCGAAGAAACTTTCTTTGTGTACGGCTGTCAAAGTTTGGAGGCATCTTTTTTCTATGATCTTAATTTATTTTGGACCTGATCTTTCTTAAGTACAATTATCTTCAGTGGCACTGGTTATTTAAATAGAGACCATTTGTGACAACAGAGAATTTTCAGAGAGAAATAAATAAAGCTGAATGAGCTGATCCAGAAGTCCAGATGACATCTCATTTCCATCGTGTCTCTGCTCGTAACTGGGGTCATTTTTCTTCTGGAAGTTGTTTGACAGGTGATTCACGATCTATTGTAACACTTTCATGCTGCTTATTTCTGAAGTGGTGAAATGTGAATGTCAATATTTATCCTTACACGTTAAATTGATCACTGGGAAAACTGACACTGCTGAAGGAGTTTGCAGGTCTTGACTTTAGTAGAAACTTATGTGAGATATCCACAAATTGCAATGTAAACATGACTGTAGCACAGAGCCCAGTCATATAAATATTTCCGTGTGCAGTCAAGTTCCAGAAAAACATGATATCGTAATATAAAATTTAGTATCTACTGATTATCAACATACAGAATACTCAAAGTAATAAGGCTTACTGCATTGGTTAATAATTAGCAGTTATATCAATTCTCATTCAGTGGTTTTTGTTGTGTGCAGTTCAACAGTGAAGAATGAATTTCTATGTTTTTGCTGAGAGCAATGAGTTCAGAGCATTGATTTAAAATATATGCTGTCCATCTACCAAACGGTTTCTGACTGCTGCTTTATTTATGCCATCCTCGTCCTTTTTTTTTAATCAGATGAAAACATCTGACTATTTCAAAGAGTCTTTTCTTTTTCTTAATACACTTTCCTGAAAGGCTCACTAAAAGAAGACACACCAGTTTGAAAGATCTGGAAACTGGACTGTGCCCAAGTTATAAAATAGGATTCTTGCTTCATTCCTTTTGATCTTGCATTTAGTGAGGCATTTGTCAGGTGGTCTTTCTGAGAAAACAGGTTAAAAAAATAAATCTCATCATCATTCCTGTATCTAAATCTCTACATCAGCTGAAATATGATAAACGTAAAATTACATGTTGACAGGGTGGACAGAATCCTTATCATCTGACATAGCTTATTCACGGCGGCTTTTAAATGTACTAAGTAACGTCGGTATTACTGAGATCTGTAGCCGCAGTGGCTGCATGAAGTCTGTGTGATTTATGGGTCACTCACATGAAGCATGAGCTCATTTCAGCCGGCACAGAGTCCGCAATCTGCCAAATGTGGTTGGTGCAAAGCAAAATTACATTGGATTTGTAATCAGCGCTGGCGCTCTGCATGAAACAGTGTACACACTTGCACACAGGGTTCATTCTCCCTCCAGTGGGTACGAAAGTCTGCGTCCCAGTCCACATCTGGTTTACATCATATCCAGACCACCGCCACCACCCAGCCCAGATCTATCATGCAACACACACACACCCACACACATGAATCTATATTACTCATTTTTAATAAGCACATCATGCAGTTTTCAGAGTAAATCACCGAAGCACAATATTGAACATGCTCCAGCAAGCAAACCGACCTGACTTTAATCCCTGGTGTTTAAAACCGATAACATACATCATCTTGGCCTACTGTTGGAATAAATCAGCATACGGAAGGGCAGACACACATGCTAAGAGTGTCTGCATGTGAGTGTGCATGCAACCACTTTAATTGCTGGCTTTGTGTTTTATTGTAAATGCTTGTGGGGGTCAGTGGTCTGCAGAAAAATATGAGGTGTGTTGAGATGAACACGCACTCACAATGAGCCCCTTGTTTCCTCAGCAATGTGTTCTCAGTTGCAGAGCAATTAAAGACTAGTTTACTGGCAAGGGACCGCTCTTTTCTCTGCATGTGTGACGCAATCCCTCCAGGTTTGCCCAGCTGAAGACTGAGTGATGGGCATGCACACACGTGCAATCACGCCTGTGTGTGCACATGCATCCACGCATGCACATGCACTCATCATTTAAGCTCAGCCAAACTTGGCAGAAGGAAAGCACTTCACATCACCGCAGCACAAGGCATGCCCTGTATGTGACTGTATGAGGTTCTTATTTTAACAACCTTACAATGACGATGAATTTTGATGAGTGACAGAAACTTTACAAGAAATCATTTACAGAACACAGATTTTAAACTTTTATTGACACAAAAAAAAGTTACAACGTGAGGGTGGAGTAGCTTGTTAGTGATGTCAATTTCTACCTTTTTCAAAAGTTACATTTAAATTAAAACTCTGGTTTGAATTCATTAGTAGGAATATAAATCAAACAGACATAAAATATGTTTTAAACAATAAACTGTTTTGTAGTTGATGCCATCAACATATTCAAAAAAAAAAAAAAAAGTCAGAATAAGGGCCAAGGAAGATTTGTAAAAACTACGTAATCCTAGCAAAGTGATTGGATTTTTCAAAAGCTCTGCCAATTGTGCCTTTATTTGCATATTCTGAAGATGTACATGATACTTTTAAGTGATTCAGACAAGCTGGAAAGATTTCTGGATCCAAAGACTAGGCTAATACTATATTTCTGTGATCTTTGAACCCTCAGGCAAAAATGTAAAAAAAAAAAAAAAAAAACCTGACATGACTTTGGAGTGGAACTTATTGCATGAGCTAAGAAACACTTCGGAAAACCACGGACAGTCAGTGCATTTACACCATGTTTGCATGAGTCAGACTGAAATCGTAGTTTTAAAATACATGTAACAAGCTGAAAGTGAGCGCTCGCTATTGAGCCTTTCCAGCTATAACCATAGTGTGACTAAACTGTGTATCTAAACATCCTGACTGATAAGAAAACAAACACAAAGGAAAAAATATGTCTACCTTCTCTGGGGCCAAACCCATTTCAGATAAACTGAACTGAAGAGGAAAAGAGTCCAAACTTTTCAAAATGTTTTTCTGGCTTCAAATTTCTCAGTTTTAACATTTGACATGTTGTCTTCCTGCTACTTTCAAATAAGGCTGAAATGTTTCAGATACATTTAATCATGGTGAGCCAGCCTTTTCTGGTGAATGGGTTGTAAAAAGAGAAACATTTCTATCTCCAGTCATGTACCATCATTTGCTGTGCAATGAAGTCTTTGCTCAGATTTATTCCTTGTGTGCCTTTTTAATCTTTTTTTTTTCTGCGCTCACATTCAGTAATAAATCCTCAGTGTTGTAATAACTTTAAAAACAGGAGCCAGTCACTGAGTGGGAGTGTATTTATTGGTTAAATATTATCTTTTCTCAGCCAGTATCCATAGCTCATGGACCTAAGCAATGCAGAGGCTGTGTGTTTTCATGGATAGACCACCACACCAGGGTGATGTGTCCCATGATAACACTGTAAGGTGTGGGAACAGGCGTAACTTTCTCCATGTGTATCAGATATGGTCTTCACCTTTTTTTTTTCCTGCTGATGAAGACAGTTTGTTGTTACTTGGAGAGCCATGAAACAGGATTCCACTCACTAGGGGTCAGTGGGTGCAGGATTCTCACTGTGGTTTAAAGTGGGTGATGGGTGGAAGCAGAATGGTATGAAAAGTACAACTATTACTTCAAGTCCATCACTTGAGATTACCACACTGGAATAAATCAAAGTAATTGGTCTCCTACAAACAACGGCTTCTGTTAACCTCTCCTTATCTCTGCGAGAGGTTGGAGCTCACAATGGCAGCCTTGAATTCTTATGTTTGCTCTCCTTCCTGTGGTTTTTGGTAACAACAACAGAAACGGGGCAAACAGTCAGACAATGCTGTGAAGATACTGTAGATGCCCTTCTTTTGTGATGGAGAGAGTGTGTGTTTTTCCCACACACACTGCTGGGGGGTGGTTAATGGTTCACATGAGGTCAACACTTGAAGGGGTCATAAACTCACAATAATAAAGCCATCACTGCTTTCCCTTCCTCATATCTTTTTTTTTTTTCATCACCTCGAGAAGAATTTAAGTCTTGCCCACAAATTGGCTTCTTTTCTATGATGATTCTGAATTTCTTTCACCTGTACCAGTGCAACAACTCTCTGAAACACTCTGATGCTGTTCACAAGCGGCTTATACAAAAAGACTGTACCAGGAGTCTCAAAAAGCTTTTTCACATTTCAACTGTATCACCGACTGGTACTGACTGGTTTCTCCTGGCCCTTCTGTGTGAAAAAGCTTAAACTGTAAAAGCCCTTTAGAGTGTCAATCAAATGCAACAAAACTCCAAACTGGTTTGATTTTGAAAATTATACCAGTCTTCGTCTTGCACATATTTTTTTTTCCAAAAAGAATGTCACGGGTTCCAGGTGGAAAAAACCCATTAAACTATTTAATGGGTTTTTTCCACCTCAATCCAGCTCAATTTAAACATGCACAGGACATATATTCCAACTGTTGTATTAGTAGCGCTGTAATCCATAGAAAAGAGCATTCATGGCTGATATTCAAATGATCTTGGTTGTGTGTTTGCATTATTGTTTACTCATCAGGACCATAGGAGTATTGAAAGAGTTTTAGTTCCTCCAGCCAGTCAGTCAAGATCGCAACTGATTCTGTGCAGTAGGATAAACGGCACAAAAACAAGAAACAAAAACAGTTCAGTATGAAAAACTATATGTACATGCACACAACACACACACACACACACACACACATCTATATATAATTAATAATTCTTCCTCACCCACCCAGGCAGTGTTGTCTCCTTCAAGCTTGGGTCCTCTACCTGAGGCCTGGGAGCCTGAGGGGTTCTGCGCAGGATCTGCGCAGCAATGTGCTCTTCTGAACAGAGAGCTCAGATGATGTTCCTGGTATCTGCTGGAGCCACCACTCTAGCTTGGGGGTTACAGCTTCCAGTGCTCTGATCACTACTGGCACAACTGCTGCATTCACACATTTTTTCCAGCTCTTCCTTCAGCCCTTGGTATTTCTCGAGCTTTTCATGTTCCTTCTTCCTGATGTTGCCGTAACTTGGGATGGCCACATCCACCACCACTGCCGTCCTCTGATGTTTATCCACCACCACTATGTCAGGCTAATTAGCCATCATCAATTTGTCAGTTTGGATGTGGTAGACTCTGACCTCTATCGATCTTGTGTTCTGGGCCTGGTCTTGTGCAGGCATGATCAGTGCCTCTGTGCTGTCTTTCCATCCAGCATTTTCCAGCCACTAGTATGTTTATCCAGTGTCAGCCACCTCTTCTATTTAGTGGTTGTACATGCCATGCAGAGGCTTATCCACCCATGATAACCCCTCTGCTTCCTCCTACCATTTTAGTTGCCTGAGGCCATTCACTCAGCAGATTATTAGTGGGAGCATCGGCCTCCCCGCCTTTGTTCATATTACAGCTTCAGGATGCTGGACTTAAGGTTAAATCCTTCATGCATTGTAAGGAGTGTCCTTGTCTCAACACCAGCAGCTTGTATCTCTTCCAGTGGCCAGGATATTATGCCAGTGGGATATCTGATTACTGGTAGGACATAGATGTTGATAGCCTGGATCTTGTTTTTCCCATTCAACTGACTCTTCAGGACATGCCTCAGCCTCTGTAGGTATTTGGCTGTGGCTGACCTCCGAGCTGTCTCCTCATGATTGCCATTGGCCTTCTTTAATCTCTGGGATACATCAGTCCATACTTATCTAGTCCAAATGACATCTTGATGTTGCCGTAGATCCTGGTGAGGTGAATCGGGGAGTCGATGGTCGATGTCATGCTCGTTCTTTGCGTAAAGCTATTATATATACAGTGGAGGAAATAAGTATATACATATGGTCTATAGTTCATAGGTAGCACCCTGCGTGGGTCCAAATGAAGGTAGATATGAACAAAATGCACGTGCAGGGCGAGATAAATAACTCATTTTGTCAAAAAAATCACTTAAACTCTTGTTTACATATTGTGCAGTGACTTCTTACACCACCACCCCTCTGGTGTTCTAATGTGAGCTGCTGCCCATAAGGCATGCACTTGTGCATGTTGTTTTCACACAGTCTGAGAAAAGTTAAAATAAAAAAAGAAAGTCTTCTTTCTGTCTCTTTACCTTGGAAAACCTCACAAACAAGCCTTACATGTGCTCTGCAGAGTCTGAGGTGTAGTGCTTGAGCTTTTTTGCAGAGTGTTGAATTATCTGACCTTTAGGTGAACTTGCTGGGGCCTGCAGTCCTAAGAGGATTGTTTTGACTGACCGTTTTTGATGCAGTCAGAATTGTGTCTCTGAGGCCCTGTTCAGACCGTGCACTAAAATGCATCCAATCACAAGTGGCCAACATTAATGCAAGGTTTCAACACATTTTAAGATGGATTCAGTTCCAATCAGCCTAATAATCTAACATTATCATCTTAGGTGACTAGTCACTTGAATTTGAATGTGAATGACCATATTTGAATTCTTCTTTATGTTTGTGTTGGATTTTTTTTTCTTGTATTGCATACACCCTAATTTGAATTGCACATATTTTTTGTTGGATATAATTGGGAAAAAAAGTGTTTGTGTCACTGAAAGTTACAGCTAGTTCTTTCCAGTTGTTTTTTTTTTTTACTTTTTTGTCTGCATTTTAAGGCAAGGTTTGAACACACACGCTCAGCATTGGTCACTTGTTATTAAATTCTCAGGATTCATTTTAACGAGATCTCAGTAAGGTTGTTGCTGAGGTCTTTTCTCTCTGGTATTGAGAAAAAAACTAGCATTGCTGGTCTGAATGCCCCAGATCAGTGCTAAAACATCTGCTTTTATAGCAATGGTCACATAAAGAATGGTCCAAAAAAGAGAAAATATCCAGTAAGTAAGCTGCAGTTCTGTGGAAGAAAATGCCTAGTTGAGGTCAGAGGAGAATGGACAGACTGGTTCAAGGATGGTAGAAAGGCAACAGTAACTCAAACAGCCACTTGTTACAACCAAGGTATGCAGAACACCATCTCTGAAAACGCAACACTTTGAACCGTAAAGCAGATGTGCTACAGCAAGATAAGACCCCACTGGCTTCCACTTCTGCCACAGTTCGTACCGGCTCACTAAACTGGGCAACAGAAGATTGAAAAAACATTGCCTGGTCTGATGAGTCTGGATTTCAGCTGAAACATTCAGATGTTAGGGTCAGAATTTTGCCTAAACAACATGAAAACATGGAGCATGCCTTGTATCAACTGTTCAGGCTGCTGGTGGTGTAATGCTGTGGGGGATATTTTCTTGTCACACTTTGGTCCATTTAGTACGAACTGAACATTGTTTAAATGCCACAGCCTCCCTGAGTATTGTTGCTGATCATGTTCATCCCTTTATGGCCATGCTGTATCCATCTTCTGATGGCTACTTCCAGCAGGAATAATGCACCATGTCACAAAGCTCATGTCATCTAGATCTATCATCTAGGTTTCTAGAAACACGATAGTAAGATTAAGAAAGTGATCTTCAAGTGATTTCTGATGTCATTTAGTGGCCAAAAAGAGTTATGCAACCAGCACTCCATGATCTTTATCATTAGTCAATAACAGTTATAGAAGAAGTAACTAGGGATGCATGATGATATCAGCGCAACATTGGCATCTGCCGATAAAGACTAAAAAACTAAATATCTGCATCAGCATAAAATGCAGATGGCCATTACGCTAATGAGCGTGAAAGAGGGACAAACCAAAAACGTCTGCTGTGTGGAGATTTTTAAAGTGTTGGATAATGGTCATGAAGTTGCTGTTTACAGTGACTACTCCTTTAAAACCACTAAGTTAACGACTCATCTTAAGAGCCGTCATCTCAAGCGCTATGTGGAGTTTGTAAAGATCAAGCAAGAAAAAGCGACTCCTGCCACTTGTCAACTCTCTTAAATGAGGTAAAAAGTCTGACCATGACTCCCCCAGGGCATAAAGAATCACTCAGAAACTCCTAGAATTTACATGCAGGTTGCAGTAAGCTGCAGTCATAATCTTATTTGTTATGGGAATGTGTTTGCATCAGTCCCATCACTATTGTGATAAGAGCATCATAATTTAATGCTGATTTAATGTTGTCGGTATTAAAGGTGGAGTAGGTGTTGTTTGAAAAACGGTTCCAGCAATCCAACTCAAGTGAGATTTTGAAAATATACACTCCCTCCCTCCTCCCAAAGGCTCCGCCTCCTCCTCTTCAGCTCACCCCTCGAAAACCACGCCTTCACATGATTCACGACTGCATGAACCATAGGGAGGGAGGGAGGGAGGGGTGATATTTGATGGACGTATTAGGCAGCCAATCAAAATAGTGATGATCACTTTTTTGATTGGTCAGAGTTTTTCTCTGATTATACCTTCTAGACTGGACCAAAATGTTTAGTTTTTTTTGCAAACATTTTATTTCAGTGGGTGCAATGGAAATGTGAAAAGGTTTTCAGGCAATATTGTAAAAAGTGTTGCAAAAAAACAACACCCACCCCACCTTTAAGTACTGCATCAGAAGCATCGGTGGATTATATCTGTGTCGGCATCTGCAATCAGCAATAAAATGTGTTAAAAGAATATTGGCATAACTGATATTGGCTAATATCCAATATCATACACCCCCCCCCCAAAAAAAAAAATAAATAAATAAAGTTTAAATATTATTCAAATAAAGCTCATTTTTACATCATCAACAAATTTCACGTAAGTCCACGTCATCTTCTTTCCACAGTCACACTATATTAATCTGCAGGGGTGTTGACCCCGGTCAGAGAAACACGGCCACTTATATAACAAACAACAAACAGTAAAACATAAGACCTCCATATGCCAAAAGGTTTACTTTTACTCAGGATCTTTTGGGATATGTGAAGCTTTAATGTTTTGTCAAGCTCGAGCCAATTAAAGTCCGTTTGGCTCATGATGCCATCGCATAGTCAGGTGTGTTGTACCAGCTGGACTACACAACAATATGAACACCAAATCACATAAATGAGAGATTTTTTTTTTGTTTTTTTTTTTAACCATCTGTCAGTTCAACAGCTTTAACTAAAGTGAATAAGTGCATGCAATCTTGATCATGGAGATGGAAACCAAAACATATACACATGCTTAACCGTTTGTTTAAGGGTTGTAAGCCAAGGTTCAGATGGCTGAAATCCACTTTCACAAAAAAATGTTCTTCTTTGGTTTTTTATCTGTTTATGTTTTCTTGAATAATTTTAATCACACCAGTGATGTAGTTCTTGGCATCGGCAGCTGAGATCTCAATCAGTTTCTTAAAAGCGTCTGTCATGAATTTAGCATCTGGTGTTTGTAGCTTATTAATGATATAATAGCCTGTTCGTGGAGGAAAAGGCATCATTTTTAGCACGGTACTCTGGATGTGAGAAGCTCCATTCAGGAGCTTTCAAGAGAGTGAATTTGTTCCTTCCACATATGAGTGCTGAGGCAGCCAAACAGATAGAGCTCCGCTGTCTTGCTTCTCTGCCTGTGTGTTGAGTTTATGATTTATAAACAGCTCTAATGGAGAAAAAGAAAGAAGAAAAGAAGAGTATTTGGCAGGAGCAGCAGGCCAAGAGGGACCATTTACCGTGCTGTTATGACTGTGATGAAGGCTTTTATCACTCTAGTGGAATTGGCACAGCTTTTAATGTGTTTCTTTGACCCTTGCCACCCACACAGCATTCTCAGGACACACACACTCAAGCAGTCGTTGACATTGTTGAGCAGACAACACAGCAACAGCGCTGTCTGCAAAATGTATAACTTTCATAAATTACTCTTAAGATTCAGAGATGAAAAAAAATTCAGGGCTGAGTCGTTTATTTTGTTTTATTCACCACCTGTCTATCTGAGCTCAGTCAACCTAAGTAAACTGAGCACAGCGGATGCGTCGTATAGCAGGGCTCATCTGGACTGCAGTCTACTGTTGCGGATGCCAGTAAGCCCTGGCCTGCATACCTGAGGATCTGAGACACGGAAGAGAAGTCAAAAGAGCAGCATCAAACACGCCGCCTCCCTGTGCAAACGCTGTACAATGATGAGAAGCTTCACTTGACTCTGAGCTAGAATAAAACACTGTAACAGAATTGAGATTCTTTCACTGGACTCAAATAGGGTTTAATCAGGCAACACTTACAATAAAATACAAGGCAGCTAAAATAAGAGCAATAAAGCTCTCCACTTGTTGGCTGTGATAATTCAATTGCAACACAAGTGTTTGATAATTCAGTGGCACAGACAACAGAGGCACTTCTGTTGAGGGCTTGTTGTTTCATGTGAGTGAACATTTGTCTCTTGTTAAGTGAAACATAAGATTTTATGTCAGACATTTGGGCACATCACATTATAAAAACCAGAAATGCCGCTAAAAGGCACTATGAAAAATAAATCTGAAAAAAAAAATCTGGAAATACCAAAAAATAAAGGAAATTAAATATCTCAGGATCCATACATTTTCCAAACTGTAAAGTTTCTGATAATTTTTTATTTTAAGTTTACATTTCTTAATCTTGTCATTCAATGATTAAAGGACAGATACATGTGTAAAAAGAATATTATCATTCATCCATCCATTATCTTCTTATCTGGGTTGGGGATGAGGTGACGTGGGCCCCAGACCTCCCTCTCACTCTCCCCCAGCTGCCTCTTCCACCTCTTCTGCTGGGAAACTGGGTCCTGTGTCCTGGGAGGACAGCTCCCTCTCCTCCCAGGACACAGGACCCAGTTTACCCACCCAGAGAGAAAAACAATTTTGGCCACCTGTATCCATGATCTTGTTTTTTTGGTCACTACCCAAAGTTTATCACCATAAACAAAGACAGGAACATAGATTAACAAGTAAACAGAGATATTGACCTTCTTGACAAAGGGATAACATTGCCATTTCTGGTTTGATGCCAGTAAAGAAGTAGGTTTAGTTTGCAGTTTCTGGACTGACCACAGGGAGGTGGCTACAAAATCGTGTTCGGTCTTAGAAAAGGATGGTGCCGAAAAAAGCTAGCTACGAATGTAAGTATTTTCGCAGTTAATAAAGATATAAATGTTACGAAACCATCTTATTCTCTCTATATTATATATATATATATATATATATATATATATATATATATATATTTCTTCTTCTACTTCTTCAGCGTCGTTTTCTTGACAGACTGGACGTAGCTTTGGCGTAAGTCAGCCCCCCACAGTCTCAAGACGTAACTGCGCTGAAGGGATTTCCCATTTCTAAGTCACAAGATAGCCCTTAAACTTAAACTTACTTTTGAGGGACAAAGATTAAGGGTTGAGATTGAGGGTTCAGCGAGGAATTGGAATTGGGCCTTGTCGCTTGACTCTCTGGTCAAGCGACTTTCACCTCAGATCTTTTCAGGACCCTTCCAAGTTGACTAACCAGGAAACTACCCAAGAACAACTGATAAACCTATTTAAAATCAGGATTTTTGGACAGATTTGACGAGAATGAATGTAAGGTAATATTAATTAGAATCACATGATAGCACAAAGCTAAGCCAGCCAGGCTAAAATAACTAACTTGTAGTGAGCTGGCCAGCCAGCTTCCTGGACTGTTTGTTCTCCCACCTTGGACATGGCTGAAGGCAATTCTGAAGAAGGCAGACGGGGAGGTGTTCCAGTTACAGAGGAATCACACTCCTCAGTCTTTCTGGTAAAGTCTATGGTAAAGTCTAAATTATTATTTCTGCCACTGAATATATTTTTATTTCAACTCAATGTTTGGCAGGTCCAGCCAAACTACTGCAAATTTTGAGCATATACATTCTAATTTTGATTCCTACTCCCCTTTCACTCTAAAGACCAAAACACACATTCAGACATACCTGACTGATTTACCCCAGCATGCTTAATCATTCACACGTGCCATAGTCTAATTTGGCCCTTGGTCCAGTCACTCTCCACTCCCTGAATCCAATTCTAGTAAAAAGCCTGCTATTAACAAAACCGACTGTAGCTCATAAATCTCAGACAGCTGGATTTCTCTCCATTGTGGCATCTGGCATCATTTGTCACATATGTGGTGAGCAATTAGGTATAAAAGCAAACCAAGAAACCCAGCAGAGACCGCACTGGCTGGTGCCCACATCCACTGCTATGTTAAGCATCCCTACAAGAAACCTCCCTACAGATGGAGGGTGAGAAGAAGAGAAATGAATGAAAAAAAAAACCCCAACAAAGTACTAGATCTTTGCAAATAACCCCATTGTTTTCCACTGAAATATGTGACTTACGTTACAGCGCTCTTTTTGTTTATGTTCACTACAGGGTCATAAGTGTTTCAGGCTGACCTGAGCTTGCAATCAAAAATAGCTCTCACAATCTGGGGATGTTATCCTTAGAACTACACCTGTATATACAGATATGTTGTGAAACAAGGTGGGTATGAGCTCACATTCACAGGTAAAACTGACAAATTTATGAGGTCATTGTGCAGCATTTCCTGCCTCTAATCCTTGGAGCTCAATGTATTTTTGTTCTCTTATTCAAGGAACATTCCCTCATGTAAACTAAAAACTGGAGTAGTGGCTTCCTGGTGTTTTCTTAAAGTTTCAAGCTCTGTTTCAACATTGGTGTGGGACACAGTTCTATAAATGTTAACTTGGTGGAAGTTAAACTAAACTTTTATGAGACTTTGATTATTGACTCTCTACACATTCTGTTAGGGCTTTTAAGGCATTTAAGAGTTTCCATACTTGGATCAAAGAAAAAAAAAAAATCCTTTTTTTTTTTTCAACTTAAATTCCAAATCTATCTCATTATTGCTTCTGTTACCTTTTGCAATTTAATGACAATTCGATGGTTTTACAGTATGAGGGTAAAACAGTTACTGGCACAACAGAAACACCACGAAATACGCTAATAAATGTAGACTGGGCAGGACACAAGTCAGACCTGCAGTTTGACGTCTGAACTTGTACTCAATGTTCATATTTTTACTGCTAGACGAGGTGAGATTTAAGGTTCAGTCATGTTTATAACAACTTGCAGATGCCATTGGTTTGGGGGGGGGGGGGGAAGGAGCTTCAACAAACTGTGCTAACTTGGAGACAAAAAAAAGAAAAGAAAAAACTTCTGAGATGAGAAGTCCAAAGTTTGTGGTTACAAACTGCTGGTTTAAAATTTGTTCAACTGACTCCAAATATATTCACTCCAAGTTTTAGTGCACGCACTGTGTCTATAAAAACCCATCATCGATGGAGCTCCAGTACCGTGGTTCACCATATTTCTGCAGGAACAAACACGGCTGCAGGAGTGAAGGAAAGAGTCATCGTGGGAGAAACTGCACAGCGAGTGAGTGAGTAGTGAAGATATTTAATGACTGTTATAATATTGCAAGGGTGACAAGTGGGAGAATATAGGTACCTAAGATTCATGTAGGTGCAATCCTGCTGATGAAAAAACCTTTGAAGCGGTTGAAAAAAAGGATTTAAGGAGAAAATCATTCAAGAAGCATTGATGGGAAGGTGGGTGGTGTGTGAAAATGTTAACTATTAAAATGAAAACTCCCATTATCAAATAGATAAATAACAAAAGAAGAAAATAAGTAAATAAAAAACCTAAAGCAACATAAAATCTTTGGCGTAAAGTAAGGGCACGGCATCATGGCCAGTTCATGTTCACAGGGTAAGTTACCATGGTAACAGAGTATAAGTTAACTCTTAAAAGGGGTTGAGTTACCCCTCTTCTCCAGGTTTAAGTTATGTCACCATCTGAAACAAAATAATTCTCCTCATTTCAGGGTTAACATACTCAGAGTTTGCAGAAAACCCGCTTTCTGAAATACCTCCTGGTGTTAGCGAAATATTCACCTTTACCTTCAACTGGTTCTCATCTTCTCCTTCGTCAGAACTCCTTCCATTTCTCTTGTCTGGCATGTTCAAAGTCAAGGACGATAGACCAGCATGTCTGTGTGCCAATAAACATAAAAAAGTAAAATAATAAGGGCATATTATGTACATGCTAGCACAGTTGTACACAGTTTAGCACCCATGTTCTAAAATAATATATAGTCATAAGTATGTGTGTTTGTTTTAAGCTTAACTTTTTGAATTATTCTCCAAGTGTGGTTTACCAGATCTTGGCAAAATCATTTCTTTCACACATATTGTCTTCGACAAGGATTTAAAGCCTAAGTGTGTTAGCAGGGACAGCCTGTTTGGAAAATAATAAAGTATGATGCATCAGAGGGAACAAACAGAAGCAAATTCTTTCTCCAGACTGCTTTGTCCCCCACTTACCCCATAATAAATGTAAAAAACCGTGAGAAAATACTCTCTTAATGGGGCTCTGACCCTCCCAGTGGGAAAGTGCTTGTAAATGCTGGAGTTAGAACAGAGAGGTAAGTGAGTACGGACTCAGAGGGGACTGGGATCATTGATACCCACTGAGCTATCAAATCCCTTTAACCAATCAGCCACTCAGTCCACTGATTTCTAAGTCTCTCATCACTTCCTACCACCATATCTATTCATAACATTATTTTTGAACTTCACCCCACTCTTTGTATATGTCTGTCATTCTTGTTTTTCACCATTATTTTGGATCATATAGTAAAGAAAGAGTCTTATTTAAGTTCTTTTGAAGCCTCTTTCAGACATGTACTCCTCCTGGTTACTCTGACAGCATCTGAACATACCAGCTGAATGCCAGAATGATCAATCATGAGCTTTCAATGTAGCAACATCAGCAGTATGGAAGAACAGGTAGCCTCTAGCTACTGTGTAACTTGTATGCAAGTTCAAAATTACCATTTTTAAATATGCTCCGTGTAAATGTGATGGTGCCTATCAAGCAAATAGCAAACAAAGAACTATATGTATATGTGAAATGAAAGTAACTTTTTCATATACACATAGTTGAGGCAGCATAAAAATGTACAGGGCAAAACTTCTCAATGAAGTGACCTTGGGTATCCTCAAAGAGGCATTTTACTTTCCTTGCCTCATTGTTCAGTGTTTATTAAGGACATTGTTACTTTAGATTGAAGTTGCTGTTTGAGTTTTAGTTTTCCAGGGCAGTTTTTTCTTAGTCTGGCGAGCCGTCTGAATTATTTTACTCCTCAATACAATAAATGAGTCTGATTCTTGATTTCCAGAGAGAAGCACCAACAGACACAAAAGAAACTGCCAGAAGCCATTGGATAGGCATCCAACCAGAGGGGATTCCTCTGAGACTGTAAGGGAAGCTGAGCTTCCCCTGCCTCCCTGCCCTATAATGTCAAAAAAATAAATGACCTAATATGTGCAGTTGTGTTAACATTTCACTGACTATAAATGTTTTAGAATACATGTGTTTAACATGAAGACGAGTTGATTCAGAATCAGCTACTTCTTCTCAAATAAAGTAGTTAACTTGTCCGTACATTACCATACTGCTTTCTGATCAATGCATTTGCCCTTTTAAGCTGAGCATCTCTGGGACTGCATGGAGCCTTATTTTCATTGCTGCGAAACTCGACGGGCATTGGCTTAAATGCCAATGTTATCTTCCCCACCGGACTCTCAGCATCCCTTGGAGTGAATGGAGCTGTGGGTTGGCCTCGGCTGGCTTGGACGCTGATCAGTCCACATGGTGATTAGAGGAAAAGCCAAATGCAGTTTTGACTGACAGGTTTCTGAGATATATATTCTGTCACGTCTCATGCACGATTTCAGTCCATCGCGGATTTTGCATGTAAAGTCGAATGACAAGCAGTGACCATTTGTTGGCATTTCTACAGTGAAATACTGCATTGGCACAAATATTGGATGACTGATCATAAAACGACCCCTATTTTTCAAATATCATTTTGGGAAAATAAAAATATGATGAAGACAATAAGGTTATTTATAAAAAACTTTTTATTGTACAATTACAAAAGAAAAAAAATTACACAGAGATAACATTCTGCTGTATTGTTTAATGTTTTCATCTTTTTTTTAGGAAGTATGGTACCATACTTTAAGTAAGGTACATCTCAGGTTTCCACGTTATTTAAGATCAAGGGATAGTACTATTTAATAAACTTTATTCTCTTAAAATCTGAGACTATGACTCAGTGAATAAGCAACAAACATGTAGATCAATAACTGCATTAGTGATGTCAATAACTGCATAACCAAAACATTAATAATTCAGTCTGTGAAAAACAAATTTTGGGCTGCAACAAAACTTTCTCATAAATGTTCACTGTGATACTCCATTCACTCACTGGTTACTTAGGTCTGGGCTCCATATTGTGGCACAGATATGTAACGACAATAGAAAAGTCTAGAACTCGATTATTAGATGACCCGCGTTTTGAGAATATGATTTCTAGAACAAAATATCGTCCTATATTCGGGCCAATACAGTACGTCATTTCTTACACTGAAAATAAATGACACTCACTGTAGGAAAAGGAGGGGAAGGGCAGAATTTACATATAAATAAATTGACACATTTTTATGATGTACTCCGACTATGAGTTTCCCCTGTTTGAAAGACCAGAAATCTCCACTGCATACAACCAATCACAGAAAAGAACCATGTGTCATTTCATTTGTGTCAGCTGTCATTACATTCATATGGCCAGTGTTGGGCAAGTTCACTTTCTACATGAACTAGTTTAGTTCATAGTTCATAGAAATTAAAATGAACTAGTTCAGTTCACCATTTCAAAAAATGAACTAAATAGTTCATTTTAGTTCATTTTTTAAAATTCTTTTTTAATGTTGCTGCAAGCAATTATTTGTCAAAATGATGTCCACTGCCCACATACTACACCACCACAAACAGCAATTATTTTATCGATTTTTAATGTCGAAAACTATTGGTCCAATTCGGAATCCTTAACCAACCAGGGTTTACATTAGCATTGAAGGAACAGCCCATGTAAAACTGTAATTTCCCTTTCAGCTTCTCTCTACAGCAGCCTTTCCCAAACTTCAGAATACCAAGGCCCAATTTGAAATGTGAATAATCTCCACAGCCCACCGAAACCTTTAATCACAACTCTGATCAACATACAGGACAAGGAACCATGATCCGATATTAATGTAAGGGGTCAACAAATAAGGTGACACTTTTTTTTATTATTATTATTACCTTTATTTAAACTCGGAGATACATTGAGGTAGAGACCTCATTTACAATGCAGCCGAGTGAAACAACAATAACAAAAATAAAGGCACTTAGACACAAAAAAAATGCCAAAGAGAAACTTACATAAAAGTAACGACAAGAATTTAAAAACACAGTAAAATTACAATTAAAATGTAAAAAAAATAAATAAAAAACATGAATAATTAAAATTTAATTTAAATTTAGTTAAAATGTAGAAACAATAATCAGGTAAAACAGGAACAGCTAGAAGTAAAATGTGATACAGTTAAAGATTTAAATTGCCCTATGGATAAAAATGATGAAAGCTTGAAATAGTTCTGCATGCTATTCCAAGTTGCAGGTGCACAATATGAAAAACTGGATTTTCCAAGTTCACTAAAAACAGCTGGCACCTGCAGCGTAATCCAATCACGAGACCGAGTTTGATAAGAGCCCTCATTAAAAGAAAGCATGGAACTAATGTAAGGAGGTAAAAGACCATTAAGAGCTTTATAAATAAATAAAACCCAGTGTCTTTCACGTCTTACAGAAAGAGAGGGCCACCCAACATTAGAATACAAGTCACAATGATGGGTGTCATAGCTGTCTCCAGTGATGAATCTTAATGCAGAGTGGTAAACAGAGTCCAGGGGTTTAAGAGTCGCAGCAGTCATATTAAGTTAAGATGACAGTAGAATAACACTTAACTGGTTTGTTTAATTACTTCTTAATGTTTTTTTAATCATGTCATGAATATTTTACAGTAATTAAAAACATATTTAAAAAAGATCGAGAATTTAAAACACATTTGTTTGATTTTAATGACCTCTCACTGCCCACCTGCAGTCCCACAACGGCCCACCAGGGGGTGCGGCCCACACTTTGGGAATCACTGCTCTGTATATTAAAAATATGAGGAAAAACTTGCTGCCAAATGGTCTTTATTATAAGACAATAATAGGTCCTTAAGGTGCAAATGTTTTTTCCCCCCATTTTAATATTTCAATCCCCCCCGGCAGTTGGGGCGCTCCTCTGGCTCTGGGTAACTGTAGCTCTCATCTTCCTCCATGCTTGTTTTAAACATTTGATGACATAATTGTTAGCGTGACAGAAGTGACAGTCCGTGTTGCCATGTTTGATTGATTTCCTGCAGATACGTATCAGGCTCGTTTGTGGTGTATTTTAAATGGAGTTCGCTGGAAACCTGGCACGGTTTTGACCATGCGTGAACTTTGAAAGAGCGTCATTCACAACTACCCAAATGAACTCGTTCACGCCCCACGCTCGTGAAGGGGAAAGTGAACGCGCTCAGTTCACGTTCACGAAAAATATGAACTAATTCGTGAACTTTCGTTCAATGAATGCGTTCAGGTACAACACTGCATATGGCACACGATGCGGCATGAGATCATATGAGCTCCCTCCACTGCCAGTGTATTTTATGTAATAGTGCACATTTGCTAGGTAATGCTACATGGGATGGTAAAAAGGGCGTAAGGAATCTTTTCAGTACTAAATTAAAGGATTCAGATCCTTCAGCTAAGATCGGACCCTTTTACAAGTTAAACATGTCCCATACCTGCTGCAGATTTTGAAAATCCAAGAGTTTAAGGCCTTGATCGTACACTTCCCTTTACGTATTAACACTAGCTGCTACCCACAAATTGCAGGTAAAGGAACCTCCGCTAACAGCTAATGCAATCTTCCGCTCGCAAAAGCCGCTACCCATTATGCTGAATTAATTCTTGTATAAAAAGCGTGCTTTTTTCTCAGTTGAACCCCTGAGAAAATAGCAGAGATTGTCTTAAACGGCTTGCACGCCAGTTAAACCATAGACGACCAGAGCATGTTTACCGGGAGCGCACCAACTATCTAGGACTTTCAAGCAGCCGATAGGAATTTGTATGTGAAAACATATTTTTATGTATATATCAGTGCAGAGGAGGCGAAAGGAAGAGGAGGAAGCTCTACAGCAGAGTCCCATTCAAGCTGCGCACGAGAGCTGCTCCAATCTGGATGGAGAGACGCTCCATGGCAGTTTGCGGGTAGCGCAACCTGCTCTTAAAGGCAATGGCTACTGACTCACTGATTGGTTTAACAGGTGGAACGCCCTAACCACTCCTATGCATAATGTCGCAGGTAGCCCAGGTGGGATAGCGGGTTTAGGAAGAGTGGAAGATTGCGTTCTTTGTGGGCGAACGCCCCTCCCACTACTCACTACCTCTTAATAGCAGCTTTATCAGATCTGGTGGAAGATTGGGTCCTAAATGTCAAGGATTTCAGCTCTGACCTTTGGCTTCTGTCTATAACATGGGGTCTGCAGATTCAGGTTCAAAAGGTGTAAATACCTTGGTCATTACTGGAATTACCACTCTACGAGGCATTACTCTAATATTGTGTTGTGTCGCCTTTGTTGTGTTTTTTACAAAGCCAGTTTATGTGCACGTGCTCACCTCGTATGCTGACATAAGTCTTGTGACATTTTCCACTGTAATGGTAACCAGTCAGAAGGTACTGGGAGGTACTGGGAGCCAGCACATCTCCTGCGTCACTAAAAAGAATGCAGTGAACTACGTTTAGACAAAGGACAATGCAGCTTCTGTTGTTCCAGAAAAACTCGCCCCTCTTTGTCCCCAACACCCATCTGAAAAATCATTAACAGATGTCTGAGGAGCCTTCTTCAGCCAACACGCCATAAACATGCACTTTCCCTCCAAATATTGTTCAGTTTTCCTCTGTCACCGTGTCTGGCTCCATTTCTCTCACCTGCTCTGCTCGCATACTAAAACCTTCACTCGTAGATGAAAACATACGCTTGCAGAAAAATTTGCTAACTCGTTCATTCTCAGTTTTGCGCTCAGGATATTATTCCTGAGAGAGGGTTATCCCCTTCTAGCAAATCAGTTAAGTAACAGTTATAAAAGAAACATCCTATCCCACGTATATTTTTTCCTACAACAGTCACTATCTTATGGTCAATCTCTAATCTTTTCAATGGATAAAACATATTGTAGCCTTATAAAAAAAAACACTCAACACAGAGTAATAAAGCATTAAACATCTTTGTTGTTTTTCCATTATGCATGTTAAATATTATGGCTTTACGTGCTCCACAAGCCAAACACCTTTTGAGGGGAATAAACATCAAGCATCATTTCCATGACCAGTGCATTCGTCATCAGCTGTAGTGAAAAATTATCACCTCTTATTTAAAGCCCTGAGTTTTCACAAGTCTAATACGACCTTTAAAGAGTGTGCCAGAGCAAGTTCGTGCCAGTCTGTGAAGCTGGGGGAGGCCAATTTCGGTGGAGTAAAGCAAAAATCGGGTCGAGTCCACTGAGAGACACAACACACTCAGGAATTTACAATTGGTCTCATAAAGCCAACGAAAAGCAGAACTCTAAAACGGCAGGCGTAGTCATCGGAAGGCAAACACTGGGAGGACGAAAGATGAGAGTCAGCTACACGTTCTGAATGGACAACAAAAGACAAAGAAACTGACATTATTCCTTGTTATCCAGTTATCATTTATAACTGAAACTAAATGGCACCGCTCCTGAACAGATCAGTAACTGGCTACGGGTTTCATTAAATGGTTCGTGGTTTTTGAAGTATAGTGATAATATCTGTTAGGGCTGACAGGATTAGTCTTGGTTACAGGCGAACTCTGGAATGCAGAGAGATTGTAGTTACTTTGGTCAATTAGTACAGGATCCACAAGGCATTAGCCCGCTTACAGATCCAGAGGTTTGTGAACTGCTGCTGCTGTTCTGAGCTGGGACACTGTGGCTCTGTTTGAGCCAGAGATAATGGAGTCCTGCCATAGACTACCTCATAACCAGGATTTGGCTTGGTTGCTCTGGCAATGGATTATTTATTTATTTGTTTGTTTTAGCGTATTTAAGGGAGAGAGCAAGTATACAAGAAAAAGCCACAGTCTGTTAACCACAGCAGCTGTGTTGGCGCTCATTGAACTGTGCATCCATCACAGTGTGGCTGTATTGAATTATGATCCCGTGTATCTGTGAGTGAATGTGTGCATGGGCGTCCTGAGAGGGCTCAACTCTAAATCTCTCCCAGAACTCTAAGAAAAACAATGAATGGAGAGGAAAGGGTGAACCAAATCCAACATAGAAAAAAAAAATGGTTTTGAACCAAATGATCCTGAATGAATATGTAAACAAAGCTGAGCTGGGTTTCCATCAGACATCTGAATGAACTCTAGGTTGCCGCTGGTGCTGGCCTCTGGCTTCATGTTCCCATGTTGAATTAGCAAACTAGTGAGGCTTTCCAGAGAACAAGAGGGGATGGAGTGGAGAACATAAGAGGTAGATGAAGTAAAATAGGCTCATTACAGAGATAGATGGATGCTCTTTGCTTGTTTTTCTTTTGTTTGTTAGGCATTTGGCTGGTGTTTACCATTAGCGCAGAGGGTCAACATTCAGACCCTGACTGTTGGGCTTTCTCACATGGCAGCTCACAACAAAGGCAGGAGTCTACTAGTCTGCACAAGAGGGTCCCTAGCTTTTCCAAACAGGGGCCCTGAGGTCAATTAATCTGTGTCCTCTGCCCATGTGGGACCATGTTGACAAACTAGGGCAAAAATGTATTCCTGGTGAACACAGGGAAGGTATTCTATGGATGTCAAAATGAAGGAAATGTGGCTGTCAAAAAATAGTGCATCTAAAATTCTACAGATTTTCACCAACAATTTTAAATTTCTGGGGTTATTAATCTGCAAATTGCACTTTAAACATATAAGATGGTATAAATATGGTGTTAAAAGAGAGGAAAAAAAGGTGTCAGCTATGTTGAATTTGAGATCAAGGGCCAATTCCAATTCCTCCCTTAACCCTCAATCTCAACCCTCGCCCTTAACCCAAAATTTTTGGCCCTCAATCTTAACCCTCGAAAGTAAGTGTAAAGGCTATCTTGTGACTTAGAAATAGGACAGCCCTTGAGTGCAGTTACGTCTTCAGACTGAAATGTATCAGAGCCCGTGTTGTCTCTGTATTCCCTGAAATGACACAGGGATAACATTAAAAAGAGCGCTGTATATTCTCCAAATAATATTACCAAATAACACAATAATAATAATAACCGGCAGCAAACATCGTAAAGTAAAAAAATTTAATGTTACGCAACAACGATGTTAATTCATGAAAAAAGTCTCAAACAAAGACAAAAGGTGATTTTGTATTATTTATATCTTTAGGAACTATGAAGATACTTACATTTGTAGTTAGCTTTTTTGTCACCATCCTTTTGGCTAAATTACCCAGTGCCTTCTGGGTAGCCCTTACTTCCAAGGGTGGTGCCAGAGAATCTCAATTTTGAGGGCGATACAGCCCTCAAACTTGTCCCTCAATTTGACGTTCTTCGAATTGGGACAGCACTTGCACTTAGCGGGAGCGCGCATTTTTGAGATTGAGGGTTAAGGGAAGAATTGGAATTCACCCCAAATTCAGTCAATAAAAATGCCCTTTAATGTTTTTTTTTTTTTTTCCAATTGCAGATGTGGGGCAATAAAAAGGTCTTCCTGTTTCATTGTCTGTACTCTAATGCTACATGACAAAACAACCAAAAACAGTTCAATTGGAGCCTTTAAGAGAACTGAAACACATTTTCTTTCTCCTGCACACCAGATGACAAACACCACAGCCTTATTGTGAACACTCTTGTTAGATGACCGCTCCTAACCAAGGTTTTCAACTCAACAGACATAACTTTGACGTTCCAAAGAATGAGTTAACACTTTAAATGAACAAATACAACTAATCCAGGCTGGACACTTCTACCCCGCTTGAACCATTAGAGTCAACAAATTACACTTTTTTTCATGCCACATACTTCTCAGGTTTGAACTGGTGAATTACTGCTGAAAAACTTTTTCCTTGCTTTTGATTCTCAGATCCACAGCAACACTGTGATCATGGCAGCAGATGAGGGGGACATATCCTCTATGGATACATAGTCTGCATGCCAAAACTCAAACTGATTAGTAGGATACTTGTCTTCGCTTTTATGGACAGTTATAAGGGTTAGTAGTCAAATCAGTGGTTTGGCCAAAACACTCAGTGGAAATAGTGAGAGAGAGCTGTGTTTGAAAAAAAAAAACTTTATTTTATGTCCAAGTATGAAACAACAAATGGAGTGATGACTAATGTTTGAAGTGGAAACCATTTTGTCCTGCTGGGCTGGATTGTAATCAGGGTGGTCAAGGATCCCAGCTGTCCCAGTTCCTTCAACCATGCCAGCTGGATGCAGCAGGGTCCTGGGAGCCACTGGGACAGTAGGGATATGAGCCAAGTCGATGGGGCGCAGAGTTCCTGGAATCACTGGTTAAATTAGTGGCAGACATGGCAGGATTCAGAACATCCAGTGGATTAGTGAGATCTTTGATAGTACTGATTGAGGACAAAGCCAATGGTAACTGAGACCTTGGCAATGTTTTCATGTGTGGAACAAAAATAAAAAGGAAGACAATACAGTGAGAGATGAATGAGGCAAGAATATGAGGCTCAAATGACTCCATGGAGGACACAGGCAGAAATAACTCCAGAGTGACAGGCTTTCTGATACCTCATTGCTTTCACTTCTGGACTTGAACCTGCAGTGGTGCATAAGAATCTGTGAATGCTTCCAAAGATGACTTCAATTACAGCTCATTGTGACATCTAAGAGCCCCAAAGGCCTCAAATCTCACTTCTACTTGTCTGTCAGTAAATACACACTTGAGTCCATGTGCTCTCATCTTTGTGTGACTGTGGACTGTAAACTAGTCTCTCTACATGGTGCCCAAAGATGTCTGGATGTTATGAAATGTTGCTGAATAAGTAAACATACTATAAAATGTAATTAAAAAGAATCATATTAAAACTGGACAATGCTTGGAACCAAAATAATGCTCTTGTGGCTGAATAAATTAGCTGTCTGTCGGTCATGTGTATCACAAGGTAACTTTGATTAATCCATGGAGAGGAAACCATCTGGATGACGAGTGTGCATCTATGCATACTTTAGCTTGAAGCCTAATAAGGTGGAATGTCTTGAGACTGCAATCTTGACCTCGCTGGCTGTCAAGATACTGAGGGTTTAGTAGAAAATAACTTTCAACCACAGAGTGAAAATCACTCAAAAGTCTTCAAACTAACATGCTCACACAGCTGCAGCTGTGGCAATGCTCAACAGTCGGTCCTCTGACGTGGCATCATTCAGTTCAAAAGCGCTTACTCTCAGCCTCAGGAGATTCTTCTGAATGAGAAGCCTCCTTTTCAGATACATAGGAGCAAGTTAAGGCACAGAATGCTTGGCACAATCACCACTCACATTGGCAGCTTTCTTTTGTCACTCTTTGCCAATTGATTTAACTATCTGATAGCTGAAAGTAAGATATGTTTAAAAGGTAAATGTCATTAAGGCTTTAATAACTCTACTTTTACTTATATGTAATTTTCCAGCTGATTCACAGGGTCTCCAGTAAGGTCAGCATGGTCAAACCAGGACACAAATTCAAAGCAATAATTCTGTTTGATACTAGTTGGCTCTGACTTTGTTGTTTACATTTTAAAAGATTAAAATACAACAAAAAACTGTGTAGATAAGTTTCCACAAGGAACACTCACATCTGTAGACCAGAGATACATGCAAGAAAACACAACAATAAAAAAAGATCATCATGGCAAAAGGAAAGGGTGACACGTTTCCATTTCCTGATGCAGAGACAGAGAGAAAAGACGAAATTGAGAACATACGTGAAAATTGTATCTTGTGCAAGGTGCTGGGTTTCATTATTACAATGTGGCTTAATCTGCTTAAAATAAACATGTCAAAAAATGTTGCCATTACAGTCAATCTTGAATTGATTAATTGCATAAAGTTTAAGGAATTGACGTTGCAGTTGATTAGAGACAACTGTCACTTTTCCTCTTTCAAGAACTTTACTGTCAACACATTGCTGAAATTAAAAGGTTAGTTAGCTGATGAAATCCAACTGCTGAATACATGCTCACTTTCTTGCATATTTTTTCATTTAATTCATTGTTTTATCCTCAGCTGTGTAGGAAGGGCTTGGCATGACACCTTCCAGATAATTATTCCTTTTTGATCTCCACTGAGCCCTTCATGGTGCAATACCTTATTAGTTCGTCTGTTGGATGAAAAAAACTCAATTTCCTATTCTCATTTTTTCATAAGCCTCTCAACATCTATTCCTCGCAGGCAGTTAGCTCACAATGTGCATCTGTAGATGTTCTCATGAGTGCAAGGTCTAGCCGGTTAAAGCACAATAGCCCAATATAAGCAACAAGGACATCTGTGATTGTGTGACTGAAAGACAAGGGTAAGTTGAGCCCTACAAAATATGACCTTTTCTTTTCTTAAGCAAACATTTAGGGGAAACTCCTCAATATAATGGAAGGGAAATACAAAGACACCCATATGTGTTTGTGGAGGAGATGGAGAGGAACGTCCTGGTGTTTCCCTGTTTTGTGGGAACTGAGTAATAAAGCCTGGGGATCAGGCGTAGTCTGACAAGTCTGTATCCTCACTGATAAGCCACAGCCCTTCTCCCATCATACTCTGACCTATTGGTTCACAGAAAGTTTCAGGAATCTCCCTAACATATTTTGTATCATTTTTCCTAAAGCATATTGTCCCCCCCAAAAAAAGATTGAAAGAAAATGTGATTCTAGTATGTAAAATACCAGTCTTAATAACAAAACATAAAATTACTGGTATTATTTTGGTTTTAATTTCAGGCAAGCATATAAAATGAATGCAAGATTTCATGTCTTATCCTCTCAACATGATTTCATTTGTTTATCTACAACCATTTCTGCAGACCTGCTGCAGTTGATGTCAGCAGGCGATTGTAATGATTTTGGGTAGAACCAGCATCTAAGAAAGCCTGAGCTTTTAAGAGCTTTTATGTGCAGAGGATCTCCAGTTTATCAACAAAATCTGTTAAAAGCTTGAAAGCAATCTTCCCTGGTTTTTGCCTTCACAGTATAAAAGACTCTACTGGGAGAGTTTCAGTGTGTAAAGGGCAGAGTGCAGGCGTGGGTTTGATGGCCAGTGGATCACTCAGGAGGCACTGCATTCAGCACCGTCACTCATCAATGGCAGATATTACTACATGGTTATGTGCTATTTATATTCACAAATAGCACTTAAAACTTCCCAAAAGAGGCCTTATGTGAAGTGTTATATTACCTTGTCCAGAGGTGGCATCAACATCTCTGGGCTCGGAGGCATCTGGGACGCGTCATCACACAGTGAAAACATGTCTTATGGTCAGAGGAATACATATTTGAATCAAAAGATAATTTACACTTCTATGACAGAAACACACACACACAGACAGAAGTACATTTGTCTTGTTTTCCTGTCTTGCTTTCAAGGTAACACTTTTTCTAGAGACATCAGTGCATTTATCAGTCCCTGTGCAATCATAATTTTTAGGGTACAATGCTATTGGTTCCTACTTATTGTGGATTATCTTGTGAGTGAACCAATTAGGCAGCTGGAAACCCTGACAGTGAAATGAGTTTTCTCTAATGATTTTTTAGTACTCAGATGCTTGTACTTCTCCATTTTTAGTGTTTTCTGTGAGAGGGTCACAATACTGTTGGCTTTAGGGCCGTTTTGGGGGCTTCTCAGGAACACTGCTGAAAACTCTCATTCGTTCATAAGAACATGTGTGTTCCTGAATTCCTATGTTTAACCTGATCACAGGTTGGAAACATCGGTAACCGCTCTGCAACAGATTGAGTCGCTGTATGGGTGTCTGTCAGCATGTCAAGTCAATTTAATCAACCCGCTGACAAGAAACACAATCTGAACCTTAAATGTGCAAAATGCCCATGAGTTAAGGTAATTGGGTAATATTGCTAATTTATTATCATGTTTGAAACACATGTTTTAGAGCAATCCATATTTTGTAAAACTAACAACCCGTATAAGGCATTAACATTGTAAAGTTCAAGAATAACAAGCAATGTTTGTGAGCTCTGCGTGTGGCTGGAGACAGGAGAGGATTTTGTTTGTACCAGTGAAAAGTTTGGAACTACTAACATTTTCATGAATGTCAAAACACGTGTAAAATTTCACTTTGGTCCCAGTCCACACACAATTTAATTCTCCTTTTATTACATAAATGAGGCCCAGCATCAGCTTTGCTCTCATATATCTGTATAAATAAATATATCTTTGTTCTTATACACCAAATGAAGATCAGCTGGAAGAGGATTGTAAATAGGCAAAAACAGCCCAGGAGTACAACCTGAGAGTTCATCATCAGGGAAAATAGTTCATGAGGCTCTCTGGGAACCAACCAGATAGTAGAGACTACTTAGGAATGCACGCATGTTGGGCACCTCTGGAGAATAACCTGATGGCCAAGAAAAAGCTGACATATCCCAGGAAGGGGATCTATTGTGAAAGAAGACAGCAGTGGCCTCTCTGGAGGACAACCTGGATGGTGAGACATAGCCAAGACTGGGGAATGCCTCCTGACTCCAGTGAGATGCCTTCCATCCCTAGAACAGACTGTGGCTGGGCAGTCTTTATGTCCAGAGCTGAAACACCAACTAGCTCCAGGGCTGGTGTTTGATAGGGTTGTTTCCAAGGTTATTATAGTTTTGAAATTTTCTTTAGTTTTTATTTTTATTTAGTTTTCCAGTTTGCTTTTTTATTTCAGTTTAGTTTTAGTTAGTTCAACAAGTAATTTAGTAGTTTTAGTTTAGTTTTTATTTTGAGGAATTGACTAGTTTCAGTTTAGTTTTTATTTAGTTTTAGTCTTAGTTTTAGTTTTTCTTCTTCTTGCGGTATGCAGCAGTTTATACACCTTTTCGACTTGAAAATTGTGGACATGCGCCCCCTAGTGGCCCCGCCATAACTGGAGGGTGCGGTGCTCCATCAAGTAACCCAAACACAGCAGCGTGGAGCATTTGTTACGGATAACGCAGACATGTCTTGGATTGATGATGTTAGGCAGTGGCCTCCAGTTACAGATGAAGGTAGTTTATCGCTGTTTTTAATGATTGGTTATGGAAATAGCATGATCTATTCCCATAATCAAACACTAAAAACTGTGGAACGCTGCAACGCTGGCTATAACTAACGTCAACAAGCCATAAAGATTATGCTGCTGTAACATTAACGCTAGCGGTAAATTAGGCTATGTGTTAATGTTATATTTAATTTATTTTATCATTCTCCTAAGTCATTCATTCATTAATTTATTCATTCATTTATAGGCTTGTTCTAGTGCCGAGGGCTACAGTAGCCTCATACTGCTGTTCTTTCGGCCAGAATCGTCCGGGACTCTCAGCGAGACTATGAATAGTACGAGATTAAATGTTAACGAAAACTCACCCGGCTGTATTCATTTGGAACAAAGTCCTTTCTGCTGATATTTTTCACCCACGTCTTCCTAACTTCTTGTTCTGCAAACAAGGCAGTCTTCGTGCAGTAAAGGCTTGTGTATTTCATACTTTCTTCTTCCATTGTTGAATTTTCACGCCATTGTTGGCACAGTTTATGACGGAACATGTATTCCCACTCGACCGACTCGACATTATAAAAATATATATTTGTAGAAAGAGAAAAACACTGGTTAATCTGCGAGCCGGTGAAAGTGTCGCTCTGTAGCACAACCCAGCAATGGCGGACGGGGTACTTCCGGGGGGCCGGCCCAAAAAGGTCTATATCCGCTATGCTGCCCCCTCTCTGGAGGGAGGGTATCATAGCGGCTGCTGCAGGACAGGCAGTAATCTCTATGGCAGTAATCGAGGGAGAAAACGAAACGACAACGAAAACGAAGCTGAATTTATCTACAATTCAGTTTAGTTTTAGTTAGTTTTACATCCTTCATTGTAGTTTTTATTTAGTTATCGTTTTTTTTTAATTGTAGTTTTTATTTTTATTTCAGTTAACTGAAATATTTTTTCATTGCTAGTTTTAGTTTTAGTCTTAGTTTTCGTTAACTATAATAACCCTGGTTGTTTCACAGCAATTTGAGTGTGAAAAGCAAAAGAGCTGAAGTTCCACATGCACAAAGAAGGAGACAGAGAAGAGTTCAAACTGGGGAGGAGGGCATCTGGTGAATGCCATACAGTCACAAGACTGAATCTATATATATATAGATAGATATATATATATATATATATAGATATATATATATATATATATATATATATCTATATATATAGATATATATATATATATATATATATATATATATAGATATATATATATATATATATATACCATCTATAGATGGTATCTGTAAATACCATCTACAAAGAATGTTGTTTTTTATCTTGCATATGTATATATTTTCTTTTATTTATCTGAGTGATTTATTTATGTGTGTATTTTATGTGTATATTTATGTGTGTGCCTGCCGGGAGTCATGCAAAATTTCGTTATGCCTGCATAATGACAATAAAGAGACTTGAATCTTGAATCTTGAATCTTGAATATATATATATATATTTGCGCACAAAAAAGGGAGTTTTTGAGAGAGAAATTCAAGTTTTGAGGAATGAGCGTTACAATATCTGAGCTTGAAAATAAGAGGGCCCACTCTTAATTTGAAACAATACGCTCTTGATAAATATGGTAATATACAACAACACGGGCCCACAATTGTAGCTCATACTTGAGAAATATGACACAAAGAGTCATATATCCAGTGCACTGGTATGCAGACATAAAACACAATAATAAAGTTGAAAACAGAGTAGTGTGGATGACTGGTTCCAGTCAGATTTTAAAAGCTGTCTCTAATCCTTTTGATTTGCTGAACCCAAAAACCTGGGCTGCAGACAAAGAGCTCTTTCACACATACAAATACTGATTACAGCTACATGTGATCTCAAGAATCTTGACATCACAAAAGCTTCTTCTGAGCCCCAACCCGTTACTCCTCTCCCTCTGTTCACTCTCCTGATATTGGTGCTACATATAAGCCGTCAAGACATTTTTTCCTATTTCCCATTCTGACCCTTTAACTTGTAAGAAAAAGTTCAATTTAGCTTAACTGTAATAACTTACCAAAAACTGGTGAAAAAGAAAATGGCTTGCATTTGTTAAAAGTATGTTTGGCTCACTGACACGTAGCTAATTTTTATTTTTAGATGAAAGTCATAAATTTTCATGAAATGAAGAAATGTTTTCTTGAATCAGAAGTGTGTTATGTGTACCACAAGCACTTTGTTTAGCTTGATATCCTTGGCTCTAAATGTAGTTGTACAGTAACATCTCAGTAGTTCACATTCCAGACATCCCTGCAAATCCGCATGGTTTATTTTACAACATTCTGGAGGGCAGCATAGCAGAGCAGCAGGGAGAATCCACTGAGATGCAGGTATTAAGTTCAGGATAACTGAAATGGTTGAGGTTTGAGATCTGTTCTCACACCCAGACGCCAAAGTATGTTTGCACTCTTGACCCGTAGTATTTCAAACATTTTGC
Source organism: Hirundichthys speculiger (assembly GCA_018398805.1). NCBI lineage: Eukaryota > Metazoa > Chordata > Actinopteri > Beloniformes > Exocoetidae > Hirundichthys > Hirundichthys speculiger. The sequence goes on along the minus strand of JAGFBZ010000693.1, from coordinate 1,658,577 downwards.
ACTGCTGTGGAAAATCTAGAAATGATAGTTCAAAATTCATAATAGCCCCATAATGTTTTAGAAAACTGCACATGTTCTTATATGAGACATCTCTGTGACCATCGGCACTTTGGCTACATGCAAGAGGGCAGCACATCGGAGAAGTAAACAGGAGGCAAGAACAAGTAAGATGCAAGCAGTGGAAATATGGCAGAAAGGTCTGAAGAGCACAAAAACTGATATAGTTCAAGCCATGTAAAATTGATTTAGCATGGCAAGTTTGGTTATTCTGTGTCAAATCATTTTTTTCCCTTTAATTTTCCTTCCACGCACAAACAAATATCCACCACCTGCTAGTTCCATCGAAAGACCATCACTGAGAACAGCAGCATTTAGGTCCATTTGTCTCATCGCATTCATTTATCCAAATTATATTATAATGAGTTTTAATGTTATTTCAAATATAAAATTATTGTCTTTGAATTTGAACATGGTTTAGTGGCCTCCAGGCAAAATATTATGCTACACAATGTCTTAAAAGGGAACATATTTTGAAAAAATATGGAATAATTTATGCATAAGAGCATAAATTTTGTTCTTTGTATCGATGATAACTTGAAAAATGTACACATAGCAGAACCATGTCACTTTGTTTGGGCTAGAAAAAATGCTTTGGTCTCCACAGCTAGATTTTACATCCATGAGCACTAACAAACCGATAACTGTGACCAGCACTGGTTTCCAGGAAGGTAGACAGGTTGGTGCAATGACTGGAGTGGCTGTAGTCATCCTCAGTTCAAATGTTGCTACTGAAACAACATCTGAAACTGAAACTAATGCTACTGAAACATTAATGGAGGGACAGATTAAATCAGAATGAATGCATAAGGTAACATTTGTTAGCATCATAGGTCGGTACAAGCTAAGCTAAGCTAAAATAACTAGGTTGTGGTAACTGAGGTAAAGTGGACATGTTCCAGCCAGCTGCCAGGCTTGTTTGTTTGCTCATTTTTGGATCAACCAGAGATTAGGCTGAGTCCCCAAAAAGTGGCCTTCATGAGAAACCTGTGGGTGGCATCACAGAAGGGCTTGTCCAGTTTTCTTTATGCAGACTATGATCATTCAGTTAGTCCTTTATATTTGCGTGGTGCTGTTACATCCCAGCACCAGCTCAGGGTAGAACTATCATGTCCTGATTTGAACTGAATTGTGCAACTTGTTGCAAAGTGATGTCAGCTTGTTATTAGCAAGTCCCATATGTTGCCATCCCAGGGCCTGAAGCTAGTATCAGAAAAGTAAAATAAGGACAATCTGGTTTGAGAGGGCCTCAAACATCAGCGTCTTTTGTTTAAAGATCACAAAAGATCCCAGGGAGGATTGACATTGTCAGACTCACATGAAGACATGTAGCTGAAGCCAAACACATGATTTAGTGAAAGTATGCATCTTTTTGTAAAACATGAGGATAAGAAATTCACAGAGGAACAGTTATGCAGAGTGAATGGCAATCAGCAAAAGTTGTCTTGAGATTTGCTTTGCCAACAGTGAGTCAAAGTTTTGACAAGTCTCACAAGTTCACCAAGCATCCAATTATCCATCCATCTATTATCTATACCCATTTTATCCTTGAAGGGTCACGGGGATCTGCTGGAGCCTATCCCAGCCGTCTACGGGCAAAAAGCAGGGGTCCACCCTGGACAGGTCGCCAGTCCAATGCAGGGCCACATACAGACAAACAACCACTCACACTCATTCCTATGGGCAATTTAGAATTATCAATTAACCTAACATGCATGTCTTTGGACTGTGGGAGGAAGCCGGAGTACCCTGAGGAAACCCACGCAAGCCCCCCTGCCGAGGTTCGAACCAGGAACCTTCTAGCTGTGAGGCAACAGTGCTAACCACTAAGCCACCGTGCTGCCCACATCCAATCACATTTCCGTCAAATACTGTCATGGCCTGGAGCGGCCATGATTGTTTTTTTCTGTGTTTTTCTGTATATTCTGTGTGTTTTGTCAAGTTGGTGTCTCTCCATGTCTCTAGTGCTTCCTGTTTTACTTTGAAGGTCTGTCTTGCTTCCTTCCCCTTGTCAAGCCTGATTGTTCACACCTGCCTCTCGTTTGTTCCTGTGTGTCTATAAGTCCTGTCACTCCCTTTCAGTTTGCTGTCCACTGACGTCTTTACCACTGCATGTCAGTCTACGAGTTACCTTGTTCTTCACCGCCAGTTCCAGGACATTAAGTTAAGTTTGCATTTTTGAATTTTTGGATTTTTGTGTTTTGAATTTTCTGTTAAATAAACCTTTTTATTTTTTGAGATCTCCTGCATTTGGGTCCTCCTTCCACTCCCCCCTTTCCTGACAAATACTCCAGGTTTTAGATTATAAAATAGGAAATAGTACCTAAATGGCAACATTTGCTTTGGTTTTTGTGGCTTCCCTTCAGCTTAAGTTTTTTTTTTTTATCCTGATCATGTGAGAAGTTATTTTCTACAGTAAAGTTTAAGAGAAAGGTCAAAAGCAGAATTAATTCTTTTTGACACCATGTATTCCCTCCTCCTACACATACAAAAACAACACGTGTACAGAATTGCCTTCTCTAATGGAAAAATATGTCAGACAGACACTTTCGTATGACTGCTGTAATAAATAAAATAACGTTATGTCAAAACTTTTAATGAAACGTGCATTAAGTATCACCCCCAAAAGATCAATTTAGAGGTGTGTTTCACACTGTAATATATTATTCCAGAAAAAAGCATTTGGGAAGAAGCTGAATGAAATCCTTTTTCTACACGTTTGTAAGTCTGTACAGGTTGTGAACCATTTGCAGGAGTTTTATGTGACACAGAGGAGAGGCAGATCGGGGTTAAGGAGGGATGTTGGGGAGTGTAGAAGCAGGGTGATTTCTGTCTCAGGTTAAATACTTATAACAACAAGTAACGACAGCGCAAGCACTAATATGTTCATGTTCGGCTTAGGCTGAGCACGAATGATAGAGAATAAAACTAAAAACATTCCATATTCAATTATAAAATGCACATGTGGTGGACAGGAGAAGAGACAGTATATCTACATACCCAGGTGTGCCTGGAATTATATCCAGGTATGGCAAATAGTTATCTCCAAATACAGTATAGTTATATAAACACCATGTGTGGATTACAGTATATTCCTGTTTCATGAAAGAGGTTTGGTATGAATGATAATGGCTGCTGTTTATGTGCTGCTTTATGTTTTTCAATCAGTTTGTCCAGATCTCAAAAAGATATTAAAGTCTTTACAGAGAGACAGATCGGCAGAACTCTCCAGGTTTGGCAGGTACCTCGAGTTATTTCATTCCACTCTATTTTTTATTCTCTCTTCTCCTGTGCTCCTAGCCAGCTGTGAGTCTGCCTGGCCAGTCAGCATGAGACATCTGGGAAGCATTGGACTCCTGAGTGAGGATAGAAGGGGCAGCTGGAACCCATCAGAGCCCAGGAGATCAGCAGATTCTCTTCTGTGTGTATAAGATCTGACCCAATCCTGAGCTTGAAACTCATCTACAGGATGATGATCAGGTAAAGAGGAACAGTGACGAAACTGCTGAAAAAAAAAATCCATAAACTTTAAACAGAGCCTATCCATAAACAGTGAAAAATATTACTTTTTCTAGACTATCTTAAGCTGACTCAGTACATGTACCTTTATGTTGTGAATACAAATTGAAAAAGTGCGTGCAATTGTTTTAATGCCCCAAAATTTGACCAAAATGTAGTCAAAGTTGTTTTTTTATATGTCGTGTGCTTAATGACGAATGAAGTGCTCTTTAAATAAAACATATTAGGTCTATGCATCATTAATCAGGCCACAATGAGCTGCAATGGTATTTGTTAACTCTTGTGTATGAGCACACATCACAAGTGCATTCAGTCTTCAGCTGTAAGTCCTTCCTCTTCAGGTCCTAATACACTATTTCATATAAAGAGATCAACTAATTACAAATCTAGTGCAGCCTGTGATAATTAGTCCCTCCTGGCACCGCTCCCTTAACCACAGCCCACAACTCCCACTACAGCTCAGCAAAAAACCACACACCACCACCACAGTCGACTATTGACTTCAGGATACGAAGATTCCTACATGACAACATGTCAGCAGCTGTTGTCTGTGACAGGAGTGAGATTGAGCCCTTCAAATATAAAACTGGTGTCAAACTGGGTTGTGTGACTGCCCCTGCCATGTTCACAGTCTTTATAGCAGATTCTCACACCTCTCTGGACACAATTTCTCACCAGTGTACAGATCATCCGAGCAGTGATCCCCAACCTTTTTTGCACCATGGACCAGTTTAATGTCAAGCAATATTTTCACAGACTGGTCTGCAAAATGTGACGCAGATAAATATAACAAAATAAAATGACAGGACAAAACTGTGATATTTTCTATATATTATAATAAATGTAAATCCGTTGCGTATTCATGTGAAACTTTATTAGTAGTGTCCTCATAACATCGCGCCAACAACAGGACATCAGTAACATTCTTTGGAGGACACTTTCTGAAGACGTTTGTTTTTTACTCATTTTGCCACCTGACCTGACACGGGTCTTGAAGTCTTGTCATGTGTCAAGAGTAAGTCATAGACAGGTGTAATGGAGCCCAAAATAAAACATCATTTAGACTCGGATAATAAATCAAATGGTAATAATGGAAGCGGTTTCTTTTTTCTCTGCAGCCCGGTACCAAATGACCCACGGACCAGTACTGGGCCAGGGACCAGGGGTTGGGGACCCCTGATTTAAAGGACTGCTACCACGCTATTCAATCAAAGTCCTTTCAAGGCAAAGTCAAACGTCTCATAATACATCCATCTTGGTGATGCAGCATGCAGATGATAATGCTGTAGAAGCCTATTAAAAAAAGATGAATTTCAGTGAATATTTCATGCTTTTGCCAGGGCATACAGACTTCTTGATATGATCATGAACATCAAAATGACCAAGGCTCTCCACCAGACCTCCACTTCCTCTGCTGCACCGTCACCAACTATGACAATGAATCTCTTGAGAATGTTGACCATTTCCTCTATCTGGTAAACCATCATTTCTCAAGGGCAGACACTGATAGTGAGATAGACCTCCATATCTGCTGTGTCATTGGTGCTTTTGGAAAACTTTGCTAAAGAGTATTTGAAAGTCCAGACCTTCTTGCAAAGACCAAGCTTACTGGTTTACAAGGCAGCCATCTTGCCAACACTGCCACTATGGCAGTGGTCCCCAACCCCCAGGCTGCGATCCATGGCCCGGTACTGGGCCATGGATCAATTCGTACTGGGCCCCGCAAAAAATAATTATTTAAGTTTTATTTATTATATGAGTCTGAACGAGCTTTTATTTTAAAAAATAATTTATTTTGAAGATTCTCTCGTTTACATCTCAGTCACTTGAGCACCAGAATTTAACCCAGCTAGCAAAATGAGTAAGAAACTGACGCCTTTGGAAACTTTCCTTGAGAAGGGGAAAATGCACAGTGAAGAGAAAGAAGAACAGCCTACGATTTCCAAGAAAAAGAAAGCTTTTGACAGAAAATACCAGGAGTCCTACTTGAAATATGGATTTAACACAACAGGTGATTCTCACATACCAAGCCCGCTGTGCATGAGGTTTTTTTTTTTTTTTTTTGTTATTTATTTATTTATATTTAATTATCCTTGAGGAAGCAAGCATTGATAGCATTTCTACCACCATCAATTACAGTATTAATTGCTGTATCTTGTATCTATCTTAATCTTGCATGGGAACAATCTCAGACAAGCTGCCAGAGCCAAAAGGCAGCAAAGAAAAAAACTCACCACCAAACAAGCTACCACACTCCCTATCACAAACAATTCACATCCATGCCCAAGTCTGTGGCTGAAGAGGCCATTTCTGGAACCACTTCCTTATGTTGGCCATCTGGAGATCCATGATACACTGCCTGGCCAAAAGAAAAGTCGCCACCTGGATTTAACTAAGAAAATAGGTACGAGCCTCCTATTGGATAATTACTGCATGGGCGATTATCTTTCAGCTGAGGAACAAATTATTTAACCCCAACTGGTGCAATGAGTTGCTTCTCATATCCTAAACAACCATGTCAAAAGACACATCCCGTGGATTGTGGAAAAAGATGTTTGAGAAGGGTCAAATCATTGGCATGCATCAAGCAGAGAAAACATCTAAGGAGGTTGCAGAAACTAACAAAATTGGGTTAAGAACTGTTCAACGCATTCTTAAAAACTGGAAGGATTGTGGGGACCCATCATCTTTGAGGAGGAAATGTTGCCAGAAAAAAATCCTCAATGATCGTGATCGGCGATCACTTAAACGTTTGGTGAGATCAAATCGAAGAAAAAAGACAGTAAAACTCAGGGCTATGTTTAATAGTGAAAGGAAGAGTATTTCCATATGCACAATGCGAAGGGAACTCAAGGGATTGGGACTGAACAGCTGTGTAGCCTAAAGAAAATCACTAATCAGTGAGGCTAACTGGAAAAAAAGGCTTCAATATGCTAGGGAGCATAAAGATTGGATTCTGGAGCAACGGAAGAAGGTCATGTGGTCTGATGAGTCCAGATATACCCTGTTCCAGAGTGATGGGCGTAAGAAAAGAGGCAGGTGAAGTGATACACCCATCATGCCTAGTACCTACTGTACAAGCCTGTGGGGGCAGTGTTTTGATCTGGGGTTGCTGCAGTTGGTCAGGTCCAGGTTCAGCAACAGTATGAGCTCAAAGAAGGAGGTCAGCTGACTACCTGAATATACTGAATGACCAGGTTATTCCATCAATGGATTTTTTTTCTTCCCTGATGGCACGGGCATATTCCAAGATGACAATGGCAGGATTCATTGGGCTCAAATTGTAAAAGACCAGTTCAGGGAGAAGGAGACATTTTCACACATGGATTGGCCACCACAGAGTCCAGACCTTAACCCCATTTAGAATCTTTGGCATGTGATGGAGAAGTCTTTGTGCAGCGGTCAGACTCTACCACCATCAATACAAGATCTTGGTGAAAAAATTAATGCAACACTGTATGGAAATAAATCTTGTGACATTGCAGAAGCTTATCGAAACAATGAAACAGTGAATGCGTGCCGTAATCAAAGCTAAAGGCAGTCCAACAAAATATTAGAATCTATGACCTTTTTTTTCTGGTGGTGACCTTTTTTTTGGCCAGGCAGTGTATAAAACCCTCAGGAGGACCATCGTGATGGACTCAAAGTGATTATTGATTGTTGTGGAAAAAAATATTATATATCCCTATATTTATTTTGAACCACCTGGTGACAAAAACATCTGAGTAAGACTGAGGATAAATTTAAATAACAAGACTTGGCTATGACTGGAGTTCAATGAATTTTAATATCTATTTGCACGCAAAGGGGTCATGCATACATCTCAGAAGATTAATGGAGAATGATCAAGAACATCAGTAGTGCAGTTGCTTTGACAGGACACACCAGACAGTGTACACTGTACACTAGACAGAATATATGAGGCATCTGGAAACAAGATCTTGCAGGTGCGTAAGACTTGTGAGAACCCAAAGAAATCAGACATAATAGAGGTCCCATAGCTGGAACTAGGTATGTCACCTGCAAATAACAAAGTCATGAAATAATGTTTACATTTAACCACGATGATGATGATGATGATGATGGAATTATTGGCATTACTTACAGCCCCCCTGATCAGAGCCTGGATGCTCGAGTTTTTCCCCAGCGAATGAGCTTCCCTTCATTTTCAGGGCAAGGGATTGTCTTTGACTGTTGTATGTGCTTATACGCGAAAGAGCTGTTCAGAGCACCCATCCTTCTTGGAGTCCATAGTGGGGGTACTGGAAGGTGTCCCTTAGAGGAGACTCCATATTTCTACTGGGGGGCATCATTGCTAACATGGGCAAAGACAGTGACATGTGGAGAAGCGTGAATAAGTGGAATGCCCTCTCAAATCTGAATCTGAGTGGTGTTTGGTTATTGGACAGCTGTGTTCATCACAGCTTGTTCATAATGAAGGTCTTAGGGGTGCTCACAAGCACACAAAGGCTGTAGTTTGATGATCAATGTCATACTTGTGTCATCGGATTTGAACCCATATGTGTTGGACACTTGGGTTAAATGAGGAGCTGAGCTGTCAACTGAACACCACCTTCTGGTAAGCTGGATCGGAAGGTGGTGGGGGAGTATGTGGGACAGGCCTGGAGGGCCCAAACATAGTGGGGGTTTGCTAGAAATGTCTTGGGAAAGGAATCTATCCAAATAAGGTAGTACCTCTGAACTGGGAGACTAAGGGTGAAGGTTCCCCTTTTTAACTCACCGGCTTTAACCTCTTACGGCCAGTGAGATAAAAAGTACGACTCAAGGGTATGTTCCAGTTACAGGGGACTTACATTGTTTTACCACCTGAGTAAGTTTTATGCAGGAGTGCTGGAAAAGAAAGTCCTGTTGATAGTTAAACCTCAGACTTAGTAGGAATAATGCAAGTTTCATCATTGCCCTGAGACACTGGACCAACTCTTTACGTGTGCCAGAGTCCTGGAGGGGGCATGAGAGGCTGTAAACGACTCCATATGTGCTTTGTGGACTTGAAGAATGCATTTGATAATGTCTCCAGTGGTATTCTGTGGGGAGTGTTCCAGGAGTATTGGAATACCAGGTCCATTGCTATGGGCCATTCAGTTCCTATACAAATGCAAAGTTCAGTTCATATTAGTACAAATGAATGATTCTGGGTGGGAGTTGGATTCTTTCAGGACTGGCCTTTGTCACCATTTACTGTTAATAACTTTTATAGACAGAATATTTCATTGTAGCCAAGGAGTAAGATGTGTCTAGGAGGTGTTTCTAGGTTATTTAAATTTGTGGATATTTAAGCAAAAACAAGCAATCATAGTCAATAGCTTCAAGATACTATTTTGGCAAATGCAGCCATCTACTTTGTTTCTCACACTTATATATATAAAATCATGTGAAAAGGAAAGTACACCCTATCTTTGTGCTAAAGCTTTACACATCAAGACATAGTTTAAAAAGAAATCATCTGGCCCTCAGCAGAATTTAAAATTATGTAAATACAACCTCTGTAACAACAGGTCATTATTTATTTAACAATAAATAAAGCCAGAATATAGAAGCAGCATGTGGAAAAACTAAAAGCATGCCTCGATTAAGTAACACATAGAACCACCTTTAGAAGAAATAACATGAAGTAATAGTTTGCATGAGCATTTCAGGCTCTGAAAGAGACTGTTGTGCTCTTTTAGAGACTCCTAGCAACTCTTCCAAACAAGCCATACTTTTTCAGTGTTTTTTCCAAGTGTACTGTTATGAACTTTAACATTTAACACCCTAGGAGAGTAGTATCTGGAGATGTAGCTCTTGGGTATTTTTCTTTGAACAGTCTAACCCTGAGATGAACTTGTTGGGACATCCCCCTTCATCATCTATTTTTTTTTTCCCCAAAGCATCCTAGCCAGGATAGTTAGGATAATTTGGCCAGTAAGGGTTGGCAAGCTGATGATATTGTATTGTAGAGAATTTTAATTTTGCCCGAGAACTGTTTTTCAGGGAAAACAACAGATTGTTTCATTACATAAATGAGTAACAGAGCTCTGAAACGTTCCTGCTCCATCTGAACTAAGTAAAAGCATGACTGGTTATCGTACAGTCAGGACAACTCTAATTAAATGCACTATTTTTCTTTTTTTTTGACTGAAGAAATATTAGAGAAGTGGGAATAAAATCACTAAACACAACTCACAGTCAAAACCTTTAAAATGAAATTGGATGAAAACTGAAATGAAATGATGAAACCTTCAGATGGACCTTCAGCCTCAAGATGAAGTAGAAGGCTTTTTATTCACATGTCCACTGTAAAACTATCTGTAATTTATGGTGAGGAGTTGTCACTTGATGATTTGACCAGTGTTTACACTTTAAAATGATTTATATCCAAAAGGCTCATTTAAAGGAGTGATAAGGAAGCTATCATGCAGATTTATCTCATCAGTACGTCTATGGGACAGGGAGTGTCATTTTTCTGACACTCCCTGTCCCATAGAGAGGCTGAGTGAGACAGACTTATTGCACTTTTCAGTACGAACAACTTCTATTCCTTAATTCACTTCAAACATTGTTATTTAGCCACAAATATGAAAAGGCCTGAGGGAGTCACATTAAGGTTTGCTTTTCAGAAACTAAAACACTTTAATTCCTTCAGTCAGCAGCTAATGGATTCTAGAGTGTGGAATCAAACACTGGGACTCAGCCAGTGAATCAGTCTAATCCCAACAAATACTTCACTCAAACAAAGTGAACATCTGTGGATGGGTTAAACCAGGTGTGGCCTGTGCCGGCCATGGGAAGCCCACAGTTAGAGTTGGAGCTTAATGCAAGGGAACAGATGTGTTTGGTGCGAGCTGCCGACACTAACACGGCTTGACACCCTGAGCCTCCGGTGATGATGGCGGTATTTGGACATGCCCATTCCCCGACAGCCTTTTTTGAGTGGTCTTTTCATATGGGAAGTGAAATTAGTGAAAAAAATGTGTCAGAAAATCACCTCACAAGTATTTTCTTTTAGATATTTTCCCAGAGGCAGCCTTTTTTTTTTTTTTTTTTACTGTGAAATTGTAAATGCACCTGCCTCAAAAACATCAGGCTAAAATGACAGACAGAGTAAATATCAAAGAAACTGTGGTCATTAAAGCCTTTCACTGAACATTCAAGTCATCTTAAATGATGTTGACTACGGTTGTAACTTGATTTTGTTCATAGGAGGAAGGTGCCTTTGGTGTACAACCATGAAAAAATCCTAAGCATGTCTCACTGTGAAAACAAGAGGACAATAAAAAAAGATGCAGTCCATGTGGAGTCTACTTATCTGTAGGGATTTTAGTTGGGCAGTTAGAGACTGTGGTGTCGGTTTTCAGTGTCATTATTGCAGCCAGAAATCAGGATCCACCCAGGGACACTGATGCAAAAAAAACATGCAGTCTTTCACACTTATAAACACATTTAAAAAGATGCCTCCCCATTTACAACCACACATCAATACATATACACACATAAAGCTGATCTGAGGTTCATGGTATTTGTGACACCTCTTTTTGCTGTTTATTTGAAATGTAATATCTTCTCCTTAATCTCAGCTGTGAATATCCATGGTGGTGTCATGCTTGAAATATGACACAGCAATTCCACAGGAAGGTGACGGTGCTAAACTCTGTGACCTTCCACCACCCAGCCAATCCACATTCTGAATTTACAGCTAGTTTAGTGTTTCAGATTTCATCCCTCACATTGTACTTTCTCTCATGTCGAGCCAAAGCACAAAAAGCCTTTTATTCACATACTGCTTCCATATGTTTGATAAGTGTCCTGAGCAAATAGTATCATGGAATAAAATCAAGCTGCAGAATACGTAAGGATACATACTTTTATCAGCAGGCAGCTGTCTGCAAGAAGTACTGTAACATTGCAAAGGTAAAGAAAAACTGTAAAGCAGTTTGCTTATGGCCGCTAATCCATCAGTTTCCTGCTTTGGGACAAGCACATTTTTCCCACAAGAATGAGGAAACACTTCTTCTGCTTCTTTTTATTGTGTGTGCACTTGTGAGACTTTCCCACACATATTTGTATCGAGTCACAGCACATTAATGTATTATATCATGCTCAAATTGCAGCTTTTGTTTTAGCATGCTTTCCAAATGATCAAAACTCACTCAGGCGAAGATGTCGTCCAGCGTGGCGACCCATTGTTTTCAGAAAGTAAACAGCACAGTTGAAGACTGTATTAATCACTTGTGACATTGACAAAGCTGCAGCAGTGCACATGCATGTTTATAGTTATACTGAAGTCTGTGTGCGTTAATGTCATAACAAGAGCACTCAACACAATGTTAGTGCCACTGACAACGCCTGGGTGACTTAATAAGGATCTAACTCTCTGTTTAGGTGAAGTTATTCCTAGTTATTTAACACTGAAGTTATGAAATTACAGACCTTTTTTTTTGTAGCACATTTATTGTAGAAACAATGGATGTCAAAAGTAAATACTGAAATGTACAACTCTATCTCCAAAAGAGTTGAGTATTGAACACTCGTATGCAAAAGTATCCAAGTCAACCGAAACTTGCTTTTGCCACAAACATATTGTCTTTTCAGGAATAAGAAAAGGTGCTCAGTAACGGCGTTATAACTGTGAACTGTGCAGGGGAGAGAACTGCTGTTTGACTGGACTTCGTAGACACAAATCACATTCCCTCATTTACATAGCTGCACATCCTCTCAGGAAGCCGACTCTGCTCCATCCTGTCCGTTTGAGCCAATCTTACTCCTGCAGCTTCCCAGTCACTGTGGGGAGCCCAGGAATTCTGGAACTCTAGAATTCCAGGCGGATTTCTTTTCCTTCCAGGAAATATCTCCACTTCTGTGTTTTTCTACTCACCCCTCTCTTTGTTTCTGAGTAGGTCAGAGACCTTGTTTTGAGACCATCCAGCTCAACACTGCTGTCATATCAAAGTCACAGATGGAGATCTGTCCTGCAGAGCTGCTGTTAGTCTCACTGTAAAATGGCTCACTGACTCACAAAAAAAAAATCATGACCTCTTCAACTGTCCCACCCCCCCACTTCCCACTCTCCACCTGCCAGACAACTTTCTCCATCAACACAAGTGGACATATACAAAGCCATCTTCTATATTTCTCTGATGTAAAATGATAAGTAGGATTCCTCCACAAAAGAGTTAACATTTTAAAACTCAGTCAGAGTTTTAGGTCACCAGCATCTTAAGGATACTTTTACCTCTGACCTAATTGTTGTCTTAATTGTAGTCTTACTTATCCCACTGCTCATCTTCTATGAACTCGGGTTTTTCTGCAAAAGTTTATACTGTATTCTGTCTTTCATTTCTTTCACTTTCACTTTCATTGTCACATGATTTCCTTTTTTTTGTTTGATTTTTTCTTTGTTAGCCCCCTTTTCAACCAACTTGAACCAAAGAGTCATTTCAGTCTGGGAAGGTTTTAAGAACTGGCTTACTTTTCTATATGCACAGTCACTGCCTCTTCCAGTATAATTTGAACCTTCCTTTAGTGTACTCTGAATTCCTGCAGAGGACCATGATGCACCAAGGACACAGATTACAGTGTTTAATTGTTTGTTTATTTGTGACCACATTGGGGCATAAGCAGTGTTGACAAAAAGAGTCACTGACATTATTTAGCTAATGAGTATGGATGGTCACTTTGTCCCACTAGAATCATTTTATCTTATCCCAGTGGCTGACACATGAACTTTCTTGTGATATGCTGCCCCTCTGGTACATAGAGTGGCTTTAGTATAGCCGGTGTGCTTTTATAAAATGCCAGTGGGTGATATTGAAACACCAAACAATCTTTATTAATGAACGTGCAAGCTCTATTTTTGAATGTAACATAAAACTGCTCTTGTAAATCTTGATTTTTTTCAGTGAATTTGACAACATTCACAAACACTGATGATTCTAAAGCAGTTTTCTTTCTACTGCTCACCATTTGACACAGTATGTTAACATTGTGAGGCAGTAGATTTTAAGACAAATGAAAATCTGTTTTTTATCAAACAGTTTTGATGCCTGGAGCCATGATTATGCTTCATTCCTTTATTGTTGTGTGTAGAAACGTCAACATCAATATAGTTACCATTTTACCATTTACTCATATACTGTAGGTGCACTTGAGTCACATGCTGTATATCCAAAGCCACAGCAAAATAGCCATTAGATTGGTGTATAGGTGCTGTAAAGCACTTCCTGTTTGTGACAATTTGTAGACTTTAGGTTTTTAAATATATTACTAAAAGTCAGAAAACCCTTCCACATAGTAAAACTTATGCACATAATCAACTGAAGACTGTGAGAGACAATATTACAAAGTCAACATCAGAGGCATTTCCAGTGGGATCGCTCTGAGCCCTCACAGACAAGATTATGACGTCTTTTAGAGTCGTTGAGTTTCTCCTTGTGGACATTGGGCCATTTGGACCACTGTACCCTTCTGGTTTAGCGTAACTTTTGGTTCAGTCCATTTCTTTTTGGCCAGTGATATCAAACAGTTTGGCTCATACAGGTCTATTATATTGTCCATGGCAGCCAACCCTAAAGACCATCGGCTCAGCTGACCGCTTATGGGGTAACAGAGATGTAAACTGAGTGGATAAACAGAGATATTTGAAGTCTTACAGAGATACTGACTCTGTGGCCTGCTGGTCACGCAAAAGCCAGATGCTTTCCTGGCTTCCCGTCTCATTCCCGTATTATTTATTAAGCTTCTTTATGACCTTTGCCACAGATTTCCAGAAATTTTACTTTTCACCAGTGTGCTGTTTTCAGCGGATCATCAGTCAGATCCAGTCCAACCCAGCCCATTTTTCAAGTGTTCTAAACCTCTGGGCCTATCGAATGGAGATGGAAACCTATTGAAACAAATCCCACCTACCAGTGATGCAGCCAGATGATCATGAAAACCAGCCAAACACCATTTGGCCTGTGTAATGCCCTAACATGTGCTGTGCAGTGTGACTTCAGTTGTGTTTACAACTCCAGGGACACTGTTGTCCTGTTGTTGAAACAGCAGCTGCTGACTGTGTTGTTACATAAGCTGTGAAGGAACATAGAAAAAATCCTGAAGACATCAACAACTCCTTTCTACTCTAGTGACCAAGCAATCTCACACAAGATAACAACCATGTGTAAAACAAATCACAAATGACAAATCAACAAAGGAGTATGTGTGTGTATATATATATATATATATATATATATATATATATATATATATATATGTATATACACACACACGTGTGTGTGTGTGCGTGTGTGTGTGTGTGTGTTCAAGTTGACTGGATTTTAATGAGTGATATCAGCTGAGGAGATATACACCCCATGTAATGTAAAGCATCAGTTTAGAGTAACTGAAAATTGGCCTTAAAATGACTGTGTTCTTTTCTTTGCAAATGAAAATATACACAGAAAATAGGGGATGTCATAATGCATGTGCAAAAGCAACTAAGTTCTTATTCTCCATGGAGTACACTCCCAGTTTCACAGTCAGCGCCCCTGTGGGCCAAGCTGATGACACACAACAATACATAACATTGTTGTGATTTAAAAAATAAAAGCCATCTCATTCGCCAAAAATCCAAAACATGTTTGAAATTAGTGAAAGCACCCAGCACTCTGGACTTTTATCTCACCCAGATGATTATCTTTATAGAAAATTTAAAACTCATTTCATGTAATGACACGCCAATGTCAAAAACCTGGAAATAGGTGTAAATTACTTAAACGAGAGGGTAGGGACTCAACCCCCACCTATTTTGGGGTCATTTATAGGCCAACTCTGCATAAAAAGATGTGTCAAACAGGTGCATTTAATCCTTCATGTATACATTCAGTTGGACACAAACTGGCCTGGGAGCTGTGGGCGTGCTCCAAAGTTCCTGCCCTGGGGGGGGGGGAGTTCCAGAAAGGAGGTTTAGCGAACCCCGAGAAAAACTCTGAACTTGAAGTTTGCTCAGGCTGCATTAACTAACCCTGAGTTTTTGATTACATGACAAAGCCTTCTGGACAGAAGGTGAAACCCAGAAAAAGAAGTCCAGTTGCCTTGATTCATGCCCTTGAAAATTACCAGTCAGGTAGTCAGATGGCCATCACAAAACGTTACGGAAAAGCACCAGGGGGCCATTAAGACACCGACATGCTCAGTTGCTACCTGACTAATGAGTATGCTGCATGTCTGAAAGGGGCCCTAGTGTTTTATTAAGCGCCCAAGTACACTTGCGTTTGGAGAGTAATACCATCATTTCCTTTACTTTAATAAAACCACACTTTTTCTTCCAGACCACAGAGGGGTGCCATTAAAATAATCCTGATTTCATACATTTTTTTTACTAAATAGTTGGGTGTCAAGAGTTTCATGCTGTGCTATGCACTGTGTAAAAGTCAGACCTGGTAAACAACATTACAACTCTACTGTTGAAATCTCATGTCATGTTGTTGGATACGTTTCCTTTCATATCGCAAATAAATGAGGGTCAGTTTACAGTTATGAGCATGCTCATAACTGTAAATATGCTTACTGTGCTGAATGCCATTTTATAATTCAAGGCAAGGATCGCCAAGTTCAGTCATTATAATAAAATCCATTCAGCACTAACATTGAAAAAAAAAAAATGGCAGGGTACATAATCTGATATTATCCAGGCACTCTAACAACAAACAGATGGCTCCTTCACTGAACTGATGAAGGACTGGAAGCACTTTGAGCCTCACCAGTAAGGAGTAACAGCGAGGCGTCTTGCCCTGACACCCTTGTTCTTATTGAGCAGTGCTCACAAATAGGTTGTAAAAGTTAAGTTGGTTAGTTCTGCTGTGTGTTGAGATTTTGCAGCTCTGATTTGCCTTTATCTTGTACTACATGATCTTACCCTATAATTGTACAGATCTGGTTGTAATTACAGTAATCAAGTTAGCTTTTTTTTCATATCAGCAAGATCATTCTGCCTCACTATAATTTACATGACTTGCAAAATAAGGTCCTCCATACCGTTTTTTTTTTTTTAATTATCTCCATAAGTTGTATGTTTATATACAGGGACAATCTATGGAGCCGAGGGATCTGCAGCCAATGTGGACAGCATTCATTACTGGTTCCTATGCTGCTAATCCACTGAGACAGAAAGTAGCCAACGACCCAAAAAGACCCAAAACAGGAAGGCTTTGTTTCATCATCTTAAAGCGACACCCAGGAGTTCAACAGTGATTGTCATTAATGGCTGTAAAATGAAGCTTGCTTGCAACTTCATGTTACAGCTGTACAGGTCACAGTGGCAACTTAGAGACCCAGGAAAGTGAAGGGTGAAGACTGAGGAAGACAAGAAGACCAAGCAAAAAAGCTGAACAACAGTAAATCTTAGAAAGTGTTGTAAAAGCAAATTCACTTCTACATTAATAGGGGGACCCTCTGAGATTAAAAATTCAAAAGTTCCTTCTTTGTTGCTTCAATGGATATGCACATCGGAAGTGCTACAATCCCAGCTCATCAGGAGAAAGGGGAGAAAAACAATACCAGATTGAAAAAGGTTTCATTGAGAAGAGTGTTTTACCCCTGCCTTTCACCCAAAGAGAGCTAAGATAGGTTCTAGCAGACCCCTAACCCTGAATAGAAGGAAGCGAGTATAGATTATGGATGAATTGACAAAAAAACAAATAGATATAAAAATTGTCCAATATAAAAATTTTGGGTACATTTTAATTTGCCTACACTTTGGAGAAGACCTCTACAGACAAGTTCTCTGAACCCTTCCTGTATTTCTTAGTCCTGAACCAGAAATGCCTTGTGCATCCGATGTTATGATTATACACATGAGATAAAAAAGTGAGTGGGTTGTGGTCTGTAAACGAGACGGAAGGAGAGAATGAAGACTTCAAGCTCAGGAAGACTAAGTTGCCTGGATGAGTGTCATCAGAGGCTGATTTTCAGAGGTCTGGAGAGCACTTGGGTCTGTTAATTGAAATCAGCTCTACACCACTGAACACTAAGAGAGCTGCTATCAATCTCCACTTTAGTAAACAGACTAAATTGCCACTGAAGGCTTTGGAGAAGTGATTGTTTGTGTAGAGTCATCGTGATTGCCTCATCATTTGTTTCTGCTCTATAGTATGATACTGTGTAACGGAACAACATGGTGGGTATCTAGAGAGGAACCCTGAAATGTATGGTACTGCATGACAGTAACAAAATAAAATACAGTAGTTTAGAGGATCGGAAGTCTCAGCAGGGAGGTGAGCCAGTTCCTTGAAAAAGTTGGATGAACGGTTAAATAATATTTCTTTCCCTTGCCTTCTGACACTGAGCCTTTTAAATGTTAAATAGCAGAGGAACAGGAGTTTCTGGTGAACCCTTTAGGGATCAAGACCACCACTGTAGAAATTTGTAGTCAGTTCAGGGCATTACTGTTTTTTGTTTCCGCCAAACCAAAAGCAACTGCTTCAGCACGTTGCCTGTGGGAGAGGGATTAGGATCTGGAGGAAAGTTTTGAAAGAAATTCTGTTAACGCAGCATTTTGTGATACCTTCACTCATTCATTTTCTGTACCTGCTTCAGTTGTGTTCATGAGCGTTGGGGGAGTCAAACCTATCCCATCTGCCATCATACAAGAAGCGGGGTACAACTTGTGCAGGTTGCCAGTCCATCACAGGACCACACTTTGTGACACGTGCAGCAGATATCACAATTGTCGTGCTGCTGATACATGAAGCAACACTGTCCTGAGTTTGAGCAGTCACAGGGAAATGGATGAGTCTGGTGGTTATTGACAGAGTTAAAGACAAGTGTTTTTTTTCTAAATGATAATTAAGCTTTAAATAAGTGTGAATGGATGTATTAAAATGGGATCTGTCCATTACTTTATGATTAATCATAACTTCCTGAGCAAAGGTAATAATTTATTGCCACAAGTTAACGATGAATGCTAATATAATTACATAGCTGATTGAGAAGACTTGGTCAAGAGCCATTTATATCAGATTTCAGTGCATTAGGTTCCCCTTCACAGTCAGTCAGTGGACATTGAACTGCTCTAGAACTGCATGTTAGTTATCATTCTGTGTGATTAACTTGTGCCTGAAAGTTAAAGGTGAAGGAGATGATGCATGGACACTTGCAAGAAGAAAACTAATTTAGATATGTCATAAATGCATTATGTATTTACAGGGGAGGACTGTTGCCAATAATTCTAAATTGTAAATAAAAGAGTTACGGATGTATGTACACAATGTGGAAGAGAGAACAGAAAAAGAACCATGTTCTAAAAAATAAGGGATCAAGAATATAATTTAGGTTGGAGAAATGTAAAATCTACAGTAATAAGAAATATCTTTTTTTTAATACATTAGTTTATTCATGGCTACTCTTTTATAATAGACACTTCTTACTTCAATCACTATCCAGTGTGTATGTGGCCATCAGATATGCAGTGAACTGAGAAGAGAGAGATATTTTTCATTAAGACATCAAAGAAAGTGTATCTTTTCCCAAACTGAGCGCTTCACTGAATCACTTAGTGAATCCCATGCTTTATTAGATAAATTCGAGCTAATTCAACTGTAACCAATTGTGTGTTATTCTTCACGCTAATTATTCCATCATAGGAGGTCGGTTTCCAGTGAGAGTGCCTCAAGATCAGAGAGCACAGCGGTCCAAGTTGGCCACGGTTGAAACTTGCCTCACTCAGTCACCTTCACATGTCTTCTGTCTACACAGCCTGGAAAAAATGAATGTGCAGTAGGAGGAAAAATTGATTTTCACAGGAGATTTTTGAGTTAATACACATACTGTACATCCGTTCCCTGTTGTAGTGCTGTGACCTGTACATGTGACCCCATCACTTAAGAGAACAGTTATGCCAGGAATGCTGCTGTAGTAAAGTCAAACAGATACAATTAAAGGTTGGAAGAGAGTGGAATCCCCAATAAGGGTGTGAAGATGAAGATTCACACTCAAAATGTTTTTTCAACCTGAGATAATCCCCCATAGTCTACCTTACATTTAAAATACAGAATACAATGGTAGTTATGTGTTATATTGTAGAAAAATTTGGTGTAGAGTTGTACCCCCTGAAGATGCAGCTTGCCCAAGCATATATTTCTCAGCACCCACTACTGTTTGTGTTTAACTCCGATTTTTCCTCCTTCCTCCTTCACAGGAGGAAGTGAGAGGGATTATCATTTCTCACATAATAATCTCATCTCACAGGCTTTGGCACTGGGTCAAAACAGCACAGAGAGTTCTGAAAGCTGGAGGTCGAGTCACATGCTGTTGCTGCTACTGTAAGTATGTGTGTGTGTGTATATGTGTGTGGGTGTGTGTGTCCAGTTTGGGAATTCTGCTCCACTGGGGATGTTTAGGTTTCCCTGCAACAGGCAAGCAATGTAAACCATTTGAGAACTGAGAACGTGTGCACAGACCAGCATGCATTAACTGTTACATTTACTTTGCTTTTTACTTCATTACAAACAGTATGAACTATAGACTCTATAAGAAGAACTGGACAAACCCCTTATGATGTCACCCTCATGTTTCCTAAAGAGTGCCACTGAAGCCTTTTTTTCCCCACTTACTGCACAGCAGGGGCCCTTGAAACTGGATGGGGCATACCCACCTTCATTCAGTTACTACAAGTTAGCTATTTTAGCTTGGCTGGCTTAGTTTATACCAACCTATTGCTTTACATTAATTCTGATACAATTTGTTCAAACATCCTATATTTTAAATGTTGCTGTCAAAATAATGTTTGAAACAAATGCTGCCTAGAGCTAAAGTGATAAGTAGCAGGGATTTATCAGAAATCAGAATTCAGAATCAGCTTTATTGGCCAAGTTTGTGCACACAAACAAGGAATTTGACTGCGGTTACTAAGCTCTCTTTGTACAATTAGAATAAATAAAATAAAAATATAACAAATTACTAGCACAATACATATAACAATATACAACAATATATACAAGCTAACATGTTGTTGTGCAATTTTTTTGTGGTTCTTCTGACACTCTGTGACTGTTAAGAGTTCATCAGAGCGACAGCCTGGGAAAGAAACTGTCTCTGTGTCGGCTTGTTTTGGCGAACAGTGCTCTGTAACGCCTACCAGAGGGGAGGAGCTTGAACAGTCCGTGTCCGGGATGTGAGGGGTCTGCAGAGATGTTAGCTGCCCGTTTCCTGACCCTGGACTGGTACAAGTCCTGGATGGAGGGAAGGTCAGTACCGATTGTCCTCTCTGCAGACCTGATTGTCCATTGCAGTCTGGCCCTGTCCCTTTTAGTGGCTGATCCAAACCAGACAGTGATAGAGGAGCAGAGGACAGACTGGATGATGGCAGTGTAGAAGATGGTCAGCAGCTCCTGTGGCAGGTTAAACTTCCTGAGCTGTCGCAGGAAGTACAACCTCTGCTGGGCCTTCTTCTGGACAGTGTCTATGTGCGAAGTCCACTTCAGGTCCTCAGAGAGAGTGGATCCCAGAAACCTGAAGGTATCCACAGTAGACACTGTGTTGTTGAGGATGGTGAGGGGGGGAGAGTGTCGGGGGGCTTCTCCTAAAGTCCACTGTCATCTCCACAGTCTTGAGCGGGTTAAACTCCAGGTGGTTCTGACTACACCAGTGGACAAGCTGTTCCACCTCCCGTTTGTAAGCAGACTCGTCACCGTCCCGGATCAGAGTCTGATCATCTGATCATCAGACCAATGACAGTGGTGTCGTCCGCAAACTTCAGGAGTTTCACAGAAGGGTCCCCTGAGGTGCAGTCATTTGTATAGAGGGAGAAGAGCAGCGGGGAGAGGACACACCCCTGGGGGGCGCCAGTGCTGATGGTCCGGATGCTCGACGTGATGCCCCCCAGCCTCACCTGCTGCTGCCTGTCAGTCAGGAAGCTGGTGATCCACTGACAGGTGGAGGCAGGCACTGTGAGCTGGGCGAGCTTCCGGTGGAGGATTTCAGGGATGATGGTGTTGAAGGCCGAGCTGAAATCCACAAACAAGACCCTCGCGTACATCCCTGGGGAGTCGAGGTGATGCAGGATGTAGTGCAGTCCCATGTTGACTGCATCGTCCATCGACCTGTTTGCCCTGTAGGCAAACTGCAGGGGGTCCAGCAGGGGTCCTGTAATGTCCTTCAGGTGGCTCAAAACCAGTCTCTCAAAGGATTTCATGACCACAGATGTCAGAGCGACAGGACCTGTAGTCATTTAATCCTGTGATGGAGGGCTTCTTGGGCACGGGGATGATAATGGAGCGCTTGAAGCAGGAGGGCACTTCACACAGCTCCAGAGATCGGTTAAAGATCTGGGTGAAGATGGGTGCCAGCTGGTCAGCACAGACTCTCAGGCAGGAGGGGGACACACCATCAGGTCCTGGAGGCCTTCCTGATCTTCTGTTTCTGGAAGAGCCGACACACATCCACCTCACAGATCCTTAGTGTAGGTGGTGGGTCTGGGTGGAGGGGGTGAGGAGAGGGTGTTGCAGGTAGCTCTTTTGTGTGGTTGAGAGGTGTGAATGGGAGATTCTCAAACCTGCAGTAGAAATTTGGAATTTGGAACCTGCCATCTTTCAACAGGCTTGTGAGTTCTTGTTTCAGCTCTGGCAGCACTCATTTATGGTGTCGTTGGCTGGTGGTCCAGATAGATGATCCAAGACAAAAGTCATTTGACCAGATGACCCAGCTGAAAAAAAAAAGAAGCTAAGGCTACCTGAGTACCACGGATCATGACATGTAAAGAGGGGGGGGGCACTCACACTCATCTGGGGCTTTGCAGGGCTGTACCTTTCTGCTCTTCTCTGCTCTAGTGGCTTCCTCCAGTTATTCAAGGAAAAGTAGACAGGATCACCACTTGTGTAGCCGTCAGTGCTGATCTGTTCCGAATAGAAATGACCCGAACATAGCCTGGAACTCCTCGTGAGGTCCATTAAGTCACCATTCTTCTCCATTTTGTCCTTCCTCTCACACTGAATCAGTGCCTTCCATCTTCTCTGTGCAGAGAGATGTCATGTCAGCCATGAAGGGATAGATGTGTAGTGTCTTTCCTTTGGAGCTATGGGATTTATGTTCTACAGCATCGCAGTAGTACATCATGGTTGTTGGAAGGCAGAAAATGGCATAAAATCAATGACAATCAAATCAATAAAATCTGCATTACTGGTTTAGGCTTGTTGCATTCTTCACCGGAGGTGATTGTCCCCAAATGCAACGTGTTACTGCCACCTAGTAGATAGAAATAGCACCATTTCACACTATTGTGTTAGAGAATGATTGGAGGAAGTGCACCTAAGCCCATGTAATTCTTTCTGTTAAAGGATCATGTCTGTTCCGAATGCTGTGCCATTAGAGGGCCCTAAGATCGTGGGAATCATCTGCAAAAAGCCACAAAAGGAACGCATTACTTCCACCTAACGGATAGAAGTAGCACCTTTTTGCGGTACTCAGGTAGCCTGTATTACTTTAGGCTGCTTTGCTAAGCTTCGCACCTGAACCTTAGGTGATTGACTCACTTTTAAAGCCAGCCACTATTGGTCAGTTGAGGAATAGAAATCCCAGGTTCATATCAGACCAGAAAGAGTGATTCATCCCCTTGGTATGAACATACTATATTTCATGTTATATTTCCATAATTTTGTTTCAGTTGTTCATTTTGATTTTAATTTTTGAATGTCAGGCCTGCAACATGTTTAAACTGAAAAGTCTGGGGATAATAAAGAGGTAAAATAAAAAAATACCCATGGAAGTTGGGCAGACAATATTCAGTTTGTCAATACATATGCGGATAAAAGAAAAATTATTGAAATTTTTAAAAATACTGCTCCTAAAAGAAAAGATATATTTATTTATTTTTCTCCTCCCATGGTACACAGGACAATAAAAGTGGACATATTATGCATTTCTGTGTTTTCTGCCTCATGTACAGTATTTATTATGATGAATTATCAAATCACACCTAACCAAAGACTCAAAAAATTACGTAAATGCAGATTGCGGTATTCTTATGACAAAATACCTGGTTTTCAGGGTGCTGGAAAAACTTAATTCTAGAGAGTTTTTGCTAACATTGGCTCTCCTTGGCATCCTAGAGGGCAGAATTTCTATGTGTGGTCATATTGTTCAGCCCATGTGTATTCTCAAGAACAAGAGCTTAAGTGGTCATTTTATAAATGAAGGGAATGTTGGGCAACCACGGTTCAATCATGTATGCTGTTTGTTTTTTGAGGCCAACAATGGAGCAAATGTAAATGTTATTCTGCAACACTTCACAGAAGACTGTTTTAAGAGCAAGGCCCTGTAAGCTGCTGGATTTGCAGAAAGACTAAAGCTGAAACTTCCAGTACTTGAGGATTGTGAATCTGCATTTAAAGTGGTAAGTAAAATTGTGTTCTCTTGATAACAGGGGTGTAGACAAGGCAAATATTTTCCTGGCTTAGTCCAGTGTGTTACAGAGCATTACTTACTCTGGGGGCAAGCTCCCCTGGATGAAATCTATGAAAAATAAACCTTTCAATAATTACAGCCGGTAATTTTGGGGGTACTACTGAGCATATTTTGACTTAAAAAATTCGAGATTAGCCCTTAACAAATTCAGCATGTCAAGCACTGCAGTGAAAGACTTCGATTTCGAGCATTTCAGAATTTTGCATTTTAGAAGTGGTGATGAATCAGGTTCACTGTATGTTACTTCTGTTCCATTTTTCATTCAAATAATGACTACTAGGATTTTAGGCTAATATCAAACAAAATATGTCAGATTATATCAAGTTGCCAACATATGAAAAATTCCCATTCATTATTCCCATTGTAGTGTATTATACTTCCGACATTTTGTAGGCCTAATATCTCTATGGCCTCATCTCCTTATCCCCTCCATATAGAGGCCTAGATCTGTAGTCCCAAAATACAGTAAGATTTCCGTAGTTGGCTATAGTATTAGCCTACCATAGGATTAAGTTAAAGTTGTGTCCCAAAATGCTATAAGTTTCCTATATTTCCTTTTTGAAAAGAAAGTCTGAACACAGCTGACATGTAAACAGCAGCAAGCAGCTGGTGAAATCACAACCTGAAACAACATCCAGCGATTCACTGGTTGATGCTGAAACAGAGTCACTGAATGGTGGGTGTCTTGAAATAGTTTCTAATATCCACCTTGGTGATTTCTTGAAAAGCTTTCTAAGATCCTGTTTTAGCCAGCCTAGCCTTCTAGACAACAGTGACCCACTGACAAGGGCCTAGGCTTGCTTTTGACATTAGTGGGAACCAGTGACATGCGGTGAGATTCATGGCTGGTGAGGCACTGACTTCATCAGTCAGATTTACAAGCATATGAACCCTCCAGAACAACTTATTCACCATTTGATTGGCAGCAGTTAACTGTTTATGTTTAAAACCTCCTATCGTCATTCACATATAAATGCTTTACACATACAAACTGTAGCGCACAAAAAAGCACATTTAATTTTAAAAAAAGTTATTATGGTCTTACCTTTACTTATAAATGAAGTCCATGCGCCGCTCCTTCTGCAGAATAAGTGACAGCGCTTGCTGTCACTTATTCTGCAGCCAGTGTGTCGCAAGAAGAATCCCTGTGCTCACTAGTGCCCCCTAACGTGAGGCAGGAGAAGTGCGTGCCTCGCCCCGTGCCTCTTCTCAGCCGTTTTATGATCGCGCCGGCACAAGAAACACATTACACACATATAGTTGCTGTTCATTATATAAATCAGCTAAACTATGGAAACTTATTTCATATAGCAAACGTGTTTGAACATTTTAATAGTGACATACAAAGAGAAGGCGATCTGGTCTCACTACATAGCATGGCAGCACAGTTAGCCGAGTCATTGCGCAATCCACGGTGAGGCTCAGCGGGGTGCTGCCTCACCGCCCGCATCTTCTCAGTATTTGAATGGTAAATGTGAAAATTCGGCAATTTTGAATAAAAAATAATCTAAAAATGGTGAAGTTAAATGGAAAATTACTTTATAGTACAAATCAATTGATAAATATAAAAAATATATATATTTTTTTTTCATTTCTTTCTTTCCATGATGGCAGGTGAGGCACGGCCTCCCCTGCCTCACCTGACCACACGTCACTGGTGGGAACAGAACCAGCCCCCACCTCCAAGATACAGTATAATTTCCTTCTCAATACATCAAAGAACATTTTGAACTGGTCTATTTTGATATTAACAATTTTTCTCGATGTTCATTTGTTTTTGTTTTTTTCCCCTTTCTGAATACAATAATGTGTAAATATGGTAATATGTTTATATAGTCTAATATCAAATGCAAGGAATGACTGATGAGTTTCAAAAATGCTTCACAATTTTAATTCAATTCAGTTGAATTCAATTTTATTTGTATAGCATCTGTTACAATGTCAATTGTCTCTAGGCACTTTACAAAGACCCAGAGCATGACCCCCGAGCAAATATTATTAAGTCAAAGTATAATATTAAATCCTAAACAAGGATAATAGCAAGTAAAAAACTCCCCACAGCGGGAGAGAAAAACCTTTAAGCCAAACAGTGGCAAGGAAAAACTCCACTTTAAGAGGAAGAAACCTTGAGCTGGACCTGGTTCATATGGGGGGACCTTCCTGCCGAAGGCCAGCCGGGTCAAGAAAGAAAAAAAAGACAGGGGAGACAGGACGGAGAGAGGAGAGCACACACATGACTGAATGAAATGACCACATAAACAGATGCAGGTAGCAGCAGTGAGATTAGATGGTCAGAGGACCAGGTCGCCAGTCACCACGCCAGCTGGCACCCCAAAAACATCTACACACACAGGTGGAGGTAAACACTGGGATGGCCAGAGGATGGAACTGCAAGTCAGCACGCAACTCAGGAAACTCTGGCCTGCAAAACAGCACAACAAACTACAGGAAAGAAAATGGAGCACAGTTTCAGTAACAAGGTGCTCCTAATTAACTATGGAATGAGCTGCTGGAGGAGGAAGGGAGGAGGAAAGGGAAGGAAAGGGAGAAGAGCAGATCATGTTGCCGTCCCCCTGCAGTGTAGGCCTATAGCAGCATAACTATGATGAAGCTGTGATTAAGACAAACCTACTCTAGTCTGAGCTCCTACAACTATAGCTATAACTATTAGCCCCTACACACTATTGTTTAGACTAATTGTAGGCTTTACTAAACTAAACTAAATGTTTTGAATTTAGTGCACTATCAATAAAATAACTCTGAAATGTTATCATCATTAGCTTCTATTTCTAGCCTGTAGATGTTTTCTGACTCAGTATGAATTTTACTGCACTTCCCACATACCTGTTAACATGGGTGTATACAGAAAACCTTTTTATATGGATGGTGAGTGACTGAAAGAAAACATAATCCATTTTATTACACATCATTGCACATTATGAGTTTAGTCGTCCAGGTGTAATCTTTGCTGTTGCAGGTCGTCATCCACAGTCATAGTCTGAATCAGATTCTGACTAGAACACATATTGACAGCTTTGAGATGTCGAGGTCATTTACGGGAAATGTTAAACATGTAGTGTTGATAACATGTCGAAAATATGTGTGTCTGATTGTGTACATTCTTGAGCTATCAATTTTGCCCATCCGCAAGCCTCCGGGAATTCAACCAACCAGAAAACATCTGCTCTTTCTCAGGAGGAGCCTTCCCTTGTGATTCTCCGTCTTTGTCATCCTGAAATGATGACAGGTTTGTGGATTAATGCTGACTGTGGGGCTTCTTTAGAAATACCACAGACTGAAATTAGATGGCTGAAAATCATCCAAGCTGGGCCACTTTAAACAACTGAAGGCATCTAAAGGAATTTCACTGTGTAAAGGTGCAAGTGTAAGCGGGATAGTTATGATCGGTGCTCATAACTATCACCGATCATAACTATCATAACTCTGATTGACATTGAAAACTGTCATTCTTAAATATAGCTGATATAACAACATAAACAAGGTATCAGTTTAGGAAACTCTTGTCAAGCACGACAATATGGATCTACAATTACAAATGCCACTTCAAATTTTAGCGTACAAAAAAGAGACCTTATATCAATGTTGTCATAGGTACACCTGAAGACATGAGAAGGTCTTTGAAGTGGAGTAAGCCAAACATTAGAAAATGCAACCCTGAAATACAAAAATGAAGTTACTTAGACAAAACTTGTTTAACAATACTTTCAGTAATGATATTAAAGTCAAAGTAAATGTAGGTATAAACTCATTACTATCATTATCTAAAAAAAAAAATTTAAGTGCAGTTGCTTTGTGGTTTATTCATTTCTACATCTTTTTTGTGTGTCAGAATTCAGCATAATTACAAGGACCAGATCCAAAAGAGTATTTTGCCACAGACAGCTGTAAACGTGCCTGTAACTCCTCATTTGCAATTCAGCCTCTTTGCTCACTTGTCTTTGTCATGGTATTTGCATAAGCATAGCAGTTACCTTTCCACATCCTTAAACAAAGAATAAGAAACTGCCTCACAGACTGTTATTTTAAATTATTTGCTCAAGTCATGCCTGTTGCCTGTTTGAGGGATCCTGTAGAATGAAAGGTTTTTTCATACATTAAAAAAATACACGTCTGGCAATTGTAATCAAATAAAATAGTTTAAGATTCTCCATGTTATGATGATTTTCTCTCACATCCCTTTTCTCTGAGAGATGTGGTTGGACTATGCCCACCAGAAGCTAATGGACAGGAAAAAAAATGCACTTGATATAAATATAAAAATGACAAACATGTTTTACTCTTATGAGTGAAATAAGTCATGCATTCCATGACCAATACAAACTTGTATTTACTGAAACCTAACTGAAAAATAAATAAAATGAAAATAGCACAAGAAGTTTGGTTTCTAAATAGGTAACTGTTAGGGTCAGTCAGCTTTGATTTCCATATTTTGTTGGTTTAAATAAATGCTTCTCACTTACCTGTTAAATATGTTATTTATTATACCTGATCTTCTGAAATGTTTGATAAAGTAACCGCTGATGAATTTGTTGTTAACAGCAAAACAACAAAGCTAACATGGAGGCATCCATCAGTTTTCGATATTGGTGAGGTACGCCCCTGGAGAGGTCTCCAGTCCATCACTGAGCCACAGGCACAAATGGAACCAACAATGGAAGCCAATATACAGACAGTATGTAATCACCAATAAACTTAACATGCATGTGATTGGTCTGTGAGAGAAACCCAGGGTAGCTGGAGAAAACCCACACAGGCACAGGGAGGACAAATAAACTCCCCACAGGAAAAACCCCAGCTGGGTTTGAACTGGCCGACTTCTTATTGAGAGTACAAAACTCTCAATAAGTTGAGAAAAGTTGAGAAAAAGTAGTAAAAAGTTGTTTTGTTTTGGGGTTTCCTTTTCTGCATCTGTTACCAGTTGTCATATTGTTTAAACTGATGTAGTTACAAAGCTCTAAATGAAATATTGAGCAAAAACCTCAAAATCTCTTTATCCCTGAAATGGGGCAAGTCTGGACTGCCCAGTTACCCCCTGATTTCCGCTCAGGAGTAGCATTCTTTCGTTCCT
Organism: Hirundichthys speculiger; assembly: GCA_018398805.1. Taxonomy (NCBI): domain Eukaryota; kingdom Metazoa; phylum Chordata; class Actinopteri; order Beloniformes; family Exocoetidae; genus Hirundichthys; species Hirundichthys speculiger. The sequence goes on along the minus strand of JAGFBZ010000693.1, from coordinate 1,629,479 downwards.
CCCCCACCATGACATTTTACAAGCTTTACATGTTTTTTTTGTTTTGTTTTTTTTTTGCTGCGAGCTTTAAAGTTTTCCATTATGGTGGGTGATTTGCCGACGAAAAGAAAGCACCACACATTAGCAGCCAAGATCTGACTGACAGCTGCTCTGACAGTGCATGACACTGTTGGGATATCTTCTGTTACTGTCGCTGTGCTCATCTGTGTATACAAATTGTTTCTGTGGTGATCCCCACTGATGACCTCCTGTTGTCATTCAAGAATGTTTTAATGGCACAGTTGAGGTCATACATGCTATTTTATGGAGAGAACACATTTTAGACACACAGCTGCTGCTGCCTGTATGCTCTATTTACTATACTGTATTGCACTTCAATCTAGCCAAGAAAAATCCTTAAGCATGTAAAATACTCGTGTGTGCATATATTACTCTGAGAGGAGCCGGAAAGTCGCACACTTGGTTTGACAGAGTGCAGGACTGTTGCCACAATATAGTTTGGAATGTAATTATGCTTGATTGTTGGATCAGTGTCAATAAATCAGTAATGAAATGTTGGGCTTAAGCTTACGAGTAGGGGTATGTTGGTTAGAAGAGGAGCTACAGTATACTCCCGTGCAGGTTTTTAAACAGGCTCTTTTTGTTTAGCAGTGTAATCCCTCAAATCAGACGATACTAGCCAAACAAATCTCACATTTTTAATAAAGGCAGGAATCCTTCTCCAGACTGCACAAGACTGGCTCCATTGTGAAGCTGGAGGGAATGCATATTGTAAATATACTGATTATCCATCAAGTAAGAAGACTTGGGTAGCTTGGTGGTTTAAGCTGGTGGCTGATATGCAGAGGCTACAGTCCTCCTGCAGTGGTAGTAGGTTCAACTCCTAGCCTGCAATCATTTGCTGCATGTCTTCCCCACTTTCTCTCTGCCCCACTGTTCTGTCAAGCGCACAAGAGCGTCAATTTTTTTTCCTTTTTTTTTTTTTTTTTTTTTTTGGGGGGGGGGGGGGGTCCCAGTGTATAGATCTGACATGGATAAACGTTCATGAAGGTTAGTGACTGCATAGTCAACAAGATATAGTTACTATAAAGCAGACAATTATGTGTGTGCGCCAAAAAAAAGGAAATAGACATAGTACAGACTATTACTTTTACACCCCTCACAACATACACTGTCATGGAAAAATAGTATATATATCCCTATATTTATTTTTAACCACTTGGAGACTAAAACATCTGAGTAAGACTGAGGACAAACCTAAATAACAATACTTGGCAATGACTTGATTCAGTCTGAATTTAATAGTCATCCGCATGCAAAAGGGTCACACGTACATCTCAACAGATCAATGGAGAATGATCAAGAGTATCAGTAGTACGATTGCTTTAACAGGACACACCAGAATACACTAGACAAAATATATAAGGAGACTGGAAACAACATTTTGCAGGTGTGTAAGACTTGTGGGAACCCAAAGAAATCAGACATAATAGTGGTCCCATTGCCGGAACTAGGTAAGTCACCTGCAAATTAGTCAGACAATAACAAAGTCATGAAAATAATATTTACATTCAACATCACACTATATGGAAAAAAGTTGTCATATGTGTATAAAATTAAGCAACTCGCCATGTAGTCTCTATTTGTATGCGTATCATACAAAATGGGTCCGTTGTGATGAGCTCAGGGACTTCAAGCGTGGTACTATGAGAGGATGCCATCTTTGCAATAAGACGGTTCATGAGATTTCGTTCCTGCTGGATATTCTGCTGTCAGCTGTAAGTGATATCACTAGAAAGTGGAAGCTGTCTAAAAACAAAAACAACTCAGGCCCTGAAGCCGAAGACCACATTAAATAGCAGAGAGTGGTCAACGACTGCTCAGGTATATGGTGCATAAAGTGGCTGAGGCTCTGCAGCTCTATAGCTTCAGGCTTTTTTAACTTCCACTGGCACTAGTGTAAATATTAAAAACTGTGCAGCCAAAGCTTACATGGAATGGGTCTCCATCGCTGAGGAGCTGTATGCAAGCTTCACATCACCAAGTCCAATACCAGGCGTCAGATGGAGTGGTATAAAGCACACAAACACTAGACAGTAGAGCAAAAGAAGCCTATTCGGTAGAGTAATGAATTACACTTCTGAGGAGAAAGTGTGGGTTTGGCGGATGCCAGGAGAAGGTTGCCTGTCTGACTGCATTGTGCCATCTGTGAAGTTTGGTGGTGGAGTGTTAATGATATGGGGTTGTTTTTCAGGGTTTAGGCTAGGTCCCTTATCTCCAGTAAATGGCAATGTTGATGTATCACCATGCTATGCTTCCAAGTTTGTGGCAACAGTTTGGGGAAGGTTCCTTTCATTTCCAACGTGACTGCATCCCAGTACACAAAACAAGAACTATTAAAGCATGGTTTGTTGAGTTTGGAGTGGAAAAACCTGACTGGCTCACACAGAACCCTGATCTCAACCCAGCTGAGCACCTTTGGGATGAACTGTGACGAAGATTGCCTTTCTCATCCAACACCAATGCTTGACCTCATAGATTCTCTGCAGAGTAAATGGGCACAAATTTCCACAGAAACACTCCGAAATCCTTTCAAGAAGAGTGGAAGCTGTTATAGCTGCAAGAAGGAGAACCAGTTCTGTATTAAAGTATATGTATTTGAATACAATGTTGTTACAGTCCCTGTTGGTCCAACTACTTTTGTCCATATGATGTTTGAGGTAAAACGTTTTACTGTTGATGAAACTGAGGTAAAGCTGTGACAGAAACAATTCCCTATCGGACTAGTCATGAATTCTGCTCTAAAGCATCCAGGCATCAGCAGAGCAATCCAAAAGGAAAAGGAGATTGAATGCATTGTCGGTATGTATGGTAATATATGCCCCCACCGCATACAAATCACATTGACCAGCCCCCCTGACTCATAAAAAGATGAGGTCTTTTCTTCTTGACATGAAAACAAACACATTTACATCGTTCTTCCCATGTCCTTGCTGGAGACTGAGGTCTCTCCCGGGCGTGTGAAATAACTGTGTGAAAAGCTGGACTCCAAATTGACTGGGTGTGACGGCCACTGATTTGCCAATCATTTCATTGCTTTCATGAGACTGACAACATTCTCAGAAGAAAAGGAGAGTGAACTCTGCCTTTCAAATGACACAAGACAGAGAAATTCACTAGTACATGCATACAGATAGACCCAAGTAGAAAGACTCTTAGAAACAGACTTTATTCACACAGGAGAGATCATGACCATTCTCTACAAAAGTGAAACAGTTCCCAAGGGTTGTGTGAAAATGTGTGTTTCATTCAGTAACAACCAAAAAAGAGCACATGAGGCAGAAACATTAGCAAATTAATCTTTAAATTATGTGTCACCTTTTGTGAAGGACCTGTCCATTGTAGCCGTTCGCTTCAATGGATGTGACAGACATCTAACTTTATGGTTATTTCTCCTGTCTGTCTTTTAACAATACAACCTGTCAGTCTACGAATTAGTTTTGTCTCCATGTAAAACTGCTGTTATACTCTTACCAGCGATGGGGAACTTTCTTCTTTGCCTGCTTCACCCGAGTTACCACCATGTTACAGCCAAGATTTGACTGTTCATCAATCAAAAATTCCAAACAAAATCAAACCTAATTTCATTGTTGTGTGTGTAATCGCTCCCCTTTGTAGCGATTGATGAAAGATGTACCGTCACTGGTGCTGAAAACGAACCACCACTCTCTTTTTAACCAAAAACATGGCAAAGGAATGCTCAACAACTTCCTACTTTAAAAAGGTGGAAACCATCTTGTGTGCACCACTCAGTTTCCTGGATCTTTTGAGCACACCATCCAGATACTTGCAGTGTGCTACACCACCACAGAATTGTCAGTGTGAATGCACTTACGCACTCACAATATTAAGGTTAAGTGCTTGAGTATGCAATTTGTAACACTTGTGTCGGCCTTTGGCATAAGACATAATGAAATATGCCTCTTGTGGGATAAAATGGTATTACATCATGTGTTGGACTGTCCCCACTCATTAGAATAGTATTATCAGCACAGTATTGTAAAGACAACAGAGTTACATGGCCCTATGTGTAAAGAAGTGGTATTCGTATAGAGTGGCTTTAAGATCAACTGATTTTGAAATTCATACAGGTAACACTTTCAAAATAAACTGGATGGGGAGGGGTTAACCACTATGGGCCTGATTTACTAAAGGTTTGCGTGCGTAAAAACGTGTGCAAACTTGACACCACCCGCAAACCAATGTGCAAGCTGATCTACTAACCGCGTGCAAAGAGGACTGCGCCTCTCAAATGAGCAAAATAGCACACGCTGTTCATTTAATACTTTTGCCCTGATGAATAATCAATATGGGGCGTACCCGCCAGAAAGCGCTAAATACAGGGAGGGGAAAATGCAAATAGGTTCATTTACCACACGCAATGAGATTTACCAACCCTGAAAGTAATTGCGGGGATTGTGATTGCGTCTGTATTTAATACGTTCGAAAGGAAGGTGCTAATCTGCCCAGCATTACGCACCGATGGCTGCTGTTATTGTGGCAAGGAGGCGACATTGCCAAAATCAAAGAATACGCAGAGAGAGAGTCTTTCGGACTCGTGTAAATTTGTTTGGAATGAATGAAAACCAGATAGTTGAAACTTAAGGGCTGATTTGGAGCCGGTCACAAGCACATGCAAAAGGAGAAATATTTTATTTGAATGTCAAATCGAGTATTATTCAGCAAAAGGTTGCCACAGGAGGCAACATTCATTTTTTTATTTGTGATAATAAATAAATCACGTGTTTTCATGGAGAAAAAACTGTTTCTTATTGTGCGCCTACCTTGTTCTGCAGTTGGCTCTAGCGTGTCAGACCCCGTATCCCAGTTATCTGCTCCTTGCAGAAGGTGAGCTGCACCTGCTGCTCAATGCTGGTTAGAGGCATCTCTTCCGCAGGCCCTCCACCTGTCTTGTTTGCCGAAGTTTTATTAAAGGCCACTTTTTCTTTAGTTCTTCGCCTTATATCTTGCCACCTTCTTTTAACCTCATCTGCCGTTCTTTTTGTTTTACCAACTGCATTTATTCTATCGCAGATTTTCTCCCATATTGCGTTTCTTTTGGTGATGTTTAAATTTCTTTGCTGTAGTTCATGAATGTGTTTATTTGCCTCTTCCACTAATATCTCTAACTCCAACTCGTCAAATTTCATTTTGCGCTTGCGTCTATCCTGCTTTCCATCCAGACTCTCCATGGCGCAAACCGTAAGACACGCAACACCTCATTTAAATACTGCGGTTTGCACCCGTTATCAATTGCGCGAGCATTCTTAGTTGATCACCCGCAAAACACACAACAGCAGCACGTGCAAAACTTTTTCAGTGCACACGCAATTTAGTACTCTTTATTTAGGATCTTAGTAAATCAGGCCCTATGTTGGAACCTGACAGGAACAATTACTGTGGTTCCAGGCCCTTCTTAGTTGTATTTATTTTCTAATAGGCTAAATGTTTTCCATGGGTGACATACCTGGGGCCTCATGTACTAACCTTGCATGCACGCGAAAAAGTTCATTTTCCAGGCTAACTTTCAGATGTACTAAAGTGAAATGAACGTGAGAATGTGCGGCACTTCATGCAAGTATTTGTACCCCACCATGCATGAAAGTCTGGCGTCAATTCAGCAGCATGTGTATTGCAAATCAAAATCGAAAATCTGAGAAAAAAATGCCCTGAATCAGCAAAGGAAAACTGAATCTGAAACCAAGAGTGCAATATCATTGACGCTCTTTTAGAATCGAAAGCAAGAATAGACAAAACGCAACTGAGAGATAGTTGGAAGACGGAGATGGTTTTAGAACTTTTGGAAGCGAGAAACAGAGAAAAATTATTGTTTTCTTGTTTACAGAATTTGATTGTGAGATTCTGAGTTTCCTTCTCTGATTCAGGGCTTTGGTTCTCAGATTTGGATTGCGATTCGCAATATACATGGTGCAAAATTTTCAATCATTAAATATTTTATCTAATGTAGACACATGAGCCTTACAGGAGCAATTTCTCAATAAACCAAATATTCAGATCATATAAAATCATACGCATCATGTGACAGTGGTTATCCATTGAAGACGTGGCTGTTAACCCCCCTCACCATCCCACAGACTGCCCAAGAGTGGAACTGGCATTCTCAGGCAGTTGTAGAGTGATTGAGCAGTTGAAAAGTTGGCAGCGCTGCCTTGATAGGACCAGGGAGGTGCTCCGATATTACCTTGACAAGGAGTCTTGCATTGTGCCTACACAATGTGGGGCAATGGTGTGAGATCATTGACCCAGATCCACCATCTATGCTCTGACCACACTTTGCACAGCTAGTCTCTGCCTCCCCTCCACCTTTCTGTCTGACTTTTTTTCATTTACCGTATTTTCTGGACTATAAAGCGCACCTGAATATAAGCCGCACCCATTAAAATTTAAACGAAATATATATTTTGTCACATATAAGCCGCACCAGACTATAAGCCGCCGGTATCCAGGCTGAGAAATAAGATATTTACATTGAAAGATTTTGTACCATAAGTGTTTATTCACATACCTGAACTGATTGTTTCTGAACAGTGCCCGTAACACGGCAGTAAAAGTGCTGATCAGAAAGAAAAAAAAAAACCCAGAAAAGTCAATTTTGATGGTTTTATTCATTTTCCTCCTGTACACTAAAGCCAAGTTGCTTTATTTTTTCCTCCTCCTGTGTACTGAAACCACCCCACACAGCAAGACATCCGGAACAGACCCGCAAAACGGACACGTATCGGGATCCACTTGCACTCAGTGCCGGATCCGCTTTGGAGCCGGACCTGCTGGCTCCACGCTGCGTCCGGTCCGCATCTGTGATTAAAACCTTACCTCTGCGGTGGATCCGCTCAGAACCCTGAAATCCGCTGAGAAACCAACAAACTGGCTGGACAAACTGATAAATCCAGATGTGTCTGAGTAGCCACAATGGTCAGACACACCTGGATTAATCAGTTTGTCCAATAATAAAGGTATTGATGCTCACAAAATGAATGTAGGGTAGCATAGCCAACATAGGCTACTTAACAAAAACAGAATAGCCTTTAACTACTCGGTTTGTTTTTTGGGTTTTTGCACTTTTTTTGCACTTCCTGCTAGAGTGCCCCCTGAGGGCTGAAGAAAAATTAATAGAAAAGCCGCATCTTTTAAAAAGCCTCATGGTTTAAAGCGTGGGACAAAAGTAGGGCTTATAGTCCGGAAAATACAGTATTTATTTTTAATAGTCATAAAAGATGAGCCCCACCGCAGGGCTTCAATCACACACACCCACTCCATTTTTTTCCTTTTACTATTTATTCCAGAAGCCAAAGTGCCAAAAGAAAAAAAAAAAGTTCCAGGCCTCAATTTCAGAAAAGAGAGTTTGAGTTCACACGCAGTTAAATATCTCTTTTTCAGCTTCCTTTTGCCATTTTCTTTGTTTTGAATGAATGGGTTTCCATGCCGGTTTATACATCACATTCAGATTGTTCTATTTGAGGGAGGAGACTGGGCGGAGTGTTGTTCTCATGCGTGTGCGCTCAATTCAAGTTGATTGCAATGTACTAAGAAAATGTGCGTGGATTCGCCTTTACGCTAGGTTTATTACATCTGAATCGTTTTGTGTTAATGGAAATTTCCACGTAAAGATTAAGGATGAAAACCACGCAAGTCTTAGAACATGAGGCCCCTGGGCTGCAGCCAGGACAGTTTAGCACATAGAGTTCGTGGAGAATATGTCTTGACAAAGTCTTGCTGAAATCAGCAAGTCATTCTCTGGAAAATGCTAATACATCTTCACACCATGGTGGACCAGCTTTGGCAGCAAGAAGGTCCTTATTGTCCAAAGCAAGTCAAAGTTTGATTTGTCAGACTACAGGACAGTTTTCTGCTTCACTTCAGTTCCATATTTACTAAACCTGAAACGTGTTTTTGTAAAAGGATCCTGAGCCGTGTGGTTTGATCATTGAAATTACAGCCATTCATTATTGTTTTTCAGCCTCGTCTTGAGAATACAAAGATTTTTCTTTGGAATCCTGGCAGCCCTGTTGTTGGGGATGCAGGAAGGACAGTGGGGGTAGAATATGTTCAGCCATAAGGCAGATCTTCATCTCGCATGACTGTACATACATACATACTTCTGTACAGCCAGCTCCATGTGCCTGAGTGAGCTCTGAGGCTAAATATTTAATGCTTTAAATTGACATATTCCTTCAACAAACAACAGGAATGAAAACCCTTAAAGGTGGAGTAGGTGTTGTTTGAAAAACGGTTCCAGCAATCCAACTCAAGTGAGATTTTGAAAATATACACTCCCTCCCTCCTCCCAAAGGCTCCGCCTCCTCCTCTTCAGCTCACCCCTCGAAACCACGCCTTCACATGATTCACGACTGCATGAACCATAGGGAGGGAGGGAGGGAGGGGTGATATTTGATGGACGTATTAGGCAGCCAATCAAAATAGTGATGATCACTTTTTTGATTGGTCAGAGTTTTTCTCTGATTATACCTTCTAGACTGGACCAAAATGTTTAGTTTTTTTTGCAAACATTTTATTTCAGTGGGTGCAATGGAAATGTGAAAAGGTTTTCAGGCAATATTGTAAAAAGTGTTGCAAAAAAACAACACCCACCCCACCTTTAAGTCTGAACTGGAGGATGAATATGCCTGTCAAGTTCTGACAGCCTACCTGGGGGAAAAAAGAAAAAGAAAAAAATAATGCCACACATGCGTAGATTGAGAATGCGCCATCCACTGCTGTATACTGTCCGCTCGAGTACATAAACTACACCACAGTTTAATTTTACCTCAAGAGCATAAGTGAGGTTGAGGATAAAAAAGAGAGGTATGATAGGTAATTTAATATCAGCTCTTCTCAGGAGACTTTAATAGCCTTTGTGAAGGCATCCTGTGGCCAGTCAGAGCCTGACCTTCATTAGCCAGCTGTGGATTATAGTAGTAGTGTGGACATGGAAAAGACCCAGGGACCAAGCACGGAGCTGATCCAGACTGGGACCAGGGCCCATGTCTGTTTACTGGCCAGCATAAGTCTGAGAAGTTAATTCCAGCAGCAGACAAAGCAACTAAGCAGAGAAATAGGACCACACTGCAAAATGTGAGAGGAATACACAGAGAAAGTATGAAGAGTGCAAATGTATGAGTTATTCTCCCACTAGGTCTGCTGAAGTGTTTATGGACAAAAAAATTGCTGCACAGCTTTTGCAGCTTTTGATGACATCATGGCGGATCAGGAGCTTCTGCAAGTTGTTTGTGACTTGTGTTGGGTAACTAAAGCCTCTTACTTAGCCGGCATACCACAACTATACCACAGCTAACATGTTTCTGGGTTGTGGCTCAAAATATCTTTATATTGTTAAATAAGATGGATCTTAGTTTTTAGTTATTACAATGTCCCACTTTTTAAGATACAGCCAATTTCACCCTGCTTTACCAACTGAATTTTCATCTACAACTTCATCAGTTTTTAGCCACTGGAACACATATCAGATCCAGACACACCATCTCTTTTTCAAACGTTTTCTTTTTTCAACATTAACATTTGGGAGAAGCTTAAACCATCTTGGTCATATTCAACAAATCCTGAACATACAAACAAAATGTCTCATTCCTGGTTATGTCTTTTTCTAAAGTCTTTTCCATACATCTGCTGTCAAGTCTTCAGCTTTGTCTCAGATTGTAGCGTTTCATAAAATCACTACGTTTATTGTTTGCAGTTTAAAATTTGATAGAATAGCAGCCTCCCCAGTGTGAGTCAAACATGTGGCCACCTGGCTCCAGTGACCCCGGCCACAATGTGGACCCATGCGCACACACACACTCTTAAAGACACACACACGCACTGACAGAAGCCCGTTCTATTAGACAGATTTAATAGTAGTGGTGACAGCAGCTGGATCAGAGAGCAGACAGTCAGGGCCCAGATTAGCAGCAATGAGCTTCGTCAGTTCTAGATTTCTGGCCAGTGATACTGAAGAAGACTTAAAGCTGGAAAGAGAGATGGAAAGGCTTTTTAAAAGATGCTAATTAAGAGTTATTTATTCAATAAACCTTCTGATGAGAGATGATGTTTCTGTTTTCTTTTTTCATCTGCTGTTGATTATGGGGAATTTAAGGCTGCTGGGGTTTTTACATTCCTGGAGCAGAAATGTAACAGATGAGACCCGACGCTCCCCGCTCTGCTCTGGATGATGGTCCCACAACTCAGCTTGGGTCACAGACAGGGAAAAGCAGAGGGATGAAGAAAGTGGAAATGGAAATAGATTTGGGGGAGAGGGGGTAAATAAATGAGACAAGCGGAAAGAGTAGTGATTTGGGAGTTAAAGAGGGGATATTTTTCTTCAGCCTTTTAAAAGTGTCCTTATTTGCCAAAACAAATAGACATTAAAAAATGAGTAGGGTTGATGCAAGGATATTTCATAGAACTGTTTGGTGCTAACAGTAGTTTTTTTTTTTTTTTCAGAACTTCCTGCTAATTGATAAATTATTTTTTTTTTTTTAAGTCAAAAGAAAAAGGAAAATAAATGTTTTTTCTAGAGTCTTGACTGAGGTATTGAAAGGAGCAGCTGGAGATCAAACTATCACCTTTAAATAACAGATATGAAAAATGATTTATTCCTTGCTTGAGAACACATGTTTGGCTGTCTGAAGGGGCTAGCACTTCAAAACCTCTGACGTAACGCTATCCAGTCATTTAGTTTTAGTCTATTTTACTCTAACCCAAATTAGAGTGAAATCAATCAGCCTTCCCATCTTTTCTTTCTCCAACTGAGTTCACGCTGTGAAGCATTTGCTGTTCCGTGGAAGTGGGTTGTGCAAGATTATAACACTGATTTCAAAAGATGCACAAGATGTTCAGTGGCTGGTACGAACAAAGATGTGAAAACATGGTTAAATGGGGAGTTTTGTACTATATCTCTATGCTATTTCCACCAAACCATGTCACAGACATTTCATTTAGACCTCAGAAAATCATGTCAACTTTTGAAAAAAAAAAAAAAAATGCAATAAGTTATCCTTTAAAACCACTAATCGGCCTGAGCTGCTACCTGAACTACAGTATATCAATCTTGCATTCAATCAGAGGTTCAGCCACATGAAGTCCTGTGCACATTCTGGCATTTGCAGTCGTTTTAAATACTTGCATCTATTGGCATCTAATGGCTCTCATAAATTCTTTGGCTTACAGGAAAATATCACTGAATTCCATCTTTGGTTCCACTGTGGAAATACTTTCCCAAGCTGATGTCAAATGTCATACGCAGTATGCAGGAGAACAGGCTGGCAGAAGGATAGTCCTTCAGAACGCAGAGGAGAGTTTTCTAAATTTAATCATGAAAGGATAGAAAAAAGTCAAAGCAGACAAAAGCAGTGTGTGGAAGAGAAAAGTCTGAATAATACATAAAAAAATGGTGAATTATTCAGAAGGTGAAATGTGGGCAGCAGAGGTTGAAGAGGAGCAAGGCAAAAAAAAAAAGCAGAGGAAATTGAAATAAAGCAGAAAAGGGTAGAAAAAAACATGAATGAATTTAATACCCAGTGGAGAACAGCGGGTGATGAATGCGTTTATCGTCTTGCAATCTCAAAGGCTCGGTCTGCTGCGGGGTTTCCCTCCTGCCCTTCCTCTCCAACCTCCAACCATTCAGCGGGCTCTCCCTTGGGTGTGAGGCTACCAGGAGGGGTCTGCTTCAACCTCAGAGCAACCTCGCACAAACACGCTAATGTTTCAGAAAAATAGGCTTAAGGAGGGGGAAAGTGAGCAGCAGAAAGAAGGATGGTGTGGGTTTAGCTTGAAGGGGTATTCAAACCCTTTCTGCTGTGACTGTGTCTGTGAGAGTTCATGCTCTGGGAGCCACAGCCAAAGACAACACAGGCTCACTATAAATGGAAGTCAGAGATCAGTCATCTGATGGACAGGTGGGGGTAAGAAAGATATCTGATGGTCTGAGAGTGGGGGGGAAGCTAACCAGGAAAGGTTTTTACTGTGGTTTGTTTAAGCTGTGCTTGACTCCCAATGACCACCCAGTGTTTAGTTAAGCCCCTATGGATGATGTGGAGCGCAGACACATGAGCTCTGTGACAAGAGTGAGACATGACAGTGGAGGTGATCTATGCCTCCGTTGAGCAGCAACGTATGCGCGCGCTAATCAAAGCATGTACTTGTTTCACCTCTACCCATTTAGTTGCTTGGGCTGAGAAATTTATTGGCCAGCTGTTGTGTCCTTAAGTAGTGCAAGATCAGAAAGGCACACACATGCCTGCTGATGAGACCTCAAAGGGTCTACCGCCTCGTTTTTAGCTCCTGCCTTTAATCACTTCAGCAGATCACCATAACAGAGCACATTGTTCACACACTCACTCACTTTCTCCCAAATTTTCCAGGAGGGATTTTTAACCTCGTTCGTCCCTGCCTTTAGCGCCCCGCCAACCCGACCCTGTCCATGTGTCTGCGCAACAGAGCGCAAAAACTTGCACACGCACTTCTATGCGTACCCGGGGAAAATGTACACGTGCCTGACTCCCACTTGGGTCATGTGAGTCGAACATGTGAAGGCCCTGCTGGTGCTGTAGCAAGAAAAGGATTACAGAGGAATTAAAATGTAGTCATCAGCACAGTCTTATTTATGAGGCAGACATGGAGGCTCATGATAAGTTAAAACTGTGGGAGAAAGTAGCAGCTGGGAGCAGCTGTGCATGGACAGGAAAGCAGTCCACGCCGCAGATGTTCCAACCTTTCCTGACATCACATTTAATGTATGGGTGCAAGTTATTTAACCTTCACGAGGAACTGTTTGTTTTTAGTGTTGCATCTGAAAAGCCTTCCACTTTAAATGGCATGGTATCAATTAATTTGAAGAGAGAAATACACGTAGCTGCCAAATGCCTGTGTTGATGCTGATATTTTGCAGTTTATCACTGATAGTCCAAAAATTTGATAAATCCGTGTGCTGCAAATACTGACATGATCAGATTTGTTGAGTCAGAAATTATTACAACCGGACTCTCTGGTGAAGATGGACGCACATATGCATGTACTTCACTAAACCGCCGTAGTTTTTGCCATGAAAAGAAGGGGGTGGAGGGGGTGGGGTGAGTAAGTGACTGAGAAAGAAACAGAGGTGCTTGTGTTTACTCTGGCACAGTGAGCAGCCAGCAAACTCCATGGAAATGGCAAACACACATCTAGTGTGGAGAAAGCCCCACTGTGACTGATGAGGCCTGCGAGGCTTTGAGGTTCTGCACAGTAAACGCAGCGTGTTTCACAGTGTGCTTCACCTCCCGAGGTGGCTGCACCGAAAAGAACAAATATGAGAGATAGTAGGAAAATAGAGGCCATAGGAGAGACATAGCAGGAGTGTCCACTGAAAGTTGTCTGCTATGCCGTAGAGTTGTGTGCAAAGGTTAGTGCGGGCCACTTCTAATCCAATGTTTTTAGTGTAAAAAAAAAAATCTGATCATTGTGGGTCTTACTATTAGGTAAACACAACCTCAGAAGAACAACAGGTTAGTTTTTTTAAGTGTCATTATTTATTTATTTTAATGAAGTCAAAAAGAGAAAGGTATATGAGCAATACTTAGTACCTTCATGATACAATAGATCTACCTTTAGCAGTAATTATTCAGTGCTTTCCTAAGGTCCTGCCACAGCATTTCAATTCAGTTGAGGACTGAACTTTAGCTGAGCCATTCCACAATCATGATTCTTCTCTTTTTCTTCCATTCTGATGTAGATTTGCTGCTGTGCTTTGGATCATTGCCCTGTTCCATGACCCAATTTCAACCAAGCTTCAGCTATTGAACAGACGGCCCCACATTGCTTCTAAAATATTCTGATATACAAAGAAGAGCTAATGGTTGACACAGTGCACGGTAGTGCACGGTAGAGCAAGGTCCCTCGGTCCTGTGGCTGAAAACAATCCCAAATCATCACCCTTTCAAATGCTGTGCTTGACAGTAAGTATGAGGTGTTTCTGTTAAAACACTATTTGGCTTTTATCAAACATGGTGGGCATTGAGGGCAAACAGCTCTATTTTAATCTCATCTGTTCATAGGACATTATTTTCAGAAGTCTTGTGGTTTGTTCAGGTGCCATTTTGCCAACCTCGGTCAGAAGAGGCATTCTCTTAGCAACCTTTCCAAACAAACCAAAGCCTTCTTTTAAATATCTTGTAATGGACTTAACCATTTAACATGCACAGGGAGGAGAAGTATGTGGCTCTTGACTGTTTCTCTGAGCATTGTCGCTTGGGAACACTTATGGCAAAAGAATGTCTTGAATGCTTTCCACTTCTGAATAATTAATGCAGTTGTTGAATAAACTCCCGGTTGTTTAGAAATGGTTTTATAATGTTTTTTCAATTTGTTGTGCAACACTAATTACTCCTCTAATATCAGTGCTTATGTCTTTCCTTCTTGGCATTGTGTTAACACACACCGGAAGGCTCCAGAGCAGCAAGCTACAAAAACATCTGCTTTTACAGAGGTCTGCACATATGCTGTTAATATGCTAATCAAGGACAGATGATTAACAGCAACATGATTTGTTTTGGATTTTTTTTCCCTCTGGTTTTATTTGTTTTTGCTGAATAAATTATAGCGCAGTGAAAAAAGTGGCATGGCTCATCTGAGGCTGTATTTGCTTAAGACTGAACCATTCCACTATGATCAAGTAATTTTTATTGTTTTATACATATGATGAAAAAAAAACAACAAAAAAAAAAGAAAAAAAAAAACAGCAGGTAGTAACTTTTGCACATGACTAGAGGCTGTAATTCATGCAGTTCTTGAGAGCCTGGAATACCAAGAACATCAGAAAACTCCAAATCAATTTATGTGACTGTGTTCTTCAACAATGTACATTATACTGTCCCCAGAGAGGATCGTGTATCAACATAACTCTGACATACACTCATTTATGTTGTGGTGTTTCCACCATGTGCTCCAAGCTGTTTGTTCCAATTGTATTCAAAAGAATGAAAAAACAAAACTACTAGTGCATAACTTCAGAGGCCTCACAGTTGACCACAAAAAAAAAGAGTGATCTCATTTGAAGTTGTGCATAAATTTTCAAGAAAGAACTTTTCATCACAAAGCCTCGCATTTCAAACTATTTCACAACACCATCAGTCTTCTGGGAAGAGAATGGATTTCGTGTATTGACATTTCAATCTTGATCAACAAGCCCGGTCTATTGACTTACATAATTGCATTAGACACCCTTTGTCCTCTTCACAGAAGCCTTGTGGTCAGAAAGTCACATGGAGGTGCAAGTCAAAGAATTCCTGCTGGAAAGAAAGAGGCTAAAGACGAGAAGAGGAAAACTACCGTGTGAATGATTCAGTCACACAGAGCGCACACTGAACATCATTGTCACTAAGATGTGTTTTTGTACCCTGCAGATGTTCTTCTTTATCTTTAGTTAAGATAAACTGTAGTGAAAACCTCCACTCCCAAAGCCCAGTGAGGTCCTAATACCCCCCAGCTCTAAAAACAGCAGCTTTCTTTTCTGCGACTGCTCTGCAAATTATTTGGTTCTTACCAAGAAAAAATAACTTACATTTAGAAGCGTCAGATATTTTTTCTTGTTTTAATAATTACTTTCTTATTTTAAGTCTCAGTATAATCTTATATCAAGTAAAACTTTACTTTTTTGTCCCAAACAGGCAGGGAATCCTAAAATGAGACAATTAACTTAAAATAAGATGTATTACGTTTTTCCTCCTCATCAATTATACCTTTCTTAAATCTAGAAATAAGTGTTCCTACAATCTTAATTTAAGAAATCTTATCAAGTGAAATTATCTTGCAGCATGAACAGATTTTTTCACTTGTTTTGAGAACCTTTTTCCTTAGATGTAGTGTTTTATCTTGTTTGAAGACCCCCTTTTTTTGCAGTGTTGGCATCTAAACGTCTACTTTATATTGATCCACAGGAGGGGCCTGAACTTCCTCACAAACAGTTAATGCCTGCCATCTAGTGGAGGGCAAAGCAATAACTCTTCCTCAGAAGAATAGAAACGTTTATTATTAATTATGAAATTATACCAACACACAGTCATGACGTTTCAAAAGTCCTGTTTTTATTTAAGGGAGCTGTATGTATAACATTTAACTGAAAGACAAAAGCATGTTTAAAAAAAAAAAAACCATCCCATTTCACTGATATGCATGACCAATACAAACTTTGTGCATGTATGTAAGATGTTTTACAGTCCCCACATAAAATCTGCTGATAAAACACAAAAATATGTGGTGACTTAACTTTAGCCACAGCAGTGGCTAGAGTTTCTTGAAAACCAGAAGGGTCTGAGGAGAATAGTTTTAGTCCACTGTAACACCTTCAGGCAGCTCCACCACCACAGGTGCACAGTCATCCAAGTCTACATCAAAATCCCAGTGGAATTTCTTGGTGAGGTGGGCTTTGAACTTCTCTGCTCTCTTCCGCAGGGTGGTGTCCATACCAGGTCCAGTAGCGAACTGGAAAAAGTCCTGCAGAACAGTTGGTGAAATAAGGTAAGGATGTGTAATGTACATGTGTATATCCTTAGCAGTAATCAATAAGGTACTTCAGCAGTTACCAGTCATTAAAAGTTTAGTTTAACAGATCTGAAAGCAACTGAAATTATTATTCAACGGTTCAGTGAGTGGAGTGGGTCGTCTCCCAGCCCTGGAATGTTTCGAAGTGCCCCTGGGCAGTACACTGAATCCCAGAGTGGCCCCTGATATACTCATATGGGTATGACTGTTTAAACAAAATGCTATATACTGCATATAGATTGCATGCATACAATAAGAAGCACTCTTTGACCTCCATTCAGAACTGGCGTTAAAGTGAGGCCTAGTAAATCTGAACAGAAGTGGCCATGAATTCTTTCCAGAACAGATTCAGATCTGGTCACTGATGAAGGTGGTCCTCAGCTCTCAATCAACATTCTCTTTGTAGTCTGAATATGAAAGCATCCTGGGATGGATTCAGAGACCACCGACTGAATTGACATTATCAGCTTAGGCAATATTTGATTTTGCAGAAGAATGATCACAATCAAGTTCTAGTCTTCCCATTTGTGGTGGTTTCTGAGCGTTGTGCCCAGTTACTTTGTTTCAAAATGTTTCCATAGGAAGAGCAGGACGGTCAGATCCATTAACTCATGACGCGTTTGGGTACACATGTTAATGCCAGGTGGGAACACACTTACCAAGTCACTTGTGATCAGATAAACAGCTGAAATGTTTTGTAGTTAAATAGCTAGATGTTAGCTACAACGGTTAATCTGTTTTAACTATCTACTAAAAATATAAATTAATGTTTGAAAACGCTAACTCTATGGGTGAGTGGTTGATATTGTTTATACAGGACAACAGATGGACAACAAAAAAAATGCAACTAAAAATAAGAATTAACAGCAGAAATTATTACACTAAAGATACAGCTGAAGCCGTTTACTAAATGTGTGGGTTAACAGTTGAAACTGGTGACCAAATTCACATAAAAGCTGTTTATTAGAGTGCAATATAAAATTATGAACTGGTGAAAATAGAAAACTAACTGGCCAACATGCACTACAGGAGCAATAACTAAATGAAGTGATCAACTTTCAGAGTGATAACAGGAACTGCTGTGTAATGGCCTTGACTGAGACGTTGGTAAACTCCGTGACACTCGACTCCACTATCACGCCGGCTGGTTTTACCAGATATCAACAGGATAGAACGCCAGGTAAACAGAGAGGAGGAGGTGTGTGCGTCATGATTAACTCAAACTGGCATTCAGATTACTGTCCGTGAAAGTGCGCCCCTTCTACTTTCCCTGGAAATTCTGCTCTGTGATCATTACTGTAGTCTTTATCCCTCCAAAAGTAATTGAATCCTGTGCTCTGGACAAGCTGTTTGAAATAATAAATGAACTAGAGAATTACCCTGAGGCAGCCATTATTGTTGTTGGACACTTCAACAGGGCTAACATGAGGAATGCTCTTCCCAAGTATCACCAACGTGTGAACTTCCCCACCCAGGGTGATCAAACACTAGACCACTGTTACATATTAATAAAGGACAATTACAAAGCCCTCCACCTTTTGGGAAGACTGATCACAACTCCCTTCTGCTCATCCCAGCCTACAGACAGAGAGTGAAACAGGAAAAACCAGCTCTGATGTCAATGCAGCACTACAGTGAAGATTCTATCTACCTGCTCCAGGGTTGTTTTAAACTACGGACCGGCAGATGTTTTATGCTGCAGCTGATGGCAACATCAGAGTGTACACTGACAATGTTTCATCCTAGATCTCCTGCTACATAGAAAATATCATCCCAAGGACTTTATACAAGGACTTTGCCAAATAATTTATTAGTTCTAAATAGTTAAAACCACTTTGCTTGACAATATGGTCACTGAAATACCAGAATGTGAAAACAGGCCTTCTTAACACTTTGATTTTAAGTCAAGTAATTGTTCATGCTGGCTCAAGACCAAAGCCTAGAGGGACTCTTGAATAAACAAATGTCATAAACACTTCCTAACACTTCCTCTCGATCTAGTATGAAAAATCAAAAATGTTTACTGTGGGTAACCACACTATTTCTGTTTTTTTTTTTCCTCTGTGAGGTCATTGGCCAGTCTTCCACATTGTGTATTTCTTAACCAAGCCTCTTCTGACAGAAAACAAATTGCATGTTACTCTGAATATGTATTAACCAGATGTCACTATGACTAAAAATTGTGAATTATAGATTGACTTTTTTTGTAAAAAATGACAGAAAATTCTGAAAACTATCCATCATTTTGACCGATCAAAATGTGTTTGTGATGTAGCATAATCTAATGTACTCATATTCACAGCGATAATGTGAACAGCCTCAGGTACACCATGTGGAGTAGACCATTATCCACATGGAGCAGGATGCGTGTTAATATTAAGCTAGTGTTTAGCCACATATGGGTCCTGACAGTGTACTGAAAAGCAAAGGAATGGAGACTCTGGCCTTTTCAAATAATTTTTTAAAACTATCTTGTTGGCCACAGCATGTCACACTCCCAACCAAAGGAGGCAGACTGGATTGAATAACTTCATGTTCTCTGTAATGGGCCCTGAGATTACCTTTGTTTTGAATTAATGCTGTCCAAATCAACTGAATTAAATTAGATTTTTTTAAATATGGATTTATAACTTTCACAACAATGTACCTCCTTCTCTATTTTGTCTTGTTTTTTAATCCTAACTTTTCTATCGTGCATAACTGTATTGTTACATGTTAACATGTATACTTCATGTTTTACATAAAGCAAGTTGAGCCATCTTGTGTAATTACGCTGTAAATGTACCTTGCTTTCTGAATGCAAGACATGTATATTTGTTTTACATTAATTTTTAAAGGAGTCAAGCTGATTCTGAAAATTAATGTAAAACAAATGTACTACAAGCTAGAATCCCTTCGCATGAAAACACGTAAATTAAAATGAGTAATAAATATTATTACTGTACCTGCAGTGTGGTGGTGAGGAAGTTGTTCTGTGACACGATGTCAACAAAGAAATCCGGCGGTATTTCTCCCAGCTGGTGGTAGAGTACGGTGATGAGCCCCAGATACAGTTCCTTATACTTCCTCATGGCCTCCTCTGAGCGGCAAAGGAGAACCAGGAGGCTCTTCCAGTGTTCAAAGCCTTCATACACATTTCCAATCAAGAAACATACAAAGGCAAACTGGAGCTCACCTGTAAAAGATTAAACGGTGGTATTTATTTTCCTTCATAATAACTGTAACATTGTTGTTCAGTTTTTTTTGGACCAGATATTAATATACATAGAACATACCAAGCAGGTTGAGAGGCTGCTGCTTGTGGTTTGCTTCCAGCACAGTCCCCAGGGCGTAACTCAGGTCCATGCTGCACTGGGTGATCTCTGATGGTGTTGCTCCAGGAGGATACATCTTCTCGGGGATAACAGAGAAGCGCAACTCTGTGCCTTCCCTCTGCTTCATCTTAGGCAGCCTGTCAAGTCCTTCTCTCATGTTCTGACATGGCGTGTCGTTCCTTGGCTGCTCTGCCCTGTCTTCAGTGTGTCTGAACTGAAGCTCAGGAATGACGTCACTGAAGGCGCATATTCGGCCCGTCAGAGGCTGTAAGTTAACAGCCAGCTCCTCGCTCACACGGTCGGTGAGAGACACCCACTTCCTCATCACCTCGTAGGGATAGGGGCCCAGGTAGGGATCCAGATCTCGCAAGGTTTCCCGGATTCGGTTCACTTCTTCCTCATTCTTGGACATTGAGAAGTCCAGATCTTCATTTTGGGGATCCCAGTTGGCAAGTAAGATCTCTCTGGGTTTGAGACTGAGGAAGAGGCCTAATTTGGGGCCCATTTCTCCTCCACAGTCTGGTGAGTTAACAGAACAGTAGTGGAGGAAGTGTAGACCAGGGGGGATCATCTTAACACCCCGAAAGCGAGGACCAACCTGCCAACTTTTGCAATCTATGCCGAGCTCTGTACCCCTGAGGAACACCGAGCAGCACCAGGGTGGCTCCTTCCTCAAACAGCCTCCGAGCAAGATCTGGATCCATGTCTCCACTGTTGCTGCTGCTGGCCATCTCTGCTCCTACTGGACCACAACCCCACCAAGCTAACTACGCAGGAAACACAAAAGTACACGCTTTTCACACCTTCCACGAAGGTGTTTTACTTCCACGGGGTTCACAAATCATTCCTCAAACCATGTAGCGTTTTTGTGTTCGGAAATGATGCAGCTTATCCTGTCCATGAAACAGAACAGAGACAGAAAAAGGATGAATGATCGGATGTAAGACGTTTGAATGATGTAATATGGACTTTTATGAGTATATTTCTGGGCGAAAGAGACACTTAACTCACGTTTGTTTTTCTTTGGAGTAGTTCAGTCGCTGGAACGTTCGTTTGGCGGAAGCGACGTAACAAAGGATTTGGCACCGGACGGAAACAAGACTGTAACAGATATGTTCCGCCCTTATGTTCGCTTCGTTCATTCTTCTTATTACTTTGCTATTCTAAATAAATTCTTAACATTTCCCGTTTAACAACTAATTACCGGTGAGTGTGTGCGTGTGTGTATCTATATATATATACATATATATATATATATATATATATATATATATATATAATATATATTGCGATTATACATTATTTCCCTGAATAATCACGATTAATCGCAATGTATACGCAAAATCAAATAATGTATTCAAAAGTAGTGTAAAATGCACTTTTATTAAAATGTTCTGCTGCCATATGAACTAAAGTGCCATAACATTTGTTGTTCAAACACTTAACATCAGCACTTGTCAATAACACATATTTAGTGTAAAACCCATTTTAAAAAAAAATGTGAAATAAAATAAAGCTTATTGCCACTGCCAGGGCATTAATGTCATCCTGTTTTTATAATAAATAAAAAAGGCTACAAACAAAATCCAACAAAATGATTGTGGCTCAGCACAATCAGAACATTAAAACAGGCAATTTCTGAGGTAACAGCAGAAACTTTTAACAGGGAGTTCAACTTGGCAGTGGTTACAAATAACCTTGTTTCTGTCAAATCCTCCATCTGGGAGAACTTTAAAATGAAAATGTCCATGTTAAAGTTCAGTAACATTCAGTATCATTCATTCTTTCCATTTTCAATTGTCAATCAAAATAAAATAAAAAATAAAAAAGTGACACTGAAGCTGCACTGAAGTAACCAGTTTGGTGGAGGGGGGATTATGGTGTGGGGTTGTTTTTCAGGAGCTGGGCTTGGCCCCTTAGTTCCAGTGAAAGGAACTCTGAATGCTTCAGCATACCAAGACATTTTGGACAATTTCATGCTCCCAACTTTGTGGGAACAGTTTGGAGCTGGCCCCTTCCTCTTCCAACATGACTGTGCACCAGTGCACAAAGCAAGGTCCATAAAGACATGGATGGAAGAGTCTGGTGTGGATGAACTTGACTGGCCTGCAGAGTCCAGACCTGAACCCAGTATAAAAACCTTTGGGATGAATTAAGAGCAGAGACTGAGAGCCAGGCCTTTCTCTGCCAACATCAGTGTGTGACCTCACAAATGTGCCACTGGAAGAATGGTCAAAAAATCCCCATAAAAACATTTCTAAACCTTGTGGACAGCCTTCCCAGAATAGTTGAAGCTGTTCAAGCTGCAAGGGGTGGAGCCACGTCATATTGATTAGGAATGGGATGTCACTAAAGCTCATATGTGAGTCAATGCAGGTGAGCAAATACTTTTGGCAATATAGTGTATCTGTATATAAATAGTATTGTAACCCCGATTTTGACATTGTCACTCCTACAGATTATAATAACAACAACACTGAATAATCATAATCTAGTCAATATTTTATTATATGGAATAAACTTCACAGCATGACAGACAGAATAACATATTTTTCAGTATATGATGACATATGGCTTACAAAACATAAAAGTTGACACAATAGGAGAGACCTTGACACTACATATTGTGAAAGTATCTGAATGGGATGTGTATACATTTTAGCTTATCTGTGGTTAATATGAAACGATTCCATATAGTAAAGAGCAATGCTGACAAGAAACGGCTGGTAGGTCTGATTCAAAATACACTGAGAACTTGACAACAGTAAACATACCTGGAGTTGTATCAGAAAAACAAAGTGAGTGACAGGTCACGTCATGGTGGAGGTGAGCATTTTTGAAATTCATCTTCTCAAGAAGATAGCACAGGTTTTAAGAAACAGATAAACAAACAAAAAACTCACTACATTTCCTACTTAGAGAACATATAAACACTCCGAAGTTTTTCCCAACAAGTTATCAATGTCTTAATAACTTTGATTAATCTAGACCTCTTCCTCTTCTTTCCTTTAATCTTCCAGACAGCTGAACAAGAGGCTGTCTTTGCCTGAAAACAAGCAACAAATACAGATTGTTCACACGCAAATTTCATTTATTTCTCAGTTTGTGGTTGGAGAAGCTTCAAAGGGCTGCAGCACGGCTACCATGGAGTCATTTTTCTTACCACATATTCAGGACTGCAGTTTTGAATGATAAGCTGCTCCATGCTCTCGATTGGCTTTTCCAGGTCAGATGGCTTCTTGCCACTCCTCTGACAGAGTATCTGCTGGGTCAGACCATAGATGGACACAAGGATGCGCCGGGCCTGCCAAGAGACAGCGGTCCACAGACTGAAGGAAGTGTTCACATTCCACAAAAATAATACAACATCTCACAAAATCACAGGAAACAGCTACAATGTTGGTTTTGTCAAATTGATTTTCTAAAATGTTGTTTTTCTGATATGATGGTTTTGTGCTCTTTTTAAATTATTCCTAATTTTTACTGTTTTATCATGTTTCTGATTCACCTTGTCTGCTTTGGTTTTTCTAGTTTTGTTCCTCTGAAATTGTGGTTGTGTTTGAATCAAGTCTTCTTAGTGTGGTGTCATTACCTTCCCGGAGGGACAAGGGTCTCTCTCTTTGAATGTGTGAAGCGAATCAGTCAAATTCTACAAAAGAGGAAGCAAATATGGAAATAAGTATTTTTTATTTTATTTTTTTGTCTGTCGTTTATGATTAGATAATAGAGGGTTTATTTACACAGCAAACACTGGAGGGCAGCCTGTTACCAAATATTTTATCATATTGTATGAAAGATGCAAGTGGCCACTATAAAAATAAAAAAAAAAATGAGGAAAAAAAAATCTCAAAGTCACTTATAGAAATAAATAAATTGTGCGCAACTTAGTTGTCATAAACTACCAGATTCTGCAGCTCAACGAAGACGACTTCTCTGTAGGAGCCTAGTATTTCTTTATAGTTGCATCTGCGTTTACCAGAAGAGTTGGCCAACAAGAGAACCACCAAGACACTACGGAGCAGAGATCCGGTCAGACACTACATGAAAGAGAGAGAAATGTCAAAACAGATAACGTGAAGAAACATTCCGATCCAGGTGGGACATGAAGAAGCAAATCAATCCAGAGGGAGGCCGTTTGGCACCGCGCGACGCACAGTGCGTAAAGCATCTCTGAGACAGACATGTCACCATGAGCAAATATAAATTAGTCAAATGCGTGTTCTGTCGAGTATCCAGCAGTCGGCATCAACTGTGCAGCTTTCGGAGACTTTTTCGCGTAAATGCGCAGCGCTTCACTTACCATTTATCATGTTCTTCAGCAGGACCCTCAGAGGAGCAAACCCATCTCTGCCAGTGACTGGGAGATCCGAGAAACTTCTCTTGATCTGGCAGTGTTCATTGTAACCAGACCTTTTTTTTTTCTTTTTTTTAAACCAAAATCTTTCACACTTCCTCTAGCGCAGATGGAAATGCTGCTGCGGCGAGACAACCGACGAGGTGCTCCGCGTCTCCAACATCACCGAGGAGGCCGACGCTCGTATTTCCTTCCCCTTCATGGACTGCTGACGCTGGGTTTAGGTTTTCATCAAAATCCAGCCCGATCATGTTGAGGAAACATTTTGCAATTAATGGCTTTTCCGCACCCTTTCGGTTTCGTTTTCAAAGATGCCAAAAAGACGTGTAATTTAGAGGAACACTTACATAAAACAATATTGAAAACACGGTCAGATTCTCAGTGGGTGGTTTTGAGTGGGGTGGGACCTCTGGCTGCAGAAAACCTCAGCAGAGGTCGAGGACTATAATGATAAACAATGTGCAACATGCCGTGATTCTGACTTTCAGCCAAACCAAAACGTCCAAAGTTACAAGGAACAAGTATGAGAACTGCATGGGAGGATCAGAGGTGGACTCGAGGGTCTGGGAAAGCAGATCACACAACAAGTAATTGTGCTTCTCAAATTAAGTTTGACATTTAGATCACAACCAGTATTTTTTTTTACGACTTGGTTTGAGGAAAAACAGCTCATGGTATAATAAACTTTATTTGCTTACTGGAAGCTTGTAATATATTTTCAAGGCTTCAATAAAGCTAGAAATCAGAATCAGTTCAACTAGGATTTAATGTGTCCCAATGTGAAAGAAAGGAATTCCTGAATAGCTTACTTTAAAGGTAGGGTAAGAAATCTCTGGATGACAAGTCTGTTGATACTGGAGCCAAAAGCACAGCTGCCCACCTCCTCCATCCTACCCATGCAGGAGCACAATTATGAACCATCCCCTGCTGGAGTAATGTTTGCTAAAATACACGGTTTTCCAGTTTACAGAGCCAGTGCTATGCATGAACACCAGTTTTTCAGTGAAAAAAAGAAAAAAAAACTGGTGTATTCACAAGGATTGTGGGACAAGAATTGAATTTGTTTAAAAAATGTCTTTAGTAAGAAACCACATGGAATCACATACCCCATCTTTAAGCTACAATACTTGTTTTGCCTTTATATGACAGGGCCATGAACTGCCAGCTGCACCGATTTCAACACATTTTACAGGAAACATGATCTCTCATGTTTACCAGCTTCATGCTCTGTAACACTCACTGAACAGGATATGGTCCAAGCAGCCACTGCGTCTATGTAGTCAGATTGTGAGCCCCCAGGTTTGGAGTGTATCCAGTTTGATCCGCTGCACAGTAGTAGCAAAGGTTTTTCAAACGTTTTTTTTTCTTTTTTTCAGTAATTTTATCTTATAAGTCTCCACAGGAATCCAGAAAGATGGCAGCTGTGTACCAACAACTCTCCTCTCTCATGTTTTGATTCAGTCTGATTATACAGAAAGGCTGATGTGTGTGTGTTTGAACAAGCACAAGGGTCAGTGCAAATTGTAGAATTTCACACAACTAAAAAATTTGTCCTGTAAACAATATGTTAATTAACTTCGAAATACATCTGGGTAGCCAATAATAAATTGTGTGGCCTGGTCAAGTTTGTCATTGGGAAATGTGACATGAGCTGCAGTGAAAGATGGTTTGGATGTTCACAAATCATCATCACATCATTTAAATTTGGAAGAAAAAAAAAACATTTTTAGACCCAGTCCTACAACATATTCACATATACTCAACAGTGAAATCATTCAATAAATACCTACTTAAAGCAATATTTTGAGGTCATGTAAAGTACAAAAAAGGAGGTGGAGAAATTCATAAATTAAGTCAGTATTTCAATAGAGTAGGCATGTTTGTCTCTTTAATGATGCAGGAGTAGACTGCTAATACTATTGTGTTGCCAACTAAACAGATGCAGCATTATGAAAGAGTTACCAGGAAAAATGACTGGTGGGGTAAAAAAACAAACAAACAAACATATTAAACCTTCCAGCAATCTCCAAGCAGACCTAGGAGGAGGTTTCCTTCACAAGACAAAAATCTTAAATGTACAAGGGAAACGCTCTTTGGTGATTGAAGACCATTTGACTCTTGTCAAGCCTCCACCTATCTGGATCTAGCTTACTTATCCACACGTAAGATGACATTACATCAATCCAGTAAAACTTAGAATCATATCCAAAACTCCATGTTGCAATTTCTGCTGGATTACATATTCACTTAAGTTGAGTAATCAGATATTTGACATTAGCACTTGATTTCAAATATGCTGTGACCTGCTTCCACACCTACAATAAACCACCATTTTCTATAAAGCCCAAAATTAATTTGTGTTTGTAAAACAATAAACATGAAAAAGCATAGGGTGTGTGTATGAGAATGGCAAATCCTGGTGGAAAACAAGCATGTCCATAGCCATTCACTGTTTGACTGGTGACTTCTCAAGTCCTCCAGTTGTTTTCAGTCCAGGTTTCCCAAAGTCTTAGAACGTGTTCTTGATCTTGCTGGCTACCTGCGCTAAGATCTCTCCTGTTTTCTTCTGCCAGTTCAGGACGTGTTTGGACTCGGCGCACCACAGTTCTCCATGGCGGGGCTCTGCATTCTCACAGCGCTTTCGTACTTCTTCTTGCTGTTCCTGATGGATGCACGTCAGTAAGGATAAAATACAAACAGATGGTTTTTGAGAAAGACCACCAATTTCATGAATGATAATGACAGAGAGTAACTGTGTATAATGCAAAACAAGAGAAAGATTGTGCCACACCGTAGATGTAGCACAAGCCCAGACAATTAGATCAGTACCTCTGTGCCGTGCTGAAGCTCAAACTTGTAGAAGAGAGCCCAAGCATCTCCCAGGTCTGGCTCAATCTTTACCGTCCTGAGGAACCATTCTCTAGCTTTGGTGATTTTGCGCTCACTCCAGAACAACCTGGGATGTGCAGAAGTTTGCATATTAAAACCAGAAAGAGAGTGAAACTAGAATTATAAAATAAGATTATCACTAAGAGTAGAGCTGATTACAGAGAGTGACATTAAAAAAGACAGTGAAAAGAAGAAATCTCACTTTGCTAGAAGTAAAATTACTTACTTTGCTACAGCGAGCAAGACATGGGGGTCATGTTCACACTTCTTCAAAGCATCCACGCTCTTCGTCTTCCTCTGGGGCCTGGCCTCCAAGAACACTGCCTCAGCCCAAAGGATCCCTTCACAGGAGGAAAATTGAAGTTGATTGAAACAGAATATTTGAGATTCTGAAATCAAATGTAAAGTAACTTTTTGTGAAGTCAAATGTGGAACCAGGACACCTAAAGTGTCAGCACGTCAAATATTCTCAATGACATAATTAGGACTTGATACATTATTTTGGAAATAGGGTTCTTCCACTTATGTTAACATAAAGTAAGTAACAGTATCTTTGTGTTTGGGACTGGTTTAGCAACAAAAATACGTGATCAAGTTTGTACCGTAACTAAAAGGAGCACACGAGGAAAAAATGGGAAAAAACCATTTTCCACTGGTGTGTACATTTAGAATGTTACTGTTGGGTAAAAAAATACAGATTTTACCATTTCTTTCTTCAACAAATGAACACAAGCTGTTTTTAGGTTCTGAAATAAAAAAAAAAACAACAACAGGACCTTCTTTAACCTACAGTACGATCAGCTTACCTGAATTGGGGCACTCTTGCAGTGCTTTGGCCATCAGTGTGTTGGCTATGTTCTTCAGTCCGGAACGGAACTCCAGTCTGACAGACTCTAACCTGTTAGACACACCACACACACACACACCACACACACACACACACCCACACCCACACCCACACACACACACACACACACATTACTATATTGCCTACAGAGCTGGCTCCTTTCATGCTGAAACTCACACGCCACATTTTCATTGTTGTAGTTTCTCACCACAGCTCGGGGCTCTGCGGGTTTTTGAGTCGTGCCTTCTCCAGGATTGCTCTGGCTCTGGTCAGCTGTCCCACTCTTTCTTCAAGACGTGACAGTAGCAACCACAGGGGCACCGAGTGGGGACACTTTTTCAACTACAGCAACAGAACAGTAAATAAATCACTCATTGCTCCAATATAGAGAAATCACAACTTTATCAAAAACACGTTGCCCAGACCCCTTGCACATGTTAACATCCAAATTAGCAACCTCAAAAACATTTTCTCAGCCTCACCCCTTGGTTATATGCCTCCCTGGCCTTGTCCATATTTTCACACTGCTCCTCAATCTGGCCTCGCATCATCCAAAGTTTGGGGAAATCCTCATAGTGTTTCAAAGCCTCGGTGCACAATTCCTGGGCAGCTTCTATGTTTCCCAACACCCACTCTAGCTTCACTGATTTCATAAATACCTGTAGAAATAAAACAAATATAATTGGTCAGACATAAAATATGATTTAAAACCACCCATGAAAACTCTCCCAAATCCCAGTGGCCTTGTAACTTCTATGAGATCAAACAATAAATACTAAGGCTGCATGTCTACTGCACATGAGAGATTTTGCATGCAGTCACATTGCTCCCCCTGGAGGCGTGTACATCAGAGGTTTATTTAACCTGGGATATTTTATTGTAAAGCATAAATGTAAAGAACAACTTTGACCAGATAGTCTCAGCAAATGACAGTAGCTCTGTTCTCAACCTCCTCCACCTCCATACGAGCCCACATTTGCATAAAGTTGAACAAAGCTCTGACGCACTGCCCAGATGTCCTGCCTTCTCAAGATCCTTTGTATAAAGGCAACAAACATGGCACCTCGCTTTCCATAGAGATGAATGGGCCCTGTGTGATGCGAGCAAGTCATCACGTGTAATGGACACCAGCCGTAATATTAATAAAGAAAAAAAAAAGAATTTATTCACATCAGTTGTTCCCACTGGCTTGGATTATATTTATGTCAGTCCATATGGTGGACTAAGTGCAGGGGATAATTTACATTACATTTGAGGCAACAAAATTAGGGATGCACAATAACTGTTTTTTAAAACTGATACCTATAACCAATAACTTCCAGCTCCTAACGGCCGATACCGATACCCGATAACACACACATATACCTAAGATCATTACATCAATACTATGAACAAAACCAAAAGCAGTTTTGACTCTTTAAATTAACAGATATTCATATCTGTTATAACTGAAAAAATGCATTCCTCAATGACACTTAAAAAAAAAATGCACAGTGCATAATGTACTGACACAAGTTAGACTTGTCTGTGTAAATTACTGAAAAAGTGCACTCCATAGTAACATAAAATTACATTTAAAGGATTTTGTCTTGTGGTTCCATTCAAATGAATGCCTTTAATTAAAGTAAATGAGGTTCGGTATTTTTTTTTTTCAATCTCATGGAAGCTTTAGATGAGAGAGATGATGGCGAGGAGAGGAGAGGAGAGGAGAGGAGAGGAGAGCGGAGGGTTGCTCCTGGCTTACTCACGTTAGCATGATTTCAAAACTCCATGGAAGCGATGGTTATGTTTCAGGTGGCTGATCGGGTTTAACGTATTAAAGCTTGTGCTATTTTCCTACCTTCGTTTGGAGCATTTGTCACAAATAACCAGCGAACTATCTTCTTCTGAAACTTAAACAAAGTTCCATATAATCGCCGCCATGTTTGTTTGTTTTTATCAGCGCACTGTGCACAATGCTGCATTCAAGGTGTAACGTAAATTCCTCTCGTTCCCTTGTTTGCTAGTCGTTCTTTCAGCCTTATCTATTTTTCTATTTTGTATGTGTAACTTGTGGGAAAATACTACAAATATCAATTAAAGTCAGCAAACTACCAAAATTATGACCCAGTTAACAAGTTGTTTTCTGGCATGAGGGGTATTCTTGATTTTCCTTACTGAGAAATCGATTTTCTGATTATGCCGACGTCACTTGAACATAACATTCACTGCCGGTCATTCAAGGCTCAGAGGGAGCGAGGCACTGCCGTGTTGACAAAAATATATATGTGTTATTGGGCTATTCATCATGATATCAGACTTATCGGGATGACGTCATAATTTCCTGTTATCACGATAATTGATAATGCCTAATGCACGATAACTATCGGGCCGATAATTATCATGCACCACTAAACAAAAATACTTAATTTTCCTCTCTCAGTCACATTCATGGCCTTGTTAGCTGTTGGCCTTGTCATGCTACTGATCTGACTGTGGTCAGTTATTCAGTTGCAACAAACACTTGGTCGACAGAGTTAAGGACAGAACCAAGGTCAGTCTCTCTGTCCTTGAAGGTGAGAGAAGCAGCACAACTAACTGTCCCATTGTGGGAAAAAAATTACAGCGTTGAAATGGTCTGAAAATTGTTTTTTTCCCCATTTGGCTGAAATGTATTTCTCCTGTATACGATTGTATATTGGTCTTGTGTGTGCATAAAGAGAGAGAGGACTGATGCAATGAGTGTGTGTGTGCATGTGCAGAGAGAGAAAGAATGTAAGAATATCGCCAAATACAACACGGCAGCTGTACATATACCTGGGTGGCCTGTCAAAGTACTGACTTTGTCTTTGAAATAGTGCACAGAGCGAGCAACAGATCCACTCTGGAAATGTAGCTAGCTTATTAAAGGCCCACAAAGTGACAAACATGACAACCATGCTTACTCCTGCAGGCAATTAAGAATTTATAAACGTAAGTGGTTTGTGGACTGTGGCAGAGACTACAGTACCTGGAAGGAAACTCATGCAGATAGAGGGAGAACATGCTAACTCCACACTGAAAGGCCCCAGCACAGATCGTTCAATTATTCTGGCATAGTAAAGTATCTTTATATACTTGTATTCTAGTGCATTCCTTTCAGGAAGTCCAAATACCATCTTCATATGGCATAGCCAAAATGCTTAACTGCTTCATCAGGAACACAAAGTTGTCTCCTCTGACAGGATAAATAGTGGGGGCAACATCAATGCAGTTTCCTTTGTCATAGATGTCAGTGAATACAAACAGTAAAAGAGTGCAACCAGGTCACTGGAGAGACAGAAACATCCCTCATACTGTCAAAAACCTGTTACCATCTGGCTTTAAGTACAATGAGAAACTGTTTAATCAGCAGTCAGTCCTGGATTAAATTCATTTTAAATCAGCTTTGGCTCTGATCAACAATGATGTGATCATAATACTCAGATGCACATACATTTAATGAGGCTACTGTGTTCAGGACTACAAAAGTGGCATGAACTCAAGTTTTCTTTACACACGTTAAACCTGAAAAATTCACAACAAAGTTGATGAGACCTATTGATTTCACCTGTCTACAAGACAGCTGGCAGGTCATTCACGCTTGGCATTCCGGTTTCAAAATAACAAATTAATAAAATTATCTGAGGAAGTTGATCTTATTGGAAACTGTAGTCCAATACTGCCTGCAGGAATCAAGTGTCATCCATTCATGTTGGCAACGCTTTACAGTGATTAGACTATAGTCCACCTCTGTGTCAAGTGACAGTCCTCAACACTCCGGGATTAAACACACTACTACTGGCAACGGGAAAGGGTTTTTTTGGCATGCTTTAGAGCAGTGGTTCTCAAGTGGTGGGTCGCGTAGTGGGTCACAGACCCGTTTTCAGTGGGTCGTGGGCCTTTGCCTGAGGAAGGAAATGCTGCTTAAAAAAAAAAAAAAGCGTGTTCATACTCCTTAACAGTAGATGGCGATAATGCCCTGTAATGCGAGTTGACACCCGCCACTTCACACCATAGAAAAAGACCTGCAGAGTTTGTTTACATGTGTTGAGCATGGTGAAACACAGATACAACGAAGAATATATATGAGATGGATTTTCTTATCTTGAAGACAAAGGTCAGTGAGTGGTTATTCAGCTAAAACTATATATTTTGAGTTCTTTTTTAAACTACTGCTCAGTGGTTGCACTGTTTTATTTCATGTTTGTCCATAAAAGCACTGTTGAGTCTTAAAAATGGCTGTTACTGAAATGTTCTGTTTGTTATGTCAGCTTTATGATTAATGCTTAAATAAGTGACTAGATAGTTTTAATAGGAAATTGTTATATATTCAGAAAGTGGATACTCAGCAAATGCTAAATATTTTAGTTCTTTTTTAAACTATTGCTCAGTGGTTGCGCTTTTTTATTTCATGTTTGTGCATGTTGAGTCTGTTAAAAAAGGCTGAAGTTACTGAAGTGAAGTGTTTTGGATTTAATTAAAATGCAGCTAATTGAGCATCAAAGGGAATATTTCCCACTTGAAGTCATTTTGGTTATGCCATTTTGGTTTTTGCCGTTTTGGTTCACCAATAAACTTATTTTTTTTTGTGTTGGAATTCTGTGATATTCTATTTTACTATCTCCGATTCAAACTGCAGGATCTTTTCATTCAATAAATTTGAGAAGTTGGAAATTTTCCTTGATTGGGGTCATGGCTTGTCATTAAGGATGATAGTGGGTCCTGAAACTAGACCAGTTGAGAACCACTGCTTTAGAGGGTGTACCTGCACTTAAACAACACATTCAAACATGCTAGTTTTGGGATAAAAACACAGTGAACACAGCTGTCAAACTGAATGGTTATTATTACTTTAAAGTGTAGGAACTTTACAAGTCTAAACATGAGAACAGTATTTTTGTAGAAGCCGCTTTAAAGACTTAGAAGAATAAAACTTGATAATCAAGTCAACCGTGAATCATGGGTCAGAAGAGTTCTAGTAATCTGGCATTACTTAATGGAAAGCACACTGTTTCTGGTACAGCAGGTCACAGAAGAGCACAGCCAAATAACAGTGAAAGAATGGGACTATTTCAACACACAAACAATATTCCAAATTTAAAGTGGAATAAATAACACCCATTTATCTCTTTCGGTTTATCTGTCCGATTGTTTTCATCTAACATGTTCATGTTTTGGCTAAGAAAGAACTGGTGCTTTAGGGCTGAAAAAAGAGTAGTTTGACTTTTTTTTTAATTTTAGCAGACAAAAATAAACCTCACAAAAACGTTTAACTGTTTTCACAGATATGTTCACACAGACACGCACTCACCCTGGCTGTTGGTGCACTGCTGCGAGCTTTGGCCAATAGTCGACGGGCTCTTTCGTACTCATTATTTTCAGACTCTAGTTTGACAGCAGCAAGCCAGATCTCTTCACTGTTAGGGTTAGCCTAGATTAAACAAAGGGGAAAGAAGGCACATGGGGTGATCTGAGGTAAAGGCAAGGTACACACAGGCTACTACAGTGTGTGAAATAGTGTGCTTAGGTCATAGGTTGCATGATTTCATAGATACCTGGAAAGCCAGGGCGAGGATGCTTCTGGCAGCAGGCACATCTTCAGCCAGCCACTTGGATTTGGCGCCCATCAGCCACAGGACTTCTGCTTTGGGGCAGTGAGCCACAGCTCTCTGCAGCAGGGCTTCCAAAGACTCTCTACACACAGTGGCAGTCGAGAGGAATCAACAGCATTAAGCAAAGATAATGTGATGTAATACAACAGACAGCTTTTGACAACTGTTGATTGCTATGCTTGAGGGGGGACAAAAAGAAAAAAAAAACAAAACACAAAGGTGATCACCTGGTGCCATGGTTCTTCTCAAAGTAGGCTGCTCTAAGCCAGACACTTTTTTTACTTGGGAACACCTGCAGTGCATGGGCATAGATGGCCCTGGCACACTCCAGAGCTCCATGGGCCACACACTAAAGCAAAAATAAGTAACAAAATGTATAAAAAGCTGCATCGAATTAGTACATGAATTAGTTTTTAAGCCTTCAGGGAAAAAAAAACTCACACTCTCTGCATCCTCCATCCAGGTGTGTTTGCGGTCTTCCTCCTCAATGCCAATCCCTATGACGGCCCTTATCACCGCCTGGCAAGTAGCCACACTGCCTGCTTTGTCACACTCTTCTGCATCCTGGAGGAGAAGCAGAAATATTTAGAAGGGAAAAGACTGAATGTGAAGATGAAGATCGCAAACAAATTAAGGCATGAACTGCTGGTGTCAACTTAAAGTCAAAGATTCAACAGTGCTATGAAGCAATTTACATAAAAACATTTCCCTACTTGATGTTAGAGAAAATGCATTATACAACTAAGATCAATAATCCCTGAATGAAGCTCCATTACTGATTGACCAAGTAGGTTACTTACAGTTTATAGATCATCTTTCATAAAAGATAATTAAAGCAAAGATTTTTTTCAAGGGGGGAAAGAAGGACAAGTTCTACATCACTCTTGTTAGGAAAAAAGAAGAACCAATATAAATCACAAAGCAGAATATAAGTGACATTTCACACGCCAACACTTCAAATACACATTTTGCCAGAGGTAAAAATACCAGGTTGTCAAGAGAAAATAAACAATAAAACAGGGGATTACTTCAAAAGCGCAGATTGCAAAATAAGTGAATTGAACGAAACAAAATGTGAGTCACCGTGCTGGCTTGTGTTCTGCTGTGTTCAGATGATAGAATGATAGCATGTCAATCTGCTGGCGTACAATCAAATCTGTCAAAGACACGGTACAGTTTGTACTCCTTTTAATGTTTAACAGCTCACACCATGTGTCCTTTTATTCTGATATAGTAGTCTGAGTTGAATGGGGACAAAAAAAGATCTACTGTAATTCAAACAAAAAATGCACCAGTAACAGTGATGCACTTGTCGTCAATCAGGAGTAGTCTGAATAGTCAGATGTAGTCTGTTTGACTTACATCATAACAAAATAATTATACAAAAAGGCAAGGCTGGTGTTTGTTGATTTCATTAGATGTCTTACTGTGACTACGAGTTTTCATTATCGCCTCATATGTAAGGCCATAGCTGTGTGAAGTAGAACCTCCAAGAAGTCTCCATTTAACTTTGAGAGGGATGTCATCAGGTTTAATTACTTATGTTAGAGAGATTAACTCTGCAACAGACAAGTGTTATGAAACCTGTTCTTTCCCTTTTTAAGC
The DNA here is from genome assembly GCA_018398805.1 of Hirundichthys speculiger. Classification (NCBI taxonomy): domain Eukaryota; kingdom Metazoa; phylum Chordata; class Actinopteri; order Beloniformes; family Exocoetidae; genus Hirundichthys; species Hirundichthys speculiger. Next base: position 1,594,265 of record JAGFBZ010000693.1, on the reverse strand, counting down.
TGTAAGAGAAGCCACAAAGCTAAATGAACAAACCTGTATCCACTGCTCTCTGTTAATTTCCACACCATTGGCCCGAAGAGAAGTAATGGCTCTGTCAATGATCTTGTCCACCATCTGAGTATTCCCATTAGCCTCCTCCAACTTAGCAGCAGTGATCCAGATGTGGCGATCTGTGGGAATGTTCTCTCGAGCTTTGTTCAAGACACGACGGGCATTCTCATACGTTTCTAAACGGGCCAGAGCCAGCCACAGCTTCAGAAAAAAAAACAAAAAAGCAAGATGTATATTAAGATTCATGTGAAAGGTCATTTGTTACACTGTGCTGTGTGATTACCAGTCATAATCTTTAAAGTTGAGTAGTAATATGCATGTCATGACAATATGTTCAAAACCTACCTCCACACTTGTAGGGCAACACTCCACAGCTCGGCTGAGCATGATTCTGGCATCCTCTGGTTCTTCCAGCTCCACAGCAGTCTTCCACAGCCGAACTGACTTGGATACATTCTCCAGAGCTAAATGGGCAACACAGGGCTTAGTACTGAGAATGTGAAGCCTAGTATATACCCAGCTCTGCTGAGAGTTGCACACAGACCACAATGGAAGGTAGCCCACACATCTGAGACCAGATGGAGCGTGAGACGTTATGGAATAGACACAATCTAGGGGGGGAATTTAGAATATGCTAGAATAGAATAGAATACAAGCTTTACTGTCACTGTAAAAAACACAACAACTTTGTGCATGCCCCTCCCAAATGGTGCCTCAAAACAAATTCACATACAACAAAAACGCAAACAACGCTTCGCATCAGTTACCAAATTATTAACAACAAGGACAGGGGAAAGTGAACTAACATAAATATAAAATCAAGATTACAGTATTGCCTTGGCCACAGTATCACATTTCTGAATTAATAAGAGGTCCTTATGTTATGGATTGAGAAAGGCTGGCCCTGGAAAAGCAAGATCTGTGTAGAGGAGGAATGTGATTTTATTGACCTGTATCACTTTTCTAAGAGTAAAGGTCAAATAGGTAATGGCCAGGGTGAGAAGAGTCGCTTGGTGTCTTCAATGTCCTGCAGTGAGGGAGAAGGCTGCTGGAGACCCTCTGTGGTGTAAATGACCCTCAGTTAGGATTGGGCGATTAACCAAAAATGAATCGAAATAGACATTGAAATCCTATAATTGACATTATCCTGTTAATCTCAATCATTTCAATTTTTTTTATTCTGTTATTACTTTAAAACCGTATATCTCCACAGACACATTACTCTTTTTAAAATCACAAATAAACCCACTCTTTAATTAGAAAAATATTCCAACTTTAAAAGCTGAATATATTTACACCAAAAGCTTTGTCAGTGATGTACGAGGGCAAAAAAAGACCCCACAAAACAAAAAACTTAAATAATTGCCCATTAATTGGAATAAACGTAAAATGTTAAATGTAAATGTAATATTCTCAGCACCAAGTAATATTTGCAGCACCAAGTAGCCTTCATTCACAGCAGTTGTAAAATATTTGAGGATGCAAAGGGCAATACAAATAAAAAAGAGCACTAGAAATAAGAGGTTGTACCTGACATTTTTGCAAAACTGGAAACAAAACACCACATCATGTGTTATCACTGGGAAAACAGGTTTGCATGATTTTATCAGTTTCTCACATTGTTGTAAGAGAGTACAAAGCCATATTAATTGATCTAACACACAGTTCGCCAGCATACATGTATGTATATACTAGGGCTGAACGATTTTGAAAAATAATCTAATTGCGATTTTTTTTCCTCAAAATTGCGATTGCGATTTAATATGCGATTATTTTTAAGGTCCTCTTCTCATGTATTTTTAAACACTGTCATAATAAACGATATCAGATTTATTTAAAGTGCAGATTACAACAATAAAGCAAACAAATCTGTGGCTTTACCTCTTCAACATCTAACTTTTCACGTTTCATGAAACATGTGTAACATTTATGTAAACATGTGGACTGCACTTCTTAAACACTGTCTGAGATTGACAGGACAGTGTATAAATAAATAAATAAAATATACAGATATAGAAAAAATAAAGCTTACTGATCTCCAGTCAGTAACATCACACAGGAAAATAAAGAAGAACAAATATCTGCTCTAACCAATTGGACATTTTCAAAAAAAAACTTTTTGAACACTAATAGAAATATTATATTTACTCAGTAACAGCAGCACACAACATACTGAAGTGCAAATGAGTATGGCACTGTTAGCCAGAAAGATTCTTCTGTATAGAGCTCAGCTCACAGATTTTTTGCAAGGAAAAGGGGGGGGGGGGGGCTCGAGTTGTCTCGCGCGGCGGGCGGGGTGTTTGTGGCTGTGCACTGTGCCCGACAGAGAGAGAGAGAGAGAGAAGCGCGGCTCGCGAGGCAAACCTAGCGGTTTGAGTGCGCGTGAGTCTCTAAATCACCAGAAAAAGTCGCTAGATTTGTCGCTAGTCGCTTTTTACAAATTAAGTCGCTAGGGGGGTCTGGAAAGTCGCTAAGTTGGCAACACTGCTTGCCCTGTCTGCTCTGCTCAGCTCAGCTGGGCTCACTCGCAAGTCACGTGACGTCGCCAGATCACGTGACAAGTAATATCGCGGCCTTTGCGGTTAGAAAATCTCGTTTTATGATATCGCGAGATTATCGCAAATGCAATTAATCGTTCAGCCCTAGTATATACTGACACCTTTTTGCATTTCATGTTTATCTGCTTATGTTAGTCTAATTGTCTATTAGTTAGTAGACATCACAATCTTGATTCAAGTGTTTGTTCATGTTAATACTTGTTGATAAACATATTATAATAAGAGGTGTTGTTTGTGGTCATTTCACACAGGTTTGTAACATTTGCTGTTTGAAGAGGCCTGCGCTCGGACTCACTCCTCCTCCGTTGCTCTATAGCGCCACCCTTGGTCACAGGCTGACACACAGAACAACAGCCATTTAGGGACTGATTGTGCCGTATAGTCTTTGTTTTCCTGATTATCAGGTGGTGCCTCGTTTTAATTGATTAATTTTGTTAATACATTTCTTGTTATTAACCATTTCTTAAGACAGTTGGTAATAACCCCTTTATAACTAAATGAGCACTTTATGTGCACAACAGGGGGAGAGAAGAGGATGCAGATGATGGGATTAGATGTAGGTGGATGATTCACTGAAGGACAAGACGACAACACAAACTCTTGAATCGCAGATTTGAAAAATATAAAATAAAATCAAATAAAAAGCAGATAGAGTGTGGAAATGGAAAACTACATGTTTCTAACATGCAGTCCCTTGATGCCAAACCAAGTTCTTTTCAAAAATAAATCAAACAGCGGTCGGTATGACTCTCAGAAAACTGATTACCAAAGATGGAGAAATTTATAATGCAACAAATGTAGCAAGAATGGTTTAAATAATGAGTCGTGACGTTGGACCCGAAAATATTAAACCGGATCTGCACGTATCTCAAAAATGACCCCCAGGATGGCAAAAAACTCTGAAATCAGCGAATCCGCGGAGAATTGACACCCCTGAATTATACCGATGGCATGTCATGTGTTGGGCTGTTTTAGTTTTTTCTACTTAAACATGAACTGATCCCTTATCTCTGCTAACGTCATTCATGTAGCTAACGCTAAGAGACACCAGCTAATGCTACGAGGCGGATGGTAAAGTTACCTCGTAGTTAGGCTACTAATTAATAATTAGCCTACACACGGGGGTCTTGGCCGGGGACACTTTCATGTTGAAAGGGGCAATGAAATGTGGCCTATAATGATCATGTTAACAGTTACTTAGCCTATTTCATTAACTAACTTAACGTTGCTTGTGGCAAGAGGGAAAAACTCTTGTGATGCTGCTGGTCCGGTCAGTTTTGGCGATGAGGTGCGGTGATGTGGTAAAGAGTAAAGTGGGGGAGGGACCAAAATGTGAGCTGAGCTCAGCGTGCTCTGCTGGACAAAATAAATAATTACACCAGCACTTTATTATTTGTCACACATTTTTTTTTCTATCAGTGAGACATTTCACAGATACGATAGAACCTCCGATAGAACAGGAGCCGTTCTATCGGGCCCCGATATATCGGTGAACGATAATCGGTCGGACACTATAAGAGACTTTTATTTTTTATCAACAAAATTGCATCATCATATTTAAGCAAAGCATTGGTCGTTTGCTTATGCACAGGTCTCTTAAGGGCCCTGTCCCAGCATTTCAGTTAGGTTGAGGTCTAGACTTTGAACATGCGATTCCAAAGCCTTGTTCTTTTATTTAATTATTTTTTTCCCAGCCATCCCCATTTAGATTTGCTGGTGTGCTTCGTATCCTGGTCCTGTTGCATGATTCAGTTTTATTTGTTTTTTATTATTTTCTTAATATACAACCCCAATTCCAACTGGTGGATCCAGTTTTGACCATTGGCTTTGTCCCTTGAACACAGACACATTCTCTGAATCTTTTGATGATATTATGTACTATAAATGGGGAGATTTTCAAAGTCTTTACAATTTTATGTTGAGGAGCATTTTTCTGAAATAAATGCAGGTTGTAGCAGATAGGTAAACCTCCCTATCATTACTTATTAAGATTCCCTCTTCTTACAATGGAATATTATTACCGAGCAGATGTTGTGACTGCAGCTTGTCCCTAAAATCAGCATACAACATTAATTAGAGTTTATCATCCCTCAACAGGCACATTGTAAAAAAACTCCTAGGGCATAGTGCCTAACAAAACAGTAAAGTGGGAGGTTTCCACAGCTCTGTTATTAATATGATGACACAATCGATTTTGTAAAACTCACACACAAAATGAATTTCTTACAACAGTGTATGCCTTTCTGTTGATGTCACAGCATGCACTTCAAACTATTGCTGTATGAAATGTGAAATTACTGCCAGATCTCGTATATGTCACCACAAAGTTTTACACACTACCACAGGAGAGATAAATCAGGCATGACTGCCACACATTTAGTTGCTGTCAGATTAATGGGAATTTTGCGCATGTCTGAGAGTAGTTTTAGTAATGTATTAGTAGCAGATCTTGATGGTGTCGGGTCAGATAAGAGTGTTATGCATGTCATGAATGAAACAAGAGAAGAGGCATTTCAACATGTAGAGGCAGCGAGAGCTCTTCCTTGGAGGAAGCAACCATCCATCTCTGTCAGTAGAGTATGCAGCTGGGAAATACTGATGTGTTTGCCTGTGAGTGCATGTGTATATTGGGGCATTGACATTATGGTTAAATACAGTGCCAGAAACAGCTGCCAAATGTAGCCTTGATGAAATCTTTTATGCAATCTTAGTGTGGAGGAACTGAGGAGGTCTGTTTGAGGGCTTTTATGAGACAATCAAGACACTGAGACTGGACTTGAACTTTGGCTTTGCACAAACTACTATCTTTTTTTTTTGGCAGGAGAATCACACTCCTACACACATGCACTGCTGGGAAGGCACAAACTTCAACTCAACATGACAGCAACATGTCCTTTCGAAACTGCCTCACAATCTGACAATGAATGTGGACAAAAAAAACAACACCACTCAAATCACAGGAACTCTATTTAGTCAGAAACTGATATTTAGCAGTCTTACCCTTCCTGAGGACCCGTTTCTTAGCTCTGATGTCCGTCTCCAACTCAGCAGCTCTGATGTAGATGCGGACGGACTGCGGCAGGTGACGGACGGCCTGGGCTACCACGGCTTTAGCAGTATCACCAGGCTGGAGCCTGGCTGCTTCCAGCCACACATCCTCACTCTGGTTAAAAGACAGAACAAAAAAAACTGCCAAATGTGCTTATTTCAACAGGGTGCAAAGACAACATAATTAGACTTGGAGAATCATATCCTGTCATTTAATTAAATAACTGGTGATCCAAACTAAAATCCTGATGCTGTCATATTATTAGGAATGCTAAAATACATAATCAGGTAAAAGTTTAATGTGAGTACAGTGGCTTAATCCCCAAACAGATTTAATCTTCTACTCATCATCCTTTACCTTTGGACACATCTCTGTGCCTTTCATGATCAGATTCCTGGCCACCTGCAGTTTGCCAGTCACCTCCTCTAGCCTGGCAGAAGCAATCCAAGCAGGAGGATGATGGGGGTTGGTTTCCCTCACAGATTTCAGCAGCAGGCGGGCCTTCTTGATGTCACTGAATTCACAAAGACAGGCAAGAATCGTCAGAAAACATACCTTTTACCTAAATATATCTAACGTTACCAGCTTGTCTATACCTGATGTCTCCTCCATAAGTGGGGATCATTGAGTTGAGATCTGTCAGGTAACCTTTTGGATCCACCACTGTCTGTCCACTAACTGAGTCAGACACCTGAGGAGAGGGAATAAGAGATATAGAAATATAACACACACATAAAACTATTGCACAGTACGCACAATAAAACAAGAAAAAGGGAAAGTAACTCAGGTTTATGCTAAGGTTACCTGACTTAGCCTCATATCCATGAGAGTGTTTCTGGCTTGACCGATTTTCCTCATATCCAATTCTCCAGTTCCAGGTGTCATCAGACCAGGGGTCATGCTTCCTGGGTAAGGCGTGTTCAGGCCTCCCAGCTAGTGTAGACAGGAGACAAGGATAACTGAGAGGAGCAATTTAGTTCCTGTAAAAATTTTGTTGCAGCACGTTTGAAGATCACATGACACTTTTCTCATCATTGTAAATGATATGTGTGAAAATTTTTAATATCTATGTAGTGGAAATAATTCACAGTGGCAATATAAGAGAAAAGCTAAAAACGTTTTGATCAACACAGTGCGTCTCGATTGGTTTTTGCACCCCATTCACATGCACCAGCTCGACCGGCCACAGCTGCATTATATCAACCAACTACGGCTCATGTGATCACTTTCAACATCAACAGGTGTCTGTTGTCAAGCGATCACGTGGCTGCGTAACAATGAATGTGGCAAACTGCATTAACTGTGCCGTTGCCATGTTATGCTTCTTTCCAGTGAGCTATTCTGACTCCTGCTGGGGCAAGCTGAGACTGCATATGATGTTTAGTGACAATGTAGCTGCATCAATACTGACCCCTTGCAAAGGGTCAACACTCGTATGGTTTTCTCCACTCTGGAGGTGTTTGGAGAAAAAGCTGTCAGGCACAGGGGTGAGCTTCTCATAGCGGGGATTTCTCTGTCGTTTGTTACGAGCGTCTCCAACTTCAGGGATGCTCAGCCACTCCTCCTCAGACACCTCTGCCAACTTCCTCTGTGAAGATATGGGGATAAAAAAAAGGTTCATAACAGATCTGAATCAACTTCATTTCAGCAGCTTCAACAACCCAAGTCTCCAAGCTTTGTCAATGCAGAATGTGTATTTTGTTTTGTATTTGCTGACAATGTAGGTTAACCACAATGTGAAAGTCCAAAGCACCAACGGATGTGTTTATAAAACATTAAAATAATCATAAAGCATAAAATTATGCTGCGATTGTCTTTACACACAAAATATAATCTGTCTGATTATGGAATACACTCAAATCAAGAAATGAACTTTTAAAGGAAAAAAAAAGACCCAGCTGCGATATTTCATGTATATAAATCCTGAAAGACCCAAACTGCAATGCTACCTAATAGAAGCCAGTAAAAGACAACTGTCCCTATCCTAAACTCACCTCTTAACATCATGAGCCACATTTAGAAATCTCATACAGGTTGTTCCACATCATGTTGCTAGTTTAACCTGAGTATTTCTGTTCACACAATACGTGACGGGTTACATAACCCTGAAATCCATTGCCTCAAGTAGATATTGACATGCAAAGCAGCTTTGTCAAATACACAATTCAACTGCAGTGTCACCTGTTGTCCTAAATTTGAGAAAATTTGGAATTCAAATTAGGGATCCACATGGTTACCCGTTTAACCGTTAACCGATAACAGTAACTCTAACCAATTAATACTAACGGTCAATTTTGTTTTTAAGCTACGTAATTCAATCAACTCATGGGGGCGTGTCGACAGGTGCAACACATGCCATCACATGTGCTTTCCATCACAGCCCACTTTACAGCGAAGATGAAGAGAGCAAAAAGGAGTTCTGTGTGGGACAGTTTCGACCGGAAAGTGGAGGAGGTTATTTGCAAATTATCCGGTACAGCACTGAAATACTCCAGCAGTACGAGTACAATGCAGTACCACTTAAGAAACAAGCATCCAGCATCAGACGACGGAGGACCATCGCAGCGAACTTTGCCCTCCATGATGGCCGGCAGAAAGCGTGACGCGTGAGAAGATAACGGAAAAAATCTGTTATCTGGTTTTTTTTTTGCCCATCAGTGTGGTCAGTGGTGAAGGGCTCCAGGAGCTAATGGACTATATCGAGCCTAGTTACCAACTTCCATCAAGACCGACCATTACCTGACGATTAGAGGCTTGTTTTGAGGAGAGGAAAAAGGAACTGAAAACGCGACTTGCAAGTACTAAGTTCGTGACCATTACAACGGACTGCTGGACCGCACTCACAACAGAGAGCTACGTGACAATTACATGTCACTATATCGATGAGTACTGGAAAGTTAATTCTGCCGTCCTGTTAACGCAGAGCATGCTGGGTAGACACACAGCTGATAACCTCACAGCTAAACTGGTTGATGCAGTGGAGACGTGGGGACTTGGTGGGAAAGTGACTGCATGCGTCCACGACAACGCACGCAACATCGTGGCAGCCAACTCTCCCGGGCGGGTCAGCTGGGTCGGAATGGTGGGACGTTTGTGTGTCGGAATAGCGGTATTTACGGGATGGTGATGTGTCTAAATGGTGGTATGTCGGAATGGCAGCATGGAAGGGCATTTAAATCTTACTGGTTAACGATTATTAATCGTTAAAGGGTCGTCGGGTTAACAGTCATAAAAAAGTCCAAAATGTGCATCCCTAGTTACAAATTGTTGAGTCTACGGGTGAGGTTTTATTTTTTCTTCCCATGGAGTAAAGGGTGTTAAAGAAGTACAGAAGTTTGGTACACAAATTTTATACCTTCAGGTCAGAGAACTGCTGCTGGATCTTGGGTCGCTCCATACGGTACTTCTCAATTTCTTCCTTTTCCCGCAATTCCCTAAAAAGAGACAAACAGCAGTCGATGTCAGATCTCAGATACACGTGTTATATTAAACCCAAATCATCGAGATATGAATACACTGTGCAGAACTTGGGTAGGTGGGAATTACTTAATTTTCATCTTGTCAAGTGAAAAAGTAGAGCTGTTTTATTTATAACCTTCTTTCTTTGCGTCTTTCATCCATCCTTTTGTCCAGGGCTGCATATATAGCATCTGCTTCTTCATCGTCTTTCTCATAGGGCCCACTGGAAAACAAGCTACCTGCATAACCATTAAACTAAACGAAAAAAAAATAATGCCCCCAAAAAAGGAAGAAAAAGAATAGAAAGTATCATTAAAGATACACCCTCATGTTATAAGAATGATTTCAGTCAAGTCATCTTTGAATTGAAGCTGAATTGGGGAAAAAAGTATATATACAGTCATGGAAAAAATTATTAGACCACCCTTGTTTTCTTCAGTTTCTTGTTCATTTTAATGCCTGGTACAACTAAAGGTACATTTGTTTGGACAAACATAACGATAACCACAGAGATTGCTCATAAGAGTTTTATTTAAGAGCTGATATCTTACCATTTTCCATGGTTTTCTTGATTATAACCTAAATCACTTAAGTTTTTACATCAATAGCTATGGCGTTGTACTGCCAAAAACACTGCTTTTATGCATTCAGTGTTTTCTTTTCTGTCTGTTTTAGTCACATGATGACGTTTAGTGGTACCAGGTATTAAAATGAACAAGAAAGTGAAGAAAAATGGTGGTCTAATAATTTTTTCCATGACTGATATATATATATATATATATATATATATATATATATATATATATATATATATATATATATATATATATATATATACAGGGCTTGACACTTACAACCGGCCCAACCGGCCAAATGCTGGTAAAATTTGGCTGTGGCTAGTAACAATTTCTGTCTCACAAGCAACGTTGGCTGGTAACTTATTCTTTGATATGACACATCACAATAGTTGTACCAATTATTTGTATTTAAAATGTAAATGCAAGAATATTGTGAAGAAGAAAAAAACTGACAGCAAAACTGTGGCTAGCATAAAGACTAAATGGCTAATAACTGAGGAAAAACACTAGCCGCAGTGGCTGGTGAGCCAAAAAGTTAGCGTCGAGCCCTGTATATATATATATATATATAAATTAGAGATGGAAACAATATAATAATGGAAACCTCATCATAATTGGTGTCATTCAGATCTTCATCATCATCATCTTGATTCTTTTTCATTTGGTCCCCAACTGTCCTTTTCCCAGGGGGTGCATGTCGATCATCCACTGGATCATTGGCATCACGAGCAGGACCAATATCAGATCGGGTAGTGAAACCAGTAGCACTAAAATGCAAAAAATAAAAATAAAATAAAACAGAAAAATTCAGAGACTACTTAAACAAACTGTGCAAAGAGCATCGACATACTTTTAAATTTTAGCACAAAAATACATGAAAAACTTAAGTGTGGGTGATTTAGATGGATCTGAAGAGTGCCTTTATGTCTCTTACTTTTATCATAGTGGATTGTTAAAAACATCTTATCAAGCCACTCAGTAATTATTTAACTGATTACTTCCAATTTAATAGTGTACCTACCACGGCTGAGAGGAAAAGGAGCGCAATGAGCTCACAGATTTAACAAAAAACCAGTAGAGTTGTCAGTTTCAGCAGTTTCCAATAACATTCAAAATTTAATATTTCTTGCAATACTAAAATAAATCACTGATTTGTCAAAAATAATTAACATTTTAATAAACTATACTCTTTTCAAAACGCTAACTAGTTTCACTTCACAGGCAACTATCTTTCACAGATGGAGCCAATGAGGAGTTATCTATGATTTAATGCAATGGCATTAATAGTCCTTATATGTCTAATCTTTATGGTGCACTTGGTCATAATTAATGGTTAGTCTGCGTTTTATTGAAATATCTGCTCTAGAGTGGACTACAAACATAGAAAAACACATAAATGAACTGGCTAGCAGGTTAGCTCACCCTCTGCCCAGACCGGGGACGTATCCGAGCGGAGCGGGCATCCCCAGAAACGGCTTCTTCTTTTTCCCCATAAGCGGCGAGGCAAGGGGCATTATCGGAGCCCCACCACCGGCTCCGGCCGCCCCGGCGCCTCCCGCAGATGTCTTGGAGACAATTTTAGTCGTTTGTTTCCCTGCAGTGGTAGCCATCGTTGCTCCAACGACGAGGACACTCACTGGCGGATGAACAACAGCCACACTTCCGCTCCCAGAAAAACGGTCCTCCTCGAAATGTCTCACAGCGCCCCCATGGGGCAGGCGGATTACTTTTGATTTTCACTTAAAGTAATCTGGTTTCTTAAATTGAATGGTGTGAATGTAACATGATAAATCTCCACATTTGGGTTGTGAATGTTCGATCTGAATTCTATCTTCGGAATGTTTCTCACGTTCAATGCCGAGCTGAGTGTTTTTTACAAAAGGCACAAGAGGGCGCCAAATCCCCAACAATAGTCTTCTTAAACTGAGACGCTGTGTAAATGTAAATTGAACTCCAATTCCAAAATCCAATTATTTCACAATCACAGAAACTCCCGGGTCTAAAATCTTTCTGCTGAATACCTTAAACAGGCACAGACCAAGTAACCCAACTGGCTGTATTTTATAAAAGGTAAGTAAAAAAAAAAAAATTCACAAAGTGAAATTACAATGCATTTGGGTACATATGGAACACAGAAATATTCAAAAATTCAAAGAATCCAGAGAAACACCTCATCAGAATATACAAGATTAGGTAAATAAGACAGAGAGGCTGTGATCTTCTCAACAGAACTGCATTTACAGCAAACACGGTTCTAGTACAAATCACTGCTTTGGAACACTTATGAAAACCATGATACAAATTCAAACTCTACTATAACATTGGAAAGCACGTGAATACCTGCTAGATGCAGGAATGGTTCTATCTCTGTTTGCTTCATCTTATTTCAGATGAACAGGAAAAACTAAAAATTGTCCTGTGATCTCCAGTGCTTCATCCATCTATTAACCTTAGCTGATCTGCGTTCAGGTAGCAGTCTAAGCAGGGAGACTCTGATCTCCTTGTCTCCAGCCACCTCCTCAAGTTCCTCTGGGGTGGGGATACCGAGGTATTCCCAGGCCTGCTGAGAAATATAATCCCTCCAACATGTCCTGGATTTGTCCTTTCTCCTAGCTAGACATGCCTGAAACACATCCTCAGACAGGCATCTCAGAGGCATCCTAACCAGATGCCCAAACCACCTTAACTGGCGCCTCTTGATGTGGAGGGACAGTGACCCCACTTTGAGTCCTTTTGGATCACTGAACTTCTCACTCTATCTCTATTTATAGCTATACTTACAGAGAGAGAGAAGCCCTGTGATTTCATGAAAAAAAAAAAAAACAGTATTGGCGCAGTGCACATTAAATGGGTAGTTAGCACAAATACGAATGCACTATTATTGCAAAATGATGTAAGCAGGTCCTTGGAGGAAGAAATGTTGCCAGACACTGAATATTCTTTCCATGGAAGACTTTTACTTTGTAAACTCAATGGCAAGCCTCATTTTGAACTGATCGCAACACTGTAGCTCTGTGCTGTAATGGGATGACTACTGCCTGTCTTGACCCTAAACCTCAAAGTTTTCTTTAACATTTTTTCGTGTTTACATCATATTCAGTAAATGAAAATATATTATGGAAAAAAAACAATGAAATATCATATTTTATCCCCTTAGTTAAACAATTTCATACTTCATAGTGGTTAGTCTAGTCTCACATCTCCTTTTTCCTTTTTATTGAAAAAAAAATGTTCTGTTTTATGCACGGTTCCTTTACAAAAGGAGAGAAGATAATGACATCAGCATGTGAACCCAGTCAGGGAACAAATGATGCAACTGACGTTTGTTCAATAAAATAATTAAACTCCAAATTTTGCCACATTAAAAGAAACCTTTCTATTTTTTATTACCTCTGTGCTTGAACAGGGCTTCTAGGACATGTACTTAACAGTAATCTTTATACACTGTGGACCTCATTTATAAACTGGACTTCCAAGGCCATTTTCTTCAAAAGGTTATATACATGGATAAAGTTAAATGAGCTATAAATTTCAAGTGACTTCAATGTATTCCTGTAATGCACGTGTTAAGATTGTTAGAGTGTAACAAAAACCATCCATTATATCCATGCTATAGTCAAACATGAGACGTGAGAGTGCAATAAGTAATTGCAGACTAACATGACATTTCTGGGTTTCATTCTGTGAGATGAAGTGAGGCCATACATCAATTAGTTTCAATCACATTAACTTCACTCATCCTCAGTCTGTGCTTTGGCTACGGCCTTTTCTTTTTTTTTCTTCTTCTTTTTCTTCTTCTTTTTTTCATCTCCATCCCCTGAAGGGCAGGCATTATTTTACTCCTGGGAGAAGGTTTTATGATGAAAATGGACTGTCAGAGGCATTACAAGATATATAGCTCACACATTCAGGGACCTATTTAAACATGAAGATTAGCTAAGACCCGATTTCATCTCACTATTTCACTTGATTCTATTATTATGTTGATTTGAATAATGACTTCATTTTGACTTGAATGAGTGTTTGTTGAGTGTTCAGTTGTGTGCAGCTGGAACTGTTGTATCATTAAGACACACACACACTCAATACATGTGGAATTTTTGTTGTATAGCTGAACCGTATAGAACTGGTCAAGGTCAGTCTGAGCTGTGATGAATAATTCATTATTAACGTTGGCCAAAATTAACAGTGAAATTTCTATCAGAGCCTGATGCAAGAACATACGTTGACCCTTCATTAATTTGCACATAAATCATTTTATTAATCTCTGCTGTAATATTAGTAGTCACAAAAACTGATTAAAAAAAATAGGTTTTCATTTTACATAAACCATGTTTTAATAGAAAAAAGGTGTTTTCATATGCACAGTTCAGCAGGAGCCCACCAACTTCCATCACACAGGCAGGCACATACCTATTTGAATCTGCAGTTTTGATGCAGTGGCAGGAGAAGATAACGGATATCTGCTGGGGGGTAGTGAAGGCTGACTGAGCAGTTGTGGTCTCGCCAGAGATCATACTATCATCATTTCCTCTGATGTACTGCCATAAACGTTTGGCAGTGCTTGCTGTAAATGCAGTTGTGAGCTGGAAACCAACTAGAATTAATAAGCCAAAAAAAATTTTTTTTTTCAAGTTTACCTGCTTCATAGACCATTTGGCATAATGACACAGAAGCCTAAAAGGCCTTAATATAACCTTTATATTTAATCTGCACCGACATTTCATTTTCTGTTCTACTTACCATATACAGTAGGTCATAACAGACATTTTGTATTTGATTGGCATGCATGCTTTCTGTTGTGCTGAAGGCAAGAGAATATATATATATATATATATATATATATATATATATATATATATATATATATATATAGCCATTACTGTGATTTGTAAATGAGAACAAAGGTGAAGGGTAATCAAAAAGCCCATTTTCTTTCAGAAATATGAATCAATTCATTTGTATAAAGAAGCATGGAGAAAGAGAAGAAGATTCACAAAATAACACTTCACATTTATTAAAAAATATTTCAATTTGTGATAGAATGATAAACAGATCCACTAGAAAATATGCGATTGGTCAAAAAGAAACATGCGATAAACAAATTCTGTCACAGCTGAGGTGATGAGATTATGACCAAAGCAGCACATACATGCAAGCATGCCGCAATCTGGGTGCTCATCCATTCATATTTGTGCCAGTTTGCATGGATGCATTACAGCACTAAGTCAGTTTATTCACTGAAAAAGACTGAAAATGGAGCGGAGGACAAGTGGATTATCTGTCCTCCATGTTACAGCAGATGTCTATAGTTTGATATGGACGTAGATGTATAGCAGACTACAAGAAGACACCACAAAATAAAAAGTGAAATATCACATCATGTCCCATTTACTGTGAACTACTGAGCGAAAGATGCTTTTTGCAAGTGAGAGGCACTGGAGGAGATATGTCAAGAAGACAGGTTTATTGATATACTCAGAGCATCGTCTCCAAACACACCTACACACACAAGGAGACAAAGACACATCACTCCCTCTGCCTGGGCTGTATTATGAGTTAAATTTAGCTCATTATATTCAACAATAAAGCACAGGGGGAAAAAAATCACAAATTAGGACATGGACATTATCATTTTTCAAAATTACGCTCACATGCTAAATTCAATTATAGCTCTTTAACTCAAAGCAGCTCACTTGCACAGCGCCATGACTACATACATATGAATTAATGATTTATTTAGTGCTGCATACCAACTGTGTATTAATCTGGAACAAAGAGACGTGTCCTTGTGAAAGGACAACATTTAATTTCCATTAGGGCCTTCCTTCAGAAGCAGCCGTTCAGAGTCATTTTGGGCAACAGATGTTTAAGTGGAATTTTATTGATCCCCAAGCTCGGTGCAACAACAAAGCTTTGAATAACCACGACTGATAATTAGTGGATGTTTTCTGAAATACTGTGCAAAAAATTAATTCAATAAAAATAAAACTAATTCAATTTTGTATTGTGAATACTAATGTTTTCATGAATGTAAGGAATGAGACATATTTGCATTGTTGATCAATAAAAATGAATAATAAAGCTGAATGCTGTGCAGAAAAGAAACCCTTGTCACTCATCTTATTTAAATCCCTCAACAGTACTTTATTATTGACTAAAACTCATCTGTTCTCCTCAAAATGTAATTTTTATTTATTTCTTTACCACAGGAAAAATAAATGAAAAATCTTACGTATGCACATTGGCAATGGTATGACATCTTTTCCCAAAAATTAGAGATTAGGAATCTATCCAGAATCTGATCCTGTCAGATGGATGGAACAAATAATGGTTTGATATATAGCCTGGTCAGCCACGCTATTCTTTTTTCCTCTTTGACACAAAGAATTAGTCTGATCCTTCTGGATTTGACTTTGATTTCCTGGAGTCAGTAGAAAAGGGCATAGAGGAAGCTGCCGCTGGATACCAGTTAGAGAAATGAACCATGTGATACAAACAGAGTGACAATTAAACTAATTTAGTTAGGCTCCAGCAGATCTCCGTGACCCTGCAGAGGATTAAAAGGGCATAGACAAGGATGGAATATATTGATCCAAGGTGTTATTAGGAATTCTGCAGCCATCTTGGTTGTTTTGAATAGTGGCTCCTGGAAGCTTCCAGTATCGCATAAGGATGATTGGTACATTCTGTACTGGTGGAGATGGAAGGGGTACAAGACCCAATGTGAATGGGCGAGGCTGGCCAGGTTGCATAATGAATATTCTGATTGACTTTATCAGCTGCTAACAGGATTCTAATATTAGCTAAACCTTGATTTCAGCACTGAGAAGTTTTGTGAATCATGATCGAATAACTCGAATGCACTGAATGTCAGACTCGTAGGCATTTCACACTAGAAACAGCATCTTCTCTGCTGCTCTACATTTTCAACAGCACACAAACTGCTGGTATTGGCCTGGAAGATTTGGTGACCTGGTCTTGGCAAAACCTAGTTTTTGTTGAGTCAAACTTGAAAACTAACTGTTGGAAAATTCAACACTGAAGATCTGCATGCTCTCTGATCTTTAGATTGGACATGGCAATTTCTCAAAATCAACTGAAGCTCACTGTTTTAGCATCTTTGGTTTAAGACATATAAGCAAACAGAATCTAATATTAAATATGTCACGACAGCATAAACACAACATAATAGGCTTACCGTATTTGCAACCACTGCCAAATACACTAAGTAGTTTCTCCATGTGTGTGCTAACTTTTCCTAGTACCTTGTTGGCTTCTTTTTGGTTTAATTTATCCTTACATTACATGAAAATTACCTTCAAAGCACCACCTCCAATTCAAAATTGGATCCTTAAGTCTTTTATATTGATCACAGGGCTTTCTCACCTTGTCTTAATGTGACAGGTTGTCCATTTTAGATTTAAAGCAGAAATCATAAAAGCATTGATGGCATATATTGGGCTTTATACTTGTAATGCATGAAAGCCATTATTGTTGAGGATGACCATAGAGAAGTAATGAGAGAGGATGTGGAAGGCTGCACTAGATTTCCTCTTCCTATTTGTTTCAGCCTAAAATCTTACAGTGAACCAGGGAGAAACTAGCTGAGATTTTTCCTGATTCTGACCCCTCTTGCCCCCAGTGAAGAAGTCAATCAGCACTCACCTCACTGCTTGCTAGATGTCTAATTCTACTCCTCTGGAAGGAACAAACACCACCAATGTTCAGCTGATGGATTAGAGACATAATTTTGTTCTTTAAACTGGAAAAAAAAGAAATACACACTGAAAGGTTCCATTCAAAACTTTGAGAGAACTTGGACCCCCTTCTTGAAATCAATAAGAGCTTATAAATCTCATTGTAAACAAATTAGATGGCACCCCCCCCCCCTTTCCTTTTCTTCCCCTTCTGTTTATTTACTTATTCTCTATGCATGTGTGGGTTATTTCTATGCATTACAGTGGGTGGCTGCTTTAATTGATACATTTCCATGCTAATACACTAATTCTATGCTTCTGTAAAGTCCTTGATGTTTGTAATTGTATTGGTCTTTACAGAAAACCATTAAAATCTGTTTATAAAAACAGATTCATAAAAACCATTATTGTATGGACATGCTACAAAGATTATATATATAATCCTTAATTACGAGAGAAAACCTTAAAGAAAGAAACTCCCCTCAGGTGAATTTTGGCTTCAACTTTGTGGAATATTAGCTCCATAAACAAATCATCCAGTTCTCTATATGAGCTGAGAGGTGCATTGCATAAAGCTTAAATCTGCCACATTGTGTAAGAGTTTTCAACAAATGTCAGAGCAGAAGATTCAGGCGTAGGGACCAAGATGGGAAGTTAATGAGCCAAAACAAAGGACAAGGTAGAAAGAAAGCCCAGGGACATGCAGTTAAGGTCAAAATTATTAGCCCTCAAGGAACTATTGAACATTTCCACAAAAGACTGTCCAGAGATTTCATAATTTTAATATTTTACATACTGAAGCATTCCCCACTGTTAAGGTTCCTGTTGGGTTCACTTATGAGTGTAAGAACGATATATTTAGGTTTTCTTATACGACATGTGGAAAAGATTGAAGTGATCAAAATTATTACATCCCTGGACACCCCTAAACACCTTTACAGTTTTCTGGTACACAAATGTTGGGGATAATTCAAGAAATGTGAGCCTAAAAAATGTGCAGTTTATGTTTGCTTTGCTGCAATCTTTACTTTCCGCTTGATGCCACAGCATCCTTCAGCTGTCATGTCTGTTTTTAAGTAGTTTTACTTACTTTGACAGAAGAAAGGGAGCGTGTTAATCCCACTTGCAGTGGTTTGGTAAGTGGTTTTCATTGTTTTCAAATCATACGGATGACAGCTAACCTGATGCGTAGCTGATTTTTTTTCTTTGCTGATGGCTGAGCAGATAAGCTGTTCTCCTGACTTGATGTCAGACTGAAAAAAATATAGGTTATTTAGACAGTGAATCACATCATAGGACTACTGTATATTGTTTGCTATCATTCCATTTTTTCTTTCCAGAGAGGAGAGGAGATCAGGGGACACTTTCATGTTCTCTGTTAAGTGATTGAGTGAAAGAGACGAGGAGAGATGAGTGGGACATGAAAAGACTGAGCATCCAGCCATTTCTCAGGATTATGAAGCTTTTCTCCTATCAGACAAATCTATCCGTACCCAACACATTAAGGTGTTTTTCTTGTCTTGTCACTACAGGCCCAAAAATTTGATTGTCTGTGATTCACAGATGCGCTCCCATCAGATACTGAAAGACAGTGTGCGCAATAAATACAGGGAGAATTGTTTTTTTTTTTCTTTTTTTTTTTTAAAGAGGGATATATTATGACAAAAAATACATTATCTGTGCTTTGAAGCATTTATTTGAGAGTTTAAAGTCACTACCAACTCAAAAACTCTGACATAACACAATCCTTTCATTTCAAATGGGGGGAACAGTAATTGAACATTTCTTTCATAGAGCCATTATTCACCTTCCCATCTTTATTTCCACTCAGATTTACATCCGTACTTGGGTGCAGGAAGTACAAGGCTTTAATGCTGGCTTGAAAGAGGTTCACACTGTAAAAGAGTAGCGTGGATCGAAGTTGAAACCACCCCTAAAACCAGCGGCTATGATCAGAGCAGAAAAGACATGGTTGAAAAAGGAGCTTTGGGATTGTATCTGTGGTATTTCGACTAGAGCAAATCCCAAACATTTCTTTAACACCCCAGAAACCTGTGTCAAATTAAACAAAACAAAACAAAAAAAAACATAATATATTTCTATTAAAGAAGTTTTTAAATATAAGCTTCAATTTAATTGAAGGGAATATTTTCTTATTGTTTAGAAAGCTATGGTGCTTGTAGTCTCCCATCATTACTACTGGCAAAAACCAGCTGAAGTAGCTTTAGACTCCTGTCCCTTTCGTCCTTTCATCTTTTGGGACAGCTACATATCAATATACAGCACTATGTGACACATCAACGGTGATAAACCTAGCTTACAGAGCTACAGTGGATATCATGGCAGAGGCAGCTCAAACTCAAAAAAGTAATTACAGAAGAGAAAATGAGAGAGTGATCAAGCAAGAGACCAGAGAGAATGAAATCATAGTTAGTGTCCTAAAAGCGATGTAACCTACACACCTACAGGGGGACCCACTGCTAAAAAATTTTAAAAGCTCAATTTTTACTGCTTTGAATTTACTGAAACCAGCTACCAGAAAGTATAAATTGTTCCCCCGCAAAGAACGCAATCTTCCACCTCCCTAAACCCGCAATCTTACCTGCGCTAACCGCCAGGGCCGTTTCTAGTCACCTTGGGGGCCTAGGCAAGAGTGAGCATGGGGACCCTCCCGGCCCAAAAGCACCAAGAAAATTATTCAATCCAAAAATCTTTTATTTTAAATAACAGAAGTGCACAATAATGTAAGAACACTTAAAATACAATATTACATAACAAACACAACTGAAATGTGCAAAGTTTGACAAAAACACAATCAAGCAAAAAATATCAAGCAAAAAATAAAAAAGTTAAAACAAATAAATAGTTAGTGGTCTTTGGTTCCATATCCACGTCCTGGTGGAAATTGTTCTTAAAACCTTTGCTTGTGCTTCCTGGGACTACAGACTGGGACAAAGTGGCATCACAACTTTTTTTAAAAATAATTTCAGCTTATACACCTTTGAACTTACCACTTTCCCGTTTTCTTTTTTCTTCATCTTCTTGTTTTTTTTTTTTTTTTGCGTGTCCTGATGGATATGCGCACTTCATTTTTCTTGTATCGGATTTGAAGCACCCCAGAAAGCCAGGGCCCCGACTGCCCGTGTCGACACTGCAACGTGTCGCTGCAGTGTCTATGGAGGTTTCAGGTTGTGTCATTGATATGGATCGATATTGGCCGCGTCTCCGGGGTCCCTTAACCCACGAGGCAGTGACAGCTAGTGGGGGCCCTAAGCGAGGGGGTTTTCAACATATCCTTGTTGCAGTGTCTAAAGCAGTTCAGTCATTTTGTCATTGACAAAAGGACCAATGTTACCGCTGTCCTGGGGCCCCTTCCAGCTCGGGGCCCTAGGCAATTGCCTAGTATGCCTACCCCATTGCGACGTCTCTGCTAACCGCTATATTATGCATGGGAGTGGTTAGGGCGTTCCACCTGTTAAACCAATCAGTGCGTCAGTAGCCATTGCCTTTAGGAGCAGGTTGCGCTACCCGCTATCCGCAAACTGCCATGGAGTGTCTTTTCATCCAGATCAGAGCAGCTCTCATGCGCAGCTCAGGTCATCATAATACAAACCAAGCATCAGTACAACAATAGCAAAACAAGATAAATGAAACAGTAAAAAATAAAACTTTCTAACACAAGTAGAAATATATAATATGCTATATTCTAAAATATGCCATATATCATGCACAGTTAGGTCCAGAAACATTTGGGTAGTTATGCAATTTTTCAAATTTTGCTATTTGAGGGAAATCACAGCCAAATGGAAGAGTAGTTTAGGATTAACAGATGTTTAAAAGGCTCAAATGTAAATTGATGAGATAACATAATCATGTCTCTTGCTTTCTGCAGAACCGATAAATGACAGATGGGCAACTGCAGAAGACTCAACTTCTTTATGTTCGAAAACTCCTGTGTTGTTTTCCCAAGATGTTTTGCCTCATTTTCCATCTGCACTGTAAAAAGCCATCCAGTCAACTTTGATAGATTTTGACTGAATCTGAGCAGATACGCACTTCACAATTCATCTGCTACTCTTTTCTATCATACCGTCATTGAACTAGTGACACAAGTCATTGGAAACCATGCGTGTCCACGCCAGCCTATCTCCACAAGTTTCACAGATGTTATATACTTCAGATAATAAGTCATTCAATGCATCAACAAGATGATCCAAACCAAACCTGCACCAATCTTCACGATAAATACGATACATTTCCATCCCAGTGTTCTGACTCCAGTGTCCTACTTTTCTGGACTATCAAACTCTGAGATGTGCTCCTCAACTTGCACGGTAACTTCATTTTTCAATTCAGTTTGTTGTTGTTATGTTTTTCCACACATTTGTCAACATGTTTCTGCAAATCTGTCTCCATCTGTGCAGGCAATTTCTTCATCGCTGTGTTACAGTCATGCACACACACTTCGACGCACTGGGTTTTAGGCAAACAATATCAAAGGAATCAGTAACATCAAGTATTTGGTTTAGTCGAAGAACCAGATAGAGAGATAGGCAGCAGTTTGTAGCTCATCCTTAGATGCAGTCTCTTGCACTCTGACCATTAGCATTAGAGTGAGGTCACAGAGAAAAAGTGAGTGGAATGATAATTACATCCCCCCCTTTCTCTCCCTCCATGCACATGTGTTCACACAAATGCACATGCACACACGAGGTGCAAAGCAGCAGACAAAGGGATGATGATCAGGGAGTAGAGGGGTGGGAGGCGCGGTACATCTCTCAAATAGATTTTGTCATCTTTGGCTCCACACTGAATAAATCCAGAGAGCAGACACAGGTTTTCTTTTTTTTTTTTCTTAATTTCCCAAGGAGGTCTTTCTATCAGATGTGTACAGAATCACTAAAAACTCCCTCAGGACTTTCATTAGGAAATCGGCTCTGGGACACAACTTATCACTACAAAGTCAGCTCCTCTATCATCTACACTCTAGTCAATAGCTTCCTATGGGAATTCATTCAGATTGCTTTCACCTGCACCTGAAGGAGCATCCTCTTTCAGATCGTATTAGGGACAGGCATCAGACTCGTCTTATGTTTTATTAAAACCCAGCCTCTTTGAATCATCTCTGCACATTTCGATGCATCAAAGGTTTACCAAACCTTTCTTCAACCACTCCTTTCTTTGAAATGTTTTATTCTGTTTGGAACCATCCTTCCTTCCTAGCTGCCAGCTCAAGGACAGCATTTCACCGAGGCACCAGCTTTGGCAAAGCTGACGCCACACCCCAGTATCAGCAGCCTGTCTGTGTCTCTCAAGGAGATGCTCTCCTTTTCTTTTTCCTCTTTATAAAATAAGGCTCTGGCACAAGTTTTTTCATTGTGTTATCCGCGTCAGTCTGGCATGGGTATCTCTGGACGTAAACGAAAGAGCTCAAAGATGTGAGGTGTTACAATACTGTCAGTCGGAGTTTAATAGCATCACCTGTCAGTTATATTTTATAATGTAACACTTCAACACTCTGAGTCTCCATCTCTTCAGTGATACTGCTTATCTCCCACCAAGGATCCCTTAACAAAACTCTTAAAAGAAACTCAACACTACAGGTTAAAGAAAGAACTTACATAATGCCCCCCCCTCCCCACCCCAACCAATATTTCTCTCCAAAGCAGTTTTTCATGCCTAAACTGCAGTTTCTCTGTGACCTGAAAGTCTGAGGGCTGCTGCTTATCAAGCCTTATCCCCTTTATCTCTCCAGGTCCCTTTCTATTCATTATTCACCACACTGACCACCCTATAAATTAAAGATTCAGGCTTCCACTGCTCAATTTTTTACATGACAAAATGTCTTTACAGGCACCCAGAAGCACACTTCTAAATTAAGCTCTGTCTGTGTGAGTACAAGCGACTGCATGTAAATGGGTGTGTGTCTCTGTGTGTGTGCATTTATAATAGTATGCATAAATGCCTGTTCGTGTACATTTGTGAGTATCATACTTTCATTTCTAATCAGCAAACAGTCTAGAGGAGGGACCAGTCACTTCTTTGTTACTGATTGTTCCCCCTTTGATGATGGGATTCTTTGGCCTTGGGGACCATGCACATATTCTTTCGCAAAGTCTGTCAGCGATCGTTCTGAGTACTACAAAAAGAAAAAATAAAATAAATCACTGATGGAGAGCAGTCTGCATGTATCTGGGAGGCTGCAGGATCAATTAGATATGGATGTGATCGACAAACAAACACACATTCAGAACTTACTCACAGATTTTCTGCTTTGATGTGAAGTCTGTTTTTTGTTTTCTTGATGAGGAAAGAGTAGTTGATGTAAGATTCTAACAGGGCCTATTTTTTCTTTTTTTTTGTTTTCAAAATTTTCCTGACTGAGGATTTGTCAGATTTTTGGCGTGTGAACATTCATTGTATCTACAAAGGCCCATACGAATGTGCGCCCCAATCCCAAACACACAAAAATGATCAGTGTACAGCACTATTCATCTGGCTACGCCAGCTGCTCTGTATCTTTTCTTGTCCTCAAGGGAAAACTCTTGGATCTGACAAAAATAAACCATATTATGTTTACTGATTTATCAGTGGGCTTGTTTTAGACTTTAGATTTATTGAAGGCTGTCAGTCTTATTAAATTGACAGAGTGAAAACTGAAAAAGAGATGGATTGAGAAAAAAAATGCAAATGATCAAATTATAGTTGCTTTACTGGACTTAAAAAAAATATATTATTATTTTAACAAAGCTACTTTTAAAGGTAGGGTAAGGAGTTTCTAGATAATGTCATGTCTGATGATATTTGAACAAAACATCAACAAAACATCCTCCAGGGCTCTCTGAGAAAACACGCTCCATTGTTACGGCCCAGATATGGTGAGTTAGCCTAGTAGATGGAATAAAGGGGAGTAACAAGGCGTGTAGATTTGGCGGCAAGCCGTTTATTAAAGGTAAAGCAAAAATAATAAATATAATGAAATTAAACTTGCTCTGCAACAAAAAGTCAAGCTCTCACATAGAGCAGCAACAAAAGACATCTATTTTTAAACACACAATATGCCACACTAGTCAACAAAGTTCAACAAAGTTCCAACAAATTCCCTCAATGGCGGCAGATCTGTCTGTGGCTGACAGTCTGCCACGACATGAACTCTGCCAAGTCTGTTTCCCCTCCATCACTTCCTGTGTGCGTGGATGAACCCTCCTCTTGTCTGTGATTGACTGGAGCAATGTTTGCAATGGTTTGGTGAGCAGGCTGCCCAACTCTGTTTGTTCACAATTTACAGAGCAACTAATTTTATTTTTATTCATATCTATATAACACATTTTGTATTTTTGAAAATGCACCTTTTGAAATTGTAACCCCCCAAAAAAAAAGAGACTAAAATCACACAATCCAGTCTCAACAAAAATCATGTAATCAGTACACTTATCCACATCTCCAAATTTAATAGTGTCAGGATCCAAGGTGAGGAATTGTGGAGTGGTAAACCCAAACTATGAGGAGTAAGAATTTGTAATTTACAATCATGTTTAGCATGTAACCCTAATCATGCATTTTGTAACGCTGAACCTGATCATGTAATTAAATTTCAACCAATCAGGCATCTTTACCACCTTATCTTATCCTCTCACAAGACTGAAGAAGCAAACCCCAAAAGTCTGAATGTCTCAGTCTGCCCTCTCTAACTGTGAGGAGGAAATTGAAGAGGAACGATAAGGAAAAGGAAGTCATGAAACAACTTTTAAGCCTTTATTGTGAAACTATAAACTTTTCTGTGGTTTGGCCCTATCACTGTCTATCACTGGTTTGATTCAAATAATTCAAAATAGTTAGGAGAAAGCCAAAAACATCCATTCAGAGAGGAACTTTTCAGTTTTTAGTGGTGCTTTTTTTTTTTTTTTTTTTTTTTTTACCCTTTTTTCAGTGAAAAAATGCTCTCAGATTCTGTTGGTGGTTGTATGATGAATGTCCCTGCCCTGTCATGAAAGAGTCTGCCGATCTGGCAAACAAATCCATCATTTTGTTCTTTCAGTGTTGATGACGGGGATCAGAGAGAAAACAGAGACATACAGCATATGATTTTCATGTGAAGGAGAAGGATATTTTATACAGGACAGCGCTGTAAAATGGAGCTGTGTGACATCTTTCACATGAAAAGTGAAAGTACAACACTCTTAAAAGTCATCACATTTTTGTCAGGACAAAAATTTGAATGATCAATCTGCACACACATATTTTATGTTCAAGTGGCCACAAAGGTTTTAGTAAATGTTCTCTTCCAAATCATTTAATCACCAAACGTGCCTCAGATGCACCAATTTACTGCCTGCAGGTGCTTCCAAGCTGGGACTGCACATATTGTGTATATACAGCATTTTTGAGAAATTGAGAACTTAGACAAAAAAAGATTTTTTTTTTAAGTGTTAGGTAGAAAATGATCTCAGTATCTGTTACTTGGATTTTGACCTTTCTATTTTCTCTTCTGGGCTGCATAATTTTGAAAAAATAATCTCATTTTTTTTTTCCACTGAATATTTTACTCAGTAAATCCAGTACAGAGAATGTGAAAACTTTTAAATCAGTGCTCGGAAGGCTCCTATGTCATTCTAACACAAATTCTGACTACTCATTTTCAGTGTTCACAAAAAAAAATAAATAAAAAATAAAAACCAAAAAAAAAAAAAAACAGGCTGACATGCATTTTTGTCTCTTCAGCTGACTTTCTTACAGCGTTTGTAAATTTGTGCATGTTTGTTTTGTTGAGATGTGACTTACCTCTGATTTCAACTTGTTTGCAGTGGAAAGTATGTGTTGAGCCCAACATGATGGTCTATGTTTACGAGCTTTCAAACAGCAAACATGATATATGGTGACAGCTTCTATTTTCATCGCCGCCATTGTGAATTAAAGGGAGACCTTGTAAAAAGATTCCCCGAGGATGAGTTTGTGTTTACTTTCCAACTCAAACACAGAATGGAATATTTACGCTGAATCAAGGGTTTTTTGAAATCAAGGAGCCTTGTGCCCTTTACCCTGAATTATGTTGTCTGTAGATCTGCCTGAATTTTCTCACCTAAAAGGAACATTTGAGTAACAGTTAACTAAACCTTATAGACATTTACACCTTTAGATTCACAAAATCACAAAAGTCTCTTACTCAACAGAATTACTGGTTAATGAAGATGTGGAAAAAAAGGAACAGCTTATGGTCTTTTATGTTAAATGGATTCTGGTCCGTTGTGTTTTGGGGGTTATAAATGCATTCAATCTTTAGTCTGAAGTCAGAATTTCTGAGTTCTAAGTCAAGAGTTTCAACTGTAATGCTTCTTTGAGATCGTACTTTTGTGAGAGAAACCTCACCCCGAGTTTAGAATCCAAAATAGCTGCTACTTACAGCAATAAAGTAAACTCTCAACTAATTTTATTGTTTAGAAGAGTTGTCCCTCAGCCATCTAGGTCATGGTACGTACTGTAGATCTCAAAGGTTTGAATCAAGCCAAATTGAGTTTTTTTTCTTTGTTTTCGAGGATATTTCACCTTCCATCTAGAAGGCAATTCAAACTGATTGTGGGGAGTTTCAAGCTTATAAGCTGTGAAGTCATATGTAAATCAGTGGCCCTCAAAACAAACATGCAGAAATTTACAAACGCTGAAAGAAAGTCAGCTGAAGAGACAAAAATGCATGTCAGTGGCCCTCGTTCCACTCCTGTGGATTGGGAGTCTTTTGTCCATGTAAGTCGTGTACCTGGTTTTGGTCACATGAATCAAGGTGCGAAAGGTTGTGAAGCCGTCTGGGAAGGAGATTCTAGGGTGCATTGCAGGTCTTTGATAGGTATAATCTGAGCCTGCCTCTTCAGTTCAACATCGTCTTTCATAGATGGCTTTTTTTTAATTTCTCTTTCAAACAATGTGTCCTCTCTGTCCAAACTGTGTACATTATTGTCCTCAAAAGAGTGTCCCTTAAGATGCAGGTGGACCGCTGAATGTTGCCCTGATGAGCTGGCTCTCCCGTGTTGTGCCATGCGTTTGCAGAGTTGTTGCTCAGTTTCTCCAGTGTATAGATCTGTGCACTCCTCACTGCATTGGACTGGATATACAACAGCGCTCAATTTCTCTTTGGGTGTCTTGTCCTTAAGGTGAACCAGTTTTAGTGTGAACTACCTCATAGACGAAAACTCGGGAGACAAAAAATGTTATTAATCGCCAGTAAATACAGCTGGCATGTCAGCTATAACCTATTAGAAAGTGACTCCCAAGCAAAAGTGGAAAGAGTGGGCATGGAGTGTGTAGTCCTCTGACCTTTAGATGACTCTGAAGTCAGTGCTAGAGAGCTTCCCTGATCACTGCAGAAATACATACTGAATATTGTTTGTTTTGATATCGCAGCCAAATTACTTTACTATAGATGAAACCATGCCAACATAGAGTATCTGCAGCTGAATGGAGTCTGTGATTGACTTTCAGCCAACACTTCTCCTGAGAGGGTTTGCATTGAGTGCAAGGGATTCCTGAAAATTGCATTGTAAACTGTAGGTGGGGCCAAAGGAGCCCCCCCCCCCCACCCCCATAGCCTGCTTTCTGCAATACTATCAGAAAATAGTGACAGTTTCAGCAAACCAGACAAATACTCACTTCCCCTCTGCACCTTTTACTTGATTTCTGTGTTGTTAATAAAGACCTGACAGGGCATAAGCACTCTTATTTTGAAGAGATTATGGTTTGTTGTATTTTTTCTTGTATAGACCTCCATGACTGCCTGGAAGAGTCCAGAGGTGAAACTGGCTCGGCTAGAGTAGGCAGCTGAAGGCCAGCGGCCCCTAGCTGGGGCCTGCGTCTGGCTAGGGTCTGAAGTGGTCACCAGTTAGAGCCAACCAGAACAGCTGGCTGGTCTGACTGAGCCACCTTTGTCCTCAGGTGGGTGCGTCCCAACTAACTGCCAAGCTTGTTAATTCTGCCCGTTTGCTCAGTTGTGAATGAACAAGGGATGTGAAGTATCAGCTCCTGCCAAGATGAAACTCACCGGAGCTCAAAAAATTGGGCTTCAAGTTATCTTTATACAGTTTATAGGCCCATGGCTTGAGCATCCAAGTATTCTTTGACTTTGCAACTCAAGCTTAGGTATGACATCATTCCCCATTCCCACTTCTGAGCTAAATGGAAAACACACCATTAGTCCCGGAGTGACTGCAGTTTCAGCTCTCATTGATTACTCTATGAATCAATATCTTCGACACTCAGATGCCATCTGTGTGTAGGGCTGCTTTAAAGCGACAGAAGCCTACAGATGTTGTATTTATAAATTATAACTCTGATATCCCTAAAAAGCATAACTTTTAAGTAAATATTTCTTTTTTGGAAAATGTCTCGTATAGGATAAAATGAACATAAGCATTAATGGGCGCGTGATTGACGAGCAGCAGCATCCCTCAAACCCGCCTGTATCCTGTAACCAGCTGCTGTGACCTTTTGTCTCCCGGCGGTCAGGTGCGGAGGAGGGGGCGGAGACACAGAGGGAGCCTGCTTCATATCGGACTGGTCCCGACGTCCCGGACGACAAATGGCTGTGAGCCGACACAGAGGGAGAGTGTGATCTGGGTTTCTCTCTTTTTTTCTTTTCCATCGTCCTCAGCGCTACAAACATCAAGAGCCGTCTCCATGCTCACGTAGCGGGGCAGAAGGGGGCAAGAGGCGCTCTTTATATTTTATCTTTACATTTGATCCGGCTGGCAGAAGGATGAGAGGGTCCTGTTGACACCACGGAGGGATACGCGCTGAGACCGAGCATGGCTGTGGACGGTAAGAGCGCATCTCAGCCGCCACTTTTCAGCGCGTCACATAGCGAGCATTTAGTGAGTCTTATAGTGGTTAAAATATATATATAAAAATGAAAATCGCACATCACTTATCAGTAAATGCTCTATTTATTCAATATGTATCACGTGCCGATGTTTTTTGGGGGTAATTGCATGCTGGATATCTATTTCTCGCACCCAAAACAAATCAAAGTTTCTGAATTGAATTCATACGCGGCGAGATTGTTGTTGTTGGCTCATGTGGAAGAGGCAGTACAGCTCTTATGGATGAAACCATGTTTGTTGCTCAGTCTTTATCTTAGAATAAGTCTGAAATATATGCACACCAATAAAAAAAAAAAAAAAAAAAAAACTTAAATCAGATGTGTTCACCAGTGGGGTCACATGTTTTTGCAGCCTGTATAGCTTAAGGAGACAAAACTAATTAGACTCTAACATGGTGTGCATGAAATGCTCTGGGTACTTTTTGATTGTTTGCACAGTTGCTGTTGTTGTCGTCTCTTCACCCCCTGTGGATGGCTGATTTTTTGCTCCAGGCTATCTTAACTGAAGTGAAGCCTAATCAGATCCTCTGTTTGCTCAAGGGCAATAAAGCGTGTCAGAGCATCCCTGCCGTTTTCCATCTGTCCTCTGTCTGATGGAGCAAGTTAGCTCTTCATTAGCGTGCCTGCATGCCACAGGCTTAATCAGATATTTATATATGCCTATAGTGCTCTATTGGACTATCTATAATTAATCCATAGTTTACTTAAAGAGCTGCGGTTACCTCAGCCCCTGAGGCATAGATGCTACACTGGCAGTGGGCTGTGCCGCTTAAACTTTTATGTGTTTCGTTGGTGCTGTGTGAAGAGTACCACAGGGCTTTGTTAATGCAACCTGTGACACTAGGAGATTTACCAACACCCATGAATCCAAAATGTTATGACTGCATTTGATTTTTTTTCCTTTTCTTTTCATTCCTAACCTTCGTTAGAGTTCTACAAACATTTGTAGAACAGACTCAGTATGAGTTTCTCTATTTCATTGTCACAAAGCTTTTTATTTATAATTTTGTTTGTCTGTTTTCCATACCTGTTCAGGGTTGCGGAGGTTGTGCTAAAGTAGGTTCCAGCTGGGAAAGGTCCAGTATAGGGTTTGATAATATTTTAGGCTTTCATTTCAATCTCACATTGACTTTGTGATAAAGATGGGACTTTGGTTATCAGAATAAGTCTGTTATCTTATGATCTTACAGAAATTTAGAAAAATGTGCATAAAAATACACGCACACACAAAAAAAAAAAAACAGCAAAAAAAAAAAAAAAAAAAACATTGAAAATACAGCCAGTCACCATGGAAATGAATTAATCCGTCATTGAACGTATAGTTTTAAGAGATCATGGACATTTCACAGATGTCTGTAAGATCGCCCAGTTTTCATAGTGAACACCACCACTTATTTAAAAGGCTCTTTTGTCACACAGTGTGGTGAAAAAAAAAATGACTCTGTCCATATGCTGCAGTTGCTCCCCTGTGTTCCTTCATACTGACCAAATAGAGATAGTTCAGTGCCATATCAGAGTGAGCTTTCAAGCAGCCTTGCAGAATCAGCTGAGTGATGCCCACAGCGGTGGAATTGCTGTGCCAGCTTTGCTGTACACGCACACACCGTTTTAACTGTCGTCTTGATACTTCTGATGTCAGCTTAGAGAGTTGGGGTGAGGGTCATGGTTACCGCCAACTTTGTATCCACTTTCCACGTACATACAAACAGAAAGACAACGCACAAGAGTCCTGCTTTGAACAGGTTAGAAAAGGAAATTATGTTCTGTTGTAGTTTTCCAGAAAACATCAAACTCAAAGGCTCAACATTTTATCACCCTAACCAAATATTTGTGATGCCTAAACCTAATAATTGTCTTTTTTTTTCTAATTCTAACCAAACACTTATGAGACAAAGTAATAATAGTCTTAAAAGCATATAAGCATGGGGAAAGGAACAAAGAGATGGTCTTAAGGTTAAATGTCCAAAATAATACCCTGTAAATAACACATTTTTTACAAGGTTGTGCTTATTGCATGTTTTTCTGAGAGCTCCCATTATTGTAGTGCAAAAAGAGAAGCTGCCACTGAAAACCATCAATTCACTGTGAGATGCTCAGGACAGTAACTGGTGACCTGTGGCTGCTATAATTGGTGGGGCATGTCCAGTACAACATCTGCTTTGTTGATAACGTTTGCATCACTTGTCATAGGCTTGCAGTGGTATTGTTACGTTGGCTGTGTGCTAAAGGTGTTTGTGTTGATTACAATGAGTGGTCTGTATTTAAGAATAGGGATGTTGCACATTGTTCCTCGTCATAAAGTAAATTACAGAAAAGTACATTTTCTTCCTTATTGCCGCTTGCAAAGTGACCCAACCTACATAATCATTTGTCTTCCATGTTTGGCAATTCTGAGTGCTCAGACATTGGCTAAAAATGCTCATAACATCTGGCTGTGTTGTTACATCTTAGATAACCAAAAACAGTGCACAAAACATGATTTGAGACCATTGCACAGTCCGATACACATCGACCAGTATCAGGGATTTGTTTCAGTGGAAAGAGCACCACGTTTCATCCCCTGTTGCCATTAGAAGCGGTCGCAGTGGCAACCCAGTATATGTGTACTCCAAGAGGCAGGCCTGGCTAAGCTCAGCAGAATACCCGAAGATTTGGGCTGATGCGGAAAATGCAAGGATATATTCCATGCGTCCGTGTCCTGCCAGAGATAAAGTGTGTACACACATGCATGCGCAAATCGCAGAAAAGGCAACAAGCCATGCTCGCCACCAACCTGACAGGCCCACATGGAGTCAAGTACACAGCTGCATATGAATCTAAAAACAAGCAACACCCCCATGTTTCTCTCTGCGCATGTCAATATACAGTCCACAGGAGGGTTTATATTGTCTATTTGCTGCTTTTGTGATGGCTCACAAATAGGATGGGGGGCTAATGAATAAAATGATCTGTGCCCATTAGAGCTCTGCCAACAGCTGGAGAGCCTGCAGGATTTTATTTCTTGAATAAAACTGAAAGGAAAAAAAAACTTGGTTGTGCTTGACGAAAAGAGTCAGAAAAGTATATAACCCCAGCTTCAAAAAAGTTGGTACATATGTAAAATGTAAATGAGAAACAGAATACAGTGATTCACAAATGTCATAAATTACTATTTTATTCATCTATTTACAATAGAACATAGAAAATGATTGTTTAAACTGAGGAAATGCATTATCTTAATTAAAACACAAGGTCATTTTGAATCTGAACACAGCAAAGTTTTTTTTTTTTTCTTTTTTTACCACTGCGTTGCAATAGATGGACTGTGTGTGGTTTAGCTTTTTCTTTCTGAAAAATACAAGGCCTTCCCTGAAAACGTCTGGATGGGAACTCTAAGACATGTGTGTACCTTTCAGAATTGATATTTCCTTTCCTGGTGCATTAACTGGCACCATGAAAGGTATAGGCCCCATACCATCAGAGATGCAGTCATTTTTAAATGAGTCCAGTTAAGCAGCTGGATGGTCCCTGTTCTCTAAAGCCCAGAGGATGCAGCATCCATGGTTTGTGTAATATTAAAACTGCATTTTGGGGACACATGACAGTAATACACTATTGTATAATTTTTGTATATGTTCATATTAGGTCACATCCTGTCGCCATCAGACTTATGCTCTAGATTCTGGTCTATTGAAGGCCACAGCTTCTGTTATCGTACTGGCTCCACCAAGTCTGCTAAGTTTTGACACGTAGGTGTCTAGAGAACTTATTCCTACTGGCGATTTGTCATTTTCAATCATCCTGCATTCTGTGATGTGAGTTTAATGACCTCTCGATTTTGTATACAAACTGGAGAATAAACCCACCCTCCACCTCTGTCGTGGTCAGTGCATTGATTGAGTGCCTCACTAGAACACATTATATTGTATATACTTATAAATAAGATATACCCAAATTTCTAAATTACAGTTTGCAAAAAGAATATCAACTTTTGATTTGTCTGACCACAGAACAGTTTTCCCACACTGCCTCGGACCATTTTAAATGGGTTTTGACTCAGAGAGGTCAGCAGCATGTGTGGATCATGTTTACATATGGCTTCTTCTCTGATTGATCGAGCCATAACCTGGCATGGAAGAACCGTGTTCTTGGATGGTGATTTCTTGAAATGTTGCATGAGCCCACGCTTTGAATTCCATTACAGTAGTGTGTTAAATACTTTTTCAACCTTATTGCCTTTGCAGCAGATTTCTGGACTCAGAAGAGGTTATAATTCTAGACAGTTTTTTGCAGACTGGTGAACCTCTTTCTCTGTAAGATGCTCTTTTTATACTGAATCATGCCACTAGATTGTTGTCAATTAACCTGATCGGTTGCCAGATGTCCGTCCAGGTGTTGCAGGTGATGCCTATGTCCTTTGTTTGAGACTGTTTTGAGGCATGTTTCTGCCAATAAAATTCAAAATGAGTTTATAGTTTTTATGAGATGGTAAAATGCCTCACTTTGAACATTTGATATGGTTTTTATATAGATTTTTTTAAACAGTTTTCACAGTATCCCAGCTTTTTCTAAG
Source organism: Hirundichthys speculiger (assembly GCA_018398805.1). Classification (NCBI taxonomy): domain Eukaryota; kingdom Metazoa; phylum Chordata; class Actinopteri; order Beloniformes; family Exocoetidae; genus Hirundichthys; species Hirundichthys speculiger. Next base: position 1,560,455 of record JAGFBZ010000693.1, on the reverse strand, counting down.
TTGACAAAGAAAAAAGTACACAAACATACAAAATGTAACACTGACACTGTCATATATGACCCTTTACTCACAACTCCATCAGTACGTAGGCAGGCCCTTTCTTCAGGTCACATTGGTGTGGAAAATAATATTCCCTGCATTATCTTTCTTTCTATACTACAAAATTTAGTCTGTGTGTGTGTGAGTGTCAATGACTGTGTTTTGATCCACGTTTGTCTTTGTGTGTGTGAAGGTTCAAATGAAACAGAAGGGGTGTCAGTATCCCAGTGGGGGTGAAGTATGGGGGATGAGGACCAGTGTTAGCGCTGCACAGACAAACACACCCTTTGTTGTTTTTCTGGCACGCGCTACATCGTCTGCTGGAGACAGCATCCATTTGGTGCATTTGGTGTTGGAGCCAAATGTGTTTTAGGGTTTCATAGTTAAATGATATGATAACAGTGTTTTAACCCTCGCTGTTAGATTGGCATGGTGGGACTAATGAAAAAGCAATCTTATGTGTGCATGCGCGGCGGGCATGCAAGCTGCTAACCTCATTCTCCCTGGCTATTATCATCCCCTGCTTCCTCACAGGAGGGAGCATGTCAGAATAATGCAGAGAGAATCCTCTTGAAACTCTTGACACGCATACGCGCTCAGACATACAAACACTCCCCGTCACCCATCATCAACTCCCTGATCCACTGTTGCCCTGCAGCTGCACCTGACCTGAGCCTGTGGATTTTAGATCCACAGAGACTTGAATAAAGACAAAGTGGAAGAGCAGATGGAGAGAGATGCATTTGTATAAACTGGCAAGGCAGCAAAATATTTTGAAGGCACGGACAACAGCCTTGGGGTCAAATCAAAAGTGAGTGGCCGTGAAATGTTAAGGGTGACCTCTCATTGCAGAGGAAGGGTGCACAAGCACACAGTAAATCAAGGTTGAACATGGAAGTAAGGCTGAATATTTATTGATGTTTATAATAGACAGCTTGAGCAAAGACTGTGCAAATTAGTGCTGGGCGATATGAAAAAAAAACATATCACGATATGGACTATTTTATATCACGATAACGATATATATCATATATATCATCATTATCATATATACCATAATAAAGTTTGTTTTCAGTTATTCTCTGAAAAGTTTGACAAAAATTGCATTGCTTACCTTTCAACTTTATTTTGAAAGGACATTTAGCTGAACTGTCACAAACATACATTTTAGTGCAGTAAAAACAGGTAGGTACAGAGGTACAGTAGCTTTCACATTTTTTTTAAAGTGCACAACAGTTTCTGAGAGGAAAAACACATTTTTGCACTGAAGTTCAGCTATAAAAAATAAACAAATTATTTTTCAACTTTCTGAAATCTGTAACCTTGTAGTGCAAAGTTTGCAAACCAATATAAAGTGTCTAAAGTAAAGATCAGGGTTGAAGAGAACTCTGTTTAAGGCATTAACCATGAATAAAAGTGCAAACATAAAAGGCTACTTTGTAGAAGTAGATATGATTCTATCAAATTTATCGTTGCAGGTTATTTAATTACATATTTGCTGTAATAATTGATAAAATTAGGTTAGAAATGATAGAAATGATAGAAGAGAAATGGTACAATACACACTTTTCTATCGTCCCCACGATATGTATCGTCATATTGCCCAGCACTAGTGCAAATCAATATAATTTTAGTTATATGCTTCCATCGATCATTTATGTATACTCTCTTATTCTTATTGTTTATGGGGATCTGCTGTAGCCCACCTTGTCACAGAGGACAAAAACAAAACAGAACAAGAACAACTAATAGCATTTGACCTTTTGTCCTAAGTCAAATATTTACAGTAGGCCTTAATGCATAGGTCTAAATAATTGCAGTTATCAGGGGTATTTATCACCCCCAGCTCCTATCAGCCGTAAGGAAAACTTGATACACAAGAAGATCTGCAAGTTTTCATTCATTCTTGGGCACACCAGTGGGAATGTGGGACGCTCAAGTACACTTAAGCATATAAACAGAAGAAGCCATGGATCAAATCACTGATCCTCCAATCTACAACTTGGCGGTCTACCAAAATATAGATTGATGAAAAGTAGTTTCTCCTCCTGAGCGACAGTCACCCTCTTCAGTGCGTCCATCTCTGAGGCAATGAAAGCTCATCGCCTTTATCTGCAGTTTCTAAGACTCTTTGTCAACTCGATGATAATTGAATTAAATTTCACTGAGTTGTATTGAATTAAATTGCCCAAGCATAAAAAAAGTATTTGCCATCACTGTCCTCCCGCCATGTCACTTTCTTTTTTTTTTTTTTTTTGTGACACAGAACAGAACAAAAGCAAGAAAGAAAATCTTATTCACATGGAAGATGGGTAAAGGTTAAATAATCAAACACCCACTAAATGTGAAAAAAACAACTGTGTTTCCATTAGTGGGGTTGCAGGGTTAAACCCAGGAGGCTGGAACTATAACAGGACCGACCTCATCTTTTCTCCTTTCCATCATCGTGTCTCCATTTACAGTAGCATACCCAGTAGGCTCTACTGACTTAGCTAACTAGCGCTCAAAACCATCTGATGGCAGTCATGCACCACCTCCACTGGTTGCCAGCCAACAATCAACAAAAAAAGAAGAGGACAGCAAAGAAAAAAAAATAGAAGAAAAACAAACTGGAATGACAAGTTTATCATAGAAGGAGCTGAGATGGTTGCTGCGTTTCTGTTTGCTGTTTGCATACACTGCAATGGTTGTGCTGAACGAGAAGAAACAACTTGTACTCACATTGGAGACTCCTGAACAACCTCATCTCCTGCCACCCCCCCCCCCCCCCCCCCAGCACAAACATAACACAACCCCCTTGTTTCTGTCTCAAATTAAAAAAGTATAAAAATGCTACTAATTAACAAAAATAAATAAATATCAAAATATCTGGCTTGGCCCTGCTGTGAAGAAACGATCATTTGGGAATCTATCTTCCCCCCTGGGAGCCAGCCCACTCACATCCAGAGAAGCCATCACCACAGCAACCACCCAGGGCAGGCCAGGGTCCAGACCACAGTGGTCAGACCGTAGTGGAGGACCCCTAGCTGCCGAGACCAGGGCAATAATGTATCTCAGGTTGGGGACCCTTGGACTGTTAACTTTAAATGTTCTACAATTAGCAATTTAATTCAAACTCCATATATATTTTTGAATTAGCATTGATTTAAAACATCTTCAGTGATTAATTGATCTAAGAGATCTTCCAAATGTTCCTGTCAGACCAACTGGTGTCTGTGTTGACCTCTGACCGAGCTTGCAGCACTTGAATAGACGCAGCATGGCTCTGCTCTTCCCGCTACCCCTTTCAAAGATTGATGAAGGGATAGAAAGAGGCAAGACCACTTTTGGATAATTCAACAGTGACTTATCAGAAAAAAGAGTGAGGTGGAAATTGGGCTTTGTTCTGGGACATCACATTTCAACTGTTTAGTCTGCCCCCTGCCCTCACTGAAGATCCATTTTCAATGTGTAGAGCCTCCCTGAATGACCAGGCCTCACCTGCCCGAACCTCTGTCCTTTTCACTGGTCTGAAATTTCCCTTCCTGCCACTCCACACTCCCTCATTTTTCTGAATTACAATGCACAAAGGCCCAGATCCAATATTTTTCCTTTAATTAGCCTTCTAAACACACTTAGGGATTAATGAAGAGGAGCTGAAAGGGTGAAATAATGGATAAAGAGATGTTTTTTTTTCTTTTTTTAATTGAATTGAATACAAGGTGTTGTATCACACTATTGTTACTTACTGACTTTAAATATGTCAACTAAATCATTCTTCATCTATGTGACGTGACCATTTAAATAAAGCATTAGTACATTTTTTTTGTTGGGAATATATTTATGAATCGGAGGTAGAAATTACTTAACTTACTTTTTAAAAATTGTTTTATTTGCTGTTGCTTTCTATCATTTATCCTGAGAAAATGAGATGCATCAAATGTGATAAAGCCATGGTCATCTAATATCTATGCATCCTCCATCTCATCTTGGCCAGATGTCTTTTAGCCTGCAGTTTCAAGGAGAGCAGTCAACCTCTTCCCACGCTTGCTCCCCGTCCCATTAGTGCCTGCTAAACAAACAGCCTAATTAAGTGTGGCCTTGTGTGATAGGTTAAGCTCGTAACTTTTCACTCTTTGTTAACAGGTCGACTAGTTCCTCCTACCAAGTGCTGGGGGTCATTAAAGCAAATGGTTGACGGCTCCAGTTACACCCTAACAAGGCACACATCCTCTCACTGTCTGGAACACAAGTCATGTCCATGTGCTCAAAAAGCAATTACTTTCTCGAAAGCAATGTAGCAGTGTGATCTGTGGCAGGTTTCATCTGAATGTATAGATTACATGAGAGTTTATGTGCAGAAATCCAAGTGTGTGTTTGGGCCACATTGAAAATGCACATTTGCATTAATTCCACCCAATGGTCTTCACACTTCCAAAAACAGAAATAATTTACTCATTGCTGTCCCTTCTCTCTTTAAATTCACTGTTTCCTTTTACCTTGCTCTCTTCTTGCTGCATATATTTTCATTTTTAGTAACCTACCTTCTATAGCTTTTTTTCACCTATTTAACTTTGTGTTTTGTTGGTGAGTTTTTATTTCAAGATATTCTGCTATGTTTCTAGTTTATCTCATTCTTTTAAACTCCTTGATTTTTACTTCATTAATTTTCCCTGCCTTTCTCACGTTTTTCCACTTTTATTCCCTGATAAATCTTAAAGAAATGTCCTGTATGCAGCTGTAGGAGAGTCCATGGCCTCATCAGTCCGTCATAATTGGCCGTCAATTTACTTGTCAATAGGCAGCCAGGTGTCAGCTCTATAACCGGAGTGTCAGGAAGTTGTTTGAATGCAGATCAGTGCTCTGTGGCTCTGTAACTCCTAAAACCAACATTATCTGTACTTGAATGCATTTTCCCACACAACACTAACATTTGCTATAAGAATGCAGAATATTGTGGAGAAGTTATTAGTAGCAGCTTTTGTTTAAAATATTTTGTTTATTAAACTATTTCCATTCAACTGAGTTTTACTTTTGTAGCACATCAGATTTTTGCTCTTTTTTTTATTATGTCCATGTTTAGCTTGCATGTCAATTTCTGGCAGTAAACTTGGTGAAAATGTAAATTAAAAAATAAAAATCTGTATCCAGAAATGTTAAATTTGAATACATCACACCACCTGAAATAGACTTAAGTATGTGCACACACCCTAGTATTAATACTGAAACAATACACTTAGCAGCCCGAGGGTGCTTTCAAACTTATGACACTCAGAGTCCTGGGCTCTTCCAATTACAGGACTCCCCGTTTTGCAATCGGGAGTCTTGAATTCATTTTTTTTTGTCCAGATTACGTGACTGAGAGTCACACGCTACACAGTCTGACTGCAACGCTTCAGTGGTCTCTAAACCATATATTTATCTACAAAGCACACACAAAGTAGGAGCTGAAATAGCTATGCTTGGGCATGAGATGTTTACACATGGTTACGTTGAGTCCACCTACATGCGGACTGTATCTGATCATAAAAGCTCAAAATAAACCACAAAGTTGGCCGAGATGACATATTTTCTATGCTTCTCTCTCCTGTGGTCTCTGTCATGTGGTCATGCAAGCATATTGTGTAACAAGGTGACGACTTATGGACAAGTAGCAGTTGTGCTCACACACTACTGAGACCGGAGTAATGTGACTGTGGGACAGCAGGGGAATAGAGTCAAGCCTGCTTGTACACAGCATGGTACAACTCAGTTCAAATGTGAATCCACCCTTAGTTTGTTGTAAATTGTCCTTAATGGCCTGATATCAAGGCCATTTTGCTTCACAAAATTTCTTATCTTTACAGTAACTATATTACTGTAAGACTGTGAGATGCCTTTATTTTGTTTTAGTGAATGACTCTGGCAGTCTAGTAAGAAATGCAACTTTATTGTTTGTGATGACATTTTGAAGAGGTTTATTTTAACAAAAAAATTATGATTTTTTTTTTCCAAAACCAAAATTGTTTGAGTGACCAAGTGGAATCAGACACAATTAAAAATAAAACTAAATAGAAACTTGCAAAGCTTATTTGGAAACAAACTAAATTAGGTATTTAAAATAACTCCAACCAAACAAAAAAACAACCGAACAAATCTTAATGTTGTGGGTAAACGTCTTCCCTTTTCACTTCAAATGTCTTTGGGAACTTTTCTGTATGGAAAGAGAAGACTTGATAGCCATATAACATGGAAAGACACAGACACAAATTGCAGCTATTATTTATGAAACTAATACTTTAGTGCTGTGGATAAACAGCTGCTTTATATGATGTTCCTACTTCCATCTCACGCTTGCTTTTTTCCCCCATCAGTTCTGTCTGTCTGTTCTCTCTCCCTTCCTCTTACATCTCTGGAGATACATTTAAAAAGGCCCTCTCCAATCACACTAATCCCACAGTTCTGTGCATGCTCAATGAACATGTGACGTTTTTACATGACAAACATTTTCTTATTTCCTCTCCACGCTGACTGATCTCAAGGGAAGCTCTGGCTGATGCAAAAGCCATATGGCACTAACAAAAACAGCCTTACGCCATGGGAAATGCATATTGCAAAGATTTATGACATCCTCAAAGTAGATAAGTGGGTATTTGTTAGTAGCTGAAAATTAAATTTAGCTTTCTGTTTGTACTCACATGTAATTTGATGTTCTACAATTCACTCACAAATTTGCACTGACTCTAATGTGACAGCCCCGAGGATGTCCTGGAGGCTGAAAAAAAGCGATCCTTCTTAGCGCCTATGTAAATGTGCCCCTTCTTGACTTCCTGTTAAATTATTCATTCTTCGGAAAGAGATTGGGGCTGTGAGTTCAGAGTTAGTCTCTTATCTCTTATGCAACATCTACAGACCCTGTGTTATGAGGAAAAAAATGAGTTTGATCTGTTGTAGTTTTGGAAAGCTGCTACTGTTTTTCCCCCTGGTTCTGAGTGTAAGCTCTTAAAGGACACAAATCTCCTGAGATAACAGCTTCCTTTCATTTTTTTTTTTTAGTTAGTTAGTTGTATGGCCTCATGGATTTCCTTGAGTTCTGAGAAGTTATTCTGTTGAATTTTTTCCTTCATTTAGTGCCTTTCTGTTTTGTTTTGTGTACTTGGTTCCCTTGTTCCTTTGTTTTAGTTTCGCCTACTGCCATTACATCACACCAGAATTTGGTAAGTGATTGCCATTCATGTGTCTTAGTCATCACCTCTCTCTGGTATACAGTATTTTCTACTTGGATTTCCTTATTTCTACCAGATCTTTGATGTTTCCACCATGACAGTTCTACTTGTTTGTGTTCTACATCTTTGTCATCTGTCAGGGCTTAGGTAACATCATTGGCTTTGTTTTGTGTAATACATTCTTGATTGTTTCTGCACTTACAATACTTGCCTCCTGCCCACTGAGTCCACCTTTGGGACTTCTTCAACCACACAATTTCCTTCCTTTGCATCAAATGATGTGCTCTTGCTTCAACCTTGTGCACTTCTTATGAACACCCTTTTGTGATTGGTTTTGTTGAATTCATTGGGAAATGTGGCTGTTGTTCTTTATCTACAGATTAGGATGGATTTGCCCTGTGAGTTGGAGGGAATTGGATGAGATTGCTTAAGTACTATACAGTCTCAGAGATTAAAAAAAAAAAAAAAATAGAAGATATAGTGGTAAATGTACACTAATGTTGTTTTTGACTCCGTACAAGCACCAATGGCTATTACAGGAGCTGACTGAAAAAAACATTAAATTACTTTAATTTCAACTTATCGTTTCCTTTAGTCATGCTATGATGCTCTTAACCCTTAGATGCACAAGCTATGCAACCCCCCTCTAAAGCACAACATGGGTCAAAAATGACCCGTATTTACATACAGTGTTATTTCATGCATGGTTGAGTGTTTCTTTGCTATATTTTTGGAAATCAACTTATTTCATAATTTAATATTCAAAATATTCATTAAATATCTTGTTTTTGAAAACCATATATCATTATTTTTGTATCAAAACACATGGGTCAAAAATGACCCATGTATGCAAGTGTGATTTTTTTTTTTTTTAATGACATACTATAATAATGATTTTGTCAAAAAACTTTATTTTAGCAGTGATTTGGACCAAAGAATAACACAGTTAATATTTGAAATGTTTATTTGTCACACATAGCATACACCATACAACCAATAACACTGGTTTTGAACTGTCAGTGCGAAGTGTTACTGCAGTGAACTGTGGTGAATGATGAACATATAAAATGAATGAATAAAAGAAAAGAAAACTGATCAAATAAACTCATATCAGTAAGATGCAATCTAGCGCCTACATGCCTCACAAACAACAACAACATGTTTGTGCTCCTTGCACACAGGGCTGGTGCACTTGGAACACCAGCTGCTAGCTTTTCTATCTTTGGTAGCTGGGCACATCTTGCACCTCTTCCTCTTCACTTGGCCCTCCTGTGGCTGGGTGCTGACTGCCCTGGTTAACCCACATCTTCCCATTGCCTCTGTGATATGAGTTTGGAGGTGGGGTGTGCCCTCCATACGCCTCCTCATGTGTGGCATGACCAGCTCTTTGCCCAGCTCCTTTATGAAGAGCCGCCGTGCATTAGTCACACCACCCATGTAACCAGGGTGTTGTGCAGTGTAGTTGGTGAAGGCGTTGAGGGTGGCAACATCCAGCATATTGTGCCAGAGCACCATGGGCCACCTCCGTGTTCTCCGCTTGCAGGTGTACGTGCGAACCATTTGATCCATTGTGTCCACTCCAGATTTTGTGTGGTTGTAGTACTGGATCACTTCTGGCTTCCTCTTGACACTATGGTCATCCACTGCTGTGTCATTATGCATGGTGCTTAGCAGCACAACAGCCTTCCCCTTTTTCGGGACATAGCTCACCATCGTCATGTTGCCACAGAATCCAAATTCGGTGCTGTACTTCTCTCTCAATTTGTGTGGCTTCATGACAGGTGGTATAACAAAAAACAAGATATGTAATGAATACTTTGAAATATTAAATGATTAAATTAATATATTTTAAATGATATAGCAAAGAAACACAGCCATGCATGAAATCACATAGGAAATTAATACGGGTCATTTTTGACCCATGTTGTGCTTTAGAAGGGTAGTCGTTCAAAAATGATATTTATTAAAAAAGTAAAAAAGTAAAAATCAAAATAAGAATTTGTGATGATCAAAAACAAGTTAGTTGAGGAATTCCTGGAATTCTGAATTGTGAAATGGATTTATTGCAAAGATATTTACAATTAAAACTCTGTCGGGTCACTTTTGACCCATCTTATGCATCAAAGGGTTAAAAGACTTTATCTTCGAAATAGTTGTTGTTGTAAACAAGCAATGACAGACGTTGAAGTGGAACCAAGACCACACTATTGTCTCTGGAGGCAGGAAAGGTTACAAGGTTGTCAGTCAGAGTAAACGGGGGCGGCCTCTAAACTGTCATACAGTGTTTCGGTCTCGCCCTATATGTCAGGGCACTGGTGCAGTACGGGCTTTTCATTTTGGCAGGAAAAAACACGCATATTTCTATACAGATATCTCAACCAGCATATATTTTTTTGTGTGCACACATGTACACATTTGCTTCGATGAGCTGAGTCACCAAGGCACAAATATAGATTTTCAGCTGGTGATAAAACTGGCACAAGTCACGGAGACATTTCGGGGAGAAAAAAAAAAATTCTACAGTAGACGATAGATTTTCAAACTGGACCTCAATAAATGAGACACCTCCTCAGAAACTGATACAAAGGCTTCGATAATGAGTGGACAGTGAAAAGCAGAGTGAGTAATGTGAGGGACTTCAACTGTGATGTGATTGAGGTGAACTAATTTGGCCAAAAGCTAAATAATTTATAGTTGAAAAATAAAACTTTGTCCTGTCTCATTCACAGCTCTCTAAAGGTGCCCTGACATTTCATTAGGATTGAGTTCTGAGTTTTGACTGGGCCACTGCTTCATCTTGATTCTTTTTCATGACTATGGCTCAGTGGTTGGATGCAGTGTCTTCCAATCAGAAAGTTGGTGGCTTGATCTCAGACACCTCCATATGTTGAAGTGTTTTGAACACGACATTGAGCTCAAACACTTTACTCCCTTAATTGCTGTTTGGGTGAATAAGAAACACCTACGGGCCTTTTCCACTTGGACCTACTCAGCTTGGCTCAGCTTAGCTCGACTCTACTCTGATTTAAGGGTTTTCCACTGGGAAATAGTACCTGTTTGTGCCTCTTTTTTTAGTACCTACTTGGCTGGGGTTCTAGACGAGCTGAGTTGAGCCAAAAATGAAACTTACTGCAGGCCTCTGATTGGCCTGAGAGTGACATCACTGCACCCAACATCCCACCACTGGGAGGCTCGACTCAATGCCCAGACTGATGGTTTGCAGTGATAATTTTGCATCAAGAGAGCCATCTGAAAACACACACAGTGTATACATATTTTCATGCCTAATAGTGACAACTTACCGCTATTACGATGTTGTGCACAGGACTTATTATATAAGATGTCTGTAGAAAACTAGTATTAGCTACCATTGGCTTACCTTCATACGTTGTCTAGTTCATATCCTATCATCTTTGTCTTGATACTGCTATATGGCTTCCAAAACTCTGCAGTACTTTTCCAGTGTTCGTCTCGCCGCCTGCAGCCTTCTCTGCCTGACTGCTTTTACCTTGAGTCTGACAATAAGCCACATACCAGGCAGCAGGCATACCATCACCTCAATATCCTGCATAGATCTGTTATGATTGTGTGGTATATAAAGACGTGACAAGAGTTGTTGCATACAAAGACGTCACCAGAGTTTCGGGCTGCCTTGCAATGACCACTCCACCCACATTGAGGTGATACTCAACTGTAATGAAAAACGAGCGAGACCAAGGCAAATAGTGTGGAAACTGTGTACTGGAAAAGCACTGATTAAAAAAAAAAAAAAAAAAAAAAACATATACAAGGACTTTTTGACTTAGCTAAGTTTGGACCATTTACAATTTATTGTTGTGCTGTGGCTTCATTGTTTTGGAACATAACCCAATTTCAGCAAAACTTAAACTGTCAGATGGCCTCACATTTTACTTTAGGATACTTTTTTTTATACAGAGATGTTAATGTTTTACTCAATATCTACAACATGCCCAGGTCTCCCAACTCAGATCATCGTCCAACACCATGCCTGGCAGTTGATAGGAAATGTTTGCTGCTGCCATAGCTGTCTTTGACAATCACCAAATGCAACACTGTGTGTTACTTACTTCTCACTTTGACTTTATCTGTTGATCTTTTCTAATTCTTACTGTAATGAATTTCAGCATCACTTAATAGGTATGTAAACTAAAGAGTCCCCTAGAATCTGAAGGGTTGTTTGTTTTTCTTTTGAGCATTGCACAGTCTGACCTTGGAGTGAGATTGCTGGGATGTCCACCCCGGGGAAGATTGGCAATAGTCCTGAATGCTTTCCAATTGTGAATCATCTTTCTCCCTGTAAAATTATGCAGGCTTCTTTACACAATGATAATACCTGGGCAGGCAGCCAAAATATATTTGGCAACCCACCACCATATTTATTATGTCATTTTAACAATCCAAAATATAGAAATTTACTACTGTAGAACTGCATGCTGCTCAGCATTTCAGCCCCCCTGTTTTGCTGTCTCTTAATCTTCCTCTCTCATTCTCTCTCTCACACTCATACACGGACTCACGGGGATTTGATCTATATGTGTCTCTTAGTGCAAATGCAAAGTAAATACAGGATCATGGGTGAGAGGTTTGATTCACAAATGTGGCTGCAGGTCAAAAGAAGGAGGACCTCATACTTTTATTAAATGGAATTATCAGAGTGAAAATGGTATGATGGCTGATAATGATATGAGAGTCAAAGCAGCAGATATCAAGGCATGCATGTGCTATTGGTGTCCTATTTGTTAGCAATGATGCATTTTTGGAATAATTGGATCGTGTTTTTGGGTGTGTCCCCATCATGTCAGAGTAGCAGGTGTTAAAAAGATTCTCAGTAGAGTGGGAACTGCTGCTGGTTTGACTCTGTAATGTTAGGACAGAATTACTGAAACCACGGTGATACCAACACATAGATTTATAAGTGCCCATATCATCAACAAGCACACACACAGGCAGGATTAAGCCGCGGGTGTCCAAGAGAAGCCCAAAATATCATTACAAGTAAATGGTGGAGGTTATCAAAAGAGATTTTATAGTGATTGGAGACCTGAAAATAACGGAGCTCTGTGATTTATTTCCAATAAATTACATTGGTGAGAACTTGGACAAGAAGCAATAATCATAACGTTCAATCTGATAACAATGTGAACATTTTATCTGTAGGCTGATGTCTCTTAGTTCCACAGTGAAAAAACAAAAGAAAAACATCTATTTTGGATCTGAAGGCCTGATTTATGCTGTGTGACATGTATAATGCATGCTGCTACACTTTTTTCAGGGAGCACCTGGCTTGTTTCAGCAAGACAAAGCCAAAACACCTCCTGCAACACAGTTCTGATGTAGCTAAATGTGTGAGCACTAAACTTGCTTCTCACCAGATGAGACCCGTTTTCTATTGAAAAATGTTGGTGCATTGTGAGATAATATATACATCGAAGAGGTCTCAAACTCTTGAACAACCTGAGTCCTACTTCACAAGAGTGGGCTAAGATTTGTATTTCAAAGCTATAGGAATTGGTCTCTTCATTTCCAAACTGAGTTGATGCAGCACAGAGTAAAATGATGAAAATCATTATTCTGGTTTATGTCCATTTTACACCACATGCCAACTTGTTTGGAAACTGGCATTGTGGAGCTAGCCATAGATTACAGACACTGTCAGACTAATCATTTCTCACTAAATCTAGTATCCCACATCAGTTTTCTTAATCTGCTGCTGAGTCTGCATTTGTAATTTATTGCGTAAACATGTCTCTGGTTTCTTCTTCCTCCTGAAAGAAGAAAGCTAACTGTTGGAGTGTGCCTGATAGGGAACTCTCAGACTATTAAACCATAAAGAAATTAGAGCGGTCTGTGTGTGGGAGTGTGTTTAGATAAAGGTTTGAGAGAGAAGGAGAAAGAACAGTTCCCTTTAGATCTTTTGGCCGTGACAAGAAGCTCCTGCTGAGACTTTATGTCTACTGATGTGTGTGCTTACCTGCAGGTGTGCATAGTGGAAACAAAAGCTTTGATAACTCACCCCGTTTCATCCTAAACTTCCCATTTTGTACCAGCTTCTGTGTACTCTGTCACCTGATGGTGCAGCCTCAGGAAACCATGTGAGAATAAGAGCCAGTGTGTGTGTAGAAGAGCGGTAATTGGCATGTCCATCGGACTGAAACGCGCAGCAGCAGTGCAGGAGTGGTGCTGATAGCAATAATTAAGCTGGGAGAGACAGACCCCCCAATCAGCACAGCAGGGTGCAGAGACCTACAGAGACAGGTGGGGCTGCATGGAGTGCATACAGGAGAATGGGCGAGTGTTCCCTGGCGGGAGATAATTCGTCTTGTAGCCGGAGTGAAAAAAAAAATCACGTAAAGAAGTGGTTTTCCTGGACAGTGTACACGAACCAACCACATTCCTTCTAAAGCCCATTCTGTAGACTGAACTGACGGTCAGGTGGGACACACTTTCCCGTCCTCAGCCTAGCAGCACACTCTGTCCACTGGGCAGCTTCCGCTGAAGCACTGAGGACACTCTGGGAAGTTTTCTTGGTAAAAAATATCTTCACCAAGTAAAGATTTATCTCTATCAACAGCACATGAACTCAATGTAGTATAATGTAGGAATAAAAAAAAAAAAGATTATGATATGAAAGTAAATGAAAATTGTGCACCTGATTGCAGTGCTGAGAGACACATCTAGCATACTATGTAGTTTACAGACTTTATTACTGTATTCACCCTGTTCTCAGTGTGTAGCGATGCTTTTATACTTTGATACTTTTAATGCATAAATTTGCACTGTGATCTTTCATGTTTAAAGGTGGGAAAAAGGGCTCAAGCCTCTTTCATTATAACCCGAATGACTCTTGTTTTCAGTATGAAAACCTTTGGAAAAAGATTTTAGACATGAGTGTTTTTTTTAAGCAAACACGATGCAGTGCATTGTGGGCAAACATTTTTCACTTCGGTCCTCTGTCCAAATGACATTGTTCTAGAAATGCTGTATCCAGATCAGGGTTATTATAGTTAACGAAAACTAAGACTAAAACTAAAACTAGCAATGAAAAAATATTTCAGTTAACTGAAATAAAAAATAAAAACTACAATTAAAAAAAAAACGAAAACTAAATAAAAACTACAATGAAGGATGTAAAACTAACTAAAACTAAACTGAATTGTAGATAAATTCCGCTTCGTTTTCGTTGTCGTTTCGTTTTCTCCCTCGATTACTGCCATAGAGATTACTGCCTGTCCTGCAGCAGCCGCTATGATACCCTCCCTCCAGAGAGGGGGCAGCATAGCGGATATAGACCTTTTCGGGCCAGCCCCCCGGAAGTACCCCGACCGCCATTGCGGGGTTGTGCTACAGAGCGACACTTTCACCAGCTCGCAGATTAACCAGTGTTTTTCTCTTTCTACAAATATATATTTTTATAATGTCGAGTCGGTCGAGTGGGAATACATGTTCCGTCATAAACTGTGCCAACAATGGCGTGAAAATTCGACAATGGAAGAAGAAAGTATGCACGAAGACTGCCTTGTTTGCAGAACAAGAAGTTAGGAAGACGTGGGTGAAAAATATCAACAGAAAGGACTTTGTTCCAAATGAATACAGCCGGGTGAGTTTTCGTTAACATTCAATCTCGTACTACTCATAGTCTCGCTGAGAGTCCCGGACGATTCTGGCCGAAAGAACAGCAGTATGAGGCTACTGTAGCCCTCGGCACTAGCACAAGCCTATAAATGAATGAATAAATGAATGAATGAATGACTTAGGAGAATGATAAAATAAATTAAATATAACATTAACACATAGCCTAATTTACCACTCGCGTTAACATTACAGCAGCATAATCTTTATGACTTGTTGATGTTAGTTATAACCAGCGTTCCACAGTTTTTAGTGTTTGATTATGGGAATAGATCATGCTATTTCCATAACCAATCATTAAAAACAGCAATAAACTACCTTCATCTGTAACTGGAGGCCACTGTCTAACATCATCAATCCAAGACATGTCTGCGTTATCTGTAACAGATGCTTCACGCTGCTGTGTTTGGGTTAGTTGGTGGAGCACCGCACCCTCCAGTTATGGCGGGGCCACTAGGGGGCGCATGTCCACAATTTTCAAGTCGAAAAGGTGTATAAACTGCTGCATACTGCAAGAAGAAGAAAAACTAAAACTAAGACTAAAACTAAATAAAAACTAAACTGAAACTAGTCAATTCCTCAAAATAAAAACTAAACTAAAACTACTAAATTACTTGTTGAACTAACTAAAACTAAACTGAAATAAAAAAGCAAACTGGAAAACTAAATAAAAATAAAAACTAAAGAAAATTTCAAAACTATAATAACCTTGATCCAGATGCAGAATTTTAAACTAAGATTATGGTGCTGCCATGAACTTTAAAATCCTAATTGAGGCCTGCAGACTCTGAGATGTAGCTCTTGTTTTGTTTTTTTCTTCAATGAACATTGCAGAGTCTGACACTACATCCACTTCTGGAGTGACTGGCAACTGTCTTTGACAACTTTGAAATAATATCTCTCCCTGTAGAATGAGAATGGGTATCTTTCTTTTTTTCTTCTGTTTGGTTTATGTTAGTCTTTTTCCTCTTGCTTCTATTCTCCTCTTTTGTGATTAACTTGTGTGCTTGACCGCTGTTTTATTTTGAAAGTGTTCACTCTTGTGAGTTCGTGTTTAACTTAATTTGGACCATTTGGTTTATCGTTTCTGCTCTATTGCATTTGGAGCCAACGTTTTCTCAAAGCTCTCCTTAAAATGTTAAAATTTTTAACTTTTGGTATAGCAGGATTTCAGTAACTTTTCACATCCTTCTAGGCCAACACCAGCGCTATAAAGCCCATTCTTTGGAAGATTGCTAACTGTCTCAGTTTTCCACTTACCTTGCTCAGTTGCTTCTCCAAGGTCACTGCAAATATCTTCCCTCCATGACATTGTGTTAATCGGAATGCTCCAGACAATCAAAATGACAAAACTTCTGCTTTTATAAAATCAGTCAATCATATGCACTTGATTAGCAGCACCTAGCTGCTACTTACCTTCATGATTTCCATGGAAGCCTTGAGAATCTACCAGTATGTGAAAGCCTTGATTTATATGTACTTTTTTCACATGACTTGAATACAAGTATATTATATTGACTGCTGCCATGTGCTTGACAGATGTTAGTACACTTACAACAGCTGGACCAATCGTGCAATAACAAGACAGTTAAGGGGTAGTACAGTAATATTTAGAGTCATAAAAGAGGGGTACCTTCCACCATTGAGATTTTTTGAGTTTCTTTTTTTGAAGCATCCACTGACAAATCCAGAAACCATTTGAGCCCAAACATTACTAAGACTAGGTTACAAGGGTAAGGTCTCTCTCCTCCTTACACGTCCACCCTGCTCAGTCAGCAGCAGTGAGAAGCAGCAGCAGCAGCACCAGCGGGCTGCTTGTACACGGCAGTATTGTTTTTGTGGTGAGGAGCCTGCGGACGGTGTGAGAAAACATTTGAGACATTCTGTCGCTTCTAACTTTGTCTCTGAGGGGGTCATCGTAATTGCAAATATAGCCAAAATCACAATGCGGCCATTACATTAAACTGTGGATGGTATTGTTGTCTGAGAGTTGAGTTGCAGCCTCAGCATTCAAATACCTTTCAAATTCCAGAGATGAAAATACTGTCTCGATTAATTTGTCTTAATTCATTGAGTCCTGCTGTCAAGTTGCAGTTTTGAAACTCGGACACTGCTTACAAAGCTACAAACCAACTCTCTGTCTGCATTGTTGATTCACATGTCTACCTCGCATCCAAATTCATCTGTTCATTTCTCTCCTCTCCACGCTGCTCACTCTTTTCCCTTTTTATCTCTGACTGTCCGCTGAGTAATATCGTTTATTTTTTTTCTCCCCACCAGCTCTCCACATATCCTAAAAGATTATTTCCTCCTCTTTTCCTCTTTTCTTGATTCTGTTTCATCCCCGTATACCTGTCTGGTTGTTTAGATGCAGTGATGGAGCTGATTAGCAACTAACACTCATGATGGTGATATACTCATTTCAGTCTTTGTGAACACCTCTGTGTTCAGTGATGCAAATTTGTGTGTGTGTGTGAATCGGTGTGCTTGTCTATTTTGTTATCGACCGGTTATTTTTTTCTACCACGCTACACTGCTCAGATGTTTCCCCTCTAATGTACTACAAAGATCCATGTGCACTGACATACATTAGCAAACACAGCAGGCAAATTGCGTGACCGTTGTGGTTTAAGGACACTCGATGGTGTGCTGTGTACCAGACTCCCTTCCCGTCAGAGCAAATGCAACTCATTGATTTCCAGACCACATGCGACATTCACAAATCAGTGTGGTTCATGGTCATTTCTGCGGTCTAGCCTGTCTGTGTATGAGTGAAGTTACAGATGACAGTGGTCCATGGCTGGGAACCAGAATGACAGAAACTGGAAAGTAGGAAGCCACATTTTGCTTTTATGAACTGTTTCTTTGATTTCAATTCTAGAAAAAAAAGAGAATGATTAAACCTGATTGTCTCATTTTGTGAAACCACTTATGAGTTCATTAGAAGACCATCTGGTTTATTGCTCTTGGTTCCAAATGATTGGCTTAAATTGGACTTGAAATGGAAAGATAATATTTTGATACTGCAATTAAGGCAGACTTTGTTTTTGTAACCTCTTAAATGACTCACGTGCTGCTGCCTTTATCAAGGACATGGTACAGAGTGAAGAGACAGAGAACTTTGGAGGTTTAATGATTTTAACCCAAACATCTGAAAAGCCATCCAGCTCAAATGTCTCTACAATCAGGGAAACAGCTCAAGATGAAACGTTTTGTCATGCAATTTATTTCCAGTCGTGTACAGAAGGCCAGAGTCTGAACGATAAGCAAGCTGTGAACAAACCTTGACATTTTAGATCACAACCTTTAATGAGATTTGAGGACTGAGGACTGTACTATTTTTATTTGACAGCTAAAATGACTTATGACGCATATAAAATAAGAAGAAAAAAATAATGTTAACATTTTCTCACTTACTGATATGAAGTATCTAAAATTGTAAATTCTGAACCTGGCAGTGAATCTGTTATCTTTGATTCTTCTTATGCATGTGGTCTGGGCAAAGTTAGTCAGTCAAAAAGTGTGCAGGTCAAGGGTGTGCACGGACTGGAGGGGCTAGGACTGAGCTGTGACAAACCACCAGAGGATTTAAAGGCTTAGCCCACACTTGATTTGCCCAGGCTGCCTGCTGCCCAGTTAAGCTTCATCCTCTGACCCTTCCAGGCCAACCCACAGCCAGTCACAGCAGTCCAGCAAAACATATCTCCTTTAAAATAAGGGTCACTGCTCTGTAAGGTCTTAACTTACATCTCAGAAGTCTAGATGGTGCAAAGCCCTTCATAGCTAAAGTGATGACACCTAGCTATTAACTATATTGAGCTTTCATTCAAAATACCAGGCTCCTAATTATGCAGTCATTTGTGGCTTTATTTAATTTTACCTGATGTGCTGCCATCCCCCGCACAGCTGTCATGGATGTCCAACCTAGTTATTATACCAAACCATTTTCATTTTTTTTTAACCAAGCTGTAAATATAATTATTTCTGCTGCAAATTTGCACAATTCATCATGAGGTCAATGAAGATGGACTTCCTTTAGAAAAGGGTTAGGGTTAGGGCCCCCCTGTGGTCAGTCATATAAATCCAATTTTTTTACTTCCTTGACTGAATAAGACGAGTAAACTGGAATATAGTCTTGGTCAGGACAGTTATCTGTAATCAGTATATCTGCTGACCTGTAACACTGGATGTGGACAGAGTAATCAGACAGTGGAGAGGTGTGCTGATTGGATTTAGCCAAATGTTTATTTTGCATAAATGTGGATATAAGTTGTGAATGTAAAACTCATACGTGAGGATTTACTTTTTCAAAATAAAAACAGGAAGTTAAACCAACAAAGTAAACAAGAAAGAGAAGCAAAAGGACAGGAAACAAGACAGCGTCTTTAAACATAACTGACCAAGAGGACTGAGAAAGACCCAAAATATCCAAGCTCAAACCCCCAAAACTATTCACACACTCTATAAAAAAAAAAAGAAAAAAAAAGGAAAATTGTCAGATTTGTCAGTCACTTTAATTTCAAAGTTTGCAAAAAAGTAATAGCCAGTGTCACAGTAGTATTTATTTTCTCTGAATATTTCCTAAACCAGTGGATAAACTGCACCTCTTCCTCAAAACTCCACAGTCACTCAGTGTCACTTCTCCCAATACTCAGCACCAACAAATGTATCACACTCTTGACTTTAATTTATGCAGGGTATTTTTCACTTTTGAGATTTTTTCCCGTTCTTTCTACTTTTGTCCCCAACTTCATCTGCTTTAATGGATAATCTGTCCCTGCTTTACATCTATATTAAATTGTGATCTGCCTGCTTGACCTTTCAAGTAATTCTCCCCATTTGTGCTTTGCCTCATTTCCTTTAATTTATCTGAGTGCTCCAGCCGAACTGATTTGTATGAATTTGTCAAAGATTTTCATCTGATGTGAATGATAACAGTGCAGCAGGTGCACATGGACAGATTGATCATGCAATTGCCTCCGCAGTTAGAGGCTTGCCAGACTATCATTCAAGGTCTCTTGAAAAAGAACATGCAAATACACACAGATGTTAAATGCTCCTTGAAGCTATGGTGCTTAAGTCTTGATTAGAAAAATCAATCAAAATATTTTTTTCTGTTCTACATTCCCCGCAGTAGCTTTCCATTATCACTTGTTTGAAGTTGGAAAAAAGGTGATGTCACGTACCAGCCATGATTTTGTTTTGTTTGGTTTCAACCTCCTGCAAATGTGATGCTGGAGTGCTTGCAGATGAAGGCAGATCTGCAGATCAGCCAGTCCTGACCAGTTTGTCAGTATCACATTCTGCTCCCAGCTGTCACATGGTGCCAAGCAGGTCATGTGCACAAGGTTTCAGAGCTTATTTCCAATTGCAGCTTGAGATCATAATTTTACTGAAGTCATCTTCAGAATACTGTACGGATAATGAGAAACCCAGTTGTTGTTATCATAGCATGATCGTGGCTTCATGAAAGCCTGCCAAAATACGACTTCAGGTCTCTCTATGTACTTCAGAATCTACAGAATTACATCAGCTGTTATTACAGCTTGGTTTTCTTCACTCTGAAGTGTTTACTCCACTTCTGGGAGCAACTGTGATGGAAATGGTGAGGGACAGGACAATTTATGGGTTTCCAAAGTCAGATTTCCATAGATGCAGATTTGTTTTGCTGACTAGATTTTATGTGACCAGGAATTGATTGATTGACCAGGGACATTTCAAAATAAGATGAAAAATACCCTTCTTGTAAGTGTATTAAAATAAACCACAAAATACAGTCTTCTTGTCTGGACCCGAATACTTGAAGAACTGGATCTGGACAAATAATTAGCTGAAATGGTGAAGAATGTTGCAGCTGTTTACTAGGTCAATGAAAACCTGGCATAAGTTACCTACAAGGGCTAGAACGATTTTTTTCTCTGTTTTGTCATCTTGTTGACATCTCAGGAATTATTTCAATATTTTTTACTACAAAATAAAAGACGCTGAAGTAGTTTGACATAAAGCACTACAATTCTTTCAAAGCTTATTTGGAACACATATTTTAAACACATGCATTATAAATACTACCCATCTCTGTTCCACTGGTTTCCTTAAAAGCATTTTTTACATCATACATACCTGGGATACCCCACAAAGCAGAACACCAGATAGCCAAGTCTCTTTGATTGTGTCATTTTTCTGGTTATATCAAGTCTTGTCACATCATACTCTGACTCATATCCTCCTCCTCTGTGTCCTTCCTCTTCGTCCCTGTTCTGACATTCATTCTGGATAATTGATAGTTGATGAACTCTAATCTGTCATCATATTAAAGCTTGCAAAGTGGAGAAAAACACATGTCCCATCACCTTCTTATGGTGCAATTAATGTTAATACTCTTAATGTTCTGCCTATTCTGTCTTTTCTGACCTGTTACCTTGTCTTGTCTGTTTTCTCTCTCTTTCTTAAGAGAAAGACCATGACCTCAACTAGTCTCTGCTTTCTTCTTCTGTGTCATTCTTCCTTTTCATTTTTTTTATGTGAAACATGAAGTGATTTCTTTTGAACTGGAGTGGTTATGACAGCCAGGGGTGAGTGGTAAAGGAGTCGGGGGGACTGTGTCTCTGTGCTTTCTGGTCTAAGTAATCTGTAATAGTATTTATTTGATACTTTGATGGCTAATCAATAGTTCCGTCTGTCTCTGTGGAAGTGCTGCTGTCCTTTCTCACAGCAGTCTGCATAGAAGAAACCAAGGTCAACTTTGCATTTATCAGAAAAACCTTGGTGTGTGCTCTCAGGGTCTTCCTAGTTCAATCAAGACAGAAATGGCACCTGCACACTGAGCCATTGCTGCCTTGTGGTTTGAATCCAGAATTCAGACTCCATCCACGTGGTTGCCTCTCTGCAGCTTCGTTTAGGTTCACTGGCCTCAACAAATGCAGAATAGAGTTCTACAAACATGTGAATATTTGAGTCGACACGCTGGCGTCGTGACTCATCCGTGTATGTACGACAGTCTTGGTAACACACAGTTTTTAGCACAGATTTAGCTGCTGTTCCTCTCGTCAGTGCCATGATAAGAGCTGGATCTGAGGTCTGTTTACTAGCATTTCCCTCTTCATGTGCTGTCTTGATACTGATCGGTTGTGAAAGGTAAACCTCAGCCTCAGCCTCTGCGACAATGTCTCATGTCAGTGGAAAATGGACTGCAGTGCATCATGGGAAGTACCCCCCCTCCCTCTCCTTTGCGTCCAGAGTTTACATTTATTTTTAAAGCTTTACCCCCCCCCACACACACACACTTTTTCAAATAGTAATTTCATGGCTCATTCCTGGGGTTAAAACTAGGTCTGGTGGAGTAGGAGAGTGGTAAATAGTCCCTCGCTTCACCCCCAACATACCATAGGATCAACAAATCAGGATCAGTGGTAAATGCACAAGTGGACTGGCCAGCATTTGTCTGTATGCTATAGTTAGGACTCCAGGTTAAATGCATTATACAGGCGTGAAATCACTGCATTAAGCCGGGAGTCTTGTAGTTGGGACTCCAGGTTTTATGCTTTCCAAAGGCATGAAATCACTTCATGATGAAGTTTCACTCGCTTAAAGATTACAAAAGAATGAGGTTGACTGTGATCTGTGTTTTTTTTTTTTTCTCCCCACTTTTATATAAAACCTGCACCGCAAATAAAATTTCATCATTCAGGTGAATAAGAGGTGCTGGAGGGGAGGGGATGCCAGCGCTGGTCTCCTGAAATACACCGTGGCATCCTCTCTCTGGTGCACAGTAAAAGGTGGATTAACCAGACCACTAACTTTATCCCCCATGCGAGGGGATAAAGCAAACTTGTGCGCTCTGAAGTTGATGGCAAGGTTATGCAATATCAAACTTCTACAAAAATTCCTACGCAGCAAAATAGTCCATGTGGACTCATGTAGACGCTTGCTTTGAAGTCAAATGAGTAATGTTAGGTGATGTCATATTAATCTACTGTGGGATTTGGCTTGGAACGACCTTTCAGGGTGCCGTACCTAACAGTTTAATTACGTTTTCAAATAGAATACCACTGAGATTTAGCATCCTTTCTGCACGGCAGATATGCTGCTCAGTCAGGAGGAGGTGATATGAGGTTACACTTCACTGAGTCATATTGACCTACCTACAACACACACACACACACACACAAATATCTGTGTGATGCTTTGCCCTTGATTTTGGTACCACCACTTTCTTTACCATCTCTTACTTCTAAACATGTGAATCTGAAGGTAAAGATTCCTGGGCTTTTAAAAAATTCACTGCATCACTGGATGCCTTTTTTCTTTTTAATTAAGTCACTACGACTCAGAGGACAAATTTAATACTTTCCTCTTTTCATCTCATCTCCCACCACCCACTTTCTATCGTCCCTCATCTTCTCACCCCTCCCCCGACTGGGGTTGCTAAAAGTCACCAGCAAGGGCAGTAAGAGATAATGCAAAAGTAGATGGTGACAAATAGGACACCGGAGATCTGGTGGTTGTCCAGGCTCATCAAATGCATGTTGAGACAGACAAGGAAAGGTGAGACATAACACATCGATTTGAATAGAAAGTATGGTTTTCTTCCCAAATCACAAAAATCTAAAACGGTTCAACTCAGCCACAGAATAAATATGTAGCATTTCCATTTTCAGAAAATCTTTCCACTTATGAAAGCAACGAGCAGAGGCACCCTCTACATGTGAAAGCATGGGCATTTGATTATCCTTGGCTGCTCTTAAATTTGCTGTGGTATTCTGTGCCATAAGGTTAAGCCAACAAAGTGCATTAAAGATTACAGGATGAGAGTTTTGTCTTCATTTTATGACTGCTGGGGATGGAGGGGTGCAGCTATGTGGAGGAGACGTAGCTTTCAATAGATGAAAGAAGTCATGATCTAGCAGTTTTCTATTAAAAGTTATGTCAAACGGTCTCTGTCTAAGAACAGGGAAGTTTCAGCTTGTGGAATTAAGTTGTTTTGTGTTAGCGTTTGTCCTTTCTGGCAAACCCAGATCTCTGTGGTAATTTACAGCACAACTTACATTTCCCCTTTATTGCCTCTCACAGTTGCTTGTTTTCTTTTTCTTGTCTCATTCCTTGAGATTGGCAGGTTCTTAGGCTTCCAAGGTAGACTAATACATTTCCTATGTTCCATCTGTAAGTCTCCCTGTGTAGGCCTGACTGGCAGTAACTACATCAGAACTGGGCCTAGTGTGTCCCAGTTACCCCGAGACACAGAGAAACAGAGAGGGAAATTCTGTAATAATGAAGGAAGAAAAAAGATGTGAAACAAGTAGGATCTTGGATAAGACACAAACATGTCAACATAGAAAAACAAGGTAAGGAGTGAAATGAAAGGTGAGAGTGCAGAGAAAGAAAACAATAGATGGAGAGAGAGAAGCAGAAAAGTTTACACATCATTGCCCACAGACCTTTCTTATTTTCCTTCTCCTTTTTTTTCTTCCCTACATCATGACTCCGTAAACTCTGTCCATTACTGTTCACTTGAGCAGACTTCTGGGTTGAGCAAAAATATTTTTTTCCCTTCTTTCCTTTGAGCCACAACCAGGTGTTTCCCACAAACCTCAGCTGTCATAAACCTGGAATTGTTGTTATGCTGGACAAATGTAATACAGGTTAGTTTTCCCTTGATGGCATTTTGATGGTATTTTTCTCACATCATTTTTTGTAACCACGGCTCTCATTGATTTATTTACCCTTATTCACCTCTCCTTAGTGAGAGGTACAAGAAGATTTATTATTATTAGCCTTTATTTTACCAGGTTAGTCCCATTGAGATCAAAGATCTCTTTTCCAAGGGAGACCTGGCCAAGAGGGCAGCAGCATGGTTACATTAAAACAACAAACAACACATAAAATCTACAACATTAAAACTTGCTCACATAAAACATGTGCACACAGATAAGGTAGACTGCAATGATCTCACTAGAGCTTTAAACTCATTCAATGTAACAAGGGCTTTAAGTTAAGGTTCAGATTGTATGTTGTTCCAAGCAGTAGGTGCTGAAAACCTAAATGATTTCTTGCCCAGTTCGGTTCGTACTTTGGGGACAACAAATTGCAGAGTATCCATAGATCGGAGATTGTGACTTCCTTCTTTCCTTGCTAAAAGACAAGACAAATAGGATGGAGTGATACCCAGAATGGTTTTGTAAATGAACACATACCAATGACTAAGGCGTCGAGCATGTAAAGACGTCCAGTTAACCTTAGTATAGAGTACACAATGGTGAGTAAGGGGACTGCAGTTCGTAATGAATCTCAGTGCCCCATGGTACACACTATCTAGCATACGGAAACAATGAGCAGAAGCATTCATATACAAAACATCTCCATAATCAATAACAGGCAAAAAGGTTGTTTCCACCAATTTCTGTTTCACATGAAAAGAGAAGCAAGACTTGTTCCTATAGTAAAATCCTAATAAAAGTTTCAGTTTTTTTACAACATACTGAATGTGCTCCTTAAAAGACAAGTGGTCATCAATTAAAAATCCTAAATATTTAAAAGTAGATACCAATTCAATACTTTGACCATTTCTTGTTAAAATTTTCTCAGACAGTGCTGATCTAGCAGTTTTTGAAGTGGTAAAGAACATACATTTTGTTTTGTCTGCATTTAAAACAAGTTGCAGATGACAAAGTTGTTCTTGTACTCTATCGAATGCAAGTTGTAAATACTGAAAGGCCTCAGCAGGAGTGGGTGCTGTGCAGTATATAACAGTGTCATCAGCATAGAAATGAAAATTTGAGTTTGGAATATTCTGTCCAAGATCATTTATGTAAATAGTGAATAATAATGGGCCCAGCACAGATTGGGTAAATACAGTTGGAAGAAAGCTATTCTCTGACATCAGTGTGGTAATTGATGGAGAAATCTTACAACTAGACAACAAAGTCTTTTTTTGTGAGATTATAAATTGTCTTTTTTTTTTTTTACAAAAAAAAAGGAAGAAAATGAAGACATGGTACTCATTACATAGGCTGGGACTCCATTAGAGGGGGTTTGGAATTGTAACAGGGTTAACCTTCTCCTCAGTGCTTTCAACGCTGTGTCTCCACTACAGTGTCAGACCCAGTAGGATCCACTGACTTAGCAAAGTAACACTCCATACCACTCCAAGGCAGCAATGCAGCACTTTGGCTTTTTGCCAAATTCCAATTAAATTAAAGATGAAAAAGTAAAAGGCAGCAAAAAAGAAGAGAAAAAGGAAGAAAAAGCAAATTAATATGGCAGAATCATCATCTCAGGATGGAGCTGAGATGGTTGGTGTATTTCTGTTCCTTGTGTTTGCAGGCACAGCAATGGTGACGATTAATGAGAAGAGTAGACGCCATCTCGTGCCCACAGAATACCTTGTTTGCATGCAGTCAACAGCATGCCCCTCAGGGCCTGGTGATGTACCTAACCCAAGGCAGGGATTTGTCTTAGTCAAAGTTCCTTGAAAATTGTTGTTCTGGGGCCATTCCTGGTAATGGAGACATGGCAACAACTGAGATCCCATAAAAACCACCTTGGACCCTCACTAATGGAAACCTGCCTTTAGCAATGCTTTCTCAGAAACTTCAGTGTCCCATTGTGACATTTTGTGTAACTTTCTGTGTGTTTTTTATCTTTCCATATGTGAAAGTGCACATTTTATACCAAACTGTGATCTTTTTCTAAAATCAAATAGCTAAATCAAACAGCGGCTAAGAGTGGAAGTTGAGGTAAAAAAAAAAAAAAAAAAAAACCCAGAGATCTCACCTGTGATTTGAATGAGTAGATTTCTCTGCAAATTTCCCATAAAACCTTCCACCATTAGTTATCCGACCTCTTTATTTGTACATTAACACCTTTCGTGTGCACTCGTGTGCAAGAATCAGGCCAAGTCCATGTGGCATTTATGTTGCTCTTTGAAGATGCATGTCAGGCTCTGCGCAGAGAGAGACATACTTACTAACATGTTGTGACCGCACTGACTTGTCAGTTGATGAGATTCTTAGTGTGCACATGCAAAGAACTCTTTCTGCAGACACTAATCAAGAGCACATTTATGTGCCACAGTCCTTCAAGAGAAGTCTAGGCTGGTGTGAGTAATGTCTGCAGTTGTTTCTGTTTTCATTAAAAAACTGAGGCTCGTTGGGCCCTGATACTGAGTCAACCGTTTGTTCATAAGGAAAAGTGTCTGTAACAATTTAAATGTTTGACTGATTGAGAAGACCTAAACAGCTTTCCGTGACACTTTAGCAAGTCGCTAGATTGTACGCTTTGCATGTCAACACTGACTTGATTATCTTACACTGGAACTAATTCCAAAAGATGCATTATGTTTATGTAGTTTCCAGATATACTATAAACTGGTAAAGTTTTATTCTTTACTTAGCATGGATGGATTATTCTTATTAAACCACAGATGCCACCATTAAGCAAGAAATTTGCTCAGGGGAATGGATAATTCTTTGACAATTAACAAAACTTTTCTGAAGTACCCTTCTGATAAATGATGTGAGATTCCTCCCATAAATCTACCACATGAATCTTAGATAATAAAGCTTTTTGTTCAAACATTTGTGTGACTGAAACATCTACAATTGTGGCTTTTTTCTGGGTGCTGTGTAAAAAAATGAACACAGTAAAAAAGACATCTATAGCCAAATTTAGTCCAGCCTGGTTTTAAATTGCTCATGCTTGTGGAAGGAGAGAAATAAATTAAAGACAACAGTCAGCTGAGATGAAATAAGCCCCCCCCCACCCCCACCCCACAAAGCTTTATCTGACATTGTCCTCTTATGAAAATGTTTTTTCATATCAAAAAATAATGAGTGCAACATTTATAATGCCTTGTTTCACATTTAGCTCTGTCATTAGCAAATCTGTTTAAATAACTGCTTTCACATGAACAGACAAAAGCATTTGGGGGTTTTTAAGGAGAAGTTGATTTAACCTAGAAAAGCTTTCAATAAACTGCAGCCCTACATTTACTTACAGACCCTTGTTAGCTGAATTCTCTTATGTTTTTGTACCAGTGGTTGTATATAGAGCATAAATCGTAAAACAGATACTTTTTTTTTGTTTCAGTTTCAGTCAGGCTTTTTATTCTGGTATTTTTACACCATGATGCTTTCTCTTATCTGAACTGACATGTACACATGTAGAAAGCTGATGTATCAAGTATCAGCCCTCTAAATCTTTAGATGGTTGCTCTTGATGTCTGATACGTGGGGTTCTTGTCTATCCAGCCAGATGCAAATAACCAGTCATGTCAGGTGTTTTTCCTGTGCTCTTGAGGAATAAGACCCTGCCCAGATATTTTCCCCTAACCCCAACATCCCCACAAGTGATTTTACCATAAACTTATTTATGAGAAGCTTGAAATTACATGCAAAATGTTCCTGAAGTGGTGCATTATTTATATGCAAGGCCAGTGATGCAGCATTACTCTATCTAGGTTTTTAAAGAAAATCTCGTTAGTCCATGAAGCAGACATTAACCACGTTAACAAATTGTCTCTTTTCTCTGTAGCTCTTTCTGTGAAGCACCGCTACGTTGTCAGCTCGGTTCCCCTGTCTTATCCTCCTCTATTATTCAGATCACATTAAATTAGGCTTTAGGTAAAGGGGGAAATGTCTGAAAGCCAACCACAGATGACCAACCATACCTCAGCAGTTCAGCTTAATATGCAGGAAAAAAGAAAAATAACTGCCCCAACAACTCGTCTGCTGCACTGTTTTGCAGCAAACAGTCTTGAAAAGAAAGTGGGGAAGGATGGACACATTCATGAAGGATTTAAATAATCAAGGTCCTAATCTGGCAAGGGAAACGCAGCTCCAGGAATCATGCACTGCTGCTGTGAAAATGCACTCAGCATAATCAGAGATCAGAGCGGAGTAGCAGCATTAACCAAAACCATCACTGTATCAGCCATCTGTTAGGAGCTGTACTACAGGCAGCGTACAAAGCATGTAATCCAGACTGAACGCAGCCTGTTAAGATCTTAGAGGATTAACAATCATTGTTATTACTTTTTTTTTTTTTTTTTTTTTGCATGCGTTGTCGTTGCTTAATGCAGACCCTTAAAGACGCGGAATAGTGTCAAAGTTCTTTTTCTTCTGCTTGTCTTTTCTGTTTTCTCTCCTCATCCTCTCTGTTTTTATCCAACAGCTGCGTCCAGCTTCAGTTTTTGCCGTGCCTCCCTGGAGCACACGCTGTCTGCTGAGGAGCTGAGCTACCAGCTGCCGCGTCGTGCCGGAGGCAGCAACCTGACCTGGCACGACAGCCGTGGCCAGAAGACAGCACACACCCGCACCGTCAAACTGCTGCAGCAGCCCGGCACAGAGGGCATCCAGGTAGAAACAGAGCAGAGAAGTGTTTTCAGCGCATGACAATCACTTTCTTTCTAATGTAGCTTATAGAAGGAGATGACAGGTAACTGGAATTTCAAAACCAATTCCAAAAAAAGTTGGGATGCTGTGTTTAAAAGCAGAATGCAGTGATTTGTTGACCTCATAAACTCACAATTCATTCAGAATAGAGCATAAAAAAGCACATAAAATGTTAAAAGTGAATACATGTACCATCTTGATGGTACATTTAAGTTTGATGGGAGCAACATCGCTCAAAAAAGTTGGAACATCCCCTCTTCTTCATATACACAGTCTGCTGAGGAGCTACGTTTTCAGCATTGTTGTTTCATTTCCAGATGTGCTCTGATACTAGTGCACCCCCATACCCATATTATCAAAGCTTTGAACCTTAGCACTGGAAACACATCAGGTGGTCCCTCTCCTCTTTAGCGGGGGGTTGGGAGGGGGGGCTGGATGGTTTCTATTGGGCCTGGAGGAAAATCAAATGCACTGGTGGAGGTCTCCTGCATGACACAACACACCAGCACCAACTGAGATCCAGTCTGCAGTTCTGCAGTACTGGTTGCAGTCACTGGTTGGTGCTGAGCAAGTGTTCGAGGTCAACTTCACTCCTTTATTTCTGGATGCCGGGCTGCTTCGGGGGTTGCATCCACAAACCACCACAAATTTATTTACAGACAGCACAATACTGTTGTATGTCTTTTCTGTCCTTTCGTGCACATTGCTGGTGATTTCAGTCGTTTCTGGCCAGTCAGGGTTTCAGGCATAAATGAAATATGTCAGAGCAGACTGTCAAAAACGGCTTGTGAAGGTCACACTCTGTCTTACTCACACATACACATAAGAAAGCTAACATCTGCTGCAAAATCAAATTGCATATATTTCTAACTTAGAAAAAAGGGTCTTGCCAAATTATGGGAATAGCCACTAATATATTTGAAGGCAGTTATTAAGGGGAAAAAAAAAAAAATCTAACTTAGATTTTTCTGATCACAGGATGATTTTCCACTCTGTCTCAGCCCCTTTTAAATTAGCTTTGGCTTAGAGAAGACAGCCGTCTTCCTAGATTGTGTTCACATATGGCTTCCACTTTGCATGATAGAGCTTTAACCTTCATTTATGGATGGCACGGCCAACTGTGTTCCTAGACAGTGGTTTCTGGAAGTGCTCCTGAGTCCATGCAGTGATTTGCAGAATTTTTGGTCTTCAGAATTTTGTCCTGAGGCACATTATTCTGAAGTAGCTTCACAGTTTGTAGACACAGTTTTCTGACCATCTTTACTCCTTAAAGATCACCTTTCTGAACTCATTTTATATCCAATCATGTCAATGAATTGCTGCCACTTACCGGCAGGAACATCTTGCACCAAATTAGCTTGTTTCCTTTTAGTGCCATTTGCTTTTCCAGCCCTTTGGCCATAACTGATTATGAACTGATTTTGACATCTGCTTTGACTTTTATTCATTGTGCACCATATGAAGCAAAGATATTTCATGTTTTTTCTTGTCCTGTGCATTTCACCAGTTAACGTATACTCATACTTGCATGTTGGGCCTGCAACATATCCCATAAAAAGTTATTGAGTGCTAGTAAGGAGGTGACAGAAAAAATAATTGTGTTGTTTCAAACAGGTTATAGTCTGTAGGTGATTGAAATGATGATTTGGTAAAAAGCTTTGTCAGGGGCAGATTCAAAGAAAGGCTTTGAGTATTTAAGGCACAAAGATGGGTAGACAATTTTTTTCACAGTTGCTTGAGAAAATCATAGAAATCTTAAAGATTGCACTGAATCAAGAACCATTATTCATCACTAGCTTCTATAACCACACAGGAAAGGGATTAGGGTGGTGAAACCTTTATCAAGCACCATGATGTGGAGCTACATTCACAAATACCACTTAAAACTTGATTGTGCACAAAAGAACCCTTCCATTAACCTTCAACATCTCTGGGCTCGAAGGCATCTGGGGTGGACCTTTAGTGGAAATCTGTACTGTGTTCAAACAAATCTACCTTTTTTTTCAGGAATCTTTTGATTTTACATGACAGTGATGATCCTATGCCAATGCTCAGGTCAAGATGTGTTTGTAAGAAGCCTGGCAGCCTCAATACTAGAATTTATTGAAGGGTTGTGAGAAGGAATGGTGACGTTACATTAGAAACAAGATCCAAGAAATCAGGAAAGCAGCTGTGTGAGCTTTTATTTCAAGAAAAAATTGGATTTCCTTATTAATGTTATAATTCAACGGTAGGATTTTATATTGAATTACAGCACTTTCCTTTGTGGGTGGTTTTGTTGTAATTTAATATCCTCAGGAGTGCAGTGCTACAGGCTTATAAGAGTGAGAGTGATGGAGTGAAGCTGTCCTGTCTTAGATGGGAAAAGAATCACATATGCACTGTGTCATTAGAGAGGCAGGAATTAACTCGCCAGTGCTGCACCTCCACTGGTCAAATTCAAAATCTTATGCGGCTCTGTTGTGATAGGTGCCACCTGAAAGAAATTGGAAATGGTGCTGGAACTGTTCATGGCTTGTGATGTAACAGTTTTACAGTCCAAGTGATTACAAACTGCACTGATCATGGACAATCATCTGCATGCTATGAATGTTAAATATTTCTGAGGATCTATTTTATTTCACTGACGAACACCTCGATGAGGAATGTGTGGTGTCCTCAATGTCTCCACAGCATCACTTATTTTCGTACATTTCTTTAAGCGACATGGAATCCCATCTGTGCGTTACCAGGCAAATGAAACAAAGAAGGGGAAAAAAAAATTGATTTTAAGCCCTTTAGCTTATGACCTGACCTAAAATTGCAATGCAGCACAGCAGCCTCCCTCCTTTCCCCTACTCCCTAAATGAAAGAGTCTAGATATCCCTGTGGAGGTCATTTGTATCGTTCCCTCACAGCTTTTAAGAAAGTTTGTAACAAGGAGTCTGTAAGATGTACATGTGCGCTGGCGAATGTGTTCAATAATTCATAAAAGAGTGCCCTCTCAACTATAACAGCTATAAAAGGCTTAATAAAAGACGAGTGAAAAGCTGTTTCCACGTGATTACACAAAGACCGGATAATTAAACCTCCTCTATACCATGAGAAGTAAGGCTTATCACTTCCTTGTGGCAACAAGCTTCTTTATGCATTATTCAACAAATGGGAAAACAGTCTAGCTCTCTCTGATGTGTGTTTGTGTCTGCACATTCAGGATGCTTCAGCGGCCATTCATGCATCTATAATTTGAAACATTTATCTGTACACGCATGCATATGTGTATGTATTATGTGGATAGTTGTCTTCGGATCCAGTTCTGACATGACTGATGATTAGATTACTCTACATTATGTTGGCTGTGCACATATCAGCTGTAACGAGGGAGCCAGTTAAGTGAGACACAGTTTCTGGTTATGAGAAGCAAACTTGGGGAAACTGTCTTATGTGCTCACCAAAGTTGAAACAACGCATTAGGCACTGGTAATCAAACTCCCACTCAGGGGGGACAAGAGATAGTGAAGCCAGAGAGAGGAAGGATAGAAACATTAGATGTTGGTGTTCATTCATGCCCAAATGTAGATGTACCCTGTAGCTAACTGTCGGTATAATGGACATAATGTAGGAACACTTCAATTGCCAAAGTACACAGCAAAAATATGTTTTCTTAAATTCAAAAGATTTAAAAAAGAAAAGAAATACCAGAAGGTCATTCTATGTACACTGTGTTTCCATTATCCAATCTCGTCATAGCAGGAAGACAATGTAAAAGAAGAAACACTAATATGGATTGAAAAAAAAAAGACATATTTCACAAATGAAATATGTCAGCACAAACCAGCTGCTAACTCAATGACAGCATAAATGATTTGTTAAATTAAATGTCATTTTACAAATGTCATATACTCATTTATGTGGTTCTGTTGCTGCAGATAGGCTAACATCGAGACCTATGTGCTTACAAATAATGAGCTATTGTGTAGTCGGTGCACCTTGTGTGCCTTTCTTGAATTGACTGTCGTTTGGCCAGCCAGATGGGGTGAGGGGACAGGTTTGTGCGAGGCTTATTTTTCTCTTCTGCCACACAGCATGTAAGCAAACCCTTAGATGAGAGCAGTGAATAGGTGGAATAACAAAAACACAATTTAGCAAGTAACAGCAGCCACAGTGCATCCTTTATCTGAAGCAGGACCAAGCCTGTTATCGGCAGTAAAGCTCTTCGCCACGCACTAATTTGGCTCGCTGGGTGGACGAATGAAAAACGCCAGTCTGCGATTATTTTTCCCTCCTCATTACAGAGACTGACCTTCTCAGCTGGCACCAGCACAGAGAAGTGAACTTATAAGCAAGAGAGAAATACACAAAAGTCAAGCCCACAACACTTTAGAATTTAAGAGTGGCTGTAGCCAAGCTCATTATTTCAGTCATCAATAATCTACGGTTTTATT
This sequence comes from Hirundichthys speculiger, assembly GCA_018398805.1. Lineage (NCBI taxonomy): Eukaryota > Metazoa > Chordata > Actinopteri > Beloniformes > Exocoetidae > Hirundichthys > Hirundichthys speculiger. The sequence goes on along the minus strand of JAGFBZ010000693.1, from coordinate 1,526,771 downwards.
TGTAAAGTTAGCATTATTATGCAATCATTGATGAGTCAATATTTTATCTTGCCAAGCGTAAAAGTGGTACTCAGTACTTTTATGCTTGTCAAAGTTTAATAACTGCAAACTGCACTGACCATATTGTCACCATTTGTCCTCACTGCTTATGTACGACGCTACTATCATAATCATCAACACGCATTACGCATGTGGCTGCAGCTTATACTGTGTACACGCTACAAGCCACTTTTTCCAGTTGTATCGGTTACATGCAGTGTTGGGCAAGTTCACTTTCTACACGAACTAGTTAAGTTCATAGTTCACAGAAATTAAAATGAACTAGTTCAGTTCATAGTTGATCATCAAAATTTCGAACAAGAGTTCACCTATTTAAAAAAAAAAATTAAATAGTTCATTTTTAGTTCTTTTTTAAAATTATTTTTTAATGTTGCTTCGAGCAATTATTTGTCAAAATGATCGCCACTGCCCATATACAACACCACAAACAGCAATTATTTTATCCATTTTATCTGACGAAAACTACGTGTCCAAGTCAGAATCCTTATCCAACCAGGTTTCACATTAGCATTGAAGGGACAGCCCATGTAAAACTGTCATTTCCCTTTCAGCTTCTCTCTATAGTATATTAAAAATATGAGGAAAGACCAAATGGTCTTTATTATAAGACAAAAACAGGTCCTTAAGGTGCAAATGTTTTTTTTCCCCATTTCAATATTTCAATCCCTGATTCCAAAGATTACAGTGTTATCTTTGGAGTCGGGCCGCTCCACCGGCTCTGGGCGACTGCAGCTTTCATCTTCCTCCGTGCTTATTTTAAACATTTGTTAGCACGACAGAAGCGACAGTCTGTGTTTGCCATGTTTGATTGCTTTCCGAAGATACATATTAGGCTCGTTTGTGGTGTATTTTAAATGGGATTCACTGGAAACATGGTACGATTTGACTGTGCGTGAACTTTGAAAGAGCGTCGTTCACAACTGCCCAAATGAACTCGTTCACACCCGACGATCGTCAAAGGGAAAGAGTTCAGTTCACGTTCGCAAAAAATACAAACTAGTTCCTGAACTTTCATTCAATGAACGTGTTCAGGTACAACACTGGTCACATATCATGGACCACACAAAGGAGTGACCCAATTCAAATCTTGAAATCAGATTTTTTTTGGGTCCACACAACCCTGAATAAAAAAAATCAAATGAGTCAACATCAATGTGAAAAAAATAAATATACTTAGGTCCCTTCACTAGTGTGAACGTTGGCTGAGATCATCGCTGTCTTTTATAATTCAAAACATGCTAAGTTTCACTACATTAGTGGAGATTGATTGCCATCAAACATTTAATAGATATTAATTGTTCCCATGGTAGGAGCTAAAATTAGTTTTTCAAAAAAAAAAAAAAAAAAAAACAGATGACGGGATGAAGATTACTGTTTGTACAGTTTCTAGAAACTATGGACTGTGTCCCATTTCAGCTTGAATTACTCACTAGTCCCATGAACTTCACTTGTACTCCATGGCGAGTACTAATTATTTTATGGAAACATATTTAAAGTACATCCTTTCTGCATATTATTAGTATTTTAAGGTGCTTTTACAAGACACTGTTCTTGATTCTTACAAGTATTAGAGGAAATTTCTCACCTTCTCTGTGTTTGCATTAGAGATGTTTCCGTGTTTTCCTTTCCGATACAGATTCTGATACCCGGACATTGGCCGATACTGAGTACCCATCCAATACCAGTCACATGTCATGGTGGAGGTCGAAATGTTGTAAAGCTTTACCAGTTTCAGAGAAGTATTTTTTACCCAGGCCCATTGCCCTGCAACTCCCAAAGCGTTCAATTAAACAGTAAAAGCAGATATTTTTGATGAAGACTGGGGCTGTTGATGCAGCACATTGAGTCCTGCAATTTTGGCCTTTTTTGTTGTGGCTTTCTGGCTTTTTCTGGGGAATTTCTTTTGTTTCTGAAAAGCTAACTCCCAAGATGGCTGCTGTGGCTCCTCCACCTTTCTCTTTGACTTTACAAATGCCTTCTTGCTTTCTCACCTGATGGTCTCCTTAAATACTTAATAAGGTTGATTGTTTTACATTTAGCAACATTCGTGCCACCCTTTGAAACTGCAACCTTTCCTAATGAGAATCCGAGCATAAAATAACGGGATAATGCTGGACATAGCACTAATGCTAGATATCTATCTCAGTCCAGCAACTCATGTCCCACCGCTTCAAAACAGGAAGTTGAAAGCTGCATTGTGTAACTTCCTGTGCTGGCTCTTAAGGCAATGAAGAAAAATCAGGACGCTGATTGCAAAAACTATGTGGTATCAGATGTTGGGATCGTAAATACTCGCAGATCCTGAAATTCTTATTTTTGAATCTGTTTGTATTTCTGATGGTAGTATCATTCTTGAATAATTTCTTGTTTGTACCCCAGGCACTACAACAGAATATTTATAGCTCTGTCTTAATGCACTTTAACGCTCCTGACCGTGATGCAAATGGAAAAAAAAGCCAATGAAGCTATGTTGCCTTTTGTGAAGACACTCACAGATGACACTTAGAGAGCCCTTCAAACTGTTCTGTCCAAATATGCCTTTATAGTTTTGTCATTGAAAGGTTTACAAGGCAAAGAGATCTTTGACTTTACTGGTCAAGTGAGGGCAGCGATGAACGTCGGTGTTTTGAAAGACGCAGAAACATGAAGAGAGAAATACTGTATGAGAGCGACTGTGCAGTGAGGCAGAACTGCATTCATCTATACTGTCTTTGTCCTTCTACTCAGTGATGTGTTGCTCTGTCCAAGACTAAATAGAGAGCTTTGTGAAAATCTCATCTGGTCTTTTGTCCACCCACTGAGGCTGTTTATATTTGCAAGAGTGCAAGGCTTTTGCACGGTCGGTGTTAAGGACAACTAAAGGCAGATTTGTACAGAGCCGATGAAGGTTGACAGTTCACACACTTCCACAATGTTATTTGCACAGGAACAAATAGACACTCACAAAAACCTGCCAAGCATTTTCAGAATCACATTAGTGCAGACTCACACAAATGTGCAAGATTAGACTGAGCAGGAGGAGATAACGGGGTGCTAAATGATGAAATAAAAACTGTCGGCGAAAAGGGAGTGAGGGTGTTACTGTGAAGAGAGGAATGACGTCCAGCAAGACGTTTGAGAAGCATGAAGGACATATGAAGGATCATGTGTCAGGATCTGTCAGGGTCTTTGGGATTGGAAAGACAGACCAAAGATCCAGATCCATAATGACAGCAGAACAAGAGTTAGATGGGTAAAATAAGTAGAGGAATAGTAGTGTTGTTTTCTGTGAGACAATAATTAACATCCTGTTAAGAGATCATGTGACAGCAAGAAAAGAAGTACAGTGCAGAAGAAAAGAAGGTGTAGGATAAAGTGTATGATATGTGTAGAATAAAATATTGATTTACCAATTTATACATTCACATTTTTACAGCTAATTGGCGTAGCATCATTGATCAGTCTCATACAAGGTCCAATGGGCAGTCATTGGAAGAGCGGCGTTATCGGTCACAAAGAGTGAACTTTACAGATTCCCCACGCTCCCCTAACTTCAAGATAATCCCTGATTCAGCTGCAAACAAAAGCAGGGCAGGCACGCACATGTGCGCACATACATTCACAAGCACATGTGCAAGTCAAAAATTAGCTGGGCGTACAGAAGTTAAGGTACTGTGAGGTAAGATCAAAGCGAGGAATAAAAGAGAAAAGGACATAGGCTGTCAGGCAACAAGGGGATATAATAAAAGGAGGGCCAATTGAAGAGAGGGAAGAAGACATGATAGAAAGTAGTTAGAGATGGCACAAAAAAGCTGTTCTAGGATACGAGGGGAATGATCGATAGGGACATTAGAAAAGTCTGAGTTTCCGGCTAGGAAGGATGTGAGAAAGAGGATGATGAATGGATGGATGGCACAAAGAGTATCAAATTCAGATGAATAAAAAATAGTTTGTCATTATGTTTTATCAGGCAGCTTTGGGTTGATTTCTACACACACAGTTATGAAATATGATGATTGGAAAAGGAATCCTTCAGCATTTGTGTGTGTGTGTACGAGGTGTATATATATATATATATATATATATATATATATATATATATATATATATATATATATATATATATATATATATATATACACATATATATATACAGTGGAGGAAATAAGTATTTGATCCCCCACTGATTTTGGCAGTTGTCATACTAAGAAATAAATGAACAGTCTCAGACTTCTATGACAGCTTTATTTTTATTTTAACAATAGAGAAAGAATATTGAAAAAAATATTGAGAAAATGATATGAAATGGAAAATAAAAATTTATTTGCAAGTCATTGAGGGAAATAAGTATTTGATCCTCTAGCAAAACATGATCTTATACTTGGTGGCAAAACCCTTGTTGGCAAGCACAGCTGTCAGATGTTTCTTGTAGTTGCTTACTAGGTTTGCACACACATCAGGAGTAATTTTTGTCCACTCTTCTCTGCAGATCATCTCCAAATCCTGAAGGTTTTGAGGCTTGCACTTGGAAACTCACAGCTTCAGCTCTCTCCATAGATTTTCAATAGGATTAAGGTCCGGAGACTGGCTAGGCCATTCCATGACCTTGATGTGCTTCTTATGAAGCCACTCCTTTGTTTTCTTGGCTGTATGTTTTGGGTCGTTCTCATGCTGGAAGACCCATCCATGACCCATTTTCAATGTCCTTGTGGAGGCAAGGAGGTTGTCACCCAAGATTTTGCAGTACATGGCCCCGTTCATCTTCCCATCGATGTGGTGAAGTCAACCTGTCCCCTTAGAAGAGAAACACCCCCAAAGCATAAGGCTTCCACCGCCATGCTTGACAGTAGGGATGGTGTTTTTGGGGTCATATTCAGCATTTCTCTTCCTCCAAACACGTCGAGTTGAGTTGAGGCCAAAGAGCTCAATTTTGGTCTCACCTGACCACAGCACCTTCTCCCAGTCTCTTTCTGAGTCATTAATATGTTCGTTTACAAACCTGAGTCGGGCCTGGACGTGATCCTTCTTGAGCAGAGGGACCTTGTGCGCACTGCAGGATTTTAAACCATTGCGTCTCAGTGTGTTACCAAATAAAGCTTATTGCCACTGCCAGGGCATTAATGTCATCCTGTTTTTTTGTGACAAATAAAAAAAGTCCACCAACAAAATCCTGAGCCACAATGATGACATTAAAACAGGTAATTTCTGAGGTAACAGCAGAAACTTTTAACAGGGAGTTTGACTTGTCAGTGATTACAAATAACCTTGTTTCTGTTGAATTCACCGTCTGGGATACCCTAAAATGAAAATATGCATGTTCAAGTTCTGTAACTTTATCAATCTGTGTCAATTGTCAATCAAAAATTACAAATATTAAAAAGTGACATTTTATTTTTAATTTTTTAATCTAACACAAAAAAAAAAACACGAAAAAATGCTTGTTTTTTTTATATTTCAATTTTAGACTTGGATCAAAAATACAAAATGAAAAAAAAAAACGAGCTATGGGACTGAATTTGTTTTTAATATTTAATTGTCCAGTTTAGTGACCCTGAAATGGCTTTGTGCATGGCAGTTCAGGTAGAATGGCAGTGCTGGAATCACATACTATAATATTTGCAATATTGTGAAAATCTGAATGAAAACTCAGCTCATATAGGGGAGAGTGAGGTAATGTGAGATGGTCTTTACCCCCCCTGCCCTCTAAGCAAGCTAAATTGATGTGTCTATAAAATTAACACATTTTTCCTTAATTTAGGATGTTTCCTAAGGACGGAAATGATCAGAATGTTTGCTGGACTAAAGATGGTGAAAATGTGATCGTTTTTTATAAAAAGAGGTCAAGTGTCTCATTTTACCCCAGCTACGGGGTAAACTGAGACAAAGCCCAGATTTCAAGGGGATAAAGCGAGCCACCCTGGGGTAAAGTGATCACCTTATTTTTTCCACCACTCTGGAGGTGACTGAACAAACATAAATACAGCAAAGTATCATTCAAAAAATTTTTTTATTCACCATTCAAGATTAGAGAAAGAACCACTTCCACAGTAGGGGAAACTCAGATTATGATCCTCATCACTCCATAGCGAGTCCTCGGGATTGGCTTCGATTTTTAGCCCTTCTTTTGCAGTTCCTCATCAGTCTCTTATGTGTCTTTTCAAAAGCTCTGGATCGGCTCACCTTTTCCTCCCCTCTTTTGCACTTCCTCTGCAGCCTGCTCCGTCTTTCTTCAAAAGCCCTTTCGAGTGCCTGCTTCTCAGGAGTGTCGGTGAGGATAGCGGTCTTCACGCGCCTCCGTCCGGTTTGTTTTCTGGGGGTTAACTTTGGAAGTGCAATGATTTCCTATGGAGGGACATATCCAGGCTGGCTAGTTATTAGGGATGGGCATAATTAATCGATTAATCGATGATTCATCATAAGTGCTAAGACACCACAGTCACTCTTATCTTCAAGCTGATGTTGCTTGCTCTAATGGCAGCTGTTTTAACAGACCATCACAACCCACTCTGGATTTGCCTCAAAGGGATTTTGGGACTCTGGTCGAGAGCTGATGTAGAAGCCAAGATCTGAAAAAATGACAACTGGATGGCCTGTGGCGCAAGAAGTGACCAGCTCAGAGCTTACACTGCCTGCTCCGGGCAAGTCATCTTCACTCCGACACCATTCAAGACCAACTCCAGAGTGTCTGGATCTTGGTTGCAGTCCAATCGCAGCTGGGTGGAGTTCTAAGAGTCCTCCTTTCAGTTCTGACTGTCCTTGTTTCTGATTATCAGGCTTGTTCACTCTTCCTATTTGCCCAATTTTGGATTACTAGAATTGAGTCAGTTCCTGCCAACATAGTGTCCAACGTAAGCTTTAATACTGGCATCAAAACCTCTCTTCAGAAACCTGTGGGTGACATCACAAAGGATTTTTTCCACTTCCCTTCATTCAGTTTATGGAGGAAAGGAAGCATGTTATAATTTATAATTAACAAACTATATACTGACGTACGCATATAAAGTTATAATTTCATGGCAGATTTATTACAGGCTGAGTACTTGATCAGGTGGTTTTACCTTCCTGGAGTCTCGCTGTTTAATGGTCAAGTCTGATTATTTTTCAAATTGGTTTTATTTTTAAGAATTATAAACCCAAAAGACATTATCATGTACTAATCAAAGATGTTGTTGGGGATTTTTTTTTTTTTTAACCTTCTGGCAGGTACAGGTTACTAAACTATGGTGCTCTTGGCCTCATACTTACCATGTGAGGAGTGAAATTAATATTTTCATGTCACTATGAAAGACGAGTAATTATTAATTCCCCAAAATGTTGACTCTTTTATTTGGGAAATTTCCAAGTATCATCATGAAGTTACATAAGCAGTGACCTGAAAAATTTTAATCTTAACCCGTATTGCTTTGACTGAACGTATTGTTGGATATATAATTCAGCATCCCCCAGCGTTTCCTCTCTCCTCCCTGTCCTTAATTCTTCATACACTTCCGCTCCATATATGCCCTTCCTCTTCCCTATCTTCCTCATCCCCCCCCTTTCTCTCTTTCGTACATAACAAATGAGAGACCTCCTCCAGCTGGACAGAAGTAGGTCTCAGGAGGAACAGGGAGGTAGTAAAGGGTGAGCGGGGATGAGATAGCAGTGGCCAGAGGAGATACAATCTGATGGATGGCCAACAAATGGAGCGGGAAGAACAAGGGAGGGGAAAAAAGAGGCAAAGGAATGATTTGGAGCTATCATTTCATTTCCCTCCTGTCTGGCTTCTTGATGATGAAGGCCATTATTCACACATAGAGTAGCCAACTCCCCATCTCACTCTGTTCTTGCTTTTTTTGTCCTTTTTCTCTTTGTCTGTGCTCACCTTCTTGATCTTTCTCTCTCAGTGCTGTTTATTCAGTTTTCCATTACAGAAATACTGTGGGTAAATAAATGTCAACAAATGTAAATCATTAAATATTTAAGAGACAATTATTACAACTTTGGCATTTATAAGCAGATTTATGAGGATTTATAAGCAGATTTGTTATGGTTCTCAGTTATCCCTCAGTGACTCTGAAGTAGGATACATTTCATCTCTTCTGTAATGGGCCAGTGTCCCCGCAGCTCAGCCATTATTAAAGGTAAGTTATAACAGATTTAAAGGCTGACATTTTAGAAGAAAAAACTCTATTTATTAGAATTTATTTTATAGCACAAAATATCTGTAGAAAATTTATATTTATGAATTTGCCTTGTGACTTTTATTACTTTCACAGAGAAATTGTGGCAGTGAACTGCCTCCTTAAATGATGTCTGATCTGGAAGTTGTTGGTGGTTAGGTGAGCTGAGCATAAAGGGTAAAAACTCCAGGTGTCTTTCTTTCATTTAAAGACAAGAAAAAAAATGAAAACTGGACTTTGCTTAACTGGTTTCTTTGTGATGTGTCTGGAAATTACTTTTGTTGTAAATTTGCACTATTGAACTGAACTGAATTGGATGGAATTGTCGACTGTCTTTCTTCTAACGTCCGAATGATTTCCAAGTGTTAGATTCGATGGAAGATTGTCACAGTCACAGTACATCCTTATGGTGTCAGAGTTTTCACAACAGCTGGCGTTAGCCTTCAGCGTGTTGTGGTTGTCTGGTTGAACAAAGCAACTGAAAAATATGACTTTTGTTTGTTTCTGCTTGTAAAAACAATGTCTCTGTGTGGCTTCTGACTACCAAAATTTTTACTGCAATGACAGCAAAGAGCTGCAGTGATTTCTAGAAAAATGCCCTTCACCTCACCAGCGTGCTAAGGAGAGGTGACAAGCTGTGGCAAAGAAGGTCCAATGTACTATTTTCTTTCCCCCAGTCAAATCTGTATTTTGATCCCTCCAAAAAATTTAAAATAAGAAATAAGCCACTGAACATGGGGTTGCTTATTTTATGTCATAACCTGCTAGATAGTTTGTCAAGCTAGTGTGCGTCTTTCTCATAAGATCACAGTAGGGATGGAACAGTTACCGGTATTACGGTAAAGCGTGGTGAAACCTTATGTGATAACAATTATTTATGTTTGACTTAATGTCATTATCGTGGTCGATTACTGGGATATGTAATATCAGCCTCATTCCAGTCTTGCGAGCGACTTGCGACTGTGTCTCTCGTGAATATGTAGCTTGTAACATCGGCATTGTAATGTAAGTATGATGGAAAGTGGTGATAGCACGAGGGACATTTACCAACCCATTAAAAGGACGAAATCCAAGGTCTGGGCAAATTTTAGGTTATTTTAAGAATGCAGAGGGACAACTGGTGAAGGACAATTATCCTGTCTGCAAAGCACTTGTTTTTATTTTACTGTAATTTGCACAAATAACTGTTTCTTTATTTGCACATTTATACTTATTTAAAGGTCAGCTTAAAGTCCAAAGTTTATTTTATATGAAGTTGCACTATAATTTTTGTTCCTGATAATTGTTTGCATATTTTGACCTACTATGGTTGTTAGTGTTCACTTAAACTTGCACCAGACAAATAAGCTTTGTTCCTGTTATTTATTTTGTTCATTCAAAATAAAACCTCTTTCTGTGACAGTTGTTTGTCCTTTTAATGTGAAAGTTTAATTTTGATAAGATTTTGGCTTTTAATGTTTTAGTATGACAAGAAAATCACAAGATTTTGTGAAATTATTCTTATGTATGTGTTTTTGGACATTTGTACAGCAACTAAAAATACCACGATAATATCGTAAACCGTGATAATTTGGTCACTATAATCAAGATATCACATTTTCCATATCATTTCATCCCTATGTCACAGTATACAGTTCAAACTTGAGATGAGCCTAAAATTATGTCTAGCCCATAAGGATGCTTCTGTGATTAGTGATGGAAATGCATCAAGCCAGACAGCACAGCATGCTCACGCAACCATTAGATTACTGGAAAGAGCTGTATGTCTGAAAACGGATCGTCAAACACTTATTATGAAGCAAACAGAATTGTGAATTTCTCAAATTTTTTGAGCTATTCATTAACTTATTTATCCATATAAATAAGTTGAATTGTATGAATTCTCTCATTTTATTTAGCTTCATTTATCCACATATAGGCGATATCTTTCTGCCTCAACCACTAATCTACTGCCATTGGATGCTACTGTACTTTCAACAGTTTAAAGACCAAACTGGCCAACGTTACACAATTTGTGTACATTTCAAAATGAATTTTCTTTCAAAATCATGTTCTCTCTTTCTGTGTTAGGTATCTCAGCACTTCGGCTCAGAGGATTACAACCTCTGTTTTGTCCTAGAGAACAAACCGCAGGTCATATTGCCTTTGACTGGATCTAGATTAAAATGATTGTCTTGTTGAATTTGCCCTATATAACTGTCCAAGCTAATGCTCGCTCTAATATTAACTCAGCTAAATCAGTTTGAGGATCATAAAGATAAGAACTGAATTAGCAGGCTTGCAGCTACAATGCAAGCAGCAGACACATCCACCCAAAGATGAGGGAGCTATTTTTTCCCTCTCTTGCTCGCACTCGATCATCCACAGAAGACACCATTTCCACACTTCTCCCATCTCAATCTCGATTAATGATTGGGTTGAGCTGTAAATTTGGGTTATTAAAGTGGCTCCAGCACTCAACTAAGTCGAGAGCAGAAGTATGTGTGTAATCAGAAAACAAGAAAACAAAATAGAGCAGGGAAATGGGATTGTTTTCAATTAAGGTCAATAAAACAGACTGTCGATCTGTCCAGGGTGAACCCCTGCCTTTCGCCCGTAGATGGCTGGGATAGGCTCCAGCAGATCCTCGTGACCCTTCGGAGGATGAAACGGGTATAGATAATGGATGGATGGATGGAAAACAGACTGTACTTAGTGGAACAACTAGAACTTGATAGAGCTGATTGGTGCTTGAATTGACAGAGGGAGATCTCATTACAGAAGCTGGCAGAGATGTAGATAGTTATAAACCACATATCTACCACATATTAAGATGTCAGGCTTTTTAGTTATGAAAAAGCAGTGGAGAAAGTATTTATATTCAGCCACAAGAGTACGTGCTACTTGCATTTGTGTGTACGGCATTTCAGCACACATAATCCTATTCAATGCAGCCCGTAATGGAGTGGAACGTTTGGCAGCAGCTCTATGTTTTTCTGCTGAAAATCAGCCAAACCCCTTTTGTTTTAGAATTGGCTCAGCCGGAACAAGAATGAATGGATTACATATGAGAGTAAATCACACAAGAGAGACAGAGCTATGGGGACAGGGTCATGGCTATGTTTTCTGGTCATATCAACTGGTTGCAACCTTGTTTTGTTGTGGTCATGTGTGGGATATCAATGCAGACATTAACAAAGAAAAGCCTGACACGTGATGGCATTAAGGAATCAGAGGTTAATGTGTGTAAAGAAGAAAAATTAAGAGGAAAAGATGCATGCTCGCATACTGTAAGTGAAAGATGAAGATGGCACAATCACACTAATGCAATTCTGAGTGGTTAACGAAGGCACAGTTGTCAGGCAAAATTAGCTTTAAAAAAGACATATCAACAGTAAAAATAGCAGCTTTACACCTATCTCTCTAAATTAGGTGGGAAAGGTGAAAAGTGGACTGCTCATTAAGTCAGACGTAGCATCTGTTTGTACTTTGCAGCCTCCAAGCTTTTAAACCTTATGCTTATGCAAGATGTGAGTTACGTTTGGGCTCATTATGTTAATTTTATCTTCAGTCACTCATCAAAAAGTCAACTCTGCCAAGTTTTAAGCTGCTAAGTCAGAAGTAAACTGTTGTTTTGTATCAAAGTGTTGCAGGCTCTGCAATAATGTAAAAAGCTCTTTTCCATTATATGAGGTTATTTGCACTGCGCTCATGTTTTAATTGGATTACTAGAAGGATTTTTTTTTTGGTTGCAAATTTTAGCATTAGAATGCATCATCCCTGTAAATTTCATATAAGTGAGAAAATACTGTGTAGCATAGACTTCAGTAAACTAAAGGAATTACAAAGTAATTGTCTGGGGATGTGGAGCAATTATGAAAGCTATGTTTTATATACAATATCAAAGCACAAAGGCATTCACGCACATTGTTCTGTCTTGATCATATTTTGCAGATACAAGATGTATGTATTACCGTACTAAATGTGACACCTCTTATCTGTGTTTCAGCTGCGTCCAGGTGAAGCCTTCACTGTTTATCACACCAGTCCAACGCTGTCCAGTCTGTCCAAACCAGTGGTGCTGTGGACTCAACAGGATGTCTGCAAGTGGCTTAAAAAACACTGTCCTCACAACTACCTGACCTACGTAGAGGCCTTCTCTCACCATGCCATCACAGGTACACTACATCAGAAACTCACGTCCATCAGTACAGTTATAAAGTCTAGCAAAAGGAAGATTCATAGACCAACATCCAGATAATTAGATTTTTGTTAACTAAAGTCAATATTGTGCAAACATTGCGCAAATGTTGACTTTGAAAGGGGTGACATCAAGCGTTGCTGAACTGAATTGTGAATTGCACGTGTGGCTGTGCCAGTGTAGCTTCCATCAAAAGTTGAGAAGTTTTTCATTTTTCACGCTTCAGCATGAGTGTCAGCTAATCAAACTGCGGCTACAAAGCTAGAGCTAGAAAATGAAAATTCGCACGTGTCTTGTTTGTGTAGCAAGTAGGAAGAATTTTTATTTATTTTTGCTGTTGTTGTTTTGGTATGACGAAGGCACGTCAGTCAGTCATCCCACAACTTGCATGCTGACGGCCATAGGAACTGCAATGTGTGTGCGGGGGTATAGACACCCGGCAACCGGCGGGTCCCAGCAGAGCTCTACTAGTTCTTGTTTCAGCTCTGGCAGCACTGGTTTTGGTAGCAACACATGAAGTAAGGAAATTTGGAAAGCTTTGATCAAAATGAAAGTGATGCTAATTATTATCCTGGGCTAACGTAAACTAAGTTAGCCAAGCTGAAACAGCTAACTGTGACTGAACTAAGATGGGGGTGTTCCAGTCAGCTTCTGAGCGCTGCTCGTTCCGCCCTTTTGCAACATGTCACTGCACAGTACAAGAAAGAAGAGGCTTTAAAATCACTCAGTAAAAAACCTGCGGGCGACATCACAGAGGGTTTGTCCACTAAATTTTACAGTCTATGAGCATGTGGTGCTAACTTGAGCTGTTAGCACCACATGTTGGGGTTCTAGCGTAATCAGAATAAAAATATCTCAGTCAGAACAAAATAGTTAGACCTGACTCAATAGAACACATCTTTAATGATATCTAGAGCAGTGGTGTAGATATTTTCACATTCTCATCAGCTGGTAAATCTAAGCACTTAAACATAAGGATATATAACAAGTTTCTGAGAGGCACAGAAACATGGCTGCAACAAAACAATATCACTCCTGTTTAAGATACAAAGCTTTTTGTTGGTGTCTTAAATTCTCTCTAGGTCTCAAGGAAAAAAAAAATCTCGAGGGCAGTCATTTGGATGTCAAATTATTTTGACACCAATACTTTGCATAATGAGTCCATTTGGTGTTCTCATGGTCACCTTGTCTGTGGTTGTATTTACCCTCTTTAATTTACACAGTTTAATGAATGCAGCTCATTCAGAAATGTTTAACTGAGCTGGACAGATCTAACGTGCTAATGTGTCTTTGAGCTGCCTCTTTTTTAGAAGGAGCAGCAGAAATTCAAAAATTGTTTCCGCGATAGAATATCTGTCATGCTCGTCTACTTCAACTGAACGAATACTCTACTTTTTCAAAGACTTTTTTTGAACACATTTTTCTCTTCTACTGTCATATTTATTATAGATTCCCATAGATATCAAGTGTTTTTGGACTGTTTTCTTGTTTATATTACTCCAACACTTTTGCTTACTTAAAACATTTCCAATCCACTCAGTTCTTTATTTCATTGTTTGTGTTTAATTCAGCTAATCTTTCCGTGTTCCTCCTGAAGTAATCGCAACTCTGGCTGGGTATCACTTCTGTAAAGGTTTTTGTTTGATGTTCATATTCACAGGCCCTGTTTACTGACGTCCCATCCTTTCAAAAAGAAAAGTATGGGAAACCAGTTCCTTCAAAAGGTTAAGTATCTTCCCACAGCTTAGCAAGTTAAACTCAAAACAGGTTTATGCTTAAATTGCTGCAAAAATGATTTAAGGCACTCATGAGAGGAAACAAAATGAGTGCAGCTATTTTTGGAGAAGAAAGGCAAATCTGCAGATAAAAAGAGGGTTATCGTTCAAATGCCACACTCGCGCACACGCATTTCTTAGCAAGTCCAAACAAGTGCATCCAATAAACACATGATGAAGCGCATGCAAATGTGTACACACGTTTATTCACACATATTCCCATCTTGACAGACCAGACAGCAGAGCAGCTTCTTTTTCAGTGTCTCTCAGAGAACAGATTGCTGTGTTGTGCCTCAGGGTCAGCCACCACTCAGCTACATTTGCATGCACACAGACTCTTAGAAACACATGCTGTACTTACACACTGGCTTCGGGGTTAACAATGCTGCCACTGTCATCACTGCAGCAGCTCTGATCAGATTTATTTATGTATTACCAAACACAGAGAGTAAGAGAGAGGCTCAGATCTAATTTACTTGCCGATACTGAGATATCGAGCTGGATTTCATTAGCTTCAACTTTCTCTTGTGCCCAATGCCGTGTATTCATTTGATCATCATCAAAGAATTTAATCAACAAATGCTCTGCACACAATTAATTCACCTTTTCAAAGGATGTTTGGCAGCACCAGGACCTCGGAAATGGATTGTCTGCCTTTGTCCCGTTAGTTTAGTGACCCAAAATGAAATGTGGCTCTCATAGGCTGTTTGCAAGGGCAACAATAGTGGAACAAGCTGCCTAAGGACAATAATGTAGCTGATGCAGTGTCATTTGTCCAAACTTTGTGTGTGTGCGCGAGTGAAAATTCATACTGTCTTCTTTTATTTGTGTTGTTAGTAAGTCACCCTTCATCGCAGCTATTGTTGTTCTTTTTAAGACTTGGAGTATAAAATTGATTTTTATTTATTAGTTCCACCACACAGCAATGCATACAACTTGTAATCACTTAAGAAAACCATAAAACAAAACTGGTTGAAACCAACATTTGAAGTGCTTGACCAATTTGAATTTCTTACTTTATTGTACAAACCTGATGCCAAAAAAAGCTGATTAGCATATTTCATAATCCCATATTTCATTCACAAAAGAACGTGGGAAACATATCAAATGTTAAAACTGACAAAATGTACCATCTTAAGAAAATGAGAGGCCATTTTTTAATTTGATGGCAGCGGCATGTTTAAAAAAAGAAATCTATATCCAGAGAAAATGTTGTCCCGTTCATGTCTGTTGACTGATTCTGCTCAAAGTCCTGGGTTTCTTTGTTATATTTTTTAATTTCGTGATGGGATAAATGTTTTCAGTTGGTGAAAGTCTGTACTGCATACATACAGTTCAGCATGCTCACTATTCTACACTGAAGCCATGCCTTTGTAGTGGATGCAGTATGTGGGTTAGCATTGTCTTGCTGAAAGATGCAGGACCTTCCCTGAAAAAAAATTTCATCTTAATGGGATATTTTGCCCTAAAATCCGTATATACTGTACGTTCCAACTTTGATGTTTCCTTTTTAGATGTGCAAGCTGCCCACGGCCACTGTTGCATCCCCATGCCATCACAGGTGGAGGCTTTTGACCTGAGGGTTGAAAACATGTTAAATAGTCCTCTTTGGCCCAGAAGACATGGGGCCCAATCTTCTGCTAAATCTCCTAAAGCCGCTATTAACGGATAGCGGGTAGCGGGCGAGGCGTTCCCCCGCAAAGAACGCAATCTTTCACCTCCCTAAACCCACTATCCCACCTGCGCTACCCACTACATTATGCATGGGCGTGGTTAGGGCGTTCCACCTGTTAAACCAATCAGTGCGACAGTAGCCATTGCCTTTAAGAGCAGGTTGCTCTACCCGCAGCCCGGTACCCGCTACCCGCTAACCACTATGGAGCATCTTTTCATCCAGATCAGAGCAGTTCTCATGCGGAGGCAGGCATGGACTGGCCATCGGGCGTACCGGGCAATGCCCGGTGGGCCGACGCACATCTGTGGGCCGGCCCAGGTCTGTCATAAAAAAAAAAAAAAAAAAAAAAAAAAAAAAGTATATAGTTTTTATTGACCGCGACGGTAACAGACCGGTACTCGGCTCATAAAAATCTCCGAGGGGGGGGACGGGGAACGACGACACACAAAACAAACTTAAGAAAGAGACACTGACAGCTAATCAGACAAGCGCTCCAGTGCTGCGCTGATGTGAACGCAGTATGTCCCCGGTGTATGGTGGGCCGCCAGGGACCAAAAATGCCCGGGCCATTTTTTGGTCCCAGTCCAGCCCTGTGCGGAGGTAGAGCCGTTTGTGCACGTCCACATGTGACCAGGTGGACACACATTTATGCCATTTGGACGCGCTCTTTTACGCACTGACATGCGGGTAGCACTTTCCGCAAACTCAGTATCTTGCGACCGCTACCCTAAACCCGCGATCACAAGGTACCGAGTTTGCGGAAAGCGCAAAAGACACGCCCATTGGTAGCGGCTTTAGGGAAGCAGAAGATTGCATTAGCGGTTAGTGGAGGTTCCTAAACCCGCAATTTGCGGGTAGCGGGTAGCGGCTAGCAGGACGCGTACAATCGGGGCCATGGTGTCCAGAGTTTCTAAAAAGGATTATAAGTTTTGATTCATCTGACTACAGGCCAATTTTCCACTTTGCCTCAGTCCATTTTAAATGAGTTTTGGTCCAGAGAACACAGTAGCATTTCTGGATCATGTTCACATATGGCTTCGTCTTTGCACAGTAAAGGTTTAATCTGCATTTGTTGATTGCACAGCAAAATTTCTTCTTACAGTGATTTCCAAAAACATTCTAAGCCCATGCAGTGATTTTCATTACTAAATCATGCCTGTTTTGAATATAGAGTTGTCTGTGGGCCTGAAGATCACAGGTCCAACTTTACTGATTGTTGCTCTCATCCTTTGCTCTCAAAGACTTCTCTGGATTCTCATTCTTTTAATAATATTAAGTTCTGTCATTAACAAGATATTCAAAGTCTCCAGTTGCCCATGGAGGAACATTCTCTGAAGGGATTTTACAACTAGTTTTTCACAGTATGATGAACCTCCGTCTGTCTCTCTAAGAGGCTCTTTCTATACTGATTAGTTGCAAGATATTCACCCAGGTGGTTCTTTTTAGTACCATGCACTTTTCCAGGTTTTTGTTACCCATGAAATGTTAGAATATCCTAAAATCAGTATTTTTATGTTTTTCCTCTGAATGAAATATGGGTTTGTCATTCTGTTTTTATTTAAAGGTTACACAATTCAGCTTTTTGAAATGGAGTTGTACATTTCAAAGAGAAATGTACAAATTTTCAGATGTCTGCGTTTGCAATTTTTCAATATAAGTTTTTGAGTTATTGGTTAAGAGTAAATATTCTGTATTTATGCTAAAATAAGGCCATATTGGACTACCATAGTCTCAATTTGTCATGGTTTTCAAATTCTCAATGGAGGAACCCAAATGCAGAAGTTTGAACAAGGTATTTATTAACAAAAGCAGAATACACCTTTTCGACTTGAAAATTGTGGACATGCGCCCCCTAGTGGCCCCGCCATAACTGGAGGGTGCGGTGCTCCACCAACTAACCCAAACACAGCAGCGTTGAGCATTTGTTACGGATAACGCAGACATGTCTTGGATTGATGATGTTAGGCAGTGGCCTCCAGTTACAGATGAAGGTAGTTTATCGCTGTTTTTAATGATTGGTTATGGAAATAGCATGATCTATTCCCATAATCAAACACTAAAAACTGTGGAACGCTGCAACGCTGGTTATAACTAACGTCAACAAGCCATAAAGATTATGCTACTGTAACGTTAACGCTAGCGGTAAATTAGGCTATGTGTTAATGTTATATTTAATTTATTTAATCATTCTCCTAAGTCATTCATTCATTCATTCATTCATTGATTTATAGGCTTGTGCTAGTGCCGAGGGCTACAGTAGCGTCATACTGCTGTTCTTTCGGCCAGAATCGTCTGGGACTCTCAGTGAGACTATGAGTAGTACGAGATTGAATGTTAACGAAAACTCACCCGGCTGTATTCATTTGGAACAAAGTCCTTTCTGTTGATATTTTTCACCCACGTCTTCCTAACTTCTTGTTCTGCAAACAAGGCAGTCTTCGTGCAGTAAAGGCTTGTGTATTTCACATACTTTCTTCTTCCATTGTTGAATTTTCACGCCATTGTTGGCACAGTTTATGGCGGAACATGTATTCCCACTCGACCGACTCGACATTATAAAAATATATATTTGTAGAAAGACAAAAACACTGGTTAATCTGCGAAATCTGTGAAATCGTCGCTCTGTGTCGCTCTGTAGCACCCTCCAGCAATGGCGGACGGGGTACTTCCGGGGGGCTGGCCCGAAAAGGTCTATACAACAAAGACAAGACAGACCTTCAAAGTAAAACAGGAAACAGAGTAGATGAGAGGCAGGGAGTGACGCCAACTTGACACAGAAGGAAAAATAAAGAATAGATCTAGATATATCCTGTACCACTATGGGAGAATAATAACATGTGACATTTTTTTCTAGCATTAAAAACCTTATCAACCCTTAGAACAGTGACTGCTTTGGGCAGTCAGTCATCATACCACTTGTTTTTATGTTGTGCTGTGTGTTATAGTTTTTTTTACTGCCTTTTGCCCACATAGTTATAAAAAAAGTACTGATATTTACTTCGTCAGCAGGTGTAAAGTAAGAATACTGATGCTTACGGTTGTCAGCTTATGTGCTGTTACTTTTTCATGACATGGCTATAAACTTCATGGATTGCATTTATAAGCAGAGACCTGATCACAAAGGTAGCAAGAGCACCTTCCCAGACTTGATTGCATCGTGGCTGCTATTATATTTAAACCTTATATTAAAATTGTGTGTTCCTTATCAGGATAATGCAGACGAGCAAGTTTTTGGCCAGTGTACAGACTATAAAACTCAAATCAAATAATCCCAAATGATGCTTTTGTAGTAAAAGCGATAATGGAAATGCACATAACCTGGAAGGTGTGTCTATATACATGCTTGCTTGTGTAAAAAAAGGTAAAAACCAAAGATTGCTTTGTTTATTTTGTTTTTTTTTTATTAGGCAGACTTCACCTTTCTCCTTTCTGGATTGCTTTTCAGACTACTTTAAGAGTCATTATTGTACTAGCCAAGGCATCACTGCTTTCCATTTACCCACAGACATCGTTAATAAGCAATTTATTTTGAAGCCAAATTGAGAGAAGCGATCTCCATTGAAACGGCTTTTGTTTTTGTGTCTCTTTTCTCCCTTTGACAGCATACTTTCCCTATCTGCAGGCAATTATTTGGAGCTGTATTAAGTCTGTCTGAGGGGAATTGATTTGAGCCCCATTCATTGGCTTTGTCTCGTTTGTACACACACATTCACAGAGCAAGGGCAGAGGGTTTCTAGGACACTGGTGCTGCTGCTGGCAAGCACACATGAGAGGGCTTTTGTGGAGATCAGGTTAAGAGGTTGACAAGCCTACATGCATTGACAAAAGTGAATGTGGGTGTTGAAAAAGTACTGATAATGTGCACAAAATAAATGGGAAATGATTGTTGTTGTGTCACCAAGATAGATATGCTCACTTAGAATAGGTTATTTGACAATACTCGACACAGAGAGCACCTGGGCTCAAAGAAAAGCAAATAGTCTACCCTTTAAACAACATGTGCACACAAAGAGTTACACAGCAGACACACAAACAAAGACAGATAATTCAACCATCATGAAAGCTAACTTTGTCACGGCTTTTTCTCCCAGGGAGTGGAGCTATACACTATCAAAGATAACTATTGTGTCTGGTTGTAAAGCAAGGCTTGGTTGACAGTTCCCTCCCATTTTCCTTTGTTGAGTTCAAGTGAGAACTTTACGTCATCTCAAAGAGCTGGAATATGAAAAAGAAATCATAATGTTCAGCAGCCTGTGTGCTCCCTCATTCAAATTTAACAAAGCATTTTTAACCAAAACCTAAAATAACTCAAACATGCCACAGCGTTATGATTATTATTAAAAACCACAACCAAATGAAAAACTTTTTAATTTTCCCTTCAGAGGATATGTATAACTTGCTTACAAATACTTACACAGTGGAAATTGTAATAAAGGAAAATGATAGAAAAGTAAGACTGGAACAGAACTCAGGATTTGCTGCATTTCAGGGATGCCCTGCTTTTGCCTGTGCTTGTGCCCTTTATCACTGGTTTTCTTCCAGATTCCTGCTTCTTTCAGTTCAATTTAGTTTATTTGCATCAACGCCAACAGCGATCAACAGCCAGTAACAAGTGACCTTATCTCTGGTCACTGGGTGCTTTATTTGGTTAGGGCAGAAGGTCAGCGCTCCTATACTTCCACCCTTAAAGGTAAAGCTCAGGGTAGGGCCAGGCGATACAACCTCAAATCAAAATTCACAATTAAACTGAACAGGTTACCACAATTACATGATTAACAAGAGATTATTTTAGTATCTTTTTTTATATTTTGCCCTCATGGATCATTGACAAGGTTTTTGCTGCAAATATAGTCCACTATTAAAACTGGGATATTTTTTTAAATAAAAGAATACATATCTTTTATCTTAAAATAAGTGACAAGAAGAACACACAGATTAATTGTTTATGTGTTAAATAAATATTTCAAAGAAGAGAAATTATTGAAATAACTAGCATGAGCAAGATTATATTGGTGATTAGTTCTGAATGTCGGTTTTGATTAATTTTCGATTAATTGCCCAGCCTTGACTCAGTGTCATGATCCAAAACTGTAAGCTTCACCAAAAAAGAAATGTTTAAGTCTAACCCCAAAGGTAGAGAGGGTGTCTGTGTCCCAAACCCAAAATAGGGGCTGGTTCCACAAGAGAGGATCACTGAAGTCTCTGCTCCTATTCTACTTTTAGAAACCACAAATAAACCTGTTGTCTAAGAGGGAAGTGCTCTGTAGGGGGTAAAAAAAATGGCATTATGAAGTTTTTTAGATAAGAATGAGCTAGGCCTTTAAAGGCGTAATATGTGAGGAGACTATTTTTAAATTCTCCCCTGGATTTCACAGGAAATCAACAACTGAATTGTTTAATGATATTATTCACTGTAGAGGGAGAAAAACGCAAATCCCCTCTAATCTTTCTAAGAAAAACATTGTTTCTAAGTACTTCAGTGATTTTCTCAAACACTGAAGATAAACTGAAAGAGTGTTTACAATGTATATCAAGGGCATTTTGTATATAATGTACACGCATAATTATCCCACAAGACTTGGGGGGGGGGATGCAGAGGATATGCTGATGTTTAGACTGATTTATTTTGTTTGAATGGAATGATATGAAGAGAAAGCTGGATGAGTAATGAGCCTAATTAAGGTTTAGGCATCGTACAGAGCTGTGCAGGTACGATGGAGTCCTACTGTTTCTGCACCAGTGACGAGCACAATATGCAGAGTACTCTCTGTTTGTGTGACTGAAGCTCCAAACATATAGGATTGTCATACTGTCTCTGTTTTTTGTGAGTGCAACTTGTTGTTGAAGGCTGTTTATTGTAGCTAATGATATGTTAAATGTTTTGTGTCCACAGGGTTAATTGCTAACTTTGTAATAACCCTTCACCACTGAAAACAGTCAACCTGAGTAATCTTCCAGCCTGTAAGCAGAAATTAAACACCTAGAAATCAGTTTAAACTGTGTGGGCCTTCCAGCAGGAAGGGTCATTAACTATGCTGCTGTTTCTATCCGGCACAAAGTGCTGCTGGCAACAGAGTTGGAGATCCTCTGATGGCGGTGAAGGTGGAGGGTATGTCCATGGTGCTGTTTTGCTGGAGCTTGCAATCCCTCAGGCAGCCGCTCCTGGTTCTCGTGGATTGTCCCTCCCGACCTGGGCTCCTCTGGGTTGTGCTCCTGTGTGTATCCGGATTAAGGCTGGGGGATTTTGGGTTGAGGGACCTGGTCGCTGCCCTGTCCGCATCTCTCTAGTGTGGGTTCGCAGCACACCTCTTTTAATGCACGTCACTAGACCAGGTTGGAAGGTGCTGCCTCGGTGATGGGGAACTTTGTGGTGGGCAGATTGTTGCACAGGAGTGTGTCGCTGTCCTCCTTGCTTTGGTGGGGGTGGTGCCACAGGCCTACCCGGATCGTTCCAGCCCAGTAGTGCTTGACCATCTGCCCCTGCCAAGGTGTGCCATCTGGCATCCTTCCACCACCCTTGTGTCATTGCTCCGGTGCTACTGCTGTGCTCCGGATGTGTTGGCTGATGCCCTCCCTGGATTCTGGCCTGGTCCACTTCTGTTGGCTATGCTGTGCGAAGGGCTCGTCAGTTTGGCCAGGCTTGTTGCTGGTGGGGGGGCTGGCCAGGCTGGATTGTTCCTGTTGGGCCTGGAGGGAAATCCAGTGCACTGGTGGAGGTCTGCTTCATGACACTGGCCCAACACACCAGCAGTAAATGTGTTTGAGCCTGTAGAACTGGTTGTGGTCACTTGTTGATGCTGAGCAAGTGTTGCAGGTCAGTGTCATTGCTGCTGAAGCCCTTAGGCTCTAGTGTGGATATGGAGGTTACATCTAATAAACAACACAAACCTCCACACATTCATCTGTAAACACCACAGTACACTACACAAACACGAGTGAGGGGAGAATGGAGCAGGAGGTTGACAGGCCGATCGGTGCAGTGTCGTTATGCAGACTTTCTATGGGTCTGTTGTGGTGAAGAGAGAGTTCAACCAAAAGGCAAGACTCTCTCTTTACAATCTTAGTAATGAACTCTGGGTAGTGACCTAAAGAATGAGATCGCGGATACAAGCGGCTGAAATTAGTTTGCCCTGCAGGGTGGCTGGACATTTCCTTAGAGATAATGTGAGAATGTTTTGTTCATCCTGGAAGGACTCGGGTAGCGTCACTGCTCCTTCACATCGAGAAGAACCAGTTGACATGGGTCGGGCACCTGGTGAGGATTCCCCATGGACGCTTCCATCGAAGTGGTGTTTCTGGGCATGACCGGCTGGGGGGAGGTCCACAGGGCAGAACCCAAGACCTGCTGGAGAGATTAACATCTCTCAGCTGGCCTGGCAGTGCCTTGGTGTTCCCACAGAGGAGCTGGAGGAGGTGGAGGAGGAGGAGAGGAAGGTCTGGGCCTCTTTACTTTGACTGCCGCCCCCACGACTCTGATTTGGTTAAGCGAAAGTGGATGGATGCATGGATGGATGGATGGATGGATGGATGGATGGACACCACATAAACACCACACTTTCTGTAAAATAAACAGTCAACAGTAACATACAGTAATCCCTCACACTTCGCAGTTAATGGGGGCTGTGACCCCCCCACGAATGGTGAAAACCACGATGTGGATGTACATGTACATGTATATGTACATACGAGTATACATGTACGCGCGTACGCAAAATCTACAGAAGGTACACTCACTTTGACGATCTCTCCTCTGTGCGTAGCTGACTAGAGCAAGAGATGGGAGATGTGGGGACGCCTGTCAGCCAATCAGCGTACAGACAACCAACGGCACAGTAATGCCCGTCATAGCAGCCAATCACAGGCCTCGATTTTCATTCATGGGGCCTCCCCTGTAGGCTTTTGTTGCTTCCCTAAGACTCGTTCTTAATGTGATGGGTTTCACTTCAGCCTCGCGCGCTTCGTTTGAATTTTTTTCTCGAATGTTTTTTTTTTTAAATGAATATTTTTCAATATGTTTACCGCCACGATGTACTGAGACGGCAATTGCTGAGACCGCGAAGTGTAAGGGGTTACTGTATATTGAAAAAAATCTCCATGGTTTGATTTGGAATAGAATGTGTTCCCAATAAATTAGCATGTTTGGAAATAAAAGCTACAGGATTTTGAGCTTCACTCACTTGCTTAAACACACTACTATTATTTTCAACCCCACTGTATATCTTTTTTTTTTTTTAAAGGGGGTTTTACCAGATTATGGCACTGACCATTAATATATACACTGACAGTTGTTAAAAAAAAAAAAAAGAAATCAGTTTACATGGATAAATTGAATTATATTAGAATATTTCCCAACACCATCATTGTTAAGCTCGACTAGATTGTTTCCATTATAATAAATGAGGCAGACTCAGTGTATTTTGAAGTTTGAATTTCAGCTACTTTGGTGCCATACACAAAAAAAAAAAAAAAGGTAAAACTACAGAGGTGGAATGAAGAAGATGTGTGAATGAGACTACAGGTGTGGAAAAATCAATTAACTCAATGCAGATGTGGAGAAAAATAAGAGGGGTAAGCAAAGTTACCAAAAGTGTACAAGGCAAAAAAATAAAAGATAACAATTAAGAGAGAGTGGGTGTAAAGACTAACATGGGTCATGTGGTACAAAAGTTGGAATCAAGCTAAATCTGGAGAAGATATGACCTATTTTTTTTCTACATTAAAACCATTTTAAGATGTCTTCTTGAATTTCATACAGCTAAATTACAATTAAAAAAAATGTGTGGTTTATATGTATAGTATAATTATTTCCCTGCAGGGAATAATAAAGTTTTATTGGACTGAATTAGTGGCTCTATCTGCTGCACCAAAATTTATTTCCTAAGTCTAAATCAAATTTCTCGTACCTTATTTTACTTATGTGCAAAATGTTTTTAAGATAACTGTAGAAACTAAACACGTTCATCTCCTCCTGACAGGACGGGCATTGCTGCGTTTGAATGGGGAGAAGCTAGAGAGGATGGGAATCATCCAGGAGACTCTGAGGCAGGAGGTCCTCCAACAAGTCCTCCAGCTGCAGGTCAGAGAAGAGGTGCGCAACTTGCAGCTCCTTAGCAGAAGTAAGTGGTCATTGCGCTGTGTATTTCACTGTGTTATTGTGCGATGGACCCATTGTGCATTTTTGTGAGGAAAGACAGAAAAACAGTTGGGACGACTGATGAGTTTGGTCAAATTGGGAGGCGGCAGTCTGAGACCATGTGTGTCTGCTGTGGTGTATGTGGATGGATATCAAGGTTTATTTGCTTCTGGCTTCATGGTTTTACTGATGCAAATTTGCTTCACTGCATCTAAATGACTGAGTTCCTTCATTACCCTTTTTGTGATTTTTGTGATTCTGTTTCTACATGGAATTCGGTTCTTGTAACCATGTTACCAGGTCTTTTTTTTTTTTCTTTTGTCTTCTGTGTTTGGCAACAAATCATACTCTTCAACAATTATGATCAATAAACACTGTAACAACATTGCACCCTCAGAAAAATTCATCTTTAAAGATGTGAACTACTAGTTTTCATAATTTTGTATTCAAAGTGAAATGTATGAGCACCTCAGGGTTTCCTTCAGGCGCTAAACACTTCAGGATCATAACCTGTATTGAGCAGCAGCAGCATCCTCGCTGAAAATATGCCTTAAATGAGAGAGGCTTTGCAGCGTCTAGGGTGAAATGCAACAAGCTTATGGCTTTTCAGAGGGTTTGTAATTCAATACCAGACATTTTACAGCATCAAACATAAAAAGTGACGAACATAAAAATTGCAAAAGTATTTGCTCTTAATGGTCCCTTATGTTCTGTGGACTGAAACTGAATGCTTTGTTAAATCAGACTGATGTATTAAGTTTCTTCGCCGTCAGTTGATCATCATGACTTGATGGTGCAAAAAATATTCTCATCACCTGGTACATTCAAGCAAGTGAATTAAGTGGTCTTTTTTTTCTGATAAGCTCACAGTCTTGCTTTCTGATCATGCATGCTGCTGATGCTGTTACTCTTTGGTTTCCTTCATATTTCTACCCACCACAGGCTGCTTTGAGGTAAGTTCCTGACAATTACATTTTATGTCGCTTCTAGTCTTCACATGGCCTGTCCTTTTGGACCTCGATGGGTTTTTATAGGTGCTATGTCAGCTTTGTAATGAAATGACAGAGGGAGGGAAAGGAGGAACAACATGCAACTGGAACCTCTGAGCCGGTAATTTATGTGGCTTCCTGACCTTCAAATGCTGTTTAAAGCCAAAAACTGTTTATCAGAAGTTACTTAATAGCACCATATGAACATTGTGTGAATACAATTGTTAAGGGGATACCCTAACAATTGCATCTTTTAACGTGTGGAGAAATAAATAATTTTATAAACAGATCAACCTTACAAAAGATAATTAATTGTTAATTATATTAATTATAAATGTACTCAAATGTACTCTACATTGGAGATGCGCGGATGACGTATATTTTAACCCGCAACCGCTTCTTAAAATCTCTATCCGCCCGCTATCCATTTGCAGGAACGTTTTTTCACCAATTTTCAAAACCGAACCGACCCGCCATCCTTTTTAATAATATGTAAAATATTTTTTCTTATTATTATTATTTGAGTGCTTCAACCGCAACCCGCCCGAATTTAATTAAAGTATTATTTTTTGACGAGTCATCCGCCCGATATGCGGATTATCCGCTCCGCCCGCGGGTGCGCGGTTCATCCGCGCATCTCTACTCTACATCTATTCTACTTCTTTTTATACAGTCATTGCTTTCAAACAGACCTTTTATAAGGCAGTTATGGAATAGATGTGTCTCCAGTTGCCGATAAGCACTGGGATGAGTGGTGCAGATATTGGACCAGTCAAACGTAACCCCGTCCATTGATTTTTAAATAGTTGGTCCATACTTTTGACTGGTATTATACAGTATTTAGTCAAAAAAGTGTTTTTGATTACTCTCAAACCAGCTGGTCATATTGAATGGTGTAAAAAATTTAGAGATACACTGTAACTGATTGGCACGGAGAGAGAATTTGCCATTGGAATCTATAATTGGGCAGTGCAAATGTAATTTCCCAGTTCATCAAACTCTGACTTTAAGCTATAAGGGCATGTTAATTAGGCAGCCTCGTTAAACACCTGATTTTCACAGGGTTGGAGGCTATTGAAAGGTGATAAAAGTATAGGGCAAGCTGGGAAGTGCTCAAAGAAGTGATAATGTTGATGCCTCAGCTTTAAATGTAATGAGAAGTAAGGGTTTTGTGGAGTGGTGATGAGGCAGTGAATGAGGGTAAAGGTGAAGGTCTTGACTGAAGCCTTTAAAGAAAGTTTACTGAACAATCTTGTTGTCATTTTTAATTATATTCAATCTTCCTTGGACAAATGTTTTCTATTTTGCAATTTGTGTGTTTTGCCCTTTCAGTTTTGGATGTCCATAATTAAATTCTGCAGCTTTTCAGAACGGCTCTTCTAAGTATCGAAATGGGATTTTGGCTCTCTTACACTAAGGGCCTGATTTACTAAAGGTTTGCGTGCGTAAAACGTGTGCAAACTTGACATCACCCGCAAACCAATGCGCAAGCTGATTTACTAACAGCGTGCAAAGAGGACTGCGCCTCTCAAATCAGCAAAATAGCACACGCTGTTCATTTAGCACTTTTGCCCTGATGAATAATCAATATGGGGCGTACCCGCCAGAAAGCGCAAAATACTGGGAGGGGAAAATGCAAATAGGTTCATTTACCACACGCAATGAGATTTACCAACCCTGAAAGTAATTGCGGGGATTGTGATTGCGTCTGTATTTAGTACGTTCGAAAGGAAGGTGCTATTCTGTCCAGCATTACGCACCGATGGCTGCTGTTATTGTGGCAAGGACGCGACATCGCCAAAATCAAAGAATACGCAGAGAGAGAGTCTTTCGGACTCGTGTAAATTTGTTTGCACATGCAAAAGGAGGAATATTTTATTTGAATGTTAAATCGAGTATTATTCAGCAAAAGGTTGCCACAGGAGGCACCAGGGTTTCCGTTGTCTGGTAATTGCTGGACTTTGTCTGGTAAAATATGCGGAAGTCCGGGATTTTATAATCTCTCCGGTCAAAATGTCCGGTGAAAATACTCCTCCCAAGCACAATTTCAGTTGTAATAAAATGGGTTATTTCCACATCATTTTATGAAAAACGCCTCGGGATTCTCCCAGAGGAGTTGGTGGAAGCGGCCGGGGGATCTGGACCTCTGAAGCTGCTGGCATCGCGACCCGACTTCGGATAAGCGGAAGCTAATGGATGGATGGATGGATGGATGGATGGATTTTATGAAAAAACATATACTTTTTTTACGAATGAGTAATGTGTGAGGACGAGTCGGCTCCAGCCACAGCTCCACTCATTGATGCCACAGGTGCGCGCAGAGACGCATCTCCGTAATGACAGCGCTCTGCGGTTATGGAGGCTTGAACTTCTCAACGGCCACTTAACCACCTGTCTGTCTTGCCGAAGTTTTATTAAAGGCCACTTTTTCTTTAGTTCTTTGCCTTATATCTTGCCACCTTCTTTTAACCTCATCTGCCGTTCTTTTTGTCTTACCAACTGCATTTATTCTATCGCAGATTTTCTCCCATATTGCGTTTCTTTTGGTAATGTTTAAATGTCTTTGCTGTAGTTCATGAATGTGTTTATTTGCCTCTTCCACTAATATCTCTAACTCCAACTCGTCAAATTTCATTTTGCGCTTGCGTCTATCCTGCTTTCCATCCAGACTCTCCATGACGCAAACCGTAAGACACGCAACACCTCATTTAAATACTGCGGTTTGCACCTGTTATCATTTGCGCGAGCATTCTTAGTTGATCACCCGCAAAACACACAACAACAGCACGCGCAAACTTTTTCAGTGCACACGCAATTTAGTACTCTTTATTTAGGATCTTAGTAAATCAGGCCCTAAAAGTCTTACACACACACGGGTGGAAAAAGTGCCATCATTTTTCTCGGGTTTGACGTCAATGTGGATATCTAATATGCTCTTGTTTTTGAAAAGAAAGAATTGAATTATGTGCAGTACACTTCAGCCATTAAATTTCAAAGCAGCTTTAACATGGATATTGCCATAAATGTCATGCATGCAGCCGGCTAGCAAACAATAAATATATCCACATCAGCTGCATCTAAAAACCCTTGTGGCTGTGTTCATTGTTTATGTGGCCATTTTGTGCCTTTATTAGATAGTGATAGTGGAGAGATGACAGCAATTGAGAGAGAGGGAGTAACAACAAAGGTGCGTGGGCTGGATTTGAGGTGAGATATTTGCAGTTTATTGCCAGCATCTCAGCTGGAGGGGCACCTAAAAGTCTTATAGCTATATCCATACATGACAGCATGGTTGTAGGTTATGTCATTCTGTCAGTCACTTAACTTTGATTCAAACTGATATATCTCAAATAAAATACTATTTTCTTTCAGTCATGTATGACTATATGATAATTATGAATCATCATATATTTAATGTGTTTTCCTCCAATGTCTATTAAGTCATTTTTTTATGATTTTTGCCATAATATCTGGATTATTAGAGGATTATGGTCTTGCAAAGCACGGTAGTAAAAGACAGTATGGTTTGGGTTGAGAAAAGAAGACTTGCAGCCTGGCATTGATATTTGTGAAGAGGCACGGTGATGGTAAAATGGACGGATATGAGCAAGAGGAAAGTAAGAAAGAGGCAGATTCAAACAGCAGCTAATACACACTAAGGCTTTGCACTCACAGTCATCCAAACACACCACCAACTTTTCTCCCCAAATGATTCTCTGAATGCGTTCACAGTCCTGGTGTGATTTAGCGGAGCTGTCACACCACCTGTCAGGCCTGATTCATCTTCAATTGATTTGCCAAAAATTAAATATTGATCTCACAATAACTTTTGAAAAGGGCATGAAAAATACAAAGATGCAGCTGGCATCAGATCTGAGTTTGTCTCTGATCTGAGCTGTAACACCCGTTACAAGCTTTCACATTTTTCATGTCGGGAGTGTAAAATGCTCTCTTCAGTGATTCTTCAACGAACTTTCACAAGCAATAAGTGCTACCTCCAGCTCCTTTAAAAAAAACAATGACATACAGTAACAATTTGTGATTAATAATTAAAAACAGAAATGCTAGAAAGAAAGTTAAATGTTTTGAGGTGATATTTGTATTGCAGGTGAAAAGTTTTTAGACACCATTGAGTTTCCCACATTTCGTTAAATTTTCAGACTCCTCTGAGAAGAGATTTAACTAATATTTTCTATACAATAATACTTATTCATAGCATAATATAGACTGTCCTGTAAACCAAAAACCAAGCTTTTTTTGTTGCTTAAAGAATAAAAACATACTAAGGGTAAGGATTCAGACCTTTATCTCAGTACTTTGGGCTTTATTACAGCAGCTTTGCTAATGGTTGCAGCCTCATGCTATTCTCAGGTCTCTGAGAGATGCTCTGACACGTATAAATCAGGAAGTTGGCTGGGTTACACAGGATTTTTCACTTTTCTTTAAGCTGTAGTTTCAGCAACCCCCTGGGGTTGTACTTAGTGTCTGGTTCCACTCAGCACATGTTGTTAGGAAATGAGCCCAAACAATCATTATTTCTTCAAATCAGAGGATTTAGCTTCTCATGGTCTCTGAGTTGTTCACAGCAGTTGGTCTCATGCATTCTGGTTGGGAGTGGCTCCTGTCTAACCACTATACCATAAGGGCCTGTTTATTAGAGTGTTGCATTGGTGGCTGTCCCTCTGTGTCCACTAAAGTGTGATTTAGGGTTCCATGTAGAAACTATGCATGTAGAGGTGCACATCAGGCTACGGCTGACGTCACGGAGTACACTTCCTCCCTGTGACAGACATACGTAGTTGGTTCAGTGTATAAGCATAAACCACACTTAAACTTTAATGCAGTGCTTTTGGACACTTTCAGTGGTACAGAAGTTTTCTTTTATGCTTTCCCAGATCTGCCATAGACCTGTTTCTTCAGTCTGTGATCAACTTTTTCAACCTTTACTCTGATTTACTGTATAAGCATTCAGCTATGTGATCTTTTCTAGACAGGTGCGAGCCTTGGTAGTCATTTCCTTTGACACAAGTTAAACACACTTCAACTTTCAAGTCAAGTTATGAGGCGTCCAAGCACCATACACCATAGGTCAGCTGTGAATACAAAAAAAAAAAAAAAAAAAGTTCTAGGTGTTTAAGGGGAAAATTTCAGTCTTTTCAGTTGATCAGTTTAGCAAAACATTCTTAAAAACGGTTTTTGCTGTTTCATTGTGGCAAATTTTGTGTAGAAAAAAGGAACAGAATCTATTCTAAGATGAGTTGAAAGCAGTAAAGTGCCTGGCAACTTTCAGCCAGCACTGTAAATATACAGTAGTTAGGCGAGAAAAGGAAGACTGGAGTGCTGTCAAAAGGGGACGGTAGGCCACAATTGGAGCTGACATGTTTAACAGACATAGAAAAATACCAGGGATTAAACTCACTGTTCATGGAGATGTGAAAACATTAGATGGGTAAAGAGGTTAATGAAAGGGCTTTGACTGTAAAAGAAAACTTGTTGTGACAGTGTTTTTAATGTCGCACTTTTGGGGCCCTAGTTTCTGCTCCGCAGCAATCTGTCCACAGCAGGCTCATGTGCTCAAGTCACTGTTTCACTGCTCATATCAAGTTTAATTTTCACATTGGACATAAAGCAGCATTACTGCATTCAAAAACTATTGTTAAACATGTTTTAATTGACACAAAAATTTGAGTGCATTTAAAAAACCTGTCTATCTTTAGACATCTTTGAGGTCCGTATAATAGAAAAACTACATTTGGAGATTATCTTTTCAATTTTTGTGCTCTTTTGATCAGTAAATGGACTGACTTAAATAAATTGATTTAGAAAAAACCCTCCAAACCCTTCATGGTGGGTTCTCTGAGGGTTATGGGAATAGTGGAGGTCCCTTAAGGACAACATACGCTGAGCACCTTTTCGTCTGGTTGCATTCAGACCAAGATAGGAATGCTGAAGTAACAAAACAGCCTGCTGGTGAGTGGAAAATGAGTCAGAATCACCTTCCAACTTCTCCGTTGGAAATAAGCCCAATAACAGGCCTCATCTCATTCATCTTTAAATATCACCATATTTGACAGTGGGAAAGCTTTAAAGGACCCTATAAAAGGGATATCTATGAAACAGAATTAGTTACAATCCTTGCAGTTTAAACACAAAAAGTGGACTATGTAGACATTTCTGCATTTCCAAAGTGCCTATATAAATATATGGTTACCCACCAGTTTGACAGACTATGTTCAGAATAGTTAGTTTTTTTTTTGGTGAAAAATGTTTCATGCTTTTCACATGAAATGTCTTTTACATCGGGTTCAACATTGGATTTTTAATTCACTTAAAAACAAACAAAAAAAAAAACAATGCTTGAAGCTCAACATTGTGACACAGTCACAAACACTTGAAACTTGCCATGACAGGGAAAACTATCACCTTCAGTGCATGATTATTGAATTTGTATTTTTAGTATTTTTAGATATGTATTTTCAGTTAAACAGTGAAAGGTAAGGTTGATGTCTTCCATCGCCTGGAGCCACAGCTCTCCGTGGGAAACATACAGGGATGTAACATCTGGAAAGCTTTGGGAGTGAGGGTTCAGATCAGAGCCAAGTGAGAGATCTGCTCCCCTTCTTCTGCTGAATCATTGGTAGTTGGTTTTTCTTTATAATAAACTGTCAGCATCTCCTTCCTGTTCAACATATCAAAATTTCATCAAAGTCAGTCTGTTCCTTTGTGTAAAGCCATCTGTTATGTGTCAGAATCTTAGCTCATTAGGCAACACTGATGATGTTTCAAACAAACTCAATAAAATGTCTGATTCCTTTCCACCATAAAAAGACACCTTGTCTATAACAATGTGGCTGCCGTGGGAGGCTGTCTTAGTAACCTTTTGGTTCTGATTCACTTCTGTGATGTTGCTCATCTTTGCAGAGCTTCATTCAAGGGCCCCATGTGACGCCTGCCAGCTGTATTGTAGATCTGAATTAGAATATGAATAAAACTCTGAACATGACAGGCAAAGAAGAAGAATCATGTCATTTTCTGAACACATTTTGCTCATATTCGGTCTTTCCCCATATTTCTACCCACAACTCCTCTGCTGAGCCTGTGAGTCCCCCAATAAAGAGCTCATTTATAATAACTTCTATCAGTGAAACCGCTCTGGCTTTGTATGTGCCAAGCTCCAGTGTGAATCTCCATTCTGCACCCCCGTCACCTCCTGGTTCAGTTCAGGTGCCAAGTTACATCTGTCTGTGTCCAGTAACAGGTGGTACATCTTCCTCGGCAGTGAGGAGAGGACAGATGACTGCTGAAATGGCAGCAGCCTGGGGGAGGAAGGTCTGAGACATTTCAGGATATAACTGGCCGGTTTTCAGGGACACCGCTTGGTTATGTCTGTTGTTTAAAAAAAAGAAAAAAGAAAAAACAAGACACGATCTCACAGAAAAGGAACCGTTTATTGATGCTAATGTAGAATCATCAAATTAAGAATCTTTGTTTTTTTTCTGCTTTGAGGATCATCTGCCTTATTAATCACAGCTTGTTCGTCATTATTTTGAGTGTCTTTTTTACCACCTAATGCTGTTAATTCATATTTATTTGATCTGCCAGTAATTCATTATAAATTATTGCTGTTTTTTTTAAATCTCTAACTATTATTATAACTGCCCTGTAATTGTGTGCAGCATGCTACATGGAGCCCAGTCATAGTAGATACTTAATGGCACATTCAGGGGGGGTTCAGGAGCCCCCATACTTGGGCTTTGGCTGTTGTAGTAAAGGCTCAGCACACAAGACAAACATACACAGCAACCGTGAGAAATGTATTTTTAACTGCTCACTGAGGTTATAAGGGGCATGATGTGGTAACAATCAATTGTGGCACTTTAACCCCTGCGTTTTGTATCCTTCTGAATCCTAATTATGCACTCCCTGTCTTCTCTCCTCTCTTCACAGCTTCCTTTGGAAATTTCTCTTAACTCATCCCTGGATCTGTTCAGCAGCCCTTCCTCTCGGCCCCTGTCACAATACGTCTCTAGGAGCCATGGAAAAGCTGCTGTCTTCAGATATGTGAGCAGAGAATTGACGAGTGAAAGGGGAGAGGACAAGCCTATACACTACATGCCAACTGGTCTGGAGGATTCTCATTCAACACAGCCAATCTGGTTTACAGGCGCTGAGACAGAGACAAAGCCCCGTTCACGGCAGAGATACCCACTGTAGTATAATGATGCAGTGAAAGATTCACTGTCCCAGTGATAATGTTGACCTGTCACTGGCTCGATCTTAGCAAATCAGCATTCTCTCTCATATTCTATTTGAGTTGGACTGGTTTTTTTTTTTTCTTGACAAAAGCTTTTCATGAGCAGAATTCATAATATTCCACCTTCCTTTTAGTTTAGATCATTACACCAATGCTTTTTTCACATTGTTTTACATCAAATAAGCATTTAAGTCCAGTGATACTGGCAATGTGTGGACAGTAGGGGAAACCTGAATACCTCCCGCTATGGCTTCTTCCAGTTATTCCGGACAAAGTAGACAAAATCACCACTCACCTCACGCCCGGTGTTGATGTGATCCTTGCCAAATTTAAGGGAGCACAGTCTGGAATTTCTTGAGATGTTCAGCGTGTCAATATTCTTCCCCCGTTTTGTCCTTACCCTCGCAAGAAATCAGCGTCTTCCGAGTCAGTGGAGTTTGCGTCGTCGGTTTCAAAACCGGAACTTTACAAATCATGCGAATGCAGTGCATGACCAGTTTCAACCGGTGCTGCCGCCCAGTTGGTACCATTTTTGTGGTACTCGGGTTTCCCCTGTTCCTTCAGTTATGGTGTAAACATACATTTATATGCAGGGCTCCTGTTAAGAGAACAGATTTAAAGTTAAAGAAGGAGTGTGTAACAGTATCCTCACATCTAGCGGTCAAGCAAGAGACAGCAACCTTGTCAAATGTCATCGAATCCACTATCTAGCAGCATATTGCATCTACTGTACTGGCTGTATTATCTGTCAAGGAGAAAACAATCAACTTTGGCATTAGTTGAAGGCCTTTGTTGAATGGCCTTTTATTTTTGTTTTCTGCAATTGCTTATCCTATAATTGCTGGTACATGTTTTGGCTTCTTTGATGAGGTTGATTTCCTGCACTGATGTCTGTTCTTCCTGTTCATTATGTAATATGTATGACTCTCCATTTCCTAAATCTGTACCCTCAAACCTCAGAGCATCAACAGCCACCAATTTCTCCACTCTCTTCTCCCCCTGATCAACACTCTTTTTCTACGTGCCTTTCGTGGAGGTTATACAGTATGACCATTCTCCACTAGAAAAGCACCAGTAACACATATTATGTAAATCGTTCATTCTAGAGGTAAATGGACACTCAAAGAAACAGATTTTAATAATGATTTTTGTTTTCTCAGATATTTTTGTTATTGTTACACACTGCAACTTTAAGGAAACTTTCAGTCAATAATATTTAAACCTGAATGTCATTCCAGAAATAAATCTTTTGTATTGTGACTTAGCTGCAGTATGTAAATGAGAGATATATGAGCCGTGCAGCATAATATACACTTTAACCTGTGTGTACTATAACAGTACTTCGGTGTTTTATTAACAGAGAGGATCGAGGGTGCTAACAGAGTTACTGTGATAATCCCTGGCTTTCCATGGTCATTAAAACAATAATTTAAATGCCAAGAGGTGAAGAAGAAAGGGCAACATCTGGGATTTATATGAAGACATCTTATCCACAGAGCTGACTGTTGTCTGCACAGGTAAATACTTTGTCTTTGTGTATTCTGTCCCTGATGTGAAGTGTAGGATGCTCAGAAATTAAGATAGCCAGCCATGACAGCTGTCAAAAAGCAAAATCTGCAAAGTGACTGAAATTAAATCCTAAAATGTAACCCGAGGCAGCAGCAGACAGCCTGGTATGATGATGCCTCATAAATAAATAAATAAACTTCCAACAAAGAAAACGTTGCCATCCAACATTCTGCTGTTGGTCCTTTGACAAGAAGTCTTTGAGAAAAGGGAGAAAACATAC
The DNA here is from genome assembly GCA_018398805.1 of Hirundichthys speculiger. NCBI lineage: Eukaryota > Metazoa > Chordata > Actinopteri > Beloniformes > Exocoetidae > Hirundichthys > Hirundichthys speculiger. Next base: position 1,490,778 of record JAGFBZ010000693.1, on the reverse strand, counting down.
TGTGTTATTTTTAGATTACCTGATGAGCTGTACATATTGACACTTTTGTTTTACTTTGATGATTGATGAACTGTTTGAAATGCAAAGAAAAAAAAGGGAAAATAGAAAAATATTTATCCACTTTACAGATGCAAAGGCATATGTATGTATGGAGATGTTAAAAGCTGTTGTTTTTGAATAAACTCATCGAGATGAAGTGTTAGTCCTCTTCTTCATGCTACCAACGTGATACCAAAGGTATTTATTTATCTGGCTGGGTTTTATAGTCAGGCCTGCAGACATTAGAACACTTGATAAAGATATAACACGAAGGAGGCTAATTGAGGCATAAATAAGCAAAGTGGCCAAAAAAAGGTGAAAAATCAACTACAATTCAGTTCTTAAATACAATATGTTTAGGGACAAAGAACTTTCTGGTATACAAACATGCACATCAGCCATGAGAACTCTTTAGCACCCCCTCTTACCTTTTTGAATAGGTCTTCACTGCTTAACTCACTTCACATTGTATGTTATTAAACTTATTTTTCTAAATTTGGGATAACAATAGTTGTGCCGACATGGTGTTAGAAAAATTATATTGTATTTGTCCAGCTGAAATCACAGTTTTAATATGCAGGTAAACATCTATAACTGTAATCTGCTGTACTAGACCATCTAGTCAAAGAGTTGGACTAACAAACTCAGATAATAGGGTTGAAGTTGAGGAAAACCCTGCATGTAAATGTTCAACAGGACTGGAAATGGCCCATGCGTGCTGCTATAAAGCTAAAAGTGGGATCTAACATTAACTATTGTGGCAGAGGGTGACATACTTTGATCAGTAAATCCATTTTCTTCATGTCCATGTACAAACCCAATTCCAAAAAAGTTAGGACGCTGTGTAAAATGTAAAAAACAGAATGCAGGTGATTTGCAAATCTGGTAAACCTGTAACATGCAGAAAAGAAGCCCTATGCAAACATCATCCAGAAACAGTGCTGTCTTGTGTGGGCCAAAGCTCATCTAAAATGGTCTGAGGCCAAATGGCGCACTGCTCAGATGAAACAAAATTTGAAATTCTTTTGAGAAACCTTGGAGGCCGTGTTCTGCAGACCAAACAGGAGAGGGGCCATCTAGCTTGTTATCAAAGGACAGTTCAAAAGCCTGCATCTCTGATGGTATTGGGTTGTATTAGTGGCTAGAGCGTGGAGTGCTCATACATCTGAAAAGGCTCCATCAATGCTGAAGAGTACATAGAGGTTTGAGGAACATATGATCCCATCCAGACAACATTTCTTTCAGGAAAGTCCTCGCATATTTTAACAAGACAATGCTAAACCACATACTACATCCATCACAACAGCATGGCTTCACAGGAGAAGAGTCAGGGTCCTGAACCGGTCTGCCTGCAGTCCAGACCTTTCACCAGCTTGAAACCTAAAATGGAAAATCTAGCAATGAAGGCCCAGGACTGTTGAGCAGCTAGAATCCTGCATCAGACAAGACTGGGACAACATTTCTCTCCTAAGACTCCAGCGACTGGCCTCCTCACTTCCCAGATGTTTATAGACAGTTGTTAAAAGAAGAGGAGATGCTGCAATGATAAACATCACCCTGTTCCACCCTGGTTTTTTTTTTGTGATGTGTTGTTGCCATCAATGTCAAAATGAGCTAATGGTTTCCATGAAATTGTAAAATGTTTCAGTCTCAACATCTGATATGTTCTTCATGTTGTACTGGGAATAAAATATGGTTTTATGAGATTGGAAAATCATTGCATTCTGTCTTTATTTACATTTTATGCAGCATCCTAACTTTCAAGTGAATAAAGAACTTTCCATCCATCCACCCATCATCTATGCTCGCGTTTAATCCTCTGCAGGGTCACGGGGATCTGCTGGAGTCTATCCCAGCTCTCTTCAGGTGAAAGGCAGGGGTACACCCTCGACAGAACCATCTCAGGCCCACATGAAGACGAACAACCACGCACACTCACAATCACTCCTACAGGCAATTTAGAACCACCAATTTACCTAACATGGATGTCTTCGAACTGTGGGAGGAAGCTGGAGTACCTGGAGAAAACCCACACAAGCATGAGGAGAACATGTAAACTCCACTCAGAAAGGATTTGAACCTGGAACCTCCCTGCTATGAGGAAATAGTAGTGAGCCAAAAGACACTGTCATTATTAAACACGACAAACAAACAAACACAAATAATGACAGCCAATTTGACAGCTAGAACGTAAGAAAACAAGATAAGAATGACAACAAATAAATAGTACTGATACAACACACCTGGCATACTTCTGAAGACCATTTCTTTCTATGATGCTGCAGCTCATAAGAAAATTCTTAAGTGAGAAATACGATTTCTGTTCATTTGTGACTATTTATGGAATAAACATATGAAGTCATTCAGGCTCCATGAGTCAAAACTTCAGCTGTCAATGCAAAACAGTGTGGCCTAAACAGATGCAAACTTGCTCCCTTGCTGACACACCAACACTCACAAACTCACTGGGATCCAATTACTGAGAGACATGAAACATCTCACCTGTTATTAACATGGCACACGTGTGATAGAGTCAGTGAACAGTGACCTTCTCAACTTTGACAGAGAATAAATATACAGGGCAAGTGGTTGGATGATGATGTTAATTGGGGACTTTTTACTATTTATTTTTCCCCTGTGTGTGTATTTGTGATTCTGTTTTGAAAGCCTACACGAATATTCTGTATTTCATTGCTCTTTCTCTATTTTTTTTTTTTTTATGCTACAAGGAATATCATGAAAAAAAAAACACAGCCATCAGTGTTAAAGCTGGGGTTTTCTCCCCTGGGTTTTCTGAGATTTAAGTACAGTCTCAGTTGAGCAAGGGCAAATCCTATATCTTTCAACATTGGAAGAACCAGTCCTGATTACTTGTGGTGTGGGGCTTTTCAGCTAATTTGCATGTGCTGAGATGAACCAATGAAAGGAGAAGTGAGTAAGTAATGAGTTTGGAGGAGAAACAGCTCTTTTTGTGAAGGTTGCATACCTGGTGTTTTTTTCCTTCTGAAAGGATTACACAAATCCATGACAGAAAAGGATTCCGTTTAAGCATTTCAGATCCCTCTGGTTGTCCAATAACAATTACACGCCTTGTCCAATCGTGACGCACCGATGGAGTGAGCCGCGACATACGGAAGAAACAACGTATAGGAATCACCTCGAATGTGTGACCGGCCTCAGACAAACCAGGAGGAAAGACAGCCTGGCTGCCGTTGCTGCGTAATCTCTCCCTTGACCACAAAGAGAGAAAGAGGAGGAGAGCCGCTCCTGGATACCAGCGGAGCGTACGTTCAAACCTGCTCCATACAACCGATCCTGGTTCATCAATCCAGTTCCACGGACCCTACAACGATTGCTTCTGGAACGATCCACGTAAGAGGCTTTTGTGTCTGGGCAGAGCTTAGTTTAGTGTTGTTTGCCAATTCCATTTTCTCGTGTGTCGCATATGCTTAGCTGGGGCGCCGAAAAGGGGGGGTAAAGGATACGGATTATAGGGGCCCATGATTGAGGGGGGCCCAGAGAGGCCCCTAATGATGATCAAAAATAGCATCAACAAATTTCGCCGCCGTGTTGGGGGGCCCAGTAAAGATTCTTTTCATGGGGCCCAAAATCCCTAGCGGCGCCCCTGATGCTTAGAACGGGAACATCGGTCCCGCTGTAACTGAATTTCGTTCATGTGGGGGGTTTTTTTATTGTGAAAAGCAACTCCACTCTCCATTTCTTAGTTCAAAATCAGAGCAGCTTGGTGAAGTGGCTTCACATCGCTGCATCTGTGGGAAAACGACAGAGTTGCTGTTGCTAGTCGCTAAGAACATTCTAGCTTTGTTGATTTTACTCTGTCTTTTCTTTCCTCTTTCCCCTTACTAACCATCTTTGTGACGAGGTTAAGCGTGACCTCGTCCGCCATCTTGTAGCACCCTATCACGTGAGTCAGCAGCCATCTTGGTAAGGGATGAGAGCACCACGTGATCTCGGCTGCCATCTTGGAAACCTTCTCACATTACCCAGCCAGCTTCGTTCACACACACACACACAGTTCCCCAGCATACATGTTTATAAATTGACACTACCTTCCATTTAATATTTTATTTGCTTATGTTAGTCTACTTGGGTTTTTTTTTGTTAGTAGATATCAGAATCTTGATTCAAGTGTTTGTTTATGTTAATACTTGTGTTAATAAATTCTGATATATTCTAATGAGGGAAGTTGTTTGTGGTTATTTTACACAGGTTTGTAACATTTGCTGGTTGAAGAAGTCTGTGCTCGGACTCACACCTTCTCTGTTGCTCTATAGCGCCACACCTGGTCACAGGCTGGCACACATAGAACTACAGCCATTGGTGCCCTGTTTCAATTTATTAGCTTGTTAATACTTTTCTGGTTATTAGCAGCTGTCCCCTAAGACGGTTGGTAATAACCCCCTCTTTTGACTAAATGAGCTCCTTGTATGCAAAATATTCCATTCACTCTAATGTTCTCAAGCCATGGCTTATATTATCCATTATTTTTATGTCTATATCTTTGCTGCAAACAGTAAAAAGTGAAACAATTACTGTTGCGATGCTTCCACTTATGTGCAGCCTTGTATAAATATCTCTTCCTCTATTTGAGCATCATTCAAACAAGCTCAGTTACTAGTATTAGAACTGGTCATATCATAGCAGAGTCGGTTTTTCAGAGATGGGGAAGACAGGGCATCTTCAGGTTGGTGGGGCCAGATTAGCATATTCATAGAAAAGAAACCATGTTGGGACCTTGTCCAAGACAATTTTTTTTCTTTTATTGCTATGGCAAAATTGTTTTATTCAATTTTCAAGAATAGTGATATGTTTTGGAGAAGTTAATAACTGCTTGGGTGGGACTTTGATCATTATCTACTTATGCTTTTGACCAGCCAGATCTCAGACAGCACTCAAGTCAAATAAGAAACTCTGTTGTCTTTCCTCAGCTATCAAGAAGCCTTTTAAAATGTGCTTCACTGAAATTGATCGATGGCATAAACAGCTGAAGGCTGCACTTTTTTTTTTTTTTGCCTGCAACCAACAATAAATATCGATTATCCAAATACAAATAATATATGTGAAACATGCCAGTATGACAAAAGTACATGTGTGCTCTTGTTAAAGGAAACGTTAAAAGGAACGGATAAGAGATAATACAATAAACTGCAAGACTGACTCTTCAGAGCTTTTAAGTGAGCGGGCATCTCCACCTGGACAGTTTTAAAAACCATTAAGCTGCCTTTTACTCTCTCATCGGAGCAGGGAAAACATAAATCATGCCTGCGGTCAGAGGGATTAATCACGAGTAAAGCAGCATCCTACGTGAAGCAGTTATCAGCAGAATTTTTTTTTTTTTTCAAAAAAGGCAGGAAGCAGATTTAATTTAGCTGCATACTGTGATGGAGGATAACAGCTGTCACTCAGTCAATACCCACCCTTCAAACCCAATAAAGCTTGTGATTATATCGTTTTACAACATACACATGCCGGCAGCAGCGGGGCTTACGAGCATTACTACATTTTTGACACATAGCTCAAAGCATTTGATAGTAAGGGTTCAACACCACGAAGAGCGACCAGGCCATTTTGAAATTATTCAAACCTGTAGTATTATGGAATAATATATTGTCTAAAATGTATTCAGCGGTATGCGGTTGTGACGTCACGTGGGAGACGCACCACTGTTATTGTAGTAGCTACTGACAATCATTCATTCTGCTCAGTACTAAGTGCCAATTTCGCCTGATGTGTTTCCATTGCTGTTAATAAATACCAACATAAATACCAACACTTGTTGTATGAGCCTTTTTGCAAGAGTAACCCGACAAAACCGACATGAAGTCTAACAAACCATAAGAACAACAAAAACATTAGGCTACCTGGCCCCTAATAATAAAGTTAGGCAGTCGGGCTACTCTGATAACAACCACATCAACAGTTTATAACTAACTCACATATTGTTTTCAGTGACAGTGATTGTGAGAAATTGTACCTGTAAATCTGGCTCCCTGACCGTGGGGCCAGTTTTGGTGGGCTTGGCCAACAATGTCAGGTTCATCTCCAGGAGGATATGTTGATGTTGATGACGATTTTACCCAAAATACATGTGAAGATCTTTCTGTCAATCCACTTGTAAATTTGCACATTGTAAAGTTAACTGTGAGAGTGAACATGAAGCCAGCCATGCAGCACGACAGTTAATTCACTGTGTTGAATAAACCTACATGACCAAAGTCAGTCTTACATTTTTTTTTCACCAACCATGATTCATTCTGGCTGGGGCAACCTATATATAACCTCGTAGTAGCACATATACTTTTTGCAAAAGTTGTTGTATCCAGTAGTTCGCAAGGTGTACTGATGCCTGAGGAGAGATCTGTTTCTTTGTCTTTCAAGGCCGGGGGAGTGCTGCCCCCCCAGCCCCCTCTGAAGCTCCGCCACTGTACAGTATTTACAGTCATGGAAAAAATTATTAGACCATCATTTTTTCTTCACTTTCTTGTTCATTTTAATACCTGGTACCACTAAACATCATCATGTGACTAAAACAGACAGAAAAGAAAACACTGAATGCATAAAAGCAGTGTTTTTGGCAGTACAATGCCATAGCTATTGATGTAAAAACTTAAGTGATTGAGGTTATAATCAAGAAAACCATGGAAAATGGTAAGATATCAGCTCTTAAATAAAACTCTTATGAGCAATTTTTGCGGTAATCGTTATGTTTGTCCAAACAAATGTACCTTTAGTTGTACCAGGCATTAAAATGAACAAGAAACTGAAGAAAACAAGGGTGGTCTAATAATTTTTTCCATGACTGTAGATGTGACAGAGACGCTGCTATATCTGGAGCTTCACCTGAGAAATGATAGAAATACACTGCCCCCTTGTGGGACATTAATGCAGACAAACTTTGGCTTTAGAGAATGTGATGGCAACCTTTTGATACCCTCAAAAAAGCAGGAAACTTGGTTTGAACTTATTTTATAAACGACTATTTCTATATTCAAACGAATGGCATCGTTAAAAAACAATCATAGCCTTAAAGATAAAATACCTTTTTTTTAAAACTGTATTTTTGAAGTTAATGTTCTTTCATGTGTCTTTTCTAATTGGTCGATGAATTCAAACTTTTTCTTATTGCCATGATGCTTTCTCTTTAATAATATTCACAGAAAATATGAACTCCACTGGAAGTAAAGATGAAGCTCTACTGCCCTCTATTGGCAACACTTAAAACTGTTTTTATGCATAAATTACATCATGGTTTCCGATAATTTACACTTATGGGAAATACCAGGCCATGATGACTGGCACCAAAGACTAAGAGTCCCTCTGTTGTTTTTCTCTAAGTGATTTAAGTGACAGTGACTCTATGAATGATTTATTTAGTGAGTTGTAGTATGACAATGATGTGGACTCACAACATATGTGGAGCATTCATGATTAGTTGCGTTTGAAGAGGGAAATGCCCGCATGTGGGTACAGACTGCCCTGCAGCCAGCTTATATTATATCTACAGCAATTAAAGATTCAATATTGCATTAAAGCTGCTCGCTTCTTTTAACATCAGTAGGATTAAATAGTTTATGGCTGAAAAGTGACCTTGAATTTTGGGACGCTAATAGTAAAAAAAATGTATTCTACAGCCGGTATGTTATTTTGCTTTCAACTCAGCATGTTCAACAATTTTTTGTCAGTCGTGGTGGTCCAGGGGTTCGGGGATAAAGTGACAACACAACCGGCCTATGACAGACGGGACCAGAACCGTCCTGAGCTCACGAACAGCACGCCGGGGGGACACATGGGTAGAACATTTAGCTGCAACTCGATGCAAACGGCTTAGCGAGGTTCGATATGAGGAGGAATTTAAGCCCTGACCCTTTTTCGTCAGGCACGAGCGCCGTTACGTCGGAAGAGTAGCACGAGCCGGTACTGCACGGCGAGTTTATTAGCCGCTATTATTCGGCTCGAAATAGATAATAATAACGCGAGAGTTTGCAAGTTGCCTCAAGACTGTAGTTGCAACTGTCAAAGGTGGAGTGGATACGCGCATGACCCAACACACATTACTGTAATACTGTACACGGCCGCCGAGATAATGTCCGTATAAAAAACCGAAAAAATCCCGAGGTAAGGAGCCGAGGAGTGTGCGACAACCGACCGAAGATTTGACGTTTCTGCTTATTTTCCCTCGCTTCCTTCTCTTTTACTCTAACCGACTGTCTCGGAGCCGTCGAAATTACTGCACTAAACATATTTTTGTGCCTCCCTTTAGCTCCAGCCAGCGCAAGGATTTTTTTTTTTTTTTTTTTTACTCCTCCTTCGTAATAAAGTCGCCATTTTGCTTCACTGCCTATATAAACCATCCCGTATTCTAATATTTTTCCTCAAGGAGTCGGGGACCCTACCCGTGTTTCCTGGCTGTTTTTTTTATTACATTTCTGGAGTATCTGAGGAGAAGACAGAGGTTGTTGGAGAAGTGCCTCGTGGTATACATATTAATGCAGGACAGGAGGGGGGCAAGGCGTCAAGAAACTGGAAATAAGGTGAAAGTACCCTGGATTTCTTTTCATGTACAGACGAAATTGTGATTTGTCTTCTCCTGCCCTGCTCTTTTTTTTTTTTTTTTTTTTTCGTCCAACCGTACGTCGTCTGCAGCGCGGGGGGACAGCGAGGACTGTCCGCCTCCTCTCAGGCTCCCCAGGCTCAGTCTGACCGGCCCTTGACGCACAGCAGGTGTGATTGCCATGTAACATAACATTGGTGGAAAAACGCCCACGTCGGTGCCTGTCTCCTGACTGCCCCTCTCCTCCTCCTCCTCCTCCTCCTGCTGCTGCTCCTCATCCCTCACGTGGGTGACCCGGGGCCACCCCGGTCCTGGTGAAGGGTGACAGCCCCGATAGTCCAGGTAGGTGTGGCCGGTCAGGAGGTGGAAAGTGGAGCACAGTCTTTATTACTTAATCGTGCAAATATAACGTAGTTGTCAAACACAGCAGGGCAGGGTGCCACGTGCAGTGAGAAATTGTGTCCACGCAGGTTCCTGAGCTGATTGTGAAATGTGTGTCAAACTAAATCTATAGTAATAGGGACATAGTCTTGTAAGAAGAAAGAAAGCGGTAGGTTGTAAGTAAGTGTTTTAATTGAGCCTTCTCTTGTGTGCCACTTTCTACGTCTGGTTAACATCTACATCGCAAAGGGAAGTACTGCACTTTTTACTTCAATACAATTATTTGACAGCTGTAGTTACAGGTTACTTTGTAAATGAAAACTTGCACAAGAAAAAAAAACTGCAAAATACCATATTTTGTTCCATCATATTGGAATTATTGGAAAAAAAATATTGGAAAAAACTTGGGAGTATGTTGATAAAAGTATGTTGTCCTGTGATTGGATTTCTTTGTATATTCCAATTATTTGCAAATTGATCATGTAAATTAATAGTGAGAATACATACACATGTAGAGAACAAGGGGACACTCTGCACTTTTAATTTAGAATATTTTAAGTGTATTACCTTTATGATGGCGGGGTGGCTGTGGAATAGCAGGTAGGGTTGGCTGCCCTCCAGTCAGAAGGTTGCTGGGTCGATCCCCAGCCTTCTTCTCAGACCAGCGTGTCCCTGGGAAAGACACTGAACCCAGCATTGCTCCCAGTGTCCAAAGTGGGCTGTGTCAGGAAGAGAATGAATACCTATGCCAAATCAATATGCAGAACATGGTGATCACCGTGGCAACCCCTGCAACAGCCAAAAAAAAGGGGAAAACATTTTGAAAGTTTTCAAAACATCCATATTTATTTTCCAGTGTCTCAAAGATACACAGAAAAATACTGAAACGTTTTTTATTTATTTATATATATATATATATATTTAAGCCTCAATAGAATGGAATACTAATATAATAATATGATTGCGAACTTCTCCTTAACTCCTTAAAAAGAGTTAAATTTGTGTTTGGTTCTGAGAAAGGTCACTTTTGATTTTAAGGTAATTTTGCTTTGAAGACGGTTTGGTTATATTTTGTGTGCATGTTATCTAGAGGTCAACCAGTATGAGTTTTTGCATGGCGAGTTGTTAAAACTGGCCAATAACTTTTCCACTGATGAATCTGGCCACCTCTAATATTATCACTGTATATTCTGTTTGTGTCTTCATAAAAAGTCTGAAAAGTATGGTTGGTTGTTAAAACTTTGATAAAACAACAATACTAGGGGTCATTTACTGGAAGTAGAACACTTTTACAATATATTATATGAAGTTTTACAGCTGCTGGCAAAAACACTGCTGCAAGCCAAACATTTATTATAATACATGTATAATCGAACCAGACGTGCAAGAATACAAGATTGGTGTAGGATTACTCAATGTGCTCAAAAGGAAATGCAAAATAAATTGCACAATAAGAGGTAATTATAAAGATTTGCAATCTATCTATATATCTGTAAACCACATATATTTTTATCAAGTAGTTCTTCACACTTGCACAGGAACTAGGTTTACCTAGTTCTAGTTTTTTTGTGTTTATGCCTGCACTTGAACAACTTGTATTTTGCAGCAGGTTCACCATGCATTTTGTAGTTAAGTTTGTGCAGAGCTAAAAGCAAACTGTGAGCAATTTGACGATAGGATAGATGAACCTTCAGTGCCTGAAATAGACTCAATAGCATGGCATGGAAATGGACATTGATTGGTCCTCACTGAGTGACCCTTTGTGTGCAGTTGTAATTGATTGGAAGACTGGTATGAATGTGTGCTCAGAGAAAGCATGTTTGATTGTAATCACTACCACTTAGCATGAATTGGATATTGTCAGTCCCCATTCATTAGACTGTCCTGGGCTAGATGGGTTTAGAAAAGTGTTTAAATTTACCACGTTCAGTAGGCATACTGTGGAAGATGACTGTAAAAAAAATCCAAAACGATTCAGGGGATATGTCATGAAATGTGTTTTAGTCAGCAAATAAGGATCAGCTCTCACTTAAAGCAAAAAATGTTGCTGCTGCCCAAGTGACCCAGTCAAGAGATGCATCACTGGTTTTAATAACTCAGAAAGAAAGTAAAGATGCTCAAGGCAATATCTGGCTCCCGGTTTCCCTTTGACTCACCTTTTGTCTAATGGGCAGAGCATGAAGTTGGTGTGTAAGTGAGAGTATTGATTTTGGAATGAAACATGGAAGGTCACGTCCTCATTACCACTGCAGATGATGTGTGTGCCTCTACTCAGAGAGCCTTCAGTCCAACAGCACCCATTGCCATCATGAATAAACTGAATTAGAGGACAAAGATACAGTATCATAACAGGCTATTGATGTAATGGGATTCTAATAATGTTTTGACAAACAATGGGAAACAGATGAATGAGCAGCAGAAGGTATCCCATTATTGCCGCAAGACATGTTATGTAATGTTCAAATCAAATCAAATCAATCTTTATTTGTATAGCGCTTTTCATGCAAAACATGCAACACAAAGTGCTTTACAGAATTAAAAACAAATAATCACAATAAAACCCCTTCCCTCCCACCCTCCATACTAAACACATACACACGCACAATCACAACCAATAGGGCGACATGGCATGGCACTGAGGATTAAGGAAAGGATGTTATGTTTCTTTTGTGTTTGTACTCTCTCATCTACCATCTTGCAGGCATGGAAAGCCCAAGTGGTCCCAGGATTGGAAAGCTCTCATCATCAGGGCTGCCAAGGGGCCGAATGAAACATGGACATCCCCAGGAGTTTGCTAGAACTACACCAGTCCCTGACAACAACAACAAATACAGTGAGTGAAGAGCTGCTGCATTTGGTTAAATTAAGTCAATAACTTGAGCTTTCCTTGGTACCAGGTTTGTTTCCGGTTTGATTCCAAGGTGAAATGCTTGTGGTGACACAATGTGATGTGGAGAATATTTCACGCATGAACACAACTTAATATATTAGCACATGCATCTGATTTTATGAGTTTGACACATATATTTTCATAATCCATCAGCACGATATAAAGTTTTGTAAATAAGTGAAATGTTCAGAATTTTTATATCATTTCACAACCATACAGTTAATATCCATGTTTTTTTTTTTTGAATGGGTTATGTTCTATTAAGAATCAATGGTTCCAGGCCCAGTATAATTCTACCCGTCTCACCACAGAAGGGCCTGGAAACTACAACATTTTTCCTGAGACTGCCTTACAATTAGAAAACCAAACAAACAAGTAGTGCCAAGCTCTGACATGAGCTCTGAGTGAAACCCCAAGCCATCTGGATAGAGATTGAATATATTGGAAATAGAAAGTCAGGCTTGGGAATACTTTTTCAGTCCAATGACCAGCAGATCATCATGACTTTAATAGCATGAGGCAGCCTTGGAAAACCTGGGCTGTTCTAAAGTGACACAGTTGTTGTGTTTGATACGAAGTGTTCCCTTGTTCCCAGGCACACAGAGTCACCAACAACAGCGGAGGTTCTTGAGTTTGTTGTTTTTCTGTGTTATTTTCTTACTCATGTGGGTGCATGTATGGGTCCACGAGGGCACTTGTTTTGTGTGGAAATTAATATAAAGCTTATTTTCGGAAGGCAAGACTGAGAGTGTAATCTTGCTCACAAAGTGTAGAAACCCTTATAAAATCTATATTATAACAATTTATGATAATCTGCTTCATCTAATAGTTGGCAGAGTGGTACTGTCTCAAATTATGCTATCTAATCTTTCAATGCATACAGGCTGCCAGCAAATGTGCTGTTTTGCTCTTAAAGTATTTATTTTGGTATAAGACACTGAGTCGATCTAATTGACAGTTTCTTCACTGCAGGCTCTAAAATTCTCATGTTTTATAGATTTTTCTTACACTTTATTACTCAATAAAGAAGATGAGTTTATAAATCAGTCAGTGGAAAGTTGGTGGTTTTCTCTGCCCTCATCGTTTTGAAACTTGAAGTCAAAGACATTTAGCTTAGAGTCTTTGATGATTGATGAGCACTGATGAATGTGGTCCTGTGTGTGTGTTTAAGTAATATTATCCCAGGTGAGATACTGGTCCTGGATTTTATGGGACTTTTTCAGGTAACTTCAGACTCTACTGTTCCTGCATTAATTTTACTTTCATTTTTCACGGTTGATCAGATATGATTCACACCTAAAGCATGTAAAGGGATATTGATGGAACAAATATGTCAGTGTTTTTTAATACTCCAAGTCTGTTTTTTTTAAGCTGTTTTAAGGACAGCTTCCAGCACGATTATATTACACAAGATAAAAATCTACAGTCCAAGATGTTGTAGTTAGTTTTTCATAAGTTTCTTTCTCATAATTTTCTTTCTTCTTGCGTATTAGTTGATTTTCTCAAGCTATTAAGGAAGCGTAGATGATAATTTTGTCAGTGGAGGGTGCTTTATAACCTTGGATGGTTGTGCACCTCAGTTTTTTGAAAATTAAGGCATCCAATATCTAAGACTCTGTGGAGTTTTTTTGTTTTTCAGTTTAGGTCTCCTGTATGCTCTTCTAATGATGTGGTGCCTAATTATCTGTCCTCTTCTGTGGGTTACTTTTTGTTCACTACAGTCCATATCCAAGGGAAATTTGGGCTGTTATTGTTTTATCAGTTCTAAAGTTCTTCAGTAAATCTCCCTGATGGAAAATTTGCATTATATAGCTATATGTATAATTCTCATGTGACTTGACTTAAGTTCCACTACTTGTTTCTTGAAATCCATCCATTTTTTAAAACATGAAAGCACAACCTGAAAACTGGGTTGGTGTGGTTCTGTGTTGTGGTTGAGCTGTACTCTTGCCAGTTATGTCACTCTCTCTTTATTGTGTTTTTGTCTCCTCCCATTGATAGATTTTCTAGAAATGGCTGTTATTCTGTATTTTGATCATGGATAAATTTAAAGATGTTCTACCAAATGCCATGAGCAAGTCCTGAGATTAGATACAGATTAGATTTAAAGAATTGGACATCATGTATTTATTTCTTCTCTCACAGTCATTAATGTCCATATCAAACACAGATTGTGGTCAAGTAATTTTGCACATCTACTTACCCAAACTGGCTGCCACTAAACTCAGGTGTTTCTTCTCTTCGCCTATGGCGAAAAAAGGAAGGTTTCTTTGACAGATACTAGCATAGGCTTGTGTATAAAGGGTGCAGGATTTTTACTAGGTGCTTTTTTGAAAAGTTGCTAAATGGCTTAATCATCACCAGTTTAGACCAAAAAGCGTTCCTCTGCATCATCATGATCAATGTCTGGATTTATTGAGTCTCATTCATGATTTGCACATAAAGCACCTCCTTACTATGAATCTGCTCCAGATTCATCAATGCTGTGTGAAACTAAGATTATTTTTGAAGAACGTGTGGAAGTTAATGAATGTGAAATGCTCTCAGGTGGGAGCATGCTCACAAAGCTTATTAATTTGCATAAATCCCACCCAGGGACCATCATATGGTGAGGTGTAAAAGTGCAGACTATCGGGTGATTAACATGATCTCAAAACCTTCAGCTAAACTTGTAATGTAACAAATCCAGCTGAGGAGGCAGGTGGTCAGCACTCTGCTTTGAAATGCTTCCAGTGAGACCAGAAGTCTGAGAAAGTCTGTTCCCTGGATATACTGCCGGACACGATGCCGGGCTGCAACAACTATCTTATGCGCTGCGCTGCCATCTGCTGGACGTGGTCATAAGTACAGGTGGTCGTAACTCACCTATGTCGTAACTGGGATACTAAGATTATATATATATGTATATATATATATATATATATATATATATATTATATATATATATATATATATATATATATATATATATATATATATATATATATATATTAGGGATGGGCATTTGGTCGAGATTTATTCGTCGATCGTCGGGAGGATTAATGATTAATAATTGATTAATCATTAACATTTTTATATTGAAAACTATCACAAATATTCTCGATATCGGCGCGTGACGTTTGTTTTCCCCTTTGGCCTGGTTGCTATGGGCCGCGCATGCCCAGATGTGTTCAGTGGCCCGGATGTTGTGGTCGAGAATAACGTGACATTTCCTGTTTCTTTTCTTGAAAAAAAAACAACGATAATAAAAGAAGAGATATCGAGGAGACTACTTAACAATGACAATTTATATCAAGGCGCCAGTATTACAGGCTTTTTGTTTCTTAAAAAGATGCGCTTGTTGTGTGCTCAATGTGCACTGCAGCTCCCTCTGGTCCGTGCTAACACCGAGTTGAGGCTAGGCTAGGCTAGGCTAGGCTGAGATAGAGATGAACCGCCTCCACCGTCCTTTACAAGGCTTGGATGTGCGTTGTTCAAGTGATACATCATTGTCGTTGTCAATTAATTGTATTTGTAATTTGTATTGCAGTGATTGCAGTACACTTGGTCATTTCTAAACGAAAATGGTCCCACGCCACACTTCACCGCGACCGCTCCATGATTAGGCGATGACCTACAGAAGCTCGCATGTGACAACTGAGCCAAGCCAGGGTAGAGTGATGGTGAAATGTTGCCCCCTGCTGCCAAATTTCTATCGGTGGCACAGCGAAATGCATCGCATTCTTTGAGGACGTGCACTGATAACCTACATTCGGATTGTTTAAAAAAAAAAAAAACAACGTTCGGTTCATCGGCGAAAATTAATTTCTTCGACCAAATTCTTAATGATCAATCATTGATTAATCGATTAATTATGCCCATCCCTAATATATATATATATTTACACATATGTATAGCGTTCAGATTGTAATATGCACTCTACAGTAGAACAGTAATGCAGGCTTCAGTGTCCTGTCAAAGGACACTTGACAGGGCTTGGCATCAATCCCCTCATCTTCCTGTTTGAGGTAGAGATATTCTGATGCCATTTCCCACTGATTCTAAGATTAGCAGATACTGGAGGGAAACCGATTCTTTAGGTATTGACTGACAACTGAGTACAGTAATCCCCCACACTTCGCGGTTAATGGGGGCTGTGACCACCCCCCACCCCTCCCGCGAATGGTGAAAACAGCGATGTGGATGTACATGTATATGTACATACAGTATACATGTACGTGCGTATGCAAAATCTACGGAACGTACACTCACTTTGACGATCTCTCCTCTGTGCGTAGCTGACGAGAGCCAGAGATGGGAGATGCGGGGACGCGTGTCAACCAATCAGCGTACAGACAATTGACGCACAGTAATGCCCGTCGTAGCAGCCAATCACAGGCCTCGATATTCGTTCATGGGGCCTCCCGTGTCATATCTTGTTGTTTCCCAAGACTCGTTCTTGACGTGATGGGTTCGCTTTAGCCTCGCGGGCTTCGTTTGAATTTTTTTCCTTTTTTTTCGAATTTTTTTTTCTATGAATATTTTTGAAACTTCCGCGATTTACTGAGACTGCGATTGCTGAGACCGCGAAGTGTGGGGGGTTACTGTACTGGTCTGATACCAGTGTTATTTTTAATTTTAATTTTAATTCTTTGAACAAAAAACAAAAAAAAAAATCAAACAATAATAATAAATGAAGAATATCTATTGAATAAAGAAATCCTGGAATTAAATTCAAAGAGCAGCCACAAATACTTTAATAAAAAGGAATTTATGCTTTGACATTCGAGCACATTGAGGGTCCAGATGTTCGTCGCAAAGCTGATTGCCTGACATCAAATATGATCAGTCAGTCTCATACTGTTTGGAGAGAGCAGTTTCAGAGATGTATTTCTGACTTGGAAAACTATTATGGATTCAGATGTCAAATTACATAATAAAATCCAACATTTTCTACAACTGACAAGGGCTGGTCATGTAGGACAATGTATTCTACAGTTTTTTCTGAAACTGCTCTGGGTTATTGGCTCTCTTTGGAGAATTTCTCTCACCTCTGTAAAGCACACTTGAGTTTTTTTTTTGCTGCAATTCCTTGTTTTCTCCCTTTGACTTGACAAACTTATACTATTTTGTCTGATGGGTTCTTAAATGCTTCATAAAGTTACTTGTGTTATTTTTAGCAAAATTCGTGCCACATCCTGATACTGCAGCCTTGCATGATGGGAATATCACAGTTTTCCTGGTGGGATTTTCGAGCCTAAAATAAAGCCATGTTGCCATTATACAGCTAATGCTAGATAGCTAGCACTATCACAGAACTCACATGCTACTGCTTCTCCACTTTGTGACTCAAAACATGAAGTTGCAAAGCAGTTTTGCAAAAATTCCTACACTGGATTTTATATTAACAAAGAAGAATTGGCTTTCTGTTTATTAGATATTACTTCATTTTGGGATGGTGGATAGAAGTAAATACTCACTGATACCATACCCTTATTTTCACCAATATCAGCCAGTATTTCCAATGCCAGTAATTTTATTCCAAATCATAAACAGTTGTAAAGACATGGGAAATGCAAAAATTAGATACAGCAGTTCTTACATCCCATCTTATTTGCAACCTGCATAAACCTAAAATGTTTCATGTTTCCTCTCCTTAATTTCATTTAATTTGTCAGTACATACTGTATCTGTTTTTTCATTTTGTACCGGTAAATGGTAAGTCTAAAAGACTTACCATTTTCAGACTTTTCTTTCCTTCTCACTCCACTTAGTGTCAAAGGTTTTTTGGCACTGATACAAAGTGTATGAGATGTTATTTTGTCCTTTTATTCCAGCAAATGTATCTTAAGGTGTGTAATGATACACAGTGTCGAATATTTCATTTCAAAATCCTCCCTGCATTTTGTATTGGGGACAGGTCTGGACTGCAGGCAGTCCAGCACCGATACCAGCGTCATCCTCAAGCATGCCTTTCTAATGTGTGCAGAATGTGCTCTTGTATTGTCTCATTGAATAATTTAAATACTATATGTCACTGGAAAAGATGTGGTCTTGAAGTCAGCATATTTTGCTCTAAAAACCTAATGTACTTTTCCACATTAATGCTGTCATCACAGATGCATAAATGACCTTTAGCAAGGGCACTGATACAGTACCTTACCATCACATATATAGGGCCCTATGAAATTTTCTCAAATTCCGTTTTAATGTTTTTAATTTTCAGTGTTTTTCGGTTTTTAATTTTCAAGAATTCTGTTTTAAGCATTTTATGCAAATTTAACCCCAAGACAGTATATAAAATAATGAAATATAGACAATTTATGCAATTATAACTGTAAACTTTAATGTTTTCATACTTTTAAACATAATGTGTCTGATAAAACATTAGTTTTTTTGCCAAAGAAAAAAATTCAAGAAAAAAATAACTCAAATAGGTAAAATCCATTTAAAGTGCAAAAAAGAAAGAAATTGCAACAGCAGTAAACTATTCATTTTAGCTTGTTTAATTACTTCTGTTATCAGACACATAGTTTGTCATGACTTACCTGACATTTTTCAGGTATGTCATGACAAACTGTGTGTCTGGTAACAGAAAAAAGTATATTTACTATAGCTGATGTAGATACTATGAAATCCAAAGCACTGAACACTGGTTGTGTGTGTCAGTGTTTTTTTTCTCCTTTAGGTGTTCCAGCTATTACAGCCTCTTTGTGTTTAGCTCAGTCAGTGATTCTCGCCTTTTTATGTTTGTGCTTTTCACTCGTCAAGTAATCCTCGCACGTATCTTTGCGTGCCCATTCAACTGTGTGGTGGCAAAACTTGCAGAACATTGAATTGCCAGACACATAATAATCTTGGAGAAGCTGCTTTGTCCTGTACCTGGGAGTCAGTCGGTAGTTCCTTTGCTTCTTCACCGGTTTCTCAGATGGCCGATTCGACATGTTTTTTTTTTTTTTTATTAATGAGAAAAGCGGGGGCAGGAGGGGGCAGAGAAAATACTGAAATACTGGGTAGTTTACGATTGTTTTCTAGTTCTGTTGGAGGTTTATTTTCAACTTTTTAATGCTATTCCATTTTAGGTATTTCTCTTGAAACTCATCCTCTCTTGATATTTTCCCTCATTAGTCATTATCATCAGCAATAGTTACTTGATCACAATGGTCTAACCCCCTTGCAGCCCTTGATCACAATCTTTTTTTTATTATTTATAGATTGATAATGTTTGGGTTGAAACTAAAGTCTGTCAATTTCTCTCAGCCTGGTGCTGCAGCTCATAAAAAGCAAAGTCTTTTTTCCACACCTTTATTTGGCTAATGAAAGGAGCATACAGGGATGGGTGAGGAGAGAAACTGAGTTGGTGAGTCACGTACATAAGAGGGTACCTCAAGCAGTCTGGTTGCTGAATGTCTGTCTGTATGCCTTTGTACACAAACACATGCTATTCTGAATTTGTGTGTGTTTTCGCAACAGTTGTAAACTCTACCAGGAGACATATTAAATTCCTTTTTTCATATGTTGACAGTATTTGCTGAGGTCTTCATGAAATGCCTGTGGCATGCTTTGGTCAAAATACTACAGGATTAAAGTACCACAGTTCTCTTCCCAGATATGTTTTTGCAGCTTGGTTGCTCCAGTAACAACCAGTTTCAGGGGTTGACGAGAGCCACTCGTTCCACTGCAGCCCATTGGAGAGTGGAGTAGTACAGCTTTGTACAACCATGGAAATAAGTTTGGGCCCAAATTACACCCAGTAACTCCTGCTCTACCTACCCAGATAGCTCACAGTAGCGCACCATACTGAGCAGGCAGTTTCATGCTCAAATACTTATATTTCCTTTATATGCAGTTATTCTGACTTTTATTTCTTTGCAGATAGTATGAACCAACATACTTCCCAACAGAAAAGACATTTGGACATTGAGGATACCAAGAAGTGAAGTGTTTGAGTTGTTATTTTGTCCCCTTCTCTCTGCCAACATATTTGAAGTGTTGCTGGAAAGTTCCAACAGCACTGTGTGCCCTGGGACAGGTCAGGACTACAAGCAGTAACTTTACCGCTTTTTCCTCAGCCATACCTTCGTGATGTATACAGAGTATGGTTTTGCATTGTTTTCTTGAAAAAAATGCATGGATATCCTTATAGATATATGTAATCTTGAAGGACAGCATATGTTGCTCCAAAATCTCAATGAACTTTCCTAAATTTATGGTGGATTCACAGAAGTGCAAATAACCTTTACTAAGGGCACTGTTACAACCCCATAGTTCTATAACCCATGGCCTTTTTCGACTTGGAATCTGAAAAATCTGTTTTGTTTGATCATCATTTATTCCACTCTGTGATAGTCCATCTTATATGCCTCAAAGACCAGAGATGTTAACCCTATAAAATGTTAGCATAAGGCTTCTTTTTTGCAGATTATGATTTAAAGTGGAATTTGTAAATGTAGCTCAGTTTTGTAGTGCTCAAAAAAATATTTCCCAAAGTAATTCCTTGTCCAAGTGGTTATATTAGTTGTTAAGGAATGATGGTTCCCGATGCAGGGATCAGGATCAGCGGTCACAGGAGTCCATCTGAGGCCAGTGGCATTGCCCTTACACTAAAATTTCTCCGAATTCCTTAAATAGTTTAATGATACTGTGCACTGTAAAAGGAGAAGTATCTCTTTGTTTGAAAATCATTGTTTTTAAAAATTTCTGTCATTTTTATCATGCATTTGTAGACAAAATGAAAGATCCTGTGCCCATCTTTGTTCCTCAAAAACTCAACCTTCATGCTTTATACTTTTTATTTTGGACTATTTCAATGACCTGTTAAAAAACAAAACATGTTTAATCCATACTGCACCATTTTCTTTCCTGATTTGAGGTTGTACTTTTGGCAGCTTTTGAGTTTCTTCTCATTTCAGACACTGAGATATGTTCTCAAGCAAAAAAAGAAAAACAACCCAAAAAACAAGTTTTCTGTCTGCCATGATCTCCTCTTTAACCATTTATGCAGTATTTCAGTCAGTATAGAATTTAAAAACATTTGTTTGCTTTCCTGTCAGTTTAACTTTCCCTTCATCATCAGTGTCTTTCAGTTGTAAATTCAGTTCCGTGCAGTCTTCGCCACCCATAGACTAGTTGTTTTGATGACATCCATATTTATTTAAAATAGATTTTATCTTGTGTATATACACTGCCCGGCCAAAAAAAAAAAGTCGCCACCTGGATTTAAATAAGCAAATAGCTACGGGCCTCCCATTGGATAATTACTGCATGGGCAATTATCTTTCTGCAAGCAACAAGTTATTTAACCCCAACTGGTGCAATGAGTTGTTTCTCATTTCCTAAACAACCATGTCAAGAGACACATCCCGTGGTTGTGGAAAAGATGTTAGTCTGTTTGAGAAGGGTCAAATCATTGGCATGCATCAAGCAGAGAAAACATCTAAGATTGCAGAAACTACCAAAATTGGGTTAAGAACAACGCATTATTAAAAACTGGAAGGATTGTGGGGACCCATCGTCTTCGAGGAGAAAATGTGGCCGGAAAAAAATCCTCAGTTATCGTGATCGGCGATCATTTAAATGTTTGGTGAGATCAAATTGAAGAAAAACAACAAGTAGAACTCAGGGCTATGTTTAATAGTGAAAGGAAGAGTATTTCCACACGCACAATGCAAAGGGAACTCAAGGGATTGGGACTGAACAGCTGTGTAGCCTAAAGAAAATCACTAATCAGTGAAGCTAACTGGAAAAAAAGGCTTCAATTTGCTAGGGAGCATAAAGATTAGATTCTGGAGTAATTGAAGAAGGTCTTGTGGTCTGATGAGTCCAGATTTACTCTGTTCCAGAGTGATGGGTGCATCAGGGTAAGAAGAGAGGCAGATGAAGTGATGCACCCATCATGCCTAGTACCTACTGTACCAGCCTGTGGGGGCAGTGTTTTGATCTGGGGTTGCTGCAGTTGGTCAGGTCCAGGTTCAGCAACAGTATGAGCCCAAAGAAGGAGGTCAGCTGACTACCTGAATATACTGAATGACCAGGTTATTCCATCAATGGATTTTTTTTCTTCCCTGATGGCACGGGCTCGAATTGTGAAAGACCAGTTCAGGGAGAAGGAGACATTTTCACACATGGATTGGCCACCACAGAGTCCAGACCTTAACCCCATTTAGAATCTTTGGGATGTGATGGAGAAGTCTTTGTGCAGCGGTCAGACTCTACTATCATCAATGCAAGATCTTGGTGAAAAATTAATGCAATACTGGATGGAAATAAATATTGTGACATTGCAGAGGGTTATCGAAACAATGCCACAGCGAATGTGTGCCGTAAACAAAGCTAAAGGTGGTCCAACGAAATATCAGAGTGTATGACCTTTTTTTTTTTTTTTTTTTTTTTTTTGGATGATGACTTTTTTTGGGGCCGGGCAGTGTATTACCCTGAGGTTGAGGATTGTTTTTTCTATGACTTATGACAATTATTAGAAAATGGCAAACCAATTATTCAGTCTACCTCTTGTGGTATCTATATTATCTGTTTATATCTCAATAAGAAGACTGGAAAAAAATTTATATGAATGATCATCACAAAACAGCAAGACAAGGGGTGCCACAGAGTTTTGTCTCATACTGTACATGGACAGCCATCTAAACTGATGTGATTGAATGTTCTAAAAGGACTCTTGTCTGTCAGCCAAATAGGTGATGGGTAATAATGTAGGTTTCATTAACATAAATCATACCGTTGTGGAAAACTGTAAAATCATTACTGGCACTGCAAGTGACCAGATTATATTATCAATATCTCATGTGTCTCTCCTTTGCTTTGCTTTGCTTTGATTTTGATTTTAAGCATGCTTTAGTGGTGGTTGTAAACTGATAGCCCACCTTGGTTCTGTATGGTAAGCATTAGGCCTTTTACACAAAGTAATTCCCTGTACAGAGGTTCGGGCTTCTGAGAGCAACGAAAGTACTTTTTCATTAAGACACTCACTCTCACATAATACACTCATTTTATAACGTTATAGGTTTAAAGGATCTCTTAGTCTGAGTCTATTACTATGTAACCGCGGCTATTTCTTACCATGCCTTAAAATTACAAATGTAATCTCAGACATATTACTTAGTGTTGTTAATTATTTATTTAACAAAAACTAAGCTAAAATGCAGAAAGAGTGTTGGAAAAACTAGATGCAACCTCACTATTTTTGTAGGAATTAACAGGGTAATTGGCAGCCAGGTTTTGCTCATGATAAATTAAAGATATTATCACTTGTAGACTTAAAGAGCAGTTAATGTGAACCAACCAATCAAAAAGCTGACTAAATGACCCTCCTTTCCTTCCTTCCTTTTAAGACGATGAGAATATGTACATCTCTTTATATATTGTCTATGGTTGTATCTTAAAAGTATATAATGAAACAAAATTAGGGCTGCTTAACACGTTATTATCGCATTAACCCATAAATTTATTAACGCTGACATTTATTTTATTGAGCATTAACGCATGTTGCTCATATGCTTTTGTTTTGAAAAGTCTGTTACTGGCTGCTGCGGAACCGGAAGATAATTGGCAGGTGTAAAATGAGAATTCGGATATACCTTATTTATAAGAATATACTATTATTGTGCACTGGTGAGGCAGTCAATTGGCTGTAAACAATGTGCTGGACAACGACAGAGGTGCAAAGCAGATTTATTCTCCAAGTTGTATACAATTCAGAGAGGTCATTAACTTACATCACAGAATGCAGGCTGGTTAAGAAATGACAAATTGCCAATAGGGAACAGTCGTCTTAAGCATCACATGAAAAACATGGGGACCTTGAGATATGCTGTCTTGACGCCTACGTGTCAAAACTTAGCGACTTGATGGAGCCAGACGATAACAAAGCTGTGGCCTTCAATAGACTGGAATCGAGACCAAAAGTCATGGACTTATGAGGCAGCATTTATACAATTAAGGCCCCAAAATGCAGTTTTGATATTACAGCAGGTAAACATGCGGAAAAGCTAAAACACGCGTGGAGAGCGGTAAAAATCTGTGTACTTTACAGTTCGGGTAGCAACTTAGGTAGCAATATTAACAATTCTGTCTGAAAAAAAAAGTTCTAGACTGCAACAAAACATTCCTCCACGTTACATCAGATCTGCTCCATGTGTTCACTGTGGTGCTATTCGCTTACTGGTTACTTCAGTGTGGCTCCATCTAGTGGCACAGAGGTGTAATGACAACAGAAAGTGTAGTCCTTGATTATAAAACAACCTCCATTTTTGTGAATATGACTTCCAGATTAAAATATCGTCCTATATTAGGGCAAATACAGTAGTTTGATCAAGGACTTATTCAACAGCGGTTTGACACATGCCAAAATTTCCTGCACCTTGCAGCAGATGGATTTCCTGCAATGCTTGGAAATGAGCATCAGATGATTTTCTGCTCATCATGATCTGAAGAGAAAAAGACTTACTTACGTCAGATGCAGAGCTGGAGAGCGCTTTGGTTTGATCTAAATATGAGCTGAGTTTTCATTCGGATTTTCACAATATTGCCAATATTATAGTATGTGATTCCAGCGCCGCCATGCTACCTGAACTGCCACAAAGCTATTTCCGGGTCACGTAAACCGGACAATTGAATATTAGAAACAAATTCAGTCCTGTGAATCCGTGAATCATTCATTCTTTCCATTTTAATTGTCAATCAAAAAATTAAAAAGGAAAAAGTAACGTTTTATTTAGTTTTTCGTTTCTTAATCTAACACAAAAACGAAAAGATGCCTGGTTTTCGCATTTCAATTTTAGACAAATATACGAAATGAAAAAACGGGCCACACGACTGAATTTGTTTTCAATATTTAGTTGGTCAGTTTAAGTTATACAAGCATATTTAGCGCCCTCTTCCTAGTCCGAACAGCACTTTCACTGTCTTCTACCTGCTCAGGCCCATGACATTCTCCTAAAGTGGGGGAAAAAAAAAAAAAAAAAAAACATTATTACACAATCTGCCAGATCATATGATATATCCATACTGGGAAACTTTACACACACAGAATACATTCATGGCATATTTTATTATACACATATGAGACAATGTATGTAGAGAATTTATTTGGTCAGACATTCTTTGTAATTCATAGTCATCAACATTCTTTGTAATTCATAATCATTCCCAAGGGCCATTACAGACAATATTCAATGCGCGGTTGAGATCCAGCTGCCTGTGATTATACACTCGGCCAGTAGGTGGTGTCGTGTGCAGATGAAGCCTTTAGTCATGAACCCTTTCTGGAACCAATCGGCTGAAGTGGTTCGATGCCTCATGAGGCTTGCATCTCACCATCACTACAAGATACGCATCTGCTGCAACTAACTATTGCAAACCATTATTTAATTCCAGCGCTGCAAAGTACCTGAACTGCCGCGCACAAAGCCACTTCCAGGTCACGTAAACTGGACCAATTCAATTTTAAAAGCAAAATTAAAATTTAAAAGCAAATTCCGTCCTGTAGCCCGTTTTTTTTATTTCGTATTCTTGATCCAAGTCTAAAATTGAAATACGAAAAACCGGCATTTTTTTGTTTTTTGTGTTAGATTAAAAAACGGAAAACAAAATAAATGTCACTTTAATTTTTTAATTTTTTGATTGACAATTGAAAATGGAAAGAAGGAATGATACACAGATCTCCCAGTTAAAAATTTCTGCTTTTACCTCAGAAATTGCCTGTTTTAATGTTATGATTGTGGCTTAGAATTTTGTTGGTCGACTTTTTTTTAATTTTTAATTAAAAAAACAGAATGACATTAATGCCCTGGCAGTGACAAGAACCTTTATTTTATTTTAAATTTTTTAAGATGAGATTTACACTAAATATGTGTTACTGACAAGTGCTGATGTTGCAAAGTATTTGAACAACAAATGTTATGGCACTTTAGTTCATATGGCAGCAGAACATTTAAATAAAAGTGTACTCTACTACTTTTGAATTCATTATTTGATTTTGCATATACAATGTGATTAATCATGATTAATCAGGGAAATCGTGCGAATAAAATTTTTAATCGTTGGCCAGCTCTAAACAAAATAGAGTTTTTTATGGAATAACAATTAATTAGTTACTTGTCTTATCATGAAGATATTGGTTTAACCCTAAAGTAAAAACATTTATATTAAACATATTTGTGTGTATGTATGTAAAAGATTAACTTAACTACAACTACAGAGGGCAGAAAGGGGAGGGCAAAAAGACATAGTGAGTGTGTGAGCCACACTAAGGGAGAGTCTAGTTTTCTTTCAGTTGGTCAGTGTCTGAATTGCAAGACTCTTCTGGTGCCGATCCACCTCACGTCTCAGAAGCAGGACTGGATGGGAGGGAATATGGGAACGTCTTCAAAAGGAGGTGTGTAAATGATGGGAATAATTGCATTGTGTTTGTGAGTTTGTAAGTGTGTGCCTGTGTGTGTGAGAGAGAGAGAGAGGCATAGAGAGCAAGGGGAAGGAAATGAGAGTACATGCTGAAAAAATAACTTGTGGGAAGATGAGTAGTGAGTGAGTTGTAAAAAAAGGGGTGTGTATGAAAGATGTGAAGTGCTAAGATACTACTGAAAGTAGGAGTGTTGTAAAGGTGAAAAACAATGCAATATAAACTTAGAAATAGAGGTAATACTAAGCATTAATGTGGTTGTTCTGCACTAAGTCTCAGTTTATTTGTTCCTCTGTGTTTTATCTGTTGAGACTGAGGAAATAACAGTTTTATGTTTATGTGGTATGTTTGTTTTCGTTTGTTGTCTTGCTAAACTACAGTAGTCTAAAATCTTCTGTGAGAACACAGACAAAGGCTTCTGTGTGAGTGTTTGTCAGGGAAAACAAATGACTAGTCTGTGCGCGCTTCATGTGTGTTTGTAGGCAGTGTGTGAACCCGTGCACTCAGGGTGAGCAGTTGCAGGCGTAGCTAGGAGAACTTAGAGGTTATTTGAGATCATTAGACAGCTGCCAGCACTCTTGGGTCCTGACTGCTCTGTTCTTTTCCCATCTTATTTCTTCTCTTCTCTTCTCTTCTCTTCTCGTCTCGTCTCGTCTCTTCTCATGGTCCTGCTTGGTTGCTACTTTCAGTGTTAACCAGCATGGAGCAACAGTTGCAGACAGCTGGGAGTGAGTCACTCTCTGACATTAGCTGAACAGCTGTTTTATCCCCGTGGCCTGTGCCTGAGGACTGGGGTTTAGATTTGATACAATGGACCTGCTTTGTTTCACATCAGGACAATGCATGTGATTGCTGGGACATTTGAGCACCAGTGTGCTGCTTATTTTCATACAGGTAAAGCAAAGTAAAATATATTTGCACATTTTAATGTGTTTACACATTTAACCCCAGAAGAGGAAAGTCTACAGTTTAAAATTTCATATAACAATAACTTTGGTCAACACATGTGCTGCCTTGGCATTTCCTGTTTTCATTGTAACATACTGTGTTGAATGTGGGCCTAACAGTTTTGCTTTCTGTAAAGAGGCGTTTGATTGTGTTAACAAAGACAAATGCATCTTATTCCCATAGCAACAAGATCACATCTTTCCTAAGAGGAGAATTTGTTAATTATGCCTTTCTTTTAGAAGACTTCTCTTCTTTTGAAGACAGGAATTAGAATGCATGCTTAATTTCTGTTTGAGCACAAGAGCTTCACTGCCAACTGCATCACCTCTCCAGCTGTTACCCAGACAGCTCTCAGAGAAATGGTCTCTGTGTAGCCCAGAGAATGTTAATACACGAATATCCATACACAGACATCACACTCGCAGACTGAGGCAGTGCTTTTGTGTACTTGTTTTTTAACAGTGTATGCTATTATTTTGTGTATCTACACTTTGTGTCATAAACTATTCTTAAACACAGCCAGCAAATGCTGGGCTGCTTCTCATTTTACCTTACTCAGTTTTAACCTATATTCTTCTGGCCTTGTTAGTGTGATTTTGCAGTAAAAGATTACATATAATCTGTCAGTCGGTGTTTGTGTCTGTATTGCTGGGTGAGAAATAAGTAAAAGGCACGTGAAAGAAGAACAAAATGCTTAGGCCATGTAGTGTAGTCCTGAGCTATGTACATACCTTGTACATACATGTTCCTTTGCTAGCATGTGCTATTTTTGTCTTAGTAACATTGGTAGGAAGAAAATTAATTTGGCTGATGAAACATTATCTATCTATTTTTTAATTTATAATCCCGCTAAGCACACTGATCCAGTGTGGGGTCAGCACAAGGCCTGTGTCAAAGATTTTGCAAGAGAAAAGGGGTTTTGACAAACAATTTTTTGTTCCTAGACATGGAACAATGAACCAGATTCTGATAAAAGTCAAGGCAAGACCACTGCTGCTTTCTCCCCACAACAAACTACATGAATTAGTTTCCCAATGACATTTTCCTACATCTACTATGACTGTATAGAGACTCTACAGCATCTCCATCTCCTGGTTGCCTTGTTCCTTCTGCTGCTTTCTGATCTTGAAAGGTCATCGCAGTAAAGTTGAGCACACGTAAAAATATATATATTTTATAGAGCAGAGCTACCTGCATAGCCATATAGTAGTATGCTCGGCCACAGTCACCCGCCTCCGCTATTCCCCTCTCCCCCCTCAACATCCTTTGCTGTCCTTTTTCTCCTTTATCACCTCCTCCTACATGCATTTATTCTCAGACACATCTTGTGTCTTCTTTCACCAGGATACTAGTATAAATAGAAAAAAATGGAGGGCAAAGGTCTTATTGTATGAGAGAAGACAACATTTGTGTGCTAGTGGAACATTAGAGTGAGATTGTGAGGATGAAAAAATTAGAAACCCAGTCATGGCCATGAGAAAGGAAGAAAGCAACAATATAAGAGATGGAAAGAGCAAGCAAGAGAGAGCACGGGGAGGGCTGAGGCAGTCTGTCTGCCGTCTGCTGTGTCAGAGGTTCAGATTTATAGCCTTTCCCCACACTGCTTTTTCCTTCAGTCACACACATACACGAACTTGCACATTAAAATTTTACATCTGACACCTTGTGTCAACTTAGCCCTGTGTACATATTTTTTTTTCCTTTTTTTTTTTTTTTAACCGGTTCAGAATTAGCCCTAGGTTTGTGGGAAAAATGTAACTCTTACTACAGCGATCCCTTATTTTTTGCGGTTAATGGGGACCGGCGCCCCCCGCGAAAATCAAAATCTGCGAACTGGAGCCGGAGCTCCCCGAGACTATATAATGTGTTTAAAATATGTTTAAAAACTGCAAAAAAGTAGTGATGCACTGCAGCGAAACAAGACTATGGCTCAACTATGGTCTTTCTGTTACAACATTTCTTCGCTGTGAGAGAACGCGCACAACATCCTGTTATTCTTGGGTGATGCGTCTCGGCCAATCAGAGCATAGATTCTAGAGTGCTGGGCCGTCTGCATTTCTCGTGTTGCTTACAGGAGGCTGTGAGTCATCGTTTGACGTTTCGCTGGCAGCTGCGGTCTCTCATCTGTTGTGGGGTGCATTTTCATGGAATTTCCGCAATTTTTTCTTGATTTTTTTAATATTATATATTTCTGAAAAATCCGCGAATAACTAAAACCGCGGAACTTAAAGTGCAAATTGGCAAGAGATCACTGTATATAGCGCGGCCACAACTGTGGAAGCTGCAAAGTAGCCAATAGGCTAAAAAGCTACTCCTCTATCTAAACACTATCTTAATAATATATTTTTACAAGTATTTGGCTAAATATGCTTTTATTAATTTGTATTTATTTATTTTTTAGATTGTGTATTTTATAGCCACTTCATACTACTGACTGAAACCTTGGCAGACAAGATTGTTTCTGTTTTTATCGCAAAATTAATATCAAGCTTGTTAAGAAGTGCATTTTCTTACACTGAAAACCTGGAGGTATTGTACCGATTAATGCACATAACATGAAGCAGTTTTTAAATAAGTTGTGAACAACACAAACTATATCTCACCACTGTAGCTCTTTTTCCCCATTTTATAAGAGTTCATACGCACTGTTAGTTTAAAGTTTGAGACTATATTCTATATTCAGGAAGTGTGAGTTGAGAGTTGAAAAGATAATGAAGTAGGAAGTGGATGGATTTCTTACAGACCAAGAATGTGGATCTTATGCTTTGTTTGAAGAACTGTAGAAGAACCAAATAAAGTGTTGAAACTGCAAAGGATTCTAAGTTTTTGGAAATGTTTATAATTATTTTTTTCCTCACTTTGCAAGGTCCAGTCTGTGATGAGCCAGCAGATGGGAAGAGGAAAGGCCGCCCTAAAGGTGATGTGCAGGAACTAAGAAGCATTCCTGTGAGTATTTCTCACTGAAACGAGTATTTGCTTGATGTGTGCCTAAATGTCCCCTTATTATAGGTAGAGACACATAATTTAGCAAAATATAAAGTATGATATAGCAATATAACTAATTTATTTAACTTTCTCTTTACCATGCCTGATCAGGCCCATATGATAGTACAATGGAAGGAAGAGTTTAAGCGCCGCTCAAGAGTTAAATGTCCTTGTTCGGGTTGTTGGTTAGAGTTTCCCAGCATCTATGGTGTCAAGTACCACTATCAACGGTGCCAGGGGGTGAGTAATTAGCCTCGCTAAAGTGTCTGTCTATTTATTATACTTCCGAGCAGACTTTGAATGTGGATGACAGGGAAATATTGGACAAAACCCTCAGTGTAGGACCAGTGTAGGAGTTTACAATGCTACCACCACAAAGATTTTGTGATAATCAGTCAGGTTTGGAAAAAAAAACAAAAAACCTATGATTAGTCAACATGAAGGCTTTTAGTACCACACACTGTTATTAGATGTTGTTTAGGGAGGGAGCTCACCCTAGTTCCTCTCTCCTCATGTCTGTATTCAGGCCACTGTAGCTGAGAAGATGAGTCATGGCTGTCCCTACTGTGAGGCAGTGTTTGCCACAAAGGTGCGCTTGGAGAAGCACAAGCTGTGGAATCACCCAGAGAGATTTAGTAAGGAGTCCAGGGTAGAGCAGCCTAAGCTTCTAAAGACTCCTGTCAAGTCCAACGTCAAGAAAAGGTGACTTGGATTTGAAACTCAATTCCCACCTGCACCTGCACAAATAATTGTGTTAGTAACTATAAAATACAGACAGCACAAAACTGTCCTCTCTCTCCTGTCTGTGAATTCAGACCCATGGAGAACAGTGCTCCATCCCCAGTGTTCTTCAAAGTGAAGAAGACCCATGAGATGTCCACCCCCTCTCAGAACGGAGAGCTGGCCCACCAGAAGAGTGAAAGGAAACAGCACATCCACAGCCAGCCTTCACAGCAGCTTCATCAGTCCCAGCCAGTCCAGCCTCAGTCACAATCCCAAAGCACATCATTCGATGCAGGAGGAAGTGAAAGTGAGGGTGGCAGTCTTCCTCCTTCTTTCTCTGATGAAGACCCAGAGCGAATGAAGCACAGTAAGATTACTGCAAACCTTTTTGTAATGGACCCCATATTCTCATTACATGCTTAGACTGAAAGCCTCCACTGGTAGCTTCCACTGGAAGCATATAATGACCACTCCTTCCTCTGTTTTTCTCTTGAGCCAGGACGGAAGCAAAAAACTCCTAAGAAATTCACGGGAGAACAGCCCTCTATATCTGGAACATTTGGATTGAAAGGTACGCACCTGCCCTTTGAAGTAAACAAGGTTTTCTTATCTTATTAAGACTTGACCTTAACAAACAACTTTGTGTCGTGGAAGTGTTATTAAAAAACAGACAAGATTGTTTGTGAAGAGATTGTGGCCCTGATCGTACACCTCCCACTAGCCGCTACCCGCTACGCTATCTGCTGTCCGCTTTGCCGACTATTCGCTTTGCCGACTCCTTTATTCACATTGTAGGTGTGGCAATGGGCGTGTCTATTGCACTTTCCGCAAACTCGGTATCTTGTGACCACCCGCTGCCCGCGATCACAAGATACCGAGTTTGTGGAAAGTGCAACCCGCATGTCAGCGTGTAAAAGAGCGCGTCCAAATGGCATAAATGTGCGTCCACCTGGTCACATGCGGATATGCACAAACGGCTCTGCCTCTCGATTACACATTACTGTATTACTTGCATACGTTTTTATTCTCTTGAGGTCAGAGGATGTCTGGTCAGCAGTTGTGGTGGATGTGGGAATAGTCACAGCCAGACACGTCAGTCTGTACAGCTGTGGCATGATCTCATTCAGATGTCTGCTGTGGAGGAAACGAGGAGATCACATAACACTGTTGTGGAGTTTCTTGTACTGTGTGCTTATCCCTTCGTGCACTGGCCCTCTCTTTGCACTCAGAGCACCCAAGATGCGCTCAGTGGTAGAAAGTAGATGTCATCATACCTGTTACTCTGGGTCAATGCTCATCCAATGATCCATTCTGCAGTATTTTAAAAAGCACATCAGCTGCGCCAAGATGCACAGCCGCTCCCGGCGCCCACTGCTGAGAATATGTTCTCTCGGCTCTGCCTGACCGTGTTTACCGGGAGCGCACCAACTATCTGGGACTTTCAGGTAGCCGATAGGAATTGTCTGTGTAAAAATATTTTTACCTCCGCCAAGGAGGTAAGTTTTTGCCGGCGTTTATCTGTCTGTCTGTCTGTGTACAAGATAACTCAAAAAGTTATGGATTGATTTTGATAAAATTTTCAGGAGTTGTCAGAAATGTGAAAAGGAAGAACTGATTTCATTTTGGCTGTGATCCAGAAGAAATCCTGGATTCTGGATCACTTTCAAATTTTTCGATAACATTGCGGTCAATGGGGCCGGAAATTTTGTTTCTCAATATCTCCGTTAATTATTGCCCAAAACTCATGAAATTTGACTCAGAGATTGACAATGGGAACCTCTATCAAATTTCAAAGGCTGATCCGGATCTAATCCAGAACGCGGATTTTATTGCAATCTGTAAATCGCTATATGGGGGAACTGTTGTGCTTGGCGGAGGTCTGCGCTCTCCGAGTGCTTTTCTAGTTAAGAAATGCTTTTCTGGAAGCTCACTGGCTCTTTTTTTCTGAGCAGTTTGTTGAAACTTCTTGGAGTACAAAAAAAATTAAAAATTAAATCATTTGCTCCACATTAGTTAGAGATAGTTATGTATATATCAGTGCAGAGGAGGAGGAGGAAGGAAGAGGAGGAAGCTCTACAGCAGAGTCTCAGACGAGCTGCGCACGAGAGCTGCTCCGATCTGGATGAAAAAATGCTCCATAGCGGGTAGCGGGTTGTGGGTAGCGCAACCTGTTCTTA
The DNA here is from genome assembly GCA_018398805.1 of Hirundichthys speculiger. Classification (NCBI taxonomy): domain Eukaryota; kingdom Metazoa; phylum Chordata; class Actinopteri; order Beloniformes; family Exocoetidae; genus Hirundichthys; species Hirundichthys speculiger. Next base: position 1,457,668 of record JAGFBZ010000693.1, on the reverse strand, counting down.
ATGGCAATGGCTACTGACACACTGATTGGTTTAACAGGTGGAACGCCCTAACTACTCCAATGCATAAATATAGTGGTTAGCGTAGGTAAAATCACGGGTTTAGGGAGGTGGAAGATTGCATTCTTTGTAGGGGAACGCCCCTCCCGCTACCCGCTATCCCTTAACAGCGGCTTTAGGAGGTTTGGCAGAAGATCGGGCCCTATGTATTCAGGCTGATACATCACTGATTACAGCAGACCTCAGGAATCCTGTGATGATTTACTTAATGTTTGAATGCTGGGGTGAACTGATGTGCCTTTGCTGGTTTCTATGCAGTGCTATACTGTAAGGTCTCTGGATAGGGGTGCACGATAACTATCGGGCCGATAACTATCGGGCCGATAACTATCGGCCGATAATTATTGGGCCGATAGTTTGCCGATAGATTTTCCTTACTCAATAAGGAAAATCAAGAATACCTCCTCATGCCAGAAAACAACTCGTTAACTCGGTCATAATTTTGGTCATTGCTGACTTGAATTGATATTATCAGTATTCTCCCACATGTTACACATAAATAAAGAAAAAAATAGAAAAGGCTGAAAGAACGACTAGCAAACGAGGGAACGTGGGAATTTACATTACGCCTTGAATGCAGCCTGGAGCACAGCGTACTGATCACAACAAACATGGCGGCGTGGAACTTCGTTAAATGAAATGAAAAATACTTTATTTAATCCCATAAAGGGAAATTCAACAATGTTTCAAGTTTCAACAGAAGAAGATAGTTTGGTGGTTATTTGTGACGAATCCTCCGAGCGAATTCTACGAGGAGGGAAGCACAAGCATAAGCTTTAATACGTAAAACCCGATCGGCCACCTACAACCATAACAATCGCTTCCATGGAGTTTTGAAATTGCGCTAACGGAAGATAATGCTAACGTGCGCAAACCAGCAGCAGTGTCTCCTTTTCTCCCTTTCCTCTCCCTCATTCCTCTCATCTAAAGCTTCCATGAGATTAAAAAATAAAAACTACTGAACCTCATTTACCTTTAATTAAAGGTATTAATTTAAATGGAACCACAAGCCAAAATCCTTTAAATGTAAATCCTTTTCAGTTAGTAATTCTGATGCATGTATTTCCATCAGTTCAAGGAGCCTTTATTTTTTATATCAGTCAGTAATGCACCTTATTTAAGTTGATGTGAGATATCAAATAGGTTTGTTTGATAGCTTTAAGAAAATGTTTTAGAGGCTTGCCAATAAGTTTTTCATTGGAAAAAAATAAATATCTGTTCATTTAAAGTTAAAGTCAAAACTATTTTTGATTTTGTTCATAGTATTGATGTAATGATCTTAGGTATATGTGTGTGTTATCGGTATCCGTATCGGCCTTTAGGAGCTGAAAGTTATCGGTTATTGGTATCGGTTTTAAAAAACAGTTATCGTGCATCCTTAGTCTCTGGGTTCATTCAAAATAAGTTCAAAATTAATTATGCAGTTGTTATCACTCCCTATTTCTACTGATCATTGGAACTGGTCTGTTAATGGTGCTAATGTGGCAGTGGCAGAGATACTTAACTTCTGGTGAAACAAATCACACAAAGCATCCGCATCACATATACAAGGCTTTGCCATATGCAGAAAATGTTCAGTGACTTGTGTAGCATATTCAGGCCTCTAAACTACTTATCATCACAGGTCAAATAGTACATCTAGTTTGCAGGATCTTAGTGCTCTCTCCTGCTCTCTCTCAGTCTGCCTGCCATTGATGCAGTACAGCTTAAAACAATTTCCTGTTGTTACTTCAAGCCTCCCTCTTTTAATTTTACATTAAGTTTCAGCTTTCCCTTTTTATTATCTTATTTTTGTTCAGTCGTGTCCTACACCTGTCGCTTGTATCTCTTACTTTGCCTGGAATACATTTATTGGGAGTGTTAATGACTGTCATTATTGTGTGCTTTATGTGATCCTTTGTGTGCACATGTGTTACAGGTATGACTAAAGTGGAGGAGAAGCTGAAGGCAGGTCGTGTAAAGAGATCAGAGGGAAGTGGGTTCACTGAGGATTCTCAGAGAAGAGCTTCATTAAATCAGTCCTCCAAGAAAGAGCCTGCCACAACAAGCTCTGGTGAACACCTAAATCATCTTTATATGACTTAAACTGTCCTTTAATCATGACACTTCAAGACTTGCTATTTTTTAAAGTAAAAAAAAAAAACAACTTTAGGTTAATTTTTACAAAAAGGTTTTCTTACCAGAAAGCCCAATTTTGTTAAGTATTCAGTTATGAATGATGTTATATTTCTCCATGACTTTTCTTGATGTGTAATTTAGACATAAGAGACATCTGGCAAAAATGACTTTCATGTCCATTTTCAATTTATGTTGCAATTATTGATGAACATAGGCTGATACAGTCCAGAATTATGTTCAAGCAAAAGATTTTGAAGCCGAACACTTTTCTGATAATACACAGCATGAGAATGCATGTACCGTTCCTGCATCCTGTGCTGAAGTGAAAAAAATGTTTAACATAGACGCAATGCTCTGTGATGACAGCTTTGCCCAATAACAGATAAACAAATGTAGCCCTATTTCAAAAGCAGTAGAATCATGATTTGTTTTTTGTTTTTTCTACTGTTTCACTGGGAAATGTTCCCTTCTCCTAGAACATCTGATCACTCCAAAACATGCACAGTTTTTTCAGTCTCTGTGCTTGTCTCTCTAACAGGCTGTCAAACTGCTTTAGCCTGAATACCAACTTTTCATTGTATATCTGCAGCTCCTAGATGACCCCAAACTTTTCCAACTTGTGTCTGTAAGGTATCAAGGACCCACACCCTGGTTTTCTTAGCTGCGGTTTGTCTCCTTGTCCTCATCAGTACATCTAAAGCTTAAGATGTTTTTCATTGACAGGTGGAAAGATGCAGTTCACAACTCAGCTAACAAGAAACATTTTCATTGCCTAGCAACTGCGTCTCTGCATGGATGTGATTTGCACGCGTGAACCTCATTAACTCTGGCCTGACACTTTACCCACTTTAATGTGGCCCACTATGTGCTCACTGTGCCCACTTTATAGGGGGCCTAGTGGGCAAGTTCTCTTCCTGTACAAAGTGTCAATGTACTGCATTTTGTGACATTTCTTGTAATTATAATAAGAATATATCTTGAATCACCAACATTAAGTGTTTCTGTTTGATTGAATGTGATAGTGTGACCTGTGTGTGTTCTCTCATGTACATGCACAGTGCGATACAGTCTCTACCTGTACCAAAACAGTTAGGAAACAGAAAAACAATACAGTGCAATAACAATTATAGATTATCAGCAATCATGTCAATTATATTAAATTCCTGTTAACTATGTAGAGCATCCGAGGGAAGGTATACTGAACCACCCCCAACACCTAACAATACAAAAGCCTCTTTTTTTGTTTGTTTTTGGACATATTGTGTTCCAGCAATAGATTAAATTTACTTTCTCTCCCGGTTGAACAGTAATTAGTCACTCATTTAGAATCTGAAATGTCAGGTCTTTCAGAGTGTGACTGGTTGTAGGAGTATTTTCAGAGAGTTTCTGGCAATTAAGATATTGTAATATCCCAAAATAAGATCAGTTTCTCTTTATCTTTATACTGCACACACGAAAATAATTCATGGAAAAAATAGTCTTCCTATTTTTTTTTTTTCCATATGACTGTTATAGAAGAACATTAAATTAGAGTGAACAGGTAATATTCAAGAGCAGCTATTCATACTCTGTTTTTTTTTTTTTAAGGAATCACCTTGTCAAGGATTATCTCATACTAGTGTGTAACGGTCTGCGCTTGTTGCTTGCTAACATATGTGTTATAGCTACAAGAACACTCAATATCACAGTAGCTCAGTCACAAAACAATACTTTGTCCTGTATATTACTCAGGTGCAGTTTCTGACACTCAATGGCAGCGGGCAATATCTGAGCGAGGCGAAGTGGTGTGTCCAACCTGCTCTTTTGTCACCAGGAAAACGATCCATGGTCTTAAAAAACACATGGAGATCTGCCAGAAGGTCAGTGGCCAATACAACCGTCCATCACAGTGGGAGTAGGATGCAAACTGCTCAGGACAAGCTTTCCTTCACTACTTTTTGCTTCAGTAGGAGTCTCCCAGTGGCTGTCATGAAAAAAGGCATTCATGGTTTAATTAGAAAACTGTCATGGACTAGTGCTGATTGCAGTTCAGTTCAGTTGCTCTTGTTGGGGTCCTGTGGGACGTGCCACATTGCAATACAACATGGTCACCATTTTGGGGCTCTCAGACACAATAGAATTAAAAACACATAATTCTGTAAAGCATTGCATAGGCTAATTTTTATATACAAATGCAAGTTATAGTTTATAGAAAAAATATAATTTATAGATAAAATCAAGAAATCCCTCCATCTTCTGCATGTATAGGGTCATTTAGAATGAACAGAGAAAGGGAAAATGGATCTGCACTGTGATCTTATGCTGAACTGGCCTGTCTACAGTCCACATCTGTCACCTACTGAAAATATGTAACATCTAACAAAGAAGACTGTAAACATTTTTAATAGCTGAAATCCAATATCACACAAGAATGGGAAAACATGTCACATTTAGAATTGGTCAACAGTTCTTAATGTGAATGTTTTTCTCTGTTTAAAAGAAGATGTGGTGTAAGATAGTTGTATACATGGCAAAGTCCCAGGTTTTTAAAATGTTCTGATGACATCAGATTAAATATGAGCCAATATTTTTCAAAGACCATAATTTTACACATTATCTTTTGCTATTATGATTTAAAGGTGTGTTCACGATTTAAATCTTCAGAATTTTGTTATTAATTACATTCCACATGTTGCCCCTTTTTGTGGAAATTGGGGTGTTAAGTTATCTGAGCTCCAAACTGCAGTGTTTGCACTAGATTTCCATTCTGACTCCAATGTTATTAGATTCAGTACAGTGCAAACCTTTTTAGCAGCCCCTCATTTCCTTATATTTTACTTTCAAGGAACAGTGATGTGACAAAGGATCTGAGAGATGCATAATTCCTCAGTTGATCCATCTACTGTATGCCAAGTTTTCAGCTTATAGCTCTAAATTATTCATAACATTTTTTGGTGACAGGCTGTAAATAAAAAAAAGTGTCAGTGTTTAGTTTAAAGAAAAAGAAAATACATTTTTTTTAACGTGGCCATGTCCAAGGACTGGACTGACCATGAGTGGGGAAAAAAGAAAAAATCAATATATTTTGAAAGACCTGCAGAGGTTCTTGGAAACAGTTGCTCAAGACCACTTTAAAGGTTATAAGAAAGTATTACTCAGTGTAAGCAAATTATAAAGAAATAAGGAATGGATTGAGACTTTTACACAGTAGTGTATTTCTCCCAGACAATACAGTTGTGCAGAGTCTTGGGAGTCTTTATATTAAATATATTTATGGAAAGGTTTTAGATGAAACATCAGCTAGTATCTTAGCACAGTAGTCTCAACCGGTCATGGTGCAATACCTTCACTTACTGTTTCTGACCTGTAGACTAATAGCAATGGAAATAGATCATGGGGAGGAACGCTGTACACACTTGGGCAAACAGTTTGCTTTAATAGCACTCAATTGTGGTCTGTAGTAGTAACAGTGAAGGTACGGGTGAAGCATGGAAAAAGGTCATTCAGCTACATTAAATTGAGCTTTTCCAGTGGATGAACCAAATGGATTGGTTCAGTAGTTGGGCCCTCAGAAAGTTGTGTTCCTGCTTCCATCTAATAGCCCCTTCCAGTGGCCTGACTGACTCTATTAAAGTGACAATCTGCCGTGAAGTAATGATAGAATTACCACATTACCACTGGGGTCACTCACCATCATAGCACCTCGGTCTCCAAATCAATACTGAGACAAGAAGTGTACAAGAAGGAGCACCGTGTTTTCAGGTTCTCTGATTCTTAATGTGTCCTTTGTGCTTTATTTTGACCAAAATGGTTACACTCATAATAAACTATTAGGTTACAAATGAAAACTTGCCATATTAATACTTCCAATAAAGGGCAAAGCCAATAAGATGCATTAGTTTTCATGTATAGATAAAGATAATGTGATCATCTGTTTGGCCTTCAACCTCTGCAGCTCCAAGATGCCCTGAAGTGCCAGCAGTGCCACAAACAGTTCAGGTCCAAGGCCGGCCTCAACTACCACATCATGGTTGAACACAATTCCAAGGTACGATACAGATTTTGTAATTTTTAAAACTTACTTCAATGCTTTAAGCCAGCAATTCCCAAACTTCAGAATACCAAGGCCCAATCTGAAATGTGAAAAATCTCCGCAGCCCACCGAAACCTTTAATCACAACTGTGGATCAACATACAGGACAAGGAACCATGTTCCGATATTAATGTGAGCGGTCAACAAATAAAGTGACACTTGTTATATTAAGTTAAGATGACGGTAGAATAACACTTAATTGGGTTGTTTTATTACTTCTTAATATTTTTTTAATCATGCCATGAATATTTTACAGTAATTAAAAACATATTTAAAAAAGATCGAGGATTTAAAACACATTTGTTTAATTTTAATGACATCTCACGGCCCACCTGCAGTCCCACGATGGCCCACACTTTGGGAATCACTGCTTTAAGCAAAGTATGACATGCTTTCTAATGCTTTCTTTTACACGTATCTTTGCCTGTTTTTCCGTCCGTCAGTATGAGTTGCAGATGAAAATGTTTTGGGTGTTTCTATATCTATTACCTCACCACTGTGACCCTGTTCCTACTGAAAAGAGTATTTTGGAATCATAACAAAGGACTTCATTAATTTAGGAGTTTCCTAGAAACCTAAAGACTTTCACTGAAAAGTCTTGGTGACTAGGCATGTTTCAAAGATGTTTTCCAAAGCCTTGTCAATGAATGTCTTGTGTTTAAAAAAAACAAAAACCCACTAATTTCCTCTTCTATATATGTTATGTTTTCTACAGCTGTGGTTAGCTGCTTGGGCATTCTCTTAAAACCTGCTCACTTTGTCATTAGTTGCATAATAAAGTGACACACAAGTGATGTTTTCTTGTGCTTTTAGTGCTCACTTTTTTTTCTGCACCTGTTTTAGCTATGGCAGCAAAGCGCTTCATTAAGTTACTCTTGTAACTTCTACATTAGAGCTTTGGTATTGCTATGAACTTTGCTGAATAATTCAGCACTGTTTGTTTCTAATGGCATTATAAAAGATTAAAGACCCTACAGGCAGTACACTTTGTGGCTTGTTGCATGTGTATTTGTGTTTTGATGTGAGTATACATGATGTATGTGATCATGCATGTGCCTGTTTGTGAGGTGAGTAATGTTTGCCAGCATAGTTGCTTTAGCATAGTTGATAATAACTGATTGTAAGTTAAACTGTTTGATGCTGCCATTTATCTTCATACTAGACTTGCTTCAGGACATTGTTGGCAGTGTTTCAGTCTAAGAGCACGAATGACAACAGTACTGAGTGTTGGTGTTGAAAGTCAAATGCTCAAGTTTGGTAGGCAGTCTTCCTTATCAAACTAAAAAAAACTTCCTTTTTTCTTTCTCCACATCTAAAATAATTCAAATTTGTATTACAGTTTGAAAGCCATTATTGGATCATTTCTGAATTAGTGTGTTAGCATGTGTATTTGCACATACTTTGTACCTAAAGAAAGCTTTTACCTTTTTCAGTCTTGATTTGTTCTCCATTATTTTGTCTTTTTCTTTCCAAGTACATTCTGAGAAAAAATGTGCAGAAAAATAATAACAGTCAGGAGGACATAGAATATTACTCGCAATCACAGAATATTTTTCACAGAGTATTATTTATGTCATTCAAAAGGTTCACACACATTTGTACCTTTTTAAACCTCTTTTGGTTCTGAAAAGTGGTTAAAATGTCTCTCATTCACCCATGCAACACACAATTGTACAGGGCTTCATTTTACAGTATACTGTATATATAGTTTCTTCTACGGCTCACATGCTGATGAGTATATAAAGAGACCAGGAGCTGAACTGCTGACTCTCTGATTAGAGGATGCTACTCTACATGCTGAGCCAGTGACAAAAGCCATCTGACAGTGTGATGTGATGTGTAATCAAACCAGTGTTTTCTTTACCAAATAAAGGTAAAGGTTCACAAACATCTCTGTGCTTAAAGTTCCAATCTGTAGAATTTTGTTGACCTGCAAAAAGACAACTTTAATATTCATAACTATAATGTAATATGTGTTGACTAGTGATGAAAATAACAATCATTCTGATTATTCCAACTGAAAAGTTTTAATGTACCGGTAAATCTAAAGACACCGTGGGCCGGGCCTGTCCCTCATGTTGCACCATCACTTTTTTCTTTTGACTCTGAAGTAGTAAGCATTCAAGTTGTTGCAGTTTGCAGTTTGTTTCACTATATGTCAATATATCCCACACACTGGAATCTTTAACTGTCAAAAGTGTGCTCTTTAAATGCATTTCTGCTCTATTTCAACTCCAAACACTCCACAGGCATGGCTTCTGAAATACACTATATTGCCAAAAGTATTTGCTCACCCATCCAAATGATCAGAATCAGGTGTTCCAATCACTTCCATGGCCACAGGTGTATAAAATTAAGCACCTAGGCATGCAGACTGTTTTACAAACATTTGTGAAAGAATGGGTCGCTCTCAGGAGCTCAGTGAATTCCAGCGTGGAACTGTGATAGGATGACACCTGTGCAACAAATCCAGTCATGAAATTTTCCCGCTCCTAAATATTCCACAGTCAACTGTCAGCTGTATTTTAAGGAAATGGAAGTATTTGGGAACGACAGCAACTCAGCCATGAAGTGGTAGGACACGTAAACTGATGGAGCGGGGCCAGTGGATACTGAAGTGCATAGTGTGAAGAGGTCGCCAACTTCCTGCAGTGTCAATCACTACAGACCTCCAAACTTCATGTGGCCTTCAGATTAGCTCAACAACAGTGCAGAGAGCTTCATGAATGGGTTTCCATGGTTAAGCAGCTGCATCCAAGCCATACATCACCAAGTGCAATGCAAAGCATCAGATGCAGTGGTGTAAAGCACGCCATCACTGGACTCCTCTGGAGTGATGAATCAGGCTTCTCCATCTGGATATCTGATAGAAGAGTCTGGGTTTGGTGGTTTCCAAGAGAACAGTACTTGTCTGACTGCATTGTGGCAAGTGTAAAGTTTTGTGGAGGGGGGATTATGGTGTGGGGTTGTTTTTCAGGAGCTGGGCTTGGCCCCTTATGGCCCTTTTCCACTAGTACCTACTTGGCGCGGCTCGACTCGACTCGGCTCCGCTTTGGAGGTTTTCCACTAGGTCATAGTACCGGCTCTGCCCTCCTTTTTTCGTATCTACTTGGCTGGGGTTCTATCCGGGCTGAGTCGGGCCGAGAATACAACGTCACCACGCCGTGGGCCATTGATTGGCCAGAGAACAACGTCACGGATGAGCCTTAAGCGACTCCTCCACACCTGCCATATTTAAAACTCGGCAACAACAAACTCAACAGCGATTTTACTTTACCTGAAATTGTCTACTTCACAAAACGAAGAATGGCCGGCAAGTCTACTCCATTGTCGAATGACGAAGTCCACACATGTGTTTCAGGCCACCTTACCATGAAGGCCCTACCCACATCGAGGTGGTACTGAACTACAGTGGAAAACCACTGAGACCGAGTCGAGTCGAGCCGAGTCGAGTAGGTACTAATGGAAAAGGGGCATTAGTTCCAGTGAAAGGAACTCTGAATGCTTCAGCATATCAAGACATTTTGGACAATTCCATGCTCCCAACTTTGTGGGAACAGTTTGGATCTGGCCCCTTCCTCTTCCAACATGACTGTGCACCAGTGCACAAAGCAAGGTCCATAAAGACATGGATGGCAGAGTCTGGTCCTTTGGGATTAAAGCAGAGACTGAGAGCCAGGCCTTTCTCAGCCAACATCAGTGTATGACCTCACAAATGTACTTCTGGAAGAATTGTGAAAAATCCCCATAAACACACTCCTAAACCTTGTGGACAGCCTTCCCAGAAGAGTTGAAGCTGTTCTAGTTGCAAAGGGTGGACTGACGTCATATTGATTAGGAATGGGATGTTACTGAAGCTCATATGTGAGTCAAGACAGGTGAGCGAATACTTTTGGCAATATAGTGCACATCAGGGATGTTTAATATAACTTTTTTTAGAACAATTTTTGACATTTTTCTTTCTTTTTTCTTTAGCTGCAGGATAGACTTTCATCTAACCCTGTCTTCTACCACAAATGTCATATTTTTAATACAACAAACTGAGGGAACCGCTACCTAGCAATGTGTTTTGCTTTTGGCTTATAGCTTTGTACTATCTTCAAGGTTTCATTTAATTGGGAAGTATTTTGCAAAGCTCTGAAATTTGAATCATATTGATCTTCCCAGCAATGAGTGAGAACACAATACCAGAACGAGCTAACAGAGGTTTTGAGAATTTTGTAAAAGTTGACTGAGAACCCAAACTTTTGCATGGAGCTGCCTTTGTTTTTCTACTGTAAAATTGTACTGAGCATTATAATGAGAAAAAAATTGATTAACTATTATTTAATATTTTTATTTTATTTTGCTCTGTATGTGATAGAGGTATTAATGAACCATGCTGATATAGTTTCATGGTTTCTTTCCCGCAGTGTAAATCACAGTCTGAGCTGATGTGTAATCTTGCCTGCAGGCAGGCAGTATTGTAGTTCAGCAGCAGTTACCTCCTCCTTACCTTTTCAGAAAGCAACAGTGTGTCACTGTGTTAACACACTGTAAGAAAACTTAGAGTACTCGAACAATGGAGTACTCCATTGGCATCCCTTCAGTAAGTCCCAACTCTCCAGTACCTTGCACTGGCTGTTCTGGTCTTGGCCAGGTCCCACACCAGCTGACACTCAAGTGAAAACACAAGTTTGCCACAGGCGTTTTGTAACAGCCTCACCAATGAAATTATTTGATGATCACAGTGTAAACACTAGAGGTAGAAAACACTTTTCCATATTTTGTTTGTAATTACAAGAGATTTGGAGGTGGTGTGGGACAAGCTTGTGTGACGGTGTATTGTTCCCTCTTAGCCCTCAGGGAGCGAAGGCCAGACGGGCAATGAGCATGAGGAGAGAGAAAGGCTGCGCCGAGTGCTCAAACAGATGGGACGAATCAAGTGTCCCAGTGAGGTATGCACTTCTTCTTTCCTTCTTGTCCTTTTACCATTTTCCTGTTTCCCATTCTATTCTCCTCTGCCTTCCTTTGTCCTTCAGTGACATTATTCCCAAATGTTCTGTCCTTCATGTCACGTTTATCTTTCCCCTCATCTGCCAGTTTTGATTTGGTTTCTCCCTTTTCCCCAGGCTCATCTTTTGAATCTGCCTCATTTTACCTCTTTTCTTTTTTTTCTTGATGTATTGTTCTTGACATGTTGCCCAAAACCACATCAACACTGTGTTCCCATTACTCTCACTCAAGTCCAAAAGGCAGAGAAAGGAAGAGAAATAGTTGCAAAAAATAGACTCTCCACTGTGTCATGTTTGCACACTAAAAAATGAGCATCGTCCTCCTGTTTTTCCTATCTTTTCACCATCAGATACAAAATATTGACTAAATGCAGCAATATTGTTCCACTTACCCAGTTTCTTGCTTAATCTGTGCTTTCATTCTGTCTTATTTCTTTTATTGGTGCTACACAATCACACAAACATTTTCTGTGCAAATTCACACATACACACATATGTATAGGGGTGTTCAGCTCACTTTTCCAGTATTATGGGCTACCAGTATCACCAGCAGCGTTGTGGAAGAGAGTTTTCTGATGAAGAGAAGCCTCTGTTTCTGTGCCAGCACTGTGGAAAAAATTACCGCTCCAAGGCAGGAAGAGACTACCACGTACGCACCGAACACTCCCAGACCCTCACCACCACCATAACAACCACAGCCACCAATGATGACATCACTGACACCAACAACAATACTGGCAAGGAGAGGGTAAGGTTGTCTCAGGAAGCACGATGAGCATTTATGATGAAATATGCTGTTAAGTATTTTATAATAGATTCTCCAAATTTTCCTCACATTTTCCACTTAAAAAGATGTCTTGCTCCTTCTCCAGGTGGTATCCGAGGAGTATACAACAGGAGGAAGAAAGAAGGAACAAAGCCATCCTGAGAGGAAGGAGTGGCAGGAGAAAACACCATTCAGTCAACCTCAGGAGAAGAAACAGGAAAGAGAGAAAGAAAGGGAGCAAGATAAAGAAAAACCAGCACAAACTGAGACCCAGGGTGAGGATTTTGAAAGGACCCCCAGTGGCAGAGTGAGGCGGCGGTCAGCACAGGTGGCAGTTTTTCACCTTCAGGAGATAGCAGAGGATGAGCTCGCTAAAGACTGGGGCACCAAACGACGCATTAAGGATGACCTGGTGCCTGACAGCAAGAGGGTGAGGACAGAGAGGGGATGCATTTCATACAGACATATATAGATGATCGCCACAAACACGCAGAATATCATGAGTAAAAATGTCACACAGCTAAGTGTTCAGCATTAAGTGTTGTAAGAAGACAAAGACACAAGCAGAATGACACTGTGACACACATAATAGCAAAACCTGCTAAGTAGGTAAATCATAACACTAACAATAATGCAAACGCAAATATTCTATTTTGTACAGTTAAATTACACTCGACCTGGCCTCCCAAGCTTCAGCCCAGAACTACTGGAGTCCTGGAAGAACCAAGTCAAGGAGAAGGGCTTCATCTGCTGCACAAATGCAGTGAGAAAGTTCACTATTTTCACTTGTCACTATATCCAGAAAATTATTCTCTTTATTTTAATAAAAATGTTCAGTAATTTGCTTTAACACTAGGCGCTAGAGTTCTAATAATGGTAAAGATTCTACTGTCATTTAGGTTGACTTACTTTGATCATTCATTGTTTATTTCACTTTGTCTCAGAATTGTGAAGCTGTCTATTCCAGTGTGTCCGGACTAAAGGCCCACCTCATTAACTGCAGCCAGGTACAAACCAAAATCTGCAACAAATCCATCAACATAATTATATTTATCTCTGACAACATAGTAGGGCTGGGTGATGAGGCAAAAAAAAAGGATAAGTCAAAAGGGTGATATGCAGTATATAGCACTGTTTTCTATTTTTCAGTTTTCCAGGTTCCTACTGGACCCCTATTGTTTTATTATTATTATCATTATTATTAATTATTATTATTATTATTATTCGTAGTATTATCAGTAGTAGTTGTCATAGTAGTATTAGGGGCCCAAGAAGTGAAGCCTGAATGTGAGACTCTATAGATGTAAACAGTATTGTCTGTTTTTCTGTCTTATTTAACAAACTGCCAGTATTAATTAAAAAGTTGGTATACTGCTTATCCCTATACCATTGTACATATGAGTGACACAGTCAAACCGTCAAGTCAAACAGTCAAGTAAGAAAACATAAAGTCAAGTGAATTTTTTTTTCTGTGCTGCCACAGCTATCAGATCTGTGAAACACTGCCTCTCCAACAAGCATGCTCTGTTTTTATCACACAATGTATCAACAAAAAAAAGATATTGAGAAAGTTAAAATTCACCTTAAATTACCTTGAGCCTTTAAGTAAATATTTGATTTAAGATAAAGTATTTGTTTCTTGTCTCTGTTTTATAGGGAGGTGGAGAAATGGGAAAGTACACGTGTTTGATCTGTCAGAAAGAGTTCAGCTCAGAGAGTGGCGTCAAGTACCACATTAGCAAGACACACTCACAGGTGAGTCTTTCTCAGTGGAAACTTCACCAGCACACTTAAAACAAGTTTTTTTTTTTTTTCATGTAAGCCCTTTTAAGGCATGAACTGCTTTCCATTAATCTGCTGGCAGCTTAATGAGTCAGCATCATTTCAGAATGAGTGCCGGTGCCTCTCTGGAAAAGCTAAAAAGATAAGCTTTACATATAACTTTAAAAGGTACAGTTTTGAATGTTGTAAAGTCACATTATTGCACGAACACTCAGTCATGGGAAGGAATCCAACAGACTGTGTTGTAGCAGCTTAGTACAGTTTCACTTTTTTTTTTTTTTTTTTTTTTTTAGTTGATAAAAGTCATGCCCATTGCTGCATATTCCCAGTAAGTAAGAAACCCTTAAAAACCATCAAACGTTATCGTATCAGCTGTTCAATAAGATGTACAAAGGAAACATTATCTTTTTTTTTTTTTACATTGGTATGTTCAACCACTGTGGGCCTGCCAAGCTAGTTTGGAAATGTCACAGTGGTTGCAAGTAAGTTAAATATTGTGTGCATATTGTTTCTCTTCATATATGAATGAAGCCATTAGGAATATTAGTGGAAATGACTGATCATTTTAACATTTTGAAGCAGCCCTTAATGTTATGTATTCCATGTCTGGAAAGGACTTCAGTGTTCATCTCCCTTTCACATGTAGTGTTTCCATTTCTGTTATTGTACCTGCATTATCTTCTGATAACCAGAGGACTGTACTAAGAAGCCAGTGTTTTGGTAGCTGTTGGGTAGCTTTTTAGTATAAATTGCCATGGTGATTTGCCAACTTAACCTTTGTCCATAACAGGTTATGTTCCATTAATGGTCCTAAATTGGCTTGTCAGACTAGGTTTTCTTTAGATAATAGTCACATTTCAAGCTTTAAATAGCATGTGCAAAACCAAAGATGAAGGCAAAGCAGCTACGTACCAATTTAGATGTTGTCTTTGTCTTGATGTGTTCACTTATGTTTTAGTGCCATTGTCAAGTTATAATGATCAGTCCAGCTCTAGCCCAACTTGACATGGCCTAAAGGACACTAGAGAATTCCATTTCCTCCCTTAACCCTCAATCTCAAAAATTTTTGCTCCCACAAAGTGCCAGTGCTCCCGATTCTCAGAATGTCAAGTTGAGGGACAAGTTTGAGGGCTGTATCGCCCTCAATATTTAGATTCTCTGGCACCACCCTTGAGAGTAAGGGCTACCCAGAAGGCATTGCGTATTTTCGCAAGAACATCTTCGAAAAGGATGACAACGAAAAAAGCGAGCCACAAATAATTTTAATATTTAATAATGTAATAACTATTTTCATAGATAATAAAGATATAAATAAAAATATAAATGCTTCTTATTCTTCTTCTAGTTAGGCGTGGCCCAATGCAAAGCATTGGAGCCCGACTACTACTATCCGGCATATTTATTAGGCGTGGCCCAATGCAAAGCATTGGAGCCCGACTATTACTATCCGACATATTTATTCTCGTTACTTCTTCTTCTTATATTTAGTTCTTCCGTTTCTCCCAGAATTTTGACGGCTTTCACGGCCCGCAGTTTTGAGAAAAGCCCAATAAAAAATATATCAAAACGACCGGCTCGATCGGGATCGGTGTGCTATGACTTTTGGTGGCATTCCATCAAACGGTTTTCACGATAATCCCAAAAAACTGTCAATTTTGGTCCCATAGAAAATGAATGGCATTCCTGAAAAATAAGGTCAAAACCCACCCCTCTTTGGACCTGTCTAGCACGGCCATATTTCATCACAGAGACACCATTCAAAGTTTAAACGGGTCACAAGACTTTGACCGATAACATACTGAAGCCGTGTATTGTTGTGATTTACCGTCTTTGAGAAATCGCGATTTACGTTTTATGATTTTTACAGTTTATTTCAGACTCTGCTCTCACTCTAGTGACGTCATCTCTCACTCAAGCTTAGTGCGGAGAAGAAACCGACTTTTTAAACGTGCCTTTTCCTCTTTCACGTCCACTCCTTTTGCTCAACCTACATAATTTATACATCAAAACGTAGGCATTTTTGTCCTCTTTCCGATGATGTAACTTTTGTGTCTGTGTGGTGTTTAGTTTTCCGTCAAATCAACCTATAGTTCAAGGTGGTCCTTCCCAGCTCCATTGTATTTCAATGGGGACATTTCTGATTTCTCTCGTCTGACAAGAAAAAGTTTCATCTTTTTACACTGCCGTCATTTAAAAACCATAGGCATTTCAGAAACAAAAGATATATCCCTGTAATCCTGAAAGCCTTGTGGCGCTCACGGTTCAAGAATTTTTTCAAAAACTTATTTCGTTTTTGAATTAGAGTAGGTTGTTTTCGGGGGCATAGAAATCGGACTTTGATCGGGGGCTGGCTCAGCACTGAGAGATAGAGAAAAACTGTTACTGCGCTGCCAGGTCCTGTACTGTTTCGTGGCGTAACGGTTAGGTACGCCAGACTCCCAATCGGGGAGTCTGGGTTCGACTCTCCGGCTTGTCAATGTTTTTTTTTTTTTTTTCTTCAACATTTTAAGATCTTTCTTTGTTACGTACGCAATTATACATTGTACGCTTTCTTTTTTTCTTCTTTTTTTAAGAAGAAACAGGAAAAAAAACTATTAAGTTTAAATAAGTAAGAAATAATAAATAAACACACAGTGCAGGAAGTCCGTTTGAAGTGAGAACAGCGAAGCTGCAGGAGCGGAGCTTCTGTGGCTTTGCGGCTATGGAACCCCGTTTGTGTCATAATTCAATGAATAAATGAGTCTATTATTATGAAATACAGGCGTTTATTATTATGAAATACGTATCCATTATTATGAAATACATGTTTATTATTATGAAATACATGTTTATTATTATGAAACATGAATAAAAAACCATTATAATGAAAAAATTAAATTATTAAGAAAAAAAAGAATTATGACCTAGCAGCCAATCACATAAATGGCTCCGCCCCTCTGCTGTGATTGACACACAAAATCATTCTTATGAAAAACAAAGCCATTATTATGTAAAAGCTCATTCTTATGAAAAACGAAACCATTATCATAATAATGGGAAATATTTAATAACAATAAACATGCATTTCATAATAATGGGAAATATTTCATAATAATAAACGCCTGTATTTCATAATAATAGATTCATTTATTCATTGAATTATGACCTAAATGGGGCTCCATAAAATTCCACCAAAAAAGGCCCAAAACCCACCCCTCAGGACTCTGCAGGCCACTCTGGTCACCGCGCTGACGGGCGGCTTAATGGGCCACGCCTCAAAATTTCTCCGAAATTTTCTAGTTCTTCTTCTCCTTCTTCTTCGTCATCGTTGTCTTCTTGACAGACTGGACGTAGCTTTGGTGTAAGGCCGCCCCCCACAGTCTGAAGATGTAGCTGTACTCAAGGGGTGTCCCATTTCTAAGTCACAAGATAGCCTTAACACTGACTTTCGAGGGCCAAGATTGAAGGTTAAGGGCGAGGGTTGAGACTGAGGGTTCAGGGAGGAATTGGAATTAGCCCTTGGAACAACTATGTCCCATCTTTTGTTCAGTTTACTTTGTATATTCTATAGTTTTCTAGGTTTCAGTTGATGATTTTTTTAAAGAGATGCCTATAGTTTTTCATTAGGCCGGGAGATGAGCTTGTTCCCGAGAGGCGTGCTTGTTTTGCTCACTGGCATCTTATTGACAGGTGATGGCAATAGTTCAAGAGAAAAAGATGTGTGTTCCATTTCTCCATTCACATTTGAACATGAGCCATATTTCTGCAGCTCCTACAAACTAATAGCTGCTCTATTGTTATTCCAAACACAATAAAGTTGTTAAGTATACTCACATTTGACTCAGCGAGATCAATTGTAACATGTAATAATAAAGTCTCAGAATGCTGGAGGCATTGAGAGCTTAGAGGTGGAATTGTTGGATTAACTTTTGAATTCACTTGATCAATATGTCTTAGCATTTATATATTTTTTAAAATTTCCTCATGACACTCCATGAGAAGTCTTTGCTCGTCTTAGCTAAAATCGATTACACCCTAACTCCACATTCTAATTTTTCTTTTGATTTGTGGAAAACGAGAAAAATTGCATGTGCAATGTCCCCCCTTAAGTGGAGCACACAGAGATTAAAGCAGAAAGCTAGGGCTAACAAATCCAGCTGATGATCACCAGTGTAGTCCCAGTTATCACTTTTTACCAATTTAGTATTTCTCTCTTGAAGAAAGTCTGGGCTTCAACTCAGTTTGTAGTACAGAACATCATACATAGCCATAATATGATACTAGTTTCTTTTTCTTCAAATACAGCATCTGCAAAACACTTATTTCTGTAACATGTAAGCGTGTAAATGTTTTTCCTGCAAGGTTATAATCTTCAGTAATTGCAGTTTCACTCAGAGGCTCTGAAGTATGTTGCATAAGTAGATGCTCCTGTGTCTTCTTAGAAAATCCTAAGTTGTGTGTCTGTTTTTTTTTTTTTTTGTTTTTTTGTTTTGTTTTGTTTATTTAAGAACTGGTTCCGTGCAGCAGCCAGCCAAGTGACTTCTAGTAACAAGAGTAAAGTGCTGGAGAACAATGGAATCAAAGGTGAGGTGAGGAACGGTGCCACTACTGGTAAGAAAAGGGGCCGCAAACCAAAAGAGCGCCCCCCTACGGACACACCACTTCAAACAAAAACTGAAGCACTTACCACAACTCAGAACTCTGCCCCTCCACTGACACCTCCCTCTGGTCCAGCACAGTCCACAAGCTTGAGCCCTGACCAAACAGACAGTGATAGTCCATGCCACAACAGACAGCCTGTCCTCTCGGCCACCAGACGCAGCAAACCCAAAAGGCTCTCTTTGTCAGAGTAGCTCTGCTTTTGTTAACCATGGAGCGAGGATGAGAGGATGCTTACTGTAAATGTTACACCAGGAAACTAAAAGGCCTTTTTAACTCCACAAGGACTTGGCATTAAAAAGAGAGCCAATCAACCAATGGGAAGTAAAGGATTTAATACAGTCTTTTAATCTTGGTTTGAACCCGCAGAGTTTACGTATGTGTGCACTGGTATAAACAATAATCTCAACTGTAGTGTTTCATTTCTCCATTCCACTTTTGTGTCCTTTTTTAAGGCAAACATTTCAGTTTCTGTACTCACAGCAGGGTTATTAGTAGTAATCAAAGGTAAAGTCCAAACTTTAACATGGATCACATTTTTAAACAGAGGTAGTAATTAATGAAGTTAATGAAGATTCATTTTTTTCGGTGACATTCATGTGTTTGAAAGGTTTTAAAAAGGAAATTCTATTATCATAGTGAAGTTAATAATAGCTTGTGTTTTCCATTTTTCACAGATATACTATATGGTGTACATAAACAGTATCTATATGTCTATATATTCAAAGCAATGATGCATTTCTCATTTTCAAGCCAGATATGTTAAATTGGATCGTAAACAATTTTTTTGCAGTGTGTGCTCTAGTGCAATGTTGTTTGAATTTAATTTTAATGAGATTTTGGTTTTACTTTTATTATTTTTTTCCTTTTCATGTTTTTTGTAAACAAATGTCATGTAAGCTAAAATGCTGGCCAGTTGGTAATCATGTTCCACACTTTTTTTCTCCATCTGTCCCTTCAGTGATGTTCATTTTGACATAATGATGAAAGGTATCTTCTTTTTTAGCCATAACCAAGATTATTTCCACAGTTCTTTTACACTGAAGCTGATGAGCTAAATACCCTAAACAGTGGTTATTTGAAATTTTAACTAACAGTTATATTTAATGGGATGTTTTTGCATTTATTTTAAACAGAAAATGTTGAAGCCTTCTGAGAGGGATCTGAAAAAGCTAAATGTTTGGTAGAAAGAAGAATTTTTGTTGTGAAACCATTGCCGCACAATCAAATGATATGAGACCAGTTTGAAGAAGGCCATCACAAATTGGCCGTTGCTGAGATGAGAATAGAAATGCTATCTTTTATAGAGAAGTTGATAATAATAATAATCTTTTATTAAACAGAACATTTTCAATTTTAAGTCTCACAGAGAGTAATGCATAAGGATGAATTCCTGCAAGCTTAAAAGTTATTGTCTTGCACTTTAACCCCTGACCCTTGCAGCTCCCCCGTCTTTTTGCACTCCACGAGTATTCAACCTTACCGACATACGGGAGTGGGAATATTATATGCTGATGAAAAGCTAGAAGAAAACAGCATTGTTAACTCTTTCTGTAAAATATTCAACTTAACTGTAATTATGAATCACCCCAGAAAGCCATAATGGGTCTTGTTTAAGTGTGTTCTGCCACTTAATGTTGGTTTAGCTTCAGATTTCTAAAATATTAAATGACTAAATCACTTAAGATGAGATAATATTTTCACTTTAATGTGTACTTTAAATAAATACTTGAATCCACAGTTGTATCAACAATTTGAGATAATTTAAACTCCACAGATGTTTGATTTATATATTCTACTTATGTCCATAAAGTAATGACTCGCTTGCTTAAAAAAAAAAAAGGCAGATCCTTGATTTACTTTATATTCTACTGTGTATTTTACCAAGGTAGCAATCTGATAGCTTTGGATAAAATTCGGATGTGAGGATATTCTAGTGAGGTGCTTTACTTGCCACTCTACCTTAAGGACCTGAGACAACTCACGCAAGTTTACTACTCCATCCTACCACGTTCTCCTCGCTAGAAAGTTGTTTGAATTTTGCATCACATCATCAAAGTCATCATTAAAAATCAAACACTGATGTCAGCGGATCATTTTCAAGAAACATTGAATTTGAAATGTATGTGTGTGTTGCAGATGGTTTCCTACGCTGTGACTTTTTATAACGTAAAGCAAAGATTCAATCTGGATACCTCCATTACTAATCAGACGATGGAGTTTATTCAGGTGGGGGTGATTATGCACTTGATTCTTCCTTTATCTTCTATCGGGGGTTCATTTGAAAAAAAAGAATAATTTGGATGAGCACTGATTGGTCCACGGACCTGTTCAAAATGAGTTGTCCAGACCTTGTGTGTGTGTGTGTGTGTGTGTGTGTGTGTGTGTACTAAACAGTTAGCACCTTTTGTAATGACTGGATGTCAGATATGGTGACACTTTTGTTGAGTGTTATGCTGTAGCACAGAATCAGTTTGTCAGCTGCTTATTTCTTGTTTCATTAATGACGTCACATTGACTGTGTTTACCTGACAAGCTTTGGTGTTGCAATATGATAGTTTAGCACTGCTTTTAACAGTGGGTATTTTATATCTTATCACACCCTTTACTATCTGTCTTCCTATGAGGTGGAAAACGCATATCTATCCCGCAGTATGAGCTAACTGCAACATGTTTAGAGAGTACAGCAATACTCCATATTTAGCTGGTTTTGTTGGCTTGCTAAGATTTTGATATTGATGTCTTCTCAGAATTGTATGACTTTTTTTTTTTTACTCCCCTACTCTTATTTGTTTGCTTTGAAAATGCTTTTTACATGTTATGAATTCTACACAACAAATGTAGAAAAACAATTGTAGACAACAAAGAACTTTGCAGGCCCATGTGTTGGCATACAGTTATTTTGTCCATTTCAATGATGCACATAAATTTAGCTTTTTCAGTACATGATGGCAAACAAAGAGGACTTAATTATTATCTATTGAATATTGAACAACAAGGCATATGTATGTGTGTTTGTTTCTGTATTTTGTGCACTTATAACATGAAATAGGCTTGAAATAGGAGTGTTTTTGGAGCTTTCTAGTTACCTGGACAGTGTGTGGTGTGATTTTTGTACCTGGGGAAACAAGAGGCTCAAGCGTCTTCCCTCCTGTCAGCAATCTTATTTCCAATACCAAGATTAATCCTTCACAATCCCCTTAGAATGGCCTAAGAATTTTACCCTTTTATTTGGACAACAGTGGTCCATTTTGTATGCTACCTACTTAAAAAGCAGGAAATTGGATCCAGTCATTGTGATTTAACTTTTGAGAATTTTATGAGTTGATGTTGCAGCTTGAAAAGGTTTATAATTACATAGGTAACAGGTAAAATGAGACTAATGATGTATTTAAATTTCCATATCTGAAATTAAGCTGTATAGTATCTAACATTTGAGGAATAAACACCTCTCTTGTGTCTGAACTGTTACAACTTTTCTTCCAAACTTGTTGTATTACCTGTGCATTAGTATCCCTCAACTAATTAATAAAAGTTTGTTGACTAATCCTGTCTTCTGTTTCCTCCTGAGAATCTGCATGACATTTTGTCTGCAGTAGGTGTAATTTAATACACTTGTCTTGCAGAGGGCAGTTGCAGTTTCCTGGTTTCAGACATGAACACTGAAAAAAAGACACAAAACAAACTTAGGTTTATTACTTACACATGAATTTATGACCAATGCATAATAAAATATCAAAAATGAAAATGTTTGTCACTGATACACAACAATGTAAATGAAGAAACAGAAGGATCTTTCTGAGTATTACAGAAATTAAAAAAAAAGAAAACAAATACAAAACTTGTGATTTAAGTTAAGAAACGTATAAGCCAAAAACTATCACAACAAAACACCATTAAAAAATAAACAAAAAAAAAGGAAGAGAACATGACAAAAATTATGGACACATAAAAAGAAAATACATTTAGTCATTTAAAAGATGCTTTTATTCAGAGCAACTTGCAACTTAGAAAACCAAAACATTCATGCTTCAGTACAGTAACAAACCCCTAGTTTCATTGATAGTATATTGTGGAACAGATACATGGGTGAAAGCAGCCTTAAGTCTACTTGACTTATACCTATATAAGTCAGGTAGACCTAAGGCCGCTTTCAAATCTGCATACCAGTTTTAGCAACATACAACAAACACAAGTGGAACACATTAAAAAAAAAAAAAAAAAATCAAATACGGGTTTTTGGTCTTCCATGGGGTCACAAGGCAAGAGGAAAATTTAGAATCAGTAATTAGCCTAGAGAATTTATCCCCAAAGTTAACCCCAATATGCTCTTAACAGTAAAAAGCATTTTTTTAATGACCAATACCTGCAGCTTGATATAAGAAGCAATAAAAAAATATTTCATTTATCAATCTCTATTATTTATAATATATTAACTAAATAACCGTAAGAGTTTAGGTCAACACGTGGCCTGTTGAGCGTCAGCCATGGCTCGCTTTGACGTAGGCCCTGTAAAATTATCATACAGTACTGTAAGTGGTTTTTGATTGTAGAGCGGAAAAAAGTGGGCGGTCTCATGGATTCTGGGGCTTGAAGTCCATCTTTGGACCAGCGCTGCATAGCGTTGTAAAAATATTGATGACGATACGCCTACATTTCCCATCATGCCTTCATGCCATCATCACTCTTCAGCACCTGATTGTCAACAGAGTGGCAATGTCTGCCGTTAGCATGGAAGAAAGGCTCGCTCAGATGGACAACGAAGAGAAAACTTCCTCTGTTTCGAACAGGTATTACACCTCAAGGCTGATGATTTATTCTGGATATTTTC
The DNA here is from genome assembly GCA_018398805.1 of Hirundichthys speculiger. Lineage (NCBI taxonomy): Eukaryota > Metazoa > Chordata > Actinopteri > Beloniformes > Exocoetidae > Hirundichthys > Hirundichthys speculiger. Next base: position 1,434,410 of record JAGFBZ010000693.1, on the reverse strand, counting down.
CTGCTGTTCTTTTTTTTTTTGACAGATGTTTTAATTTTTTTTGCTGGCAGTTAAGCATCATTACGGAAACGCGACCTGCCACGCTAGATACAGAATATAGATACAGAGACTGCACCTAACATTAAAGTAACTTATATCCACATGGCTTTCATATATAATGAAAGTCATGAATTTTCTAGGTAATAGCAAGTTTATTACAAATAGCGTACAAACACACCCATATAGTAACCTCCTCATATTTTCCGCCCCTGTCTATTGGCTTTAGCTGTCTTTCTCTACACGAGGTGGCCTCTTGACGTAACGTCACCGTATACCATGAAATAATGCATAAAAATATGCCGTACAGACATATAACATGGCTGCTATGGCCAAATAAGAAGTAAGTATGAAACGGAGAATGTAGCTGCGAGAATTTAGACTTTGGGGAGACGTATGGCATGTGTTTCTAATGGAAATCCACTATGAGTCAAGTACTTATAATGGGAAAATATTGTAATATTATCTTACAGTATTGCAGCTGAATTCATATACACGTGTCATGCGGATATCGATCCAGCTTGTGAGCTTTGCATCACACCATTTCACAGCTTGGTACCTTACTTTACCACAAGAGGGCGCAGCTGCATTTGAGTAAAGAGCCATTCACTGCAAGTACTGTTATGTTCCTGCCCTCCAAACTCACAAACACAGTTTTAAAGTTTTAATCAACCTCCTGGGGACACCACTCTACGTAGGAATAGCTTGCTGACATTATATATAGCTGGATGGGAAAAGAATTGTGACAGAAACACAAAACCACCACAAACTTGCATTAAAACTTACAGATCAATGAAAAACACAAAACGGTAGAAGCACTGTATTGAAGTACATTTATTTTTTTTTGGTAATTCAGTATTTATATTCTAATGATCTTTTTTCTACCTATGTATTATATTTTTTAGGTAAAATAATGGATTTTCCCAAACACAAATGTTTTCCCAAATACCAATATTTTCTGGTTCCTAGTGGTGATTCAAATAAATGTCCTTTTTTCAGACATAATTGTATGGGAATCTGGATTAAACAGAAGAAAGAAAATGCTGGCATGACCTGTTTTGCATGAAAACATTGCCATCATTGTGAATTTCTAGTGTATTTAGATTCTATGAGCCTGCCCCCATCTTTTAAAAGGGTGGAAAATCTCCTGGAATGACAGTTATGTTGAAGTGTTTCAAAGCTTGGTGGCTTCTCTAAACCAAAACCACTGAATGCATTCCTTTTCTTTAATCATGACATTTATTCAAATCAGAAGTAATCGGCGACAAAGATTTTGTGTTCCGCACTGCAAGTTGCATTTAATATTTCACCGGTGTGCTTTCAATAATAAGTTTTAGTGTAACTCCAGCTTAGACTCTGTTGTGCATCTTTGTAGCCACAAAGATGTGTTTGAATGTTTGGCATAGCAACGAGCTCAGGCTTCTTGTTTCAATGTGGCTTTCTTGTGTTGCAGCTGTTCTCTGACTGCACTTAAAAGTTACGGTGACGTCCCTAAAACTACACTTAAGATGTGAGGGATTGTCTTGTTTCTTTCCTCTTTGGTTTTAACAAGGAACAAAACACACATGAGGTCTTGTCAAGTCCAAATTCCAAACATTTGGAAATGATTTAGATATTAGGTTTGATTATATTTACCAACCTCTCCATGTAGTTAAGTTTTTAACAGTGACCTGCATGTTTTTAGGGTTTGTTTTTCACACACACCTTTAAAAAAAAAAAACAGTTTGTCACTGAACGCCGATTAAACATTTGTTTTGTTTGTTATGTCATGGGTGGCGTGTGAGATGTGTTTGTGTTTATTGCCCAGGGCTATTCCTCCAACTTTGAGCGGGTAGAGCGGGTAGAGCAGTAGTGTTGGGTTTCATCATGTTGTATATTTCCCAGTCCTCACTGTAAGGCAAGTCAGGGAGGGAACATTGCAGTGTGTGTGTGTGTGTGTTTACTGTGGTGCTGACATCTCCAGGCTCATTTTAAGGCACACAGAGACATGGTGAGTCCCTACTGGGTACAAGCACATCACGTTCCCCTTCCCCTCCCCTCTGTCATCCTCTCTCACACTCCCCTTTTCCATTTCTCCGTCTTGCCACCTCCCCGACACAGCCTGAGGCAGATCCTTTGCGAATTCAGTCAACAACATCAACATCAGAAGACAATAATGGTTGCCTGTTTTTCTGTTCGTTCCTACTCTTGTCCTTTTTTTCCCCCCACTTTGTTTCTTTGGGTCTCTGCTGCTCTCTTCTGGTCCACGACTTGAGCTTGGCATGTGTTTATGTGCCAGTAGTGGGGAGGTCTGGCTCAAACCTGATGCTATTAATACCAGCTAATGAACATAATCTGGAGGGTAGGTTATCCTCTTACATTTGCTGGCTGGTCAGCTAAGGGGAGGAGCAGGGAGCTGGTGAAAGAGGAGGGAAAAGCTGTGCTGCTGTTTCACGCTAAGTCGCTTGCTCCACCAAGCACAGTGCCTTCACTGTCCGTCTGTTATGAGAATGGGTGAAACAGAAAGCTAAACAGATGTTTTAAAGTTTCGTTTCTCCATTAAGTTGATGTCCCTTCCCACCTTCAGCATCTCTTGATGCTGAGTGCTGTAAGATGTGCTATTGCACTCTGGTGTATAAAAACATTGAGTATACCTGCTGAGTAGTATACCTGCTGTGTAGGAGAAAACATAACTTGTGGAGTACACACACTGGAGGTTTCCTGTATATTTTCTGTAGTTATGAACTCTCTACCTGCCTATTCAGGAGCTAGAATATCTGGCTGTTGGACTCTAAGATCTCATGGCAGGTAAGTACCTTTTATTTATTTATATACTTTTAGATTTTGCAATTATCGTTGATTGTACCAGTGTACTGAAAGTTTCTCCTCTGAGAAGTTTGAATGTCTGCAGTTTCTCTTCTCAAAATGGAAAATTCATAGTCTGTATAACTTGATTTTATAAAGCCTTTTGTTGACATACTGTATTTTGGGACATGTTTGCATGTATCACTTAGTATTGAGTGCAATAGCATGAGTGAAATAAGGGCATGATTCAGCACTGTCAACCAGGCTAATCTTTTATGGCACCCGGGTTTAGTTTTAACTGATAACCCAGAGAGAGTGAGCCTTCTCTCACATATGCTCTGTGTTCTTGGTCCCCTCCCTGGCTCCATCCAAGCCCAGGTGACCCTGATGTGATAAGATAAATTTTTTTCTCTCCCTTGTTTATTTCACCTTACCTTTTGAACCTCCACGGAGGGGGTATAGAGTCTGTTTAAAATGAGAGAGTGTACTGGATAACAGCTAAAGTCTAGAAGTTCCTTCTCCCACAGCTTTCGAGAGTTATGGCATCTGGTGTGTTACAGACTTCATTGGGTGAAGCGTGGATAGCTCAGATACTGCAGTAAGTGTTGTTAGCAACTGGTAACCAGTTAGATTTGTCATTGCAAGATGTTGTGTTGCGTAAGGTTGCGTTGTGTTTTGCTTTGTTGTGTTGTAGAATGACTAAAGCAGCGTCTGTTCAGGTGATTTAGGGCAGTATTTTGTGGGCTAGTTCAGACTGCTTAACTGCTGATATTCAAGTACTATCGTGTTTTGTTTGCCAAAGTCTGATGCAGCTCATGGTTTGCAAACTAAATTTGTGGAAGGGAAGTGGAGCAAGTTTAGCAGACGTTTAGCTCTGTGGAAGTTTCTTTGTAACGTGTTTATCAGTTCTTCGCATCGGCTTCACTCACTGCTGTGAAAATGAATTACCCACTATCATTAAGTAAATATTCATGCATATTCCTCTTCACTTTCAGTTTGTAATCTAGTAAAGCTTTTGTTTCTCTGGATGAAACAGCTTTATTATGACTGTTACAGTTAAATCCATTGAAGATATTTCTTGATGCATCTTTGTGCGACTGATTTACAGGACACTTAAGGTAATAGGTAATTTCTTTGTTATTAAAAATACAGTCATCGGTATTGGAGAACAGATGACTGACTCTTATGTTTAGGATGGCTGGTTTATGCAAATTCACTCAGTGCCTCTCTACTGAGAGCCTCGTGCCTTATTTGAATTGGCCTGCTCGCATTTGTTTATAAGGATCGTTTTTTTTTTTTTTTTTTTCTTATTTATCGCTGAACTGTAGTTCGGTGATTGAGTCAACATTCTTCATTAGAGATAATATGTGGGCCTTTGTCACAACGAGATCTGCAACCTGAATATTGGCATCACGCAGGAGGTGGAACGAGAGTTCCAGATATCAGAGACAGAGGAGCCAGATACTCATGCCATCACATCACCATCTCACTTTGCGTACATTCACAAGGAGACTTTAAAGTTATGATAACAAACGATGGGGAATATATTTTAGATAAACATCTAAAGTTGACAACATCTGTTCTCCTTGGCGCTTTGACATCACAATGTCTGTGCATGCATGATTCCAGCTGTGACAGGCAATGGATGTTTACTTCTCAGTGACCTGTGCGTGGCTTTGGAAACTGTTTCGACAACTTATTTTGCACAACGTGTAGAATGAATTCACAGTTTGCGTATTTGATCAATCATTTGAAATTCTTATGTTTAACTTTGTAAAATATTGCAGAAAAGCAAGGCAGATAGAAAAACTGTGCTGTAAAAGTTATGTTAATATTCAGGTTGTATCATCTAAGGATTGTGAAGGTCCCATAGTGAAAAAGCAGCTGTGTACTGGATATGTACTTTATTACACACAGTACCTTTACTTTACAAGAGTGGACAAAGTTCACTGTATGAAGATGTAAAAAACTAAACATTAAACCATGACAAGAAAGAAAGAAAGACAGTACTTTAACCCTTGTCCAGTCTTGCTTTGTATCAGTTAGGTGAGGTGTTAAAAGAACAATGGCACCATAAAATAAAAGTGACTTCTTTTTTTTTTTTAAACAAACATGAATCGTGAATTATATATGTATTTTGATACCAAGACTCTTTTCTTGTTGGCTCGCGGTTCTTAAAATGGAACTTTTGATCGTATAATTTCCTTTTACTGTGTAGAGGAAGAATCCACTGTATCACAGCAGTGTGGTGTATGACAATAAATGTTTCCTTCTACAGAAATAGGAAATATAAAAATACACAACAAAAGAGCATTCCTTCCATTGCCTCAAGCAGAGATGTCATTTTCTATCATGTGTTTGTGAATTTACAGTGGATGTGGCGAGGGATCCCTGGACCGGCTACTTCCCTCTGTAAGCACAGGCCTTTCTCCCAGGAAAAGGACCACCAGCCAGTGTAAATCTGAGCCTCCTCTGCTACGCACCTCCAAACGAACCATCTACACTGCTGGGCGCCCTCCCTGGTACAACGAACATGGGACACAGTCCAAAGATGCCTTTGTCATCGGTAGGAACCTGAAAAGAAATGCACAACAAAGTTACCCAACTCTGCTATTTTCAGTCCTTATAAGTCTTTTTTTTAATATATATATATATATGACTTCATTTATCGAGTTTCAATATTATAATGCAGTGTCAGAATGCATATCAGTTTTTCAAGAGGAAGTTATTTAAACTAAAAGAAAGAAAATTTTAAAAAGGGAACTTGCTCTGAAGCCATGTTTTGAAAAACAATACTTCCACAGTATGCCTGTCAATACTACAAGCTCATCCATTTCACTTCCCAGAGATCTCATATTTCCAATGATGGATGGAGGGAAAAGGGAATTAAAACTTCTTGCTTCTTGCTCTCCCCTTTTTTCATCCTTGACTTCTTCTCTTAAACTTCTGTTCATTACTTCTTCTTGGAAAGCTCAGTCAGCTGCCCACACATGAAAACATTTTTCCTATTGACATGGCTACTAATTATTGGCAATGTTAAAAAGTGCCAGAATTACCCACAAAACCCATAAATCAGAAAAATTCTAGATCTAAATGAGAATATTGCCGAAAATGTTTATCCTGGACATGGTTCCTTTACACCATGGAGAAATAAAGAATTTTATTGACTTTTGTATAAAAATCAGAATTTCTAACATGTAATATTAATGTAATTCATGATAAATGCACATTGCTTTTCACCCAAAATAAATACCGCGTGAGAGAAAGCTGAATGTTTGTAAAACTTTGGAGGAAGTTGAGTGTTAATGAGAGAGACTCTTTAACCATAACCATAACTGTATAGAAACATGCAAAAATAAATTAAAAACCTTTCTTGAATTTGTTCGGTTTTAACTGACCCAAAATCACAATATTATTTCTTACATCATTATTAATCATGTATAATAAGTGTCTAAAGGCAAGGCAAGTTTATTTGTATAGCACATTTTGTGTACAAGACAATTCAAGGTCCTTTACATAAGCATTACAGAGCATTACATTAAAACTGGAGGAAATTAAAAGACAAAATAATAAAAATGCAAAAAAAAAGCATTTCAGAATCATAAAATCATGTAGTAACCAGTTTATATTTACGTGTTAGGCATCTAAAATATTTACTTGTGTATTTATTGTACTTAATTATGGATGTATTATGTATTTTAAATATTAAATATTTTAAATATTTTTTAAAATAACAGGGGAAAAAATCATTTTTTTATATTGACAAAAATGGTATTTATTTGACTAACATTGGTTAGTTTATTTCCTCTTTCTCACATGTCTTTCCTTACTTCTTGTTGCAGCTTAAATGAAATTATTTGTATTTCATTTCTTATGTATAGTTTGATAATAATTTGCCAATATAATGGCATACACAGACTGAATATTTATATTTAGCATTTCAAAACAGTTAATTTACCATAAACACATTTATGTTATAGCCATATTTATCTTAAATCTGGAAAAAAAAGAATAGTGAAATTAGAAATGTGCTAGAAAAATATCAATAACTTTTTTTTTTTTTTTTTTTTTTGCCTCTTCGTGAAAGTAACAGAACCTCAGCATGCACTGACAACAACAGACTGTCCGGGCAAACTGCTGCTCACTTGTTTGTACCAAGCATAAGTTGTTTTAAGCTTTTGTTTTTGTAGTGTATATGAAGCACTACTTACTGTCTTAATTTTGTTGTTCCATCAAAGGTCTGTGTGGTGGCAGCGCTTCAGGAAAGACAACTGTCGCCAGGAAAATCATTGAAGCTCTAGATGTTCCATGGGTTGTATTACTCTCGATGGACTCTTTTTACAAGGTACCTATGTTCTTGCAGTGTGTGTTTGGCATCTGCTAAATCTTGCTGCAGTTTGTTAAATTTCTGTATTTTGTGCATTTCTTACATCAATTCAAATGTATTCATAGTCAAGAGATTAAAATCAGGACATGAGATTTGTCTTTGTCTTCTATGGCTGATAACCCTGAGAGCCTGAGGGATGGGCTAGAGAAAAAAAAGGATGAAAATTAATTCAGAAGACAGAATAAAAGAAAGAAAATGTAATTGCTTTTACATCCTAGAAGAGAATGAGGAAAAGATGAGCGACATGAGATATTAGAAACAGACTGAATAAAAAAAGGCTCATGTTTTGAAAATGAGATACAATGACAAGTTACACGAGGAAGAGAAAAAGAGGGCTGGAGACCAATCATGAAAGAGCCATCATTCATGGCTCTCTCTATACCTCCACTCACTGGTTGTGTAATCCTGTCAAGATCTGACAGCTCCAGGGGGTCAAGGATTTACCAGTGTCCGGTGCTACCGTAGAACTCTGCCAGAGTTTGCTCACTGCATTATCTGAGCTCAGCATTGCTTCTAGAATGTATATCTTCATAAACTGATGTGTCCTTTCATGCTGTTGGAGGAACCTTCAGCCCACACACAGTGTAACATCAGCTCATTTGTGAAGGTGATGTTTCTGTGCATAAAGTGCCAAATACCAGACTGAGGTTTTAATGCTCAAGTACCCTGAGGGACAAACAGAGCTCCTGGTACAGACGTCACAGTGGCGCATGATGTCCTCCTAAATTTAGGTTCCCTAACTTCAACTGCTTTTAAAGAGTAATGTGTTTTTACACACAAGCTTCTGCAAATGATGTGCCAGTGTTTGAGGACATATATTTATGATGCATTTATGGAATATAGCTTGTTTTATTATTTAGTTGAAAATTTGTTTAATTTTGTTTTGATTTTTGGTTGTTTTGTTTTGTTCATATCTCATGACAATAAAATCAGACCAAGATGGAGAACACATTTGCAAATATGATGCTTTAACAACCATGTTTTGAATGTTGTGGTGATCTTCAGGTCCTGTCCCCTGAAGAGCAGGTGTTGGCTGCCCGCAATGACTATAATTTTGACCACCCTGATGCTTTTGACTTCAATTTGCTGACACACACCTTGCGCAAACTCAAACAAGGGAAGAGTGTGAAAATCCCTGTGTATGACTTTACAACGCATGGGAGACAGAAAGGAGTGGGTAAGGATGAAAGCACAAATCTAGTAGTATTGCATTTGTAAGTTAAAGAGTGCATGTTACATGCTGGTAGAGGCACAATAATCTCTACTCTCAGGGTTATTTAAAATGATTTTAATTTCCCCTGTAAATCCCCAGATGGTCCCTGGTAGAGGACTACTGTGATATCTGTCAGCTTTCTATATTCCAGTAAACTACATTTTTCACTAGTGTAAATGTGGGTTTTGATTAATCGTAATTTCAGGTGCCATATACCTAGAGTTGTACAATTTCTATCTTCACAATGTTTGTATACAAACCTTACTGTAATGTTGCATGTATGTTCACCACAGAAAACTGTATATGGAGCCAGCGTCATAATCTTTGAGGGAATCATGGCCTTTGCAGACAAAGAACTCTTGCAGGTAGTGTTAAAATTATTAAACTGCTAAACTATTGTCTTTTTTTATTACTAGGGATGCAACAGTACGGTTTGGTATGACCTACACGGGACACGGGACGCTTTTATGTCCCGCGGTATTTATGTTCCAATAACTTTGCATTGGACTTGCACGTGAGCGTGCGTGCCTTTTAGGCAACAGGCCCACCACTGCAGGTCAATGTCATCTCGCCTCCACTCACTCACAGTGACCAGCCTATCACATTTTGGCCAGTTGGCTGCAGCTTATAGATGCAGGAAATGGAAAAAAAAACAAACAAACAAACAAAAAAAAACAAGCAGGCATGGCCAGCGGTAGCGGAGAAGTTGGGAGAAAACCTATTTAAATCGCCAGCGTGGGAGCATTTTGGTTTGCTGTTTAATACACCGGCGAGGGAGTGAAAACAGTTAACAGAACGCAATCTTCCATCTCCCTAAACCCGGATCTTACCTGCGTAAGATCCAGTTGTGCGTCTTGGTGCAGAACGAATCATTGGATGCGCATTTAAAGATCACGAACAATTAATTAATGTTCCCTCCTCGACCACCAACAGTTTCAGACATATCGGAAATAAATTCCTGCATCCAACCTTTTACAACTTGACACCAGAGACAAAGATGTCCGAGTGGAGTCACTGCTTAGACGTATGGTGTGTAAAAGTGGACTTGGACTGTGGATCAGGGGGAAATCGTTGTGTGGAGTGATAAACAGGGCTTCTTTGTTTGGCAGTTGTGTCTGAGTTGGGAGGATGCCAGAAGAATGTTACCTGTCTGCATTTTACCAACTGTGAAGTTTGGTGGAGAAGGAACCGTGGTGTGGGATAGTTTTTGAAAATGAGACACTGTTGAATATGTTTATTTAGTAAGCTTCCTTGAATGATTCATTGCAATTGATTCATGGGTATTTTAATTCTGGTGCTGTATAACTTATTAAATTTGATACAAGTAAACAAATCAATGTATAAATGTGCTGCACTGACAAAAAAGCACTATTTGTCACTACAACTTCTCTTTTTTTTTAAACGAGTCTGATAATCCCATGTACATGGCAAGATCAATTACTTTTATCTTGTCAAAAAACACATGGATGTACTGATGTTAACTACACTAATGGAGATTTTTTTTTTTTTTTTCATAATGTCTTGTGGTACAGTACTGGCACACACACACACAGAAAATATTAAAGCATCACTACACAATTCAGCTCCATCCTGAACATTTATTTAGAAAGAACTTGGTTTTCCAGTACTTAATTTGTAACTTAGTCATTGTTTATTTGGTGACATTTTCAGACATTTTTTTACTGGGTTTTTAAGAAAAAGTAGATGCATTTCATTCTAATAAATATTGCTGCTGTCTTTTCAGATAAGCTTACACAATGATTTATTTCAGACTAAAATGTCATCACCAACCAATTTACCTTGTGATTTGTTTTTATTTTGTTCTTCTCGTGTCATCTTTTTATCATTTTGTGAATGTGGGACATAAAGCTCTATGTTCCAACATCTTATGACTGTTTCATATTTTCCTTCAGTTGCTGGACATGAAGATCTTTGTGGAAACAGACTCTGACATCCGTTTGGTGCGTCGATTAAGGAGGGACATATCAGAAAGAGGCAGAGATATTGAGGGTGTCATCAAACAGTACAACAAGTTTGTCAAGCCAGCTTTTGAGCAGTACATTGAACCTACCATGCGCCTGGCTGATATCGTGGTGCCACGTGGTGCGTGTATACTCATATTTGTAGAAGTTTAGAATTGCAACTATGACATATAATGATGATATGATATATATGATATATATATGATATAACAGCAGCAATGTTAAAAAGAGGAATAAAACTTATTATTATTTGATTGCTGAGTGTATTTTCACTTCAGCAATGTTACTGCTGTCAATTTGTGGCAGTATGTTTTAAACTTAAAGCAATTTCAGATTAACATCCTGTTTCTCTGTTATCTTCTCAGGTGGTGGCAACATGGTAGCCATCGATCTGATTGTGCAGCATGTCCACAGTCAGCTGGAGGAGGTAAAGATGTCACACACACCATTGAGCGTACTACGTGCATTCCAAATACACCAATGTGAAAAATCTGTTCTTTTACATGACGCATATGAAGACATGTACAGTACATTTCAGTACAGCTTAATCACCCTTATGTTTTTGGATTTTTTTTTTTTTTTTTCTTGGGGGCTGTTTTTATTATTGGCTTCTAACTCAGTGCATCTACTAGACTAATTGCTCCCGTAGGGCAATGTACTTTCAAACAGCACATTTTCCTGCAAGCAGCATTGCGCCCTCTCGTGGATAGAAAGTGGACTGTAAAAATTATAGTGAGATTAGAATGTTCTTGCTTGTTCAGGCCTTGCTCTGTAACCTCGATAGTTGTTGGTAAAAACCTCTTGAATGTATTAAGTAGAGAATTTTGTAACTTTTTAGATTGGAGTTATTTAGTTACTTAACACCATCATCTCCAGGGGTAAGGCCTCACACTCGATTCATTACCCAGTTCCTATGAGTTCAACTTCTGAAATGTGAATATCTGTTAACTCAGGAAGAGTTAAGTGGACGGTTTAGTTAGTATAATGTGAGGCTTATAACGATTAAAAGGAATTTCTTGCAGCTCCAATTTGATAAACATTTTGCAGTTATATATGTTCTGGCACTGATATTGGACAGGGAATTAGATAATTTTGGTACCAATGTCATCAAGATCATAGACTGTATTTGAAAGAAGTCAGTTAGCAGTGTGATGTCACCATGTTGATCACATCGTTCACAAGAGGGAGGGCAACTACATTATCATCTAATATCCAGTGCTAGTTAACCCTGCATGTGAGATGCATTTGTAAATCTTGTTAACTATTATAATATTTAGACTGCACTGTTGGTCCCTTCCTCTGTGTTTTCTAAACATTTTTAGAATTTAAAGTCAAGAACTGTTGTCTATATAGGTGGCATTTCGCCAATAATTGTTTTTGTAATTGTGCAACAGTTTTTGCTGTACGAATAGAAAAATTAGGATATTTTAACTGGTAAAAAAAAAAAACAATAAAAAAAACTAAATAATGAAATAAAGATAAACAAGAAGTCAGATTCCCTACTTATGAGACAAAGCACAGATGGAGTATCGTTGCTTGATTTCTTCCAACAACTGGTATTAATCACAAAGAAAAAACAAAGTTTGGATCATGACTGAAAATCTTTAGCTGAGTGGAGATAAAGGTAGGGGCCTTTGATAGATGTGTTAAGCTGGTGATTTGACAATAACCTGCGCATCCATGTGAGTCAGTTTTCAAACTAGTTGGTTTTTTGTTGGTTTCTTTTGGTAGTAACTTCACACACGCAAATACATGCTCTCAAACACAGAGGGTGGTTTTTTCTTAATATACAGTTTATGATTGCAATTATTGTAATTGTTAGTTATGCCTTGATGCCTTGAATGTCAGTTAATGATACACATCAAATGCACTGGATTTGTTGTCCAACCTGTACTAATCACAAGTCACTGAAGGCACTTTTTTTTTAAATTTTTTTCTGTGGAGAACAGTGTTGTTTGCTTCATGTCTTCTCCACCACACACACAGTAACACACATACCTCTGACTGAACGCTCTCTCACCCCCTCCCCACCCCCCACCCTCCATTGCTCACAGCGCGAGCTCAGCGTCAGGTAGAGTGCCCTTTATCCTGTCTATCATTCACTCCTCAACGTCTTTCCACTTCGTCAACTTTTCCAGCTTCTTAGTGGAAGGCAGAGAAAAAGAGTCGAGCAAAACTAACCTTGATCTTGCACTGATCTGCTGGCTGCCATAACAGGTCACCAGGTGGCGCTATAGTGTCTTTAAACCTAAAAGTGGCTAGTCATAAGAGCATAGTACTGTGTTGGAGTAAAGAAAACTGCATCCACATCAGTATGGAACAAATACATACATAGGATCTGTCTGAAAACTGTGGTTTGAAAAGTTTAAAAGTGGTGATGTGCAGCCAGCATTTAGTGTAAAGGTGTTGGTTTTAAAGAAATGACATCTCACACCCTTCCTGCCTTCTGTGTCCGAAAATATACCCATGAATCAAGTCACTGACCCCTCCTTTCAGCTATAACAAGAGAGCGAGAGAGAGTATATGTGAAAGCATGAGAGGAAGTTCTTGCTAGAGCTATTGTTGATTATCACATACCTCACTCAGAGAAAGTTTCCAATACCCTACTACAAAGCGCTGACTTTTTCCATTGAATGTCGGCCACAGTATCTGAGCCAGACAGAGAGAGGAAGTGAGCATGGTGTCTGTCTTTAGACACAGGATGTGCTGGGGCCTGTGAGCTGAAATACCAACCTTTACTGTTCTGCACGGTGAAAGAGTGACAGCCACACGATAACTTGCTTACCTCCCACGCACACACAGTGGATGCATGTGTGTAGGTATCAAAATCTGATCCAAAAGTGATTGTTGTTCTTTTTCATACCTTAACATCTGCAAAGATCTTTTAAAGTGTGACCTTTTACACGAGGTCTTGTCGGGATCACATGAGGCCAAATCTCAGCTGTCACACTTTAAACTGTGTCTGATAATCCTTCATCCCTTCATCCACCTGATGTTGTCTCTTCTCATTTTTCCTCCTCTTATTTGTTGTCTTTTCTGTGTCTCCTCTGTTGTTATTGTTGTGTTTCGTCAAAAAATTCTCCCTATAGAGGAAACTTCGTTGGGATATGTGAGCAGATTTGCTATGATTTCCTTTTTCTTTGTGTTTGGCTAATCTGTATCTCGGTGACTTTGTAGACATGTAGTGTCAACATGACTGCATAAGAACTAATGCTTATTTACAGAAATGCAAAGACCTTACATGGAAAATAACTATTTTGAATTTATCTTTATTAGATATTGCAATTTCCTTTTTTTTTTTTTTTTTACATTCACTTGCTTTGAGTTTGAATCTTATTTTCCATTATTGTGGTCTGTGTGCTGTTCTAATTTTTCACCGAGATACTCCACACTGTGTGCTCTGCAATTTTGTGTGTCTGCTTTTTCCCAAGCAATCTTATAAGAGTGGTTACTCTATCATTACGGGCTTTGTGGTAACATCTAATGAGAAAAAAATATTCTTTTCTTTTTGCTTTTCTTGTGCATGTAAAAATCACCTTTGTGTTTGTTTTCTGATTGTGGGAACAGAGTGTGTTTGCACGCCTCTGTGGGAACTTGTACATTTTCTAAACACGTCTTAGTTTATGTCATGTTCATATGTGTTGTATTCCTGTTTCCGTCCATCTTTGTTTCTTTTCACTGCTCTCGCCACCCCCTCGCCACCATTCGTTGCCGTGGTTACAGGGCAGCCCTGGCTTCTGCTCACCAGGCTCAACCCCTCCCCCAAACCCTCAGTGTCCTGGAGAGCACGCCCCAAGTCAGGGGCATGCACACCATCATCAGGTAAAAGCTGCAAAGGTTGTTTTTACTACCAACTATACGTGTTGCTATAAATGCCTTTAGAGTGCGAAGCAGCCTCTGCTAGAATAAACTTTTTACCTGATCATTTCTTCTAGAAACAAGGAAACCAGCCGCGATGAGTTCATCTTTTACTCCAAGAGGTTGATGCGTCTTTTGATCGAGCGAGCGCTCTCTTTTCTTCCCTCACAGGTTCTATATGCTAAGATACTCTGTATATCAGTTTATAGCTGTGCATGAGATTCTGTGATTAATATTAAGACATTTGATAAGTGTGTGCAGGTGTGAAGTAAAGTATGAGAAAACACCTGCAAGCATGACAGACATTTGAATTTGAACTTTAAAATATTTAAGAAAAGATATATAAGAAAGGGAAAAAAGATGAAGTGCCTATATTTGGTGAAGATGTACATACTGTAGTGGCAGTAGTGGAAACTTATCATGTGACCACAGTGGAAAGTTTTCATACCTTCGACTGCTGTCTATGTTACACTACCACATGAACGACAGATTGTAATGTTCTTTAGAAGGCCACAATGCATTTTGCTCACTTCTCTCATAAAGTATGGAGCATTGTGAACAGCTCTGTGTTCACACAGGTAAAACCTTTCATATTTTCTCAGGTCCACATAGTCCAGACCCCCCAGGGAGAGGATTATGTAGGCAAGACTTTTCATGGAAAGAGGGTGAGTGAAGTCCATTAACTAACCCATGCTGTTTTCTTGTTTAAACTTAAAAGCCATTCAGAAGAAATTTCCCTTTACTTAAATCAAGCAATTATCCTTTTATTTTTTATTTTTTATTTTTTTTGCCCTTTCTTTGTTTTTTTTAGATCACAGGAGTATCCATCTTGCGAGCCGGGGAGACCATGGAGCCAGCTCTCAGGGCTGTCTGTAAAGATGTTCGCATCGGCAAGATCCTCATCCAGACCAACCAGGACACAGGAGAACCAGAGGTACAGACATCCAATTTCACATACCGAGTTGTAGAACTTCAAAAATGTCTGGAATCAGTTTGCATGTTTTCATTGGCCCAAATGATGAAATATTAAAATGTTTCTAATATCCCTATCTTTATCCTCTATCCTCTTTGTGAGATTTGAGAACGCTTTCATACAATTGAGATTTTGACCTTAACTTGGACAAACACATCTTTATTCGGCGTACAGTAGACTATAATGTTAAAGTATTAATCTGAGTTTTATACTTCCCAATATTATGTTTTATCCATACTCCTAAGAGTTGTGCAGTTTGACCTACATTTTTGCAGCTGTTTTAGGCTCATATGTGGTGTATATTTTTCAGGTGGAAACTGGAGGGTTTAAATCTTGACATGCTCATGTTGTTTTGTCATATATTTTATCAAAATTCTGTTTTTCAAGGAAATCTTCCAATCAAGCAATTTTCTGTAGCTACTGGCCAAATATGCTACATTTTATTATGAACCCACGTTGTTTATTTAACATTTTCAGCTTCATTACCTTCGTCTACCCAAAGACATAAGTGAAGATCATGTGATCCTGATGGACTGCACCGTGTCTACTGGGGCTGCTGCCATGATGGCTGTGAGAGTCCTACTGGTGGGTGCTCGCAAATCTACTCCCAATGACCCACAGTCTGTTGAACCTAAAATAAATATAGAATTATATAGTTGGCTTAATAAATAAACAAATATTGTAATAAAAAAAAGCAGCATAAATTCAGCTGCAGTCATTTAACTTTGATTACATTACCCTTTTAATCTACTTAACTACTTATAACGTTTGCAATTTAATTTATTAATTTCAGAGTAATTACTTTACCAAATTCTTGTATACATATTCCTCTGTTATTTCCTTTTTTTGCTGTTGTTGCCTTTTTCTCACCTACTTATTTTCCTAATTTGATTTATTTCTTCATATTATTTTGTAAGATGATCTATTTATTTATTTATTTATTAAGCCTGAAATGTATTTTTCACTCTGATAGATTGAGTCCTCCATAGTTCATCTTGAAACCCGCCCTCATTGAGTTGTTTTTATTTTCAGGATCATGACGTTCAAGAGGACAAGATCCTGCTGGTTTCTTTGCTCATGGCAGAAATGGGAGTCCACTCAGTGGCCTACGCATTCCCACAGGTCAAAATCATCACCACAGCAGTGGACAAGAAGGTCAATGATCTCTTTCACATCATACCTGGCATAGGTGAGTGATGCTTTGTGGACCGAGATTGATTGAGACTAGCCTGTATACATGAATAAACCAAAAAATAATAAAGCTCAGGGGAAAGGTATCTTAGACAATATGTGAATTATTTTCTTATATTCACAATTTATGGCATGACCTTTACATTATGTTATTTCGATTTTTTTTTTAATTTATATTGCAACGTGTTTTTGATCACTGTAGGGAACTTTGGCGATCGTTACTTTGGAACAGATGCACCGCCTGACTGGAGCGACGAGGAGATGGATGAGCCCAGTTACTGAGTTGTACTGGTAATGACTCAGGACTGGGCACCTCAGCGGACGGCCTTCATCACCCTCAGAGAGCTTGTAGAACTGTCTGGTGCCAAGGTGCCTAAAAGGAGGACCTCCATTATTTTTTTTGGCCACAGTGTGCATCCTTAAAGAAACCGGCCTGAAGTAAAATGAAAACAGGACATTGCTAATGAACTGTTTAAATTTTAAATTATATTATTTAATTATGTGCGAATGCGCTTGAGGAATGGTACTGTTGTAAAATCTGGGAATGGCTTTATTTGTACAGTGTGTAATAAATGTTAAATATTTTTATCATTTTTTGATAGTTCAATTGTGACAATCTGTTTAGAAATATGTAGAGATGTTTTAAAAACATTTTACCTGGCCTCGATTTATGTACTGTGGACGACAGCTGAATGTGAAGTTGCACACGATGTGAAAGAGACACTGTCAAGCTTTAAGGCTTTTTTTTTTTTTTAACACCACATGCTTACTTCTTTACCACTTTAACAAAAGTAAAATCGGAACATGAACTCATGTCGCACTCAGCCTCCTTCGCCATGAGCACTTTCTGAAGGACCGTCGGAAAATGTGTGGGTGTATCCGGATTTTTTTTATTTCCTTTTGCTTTTTTTTTTTTTTATAGCTCTTGCTTTCACCTTTTTCCTCCTCTGTGGATGCTGACCTAACCGTATCAAAAAGGACGTTGAAACCATTTTTTCAATATACAGCTTTAAGTATGTTCTTGTGTTTTATATTTGCACTGAATGTTTTTCATTTACATATTTTTCCTGTGAACTGACCAGTCGGCAGGCTTGCTGTGCTTTTCTTTTTTTTTTTCAGTGAAAAAGGACCATCTACATTGAGAAAACAAAAACTGTGTGTTCCAGTCACATACCTTAATTTATGCCTACTTTTCATGCAGCAGAGAGGTCGGTTCTTTAAAAAGGGCTGTTGGGCTGTGGACCGATAAACTTCAAATATCTACAGTCACAAAGCATCCAGACAGTGCCTGATATTTTAACTTGGTATCGTTATTGAAATCAGTTGGATTCATCTGTTTAACTTGGTGGTTTTTTAATACTGCTTTGGCCTTATTGTTGATAAATGTCTTGCAGTTGGACAGACGTGGAGTTGCACTTCACAGTATGCAAAGGCATGGGTGTTTCAACCAGTACAATGAAATGTGCTGCATTTTTAATCACATATTGTGATGTTCATTTTTCATGACTTTACAATCGTTGCAATTTCATTGTTTTATAATGCATTTTGGAATATGGAAAGGATGAACAATAAGAAAAGAGTTTTAAAATGTGTTAAAGATGGAATTCATTTCATCCTGTCACATAAGCGGGAAGCCTGCTCACTTCAGCGTATTGTTGCCTTACCGTGCAATCACCTGTTACTTTAGAGGAAGTCCTTGCTGCCTGATTTCAGCTCTTTCTGTCCTGAAAATGCTTGAATGTGTTTGCAGTCTCATTCTCTGACTTTGTTAAATTTTGGAGTCACCATGTGTGCATGTTTTTATATGTATTTAATTAAAGTGCAATTGATTTTAATTGGCTTACATTCATTTATATCAAATGTGCCCGACCTATCACGACATTTCTGTAAAATTGTCAGAGTCTGTTAAATACATGTTATAGCATATAAAGGAAACTGACATGTCTCAATAATGCCCTTTTTTTTTTTCATTTATCAAACGCTTTAACACATGCACATTACCTGCACACTGAACATGAACAGGAAGGATATTGTGGTTGTCCTGTTCGCATGGAAAGTAACCTTGATATCTTCCATCACTTTCCATAATAATCACTCTTGACAGTTGTCATCATGACAGTCACGCTAAAGTATGATTGACACGCATCTCATTGCGATCATGGCAAGCTGGTGGCATATTGGACAGATTGACACGCAACAGGCATCATTTTTCAGCAAGGGGAGGTGCAAGAAGGACAGTGAAAAGACATGCAAGAGCATCAGGAAGCTCAACAGCAACATTTGTTTTTTTCTCAGTTGTTCTCAGCTTTGAGTTCACCTAATATTTGTCATGGTTTTTTTTTATTTTTATTTTCAATAAGTTAAACTGTCCTTTGACACCAATGTTTATTTATAGGCTATGAATTTGAGCAAAATTAAACCTTTTTATTAAACCTTTCACGTTCAAATTTATGGCCATTCCTTGCTGAAATAGCTCCGATTACATGCGAGATGTGTTTTCTTTTACTCTTAATGATGAAATGCATGAAAAGAACATGAATGGGGATGTCAGTGGAAAGTTCACCACCAGCAATGACAAACAGGAAGATGGTGTGTCACTGTGTGAGAGAGTTGCATCCCCATTGGTAGCAGAGAGTATGATGAGGTCACAGTTCAGTGAAGGCAGCAGCAGTGGCCGTTATAACTCAGCGACCTGTCTTTCTTTTTCATCCTCATGTCACCTGCTTTCGCTCCAGGTTGCTCTGCTCTCCTTCTGTGTGCCTTTTTTTTTTTCTTTGTCTTAACTTGACATGATGAAGACGGCTGCCTATCTGGCTTCGCTGAGTCTGAGGAGTCCCAGGGTCTGCCATGTGGGTAAGGAAGCACACAGAGAAGATCTGGAAAGTTTTTAAACAGAAGGAGACTTGTCACCGTCCTCCATTATTGGAGTGACTATTGAGGAAACATGGCAAATAACTACTTTTTATGGCTGGTTATTTGTTTAATGTGCTATCAGGCAGAGAGTTTTGTGTCTGGATTGTACATGTGAAGAGATGTAGGCCATTACAGAGCAGCAGCTTAGTGTTGATTGTTGAGAATGAATTATGCAGATGGTGAAGTATTTCTGAATCATGTGAAGAGGGTTTAGATTAGTTTGTTGAAGAGGGTAAATTATTGCCTTTCCCTTCTTCCTCTCCTTTCACACTCTATGTGTGCGTCCTTGTGTGTGCTCCATCTGCATAGTTTATTACGAGAGTGGAAACTGGAAGAGATTGGACTGTCCACATGAAGTCAGGCCAGTGTGATTTAGATGTTTTTAGTTAGAGATGCAGGTTGTGCATTAAGCTCTGTCAGCTGAGTGTTTAATTGCTCTGTGAGTGCTTTCAGTGCAGGTTAGCTCACAACAGAGCCAGATGTGGTGTTAATCTTTATATTCTGTGCAAGGAGGTTTCTGAAAATACAATTTTGCACAAACATGATGTTTTATCATATTATGTAAATCCCATTATTTGGATTGGATCATTAGAAGTTGATCATTAGGTTTGAAATTAAGAATTTTTCATGGATCCTCATTTAGAAATTAATTAAAAAAAGTTTTTTTTTTATTTTTTATTTTTATCTTATTTCGCAGGAGTGAAGACAGTGAAATGATTAAAGCAGAATGATTCAAATCCCATGTTGTTTAAACCAGTTTTGCGGTCAATGGATTCTTGGCGCCAGAATTTTGCACATACATCTCTCGACTTACACGCAGAATAACAACAGTTCCATAATTTTATGTTTTGTGCAAAAACAGTGTTATTGTATATAGTTTTTTTGTTTTTTCTCTAATCAAGTGATTTATTTTTTTGTCAGGACACTTGGCCTCTGTGTGGAGGCCACACGTGTGCTGAGGCTCACGCAGCGGCCTGAACCAGACAACCAGCCGCTCTTTAGCTCATGGGCGGTTCTTTCTAGGACTGTCCAACCTGAGAATGGTGATTTCAGGCTCAATCTCAGGTTAGTCAGCCCATGAAACGCTAGCTCACCTCAGCAGAGTGTGTGGAGGGAAACCAAGACAAAAAAAAAAAAAAAAAAAAAAAGTGCAGCGCTGTCTGAATTGTTCAAGAACAAGTGTTGGGTTATCTGAAACAAATAAATATTGGGTTTAGTTATTTGGTCAGTGTACTTGATGAATATTTTATTTCATTAATGAAAGATTCTAAATATTGTTGTCAAATCATACATTTCCTGCTCTCTTTAATAATTGGTTTGAGAATTGCAAGTCAATGCTGAGGAGAAACATATCTCATTGCACTTATCAAAAATGGCTATTCTGAAAATAAATGTTTGAAATGACATTTTTGGCTTTTCTTTTAATGCTTAGATACAGCATAACTTATCTCAACATAAAGCCACTGCCTGTTAGCCAGAAGAGGGAGCAATGTGCACACTAACCAGACAGCAGAGACTACTGACTTTGAGCGATAAAGTTCATTTTGATTTTGGTCTCTTAGACGGATAACCAGAATCACTTATTCAGTAATTCTATTTTAATGACTTCAAGAATTATTGCTTCATTTTTTTTTTTTTTTTTGTAATTTTTATGGATTGCCCTGGATATTGGGCTGACATTACACATGAATAAAATATAATGTCACCTTTTATTAAATGAGACACATTGCTGTGTGTTTGTGCCTCATCTAAATTTCAAAGCCAGTACAAGCAAGTAGTCAGTTATTTTAACATTGTTTTGGACTCTGCTTGAATAATAGTTAGTGCATAAATACAATTGTAATTATATAATAATATTATATATATGAAATATAGATATTATATATATATATATATATATATATATATATATTATATATATATATATATATATATATAGCTAGATAGTTATAGTTATAAATGACACCTGTGAGGTGTCATTTTTGTCATTTATAGTTCCAGGTTTGTGGTGTGCAGGGTGAGAGGGGTAAGAAGTTTTCTTTCTTTTCCTTCAAGTGGTCACACACTGAAGTATTGCAGTCTCATTTCAATGGCAGATCGAAGATTATGCAACTAATACACTTTTTAAGCTCAAGAATTGCTACACGGCAACCTTTGAGTGACACTGTTATAAAAATCATTCATTTCTATCACTTTTTAAAATATTTTTTGTTAGATATAAATGTATGGTGTATGTTAGAGATATTATCTGTTTGAACGTATAAAACAACCCTGCACCTTTATTGTGACAACTGCTATTGTTTTATATTCTGAACGCTTTCTCCCTTTCAAATGTACTTCAATCTAAAACTTGCAGGGACCAAATGAAGAGCAAATTGAAATGGAAGAGCTTTCATTTAATCAGATTTTTCACATATTTTGTAAAGCTGTCTCCAGTTTCGCTCTCACTGTCCCGGCAACTGTTTGTACAAAGAAAAGAAAGCATCTAAGCTCTCCCTGTTCATGTTACTGATGTGACTTCTTCAGTTAGTTCCGGGATTTCTCACAATGTGACCTTTTTATGGAACAGAAATGCATTTCTTTTTTTTTATTTTTTTTGCAAAGACTGATGAGAAAGATGAGAAACAGGGACGCTTATGATTTTTAAAGGACTACTATGGTTTAAAATTCCAACCGGTCACTGCTGTCAATAATTAGAGGACATTGCAGGGATGCTGTCTTTGTTAGTTTTACCACCACTAACTCACTAGTCTTTAGTGTGGTTTTCCGTAATTGCATCTGGTCAATTGTGTTCCAGCTAAATGTATTCGCATTAGCTTTGTGTTACCCATGAAAACGGATTTTTACAAACATCCTTTCAGAGGAAAATGCTTGCGAACAAAATGGAGCAGAGGTGTGTGTGACCAGGATGACCTCTCTTTCATCTTGGTTAAGGGTCAGATTGGGATGCAGCTCTCTGAGGAGACATTAAACCAAATCACCCTGGCAACATGATGTGTGCATATATCATTACACAATTCTGTTTTGAAGAAGAGCAAATGTTTGTTGTTGTTTATTTGAATAAAAAAATAAACCATTTAAATTCCTAATTTTGAATTACTGCTGTGCATCCAACACCACGCATATATACATGATTCATGTGTGTTTGTGTGTGTGTGTGGCTTTAACCTTTATTCCCCCACGGTGCTCTGAGCGTGAGTCAGCCGACCGGGTTTGAGCCGTGTTGCCCAGAGTCATTTGGCTGGGAATGAACATGTGTACAGGCAGAAAAGACAGAAAATGTTGTCCAAGTGTGAGCCGCGCTGGCTGGCGTACAGCGCAGCCTGAGCTTAGATCACAATGTGTCACAGATGCACCTGACGTAAGAAAATAAAACACCTTGTGAGATATTGTGCTGTTGCTTTGATTTTTTTCAATTTCTCCCAAAGAGCAATTTGGATGATTTACAGTATGTCATATAATTATTTATTTTCTGCACTTTCAGTGTGTGTGATATCTGAAAATCGAGTTACAATTTGTGGTATTTTCCTTTTTTTTTTTTTTTTTCTAAAACTCCAAAGAAGTATGAAAAAGAACAGAACCCTTCCCACGCACCACAAAAACAATTGCAAACAAACCAAAATTTTAATTCATTAAACCTTTTTTTTTTCTTTTTTTTTGTGGATGGTATTGGTATTTTTTGATTTAAGGACTGATGGATAAATTCTGACTCCAATGTGTGAACAAAATCAACAAGCTTTGAGGTTTCAAACACACACACACACACACACACAAGTAAGTGTAAGTAATTAGAAAGTGTTAAACACTTCGTTTCTCATTTTCCTGCTGCTTCTTGACCTCACATATTGTCCACTGTGAGTTGTATATCTCACAAACAATAACAGGTTATGAAAACAAAAAAACTATTCAGACATATTTTAAGTCCTCCACACATTGGCTTAGTCGTCCTTATATGAAAACATCTTCTTAGATTCCTGATAATGTAACAGACCCATTTTCAAGCACATTCACCACGTCTGTGGCTGCTCTCATCTACAGTATAATACTAGTCCACATTTAGCAACACATAATAGAAGCAAACTGATATTCTATCTAACAGATTGTCTTCATACAATTTGGCTGTTTTATTGGACTCACTTGTAATCTGATTGATAAAAATGATAAAACAACAGCTGATTAATCCATGGAAATGGCTGACGTCTCTTTTGGACAAATGTTTCAGTGAGCAAGTGACCGTGCATCATCTCTCTATCTATGCGTGTGTTGGTAAGCGTGTGGAGGAGGGTTTAGAGGTGTGGTGAGAACTGTGAGCTGAGGTCAGTTAGTTCCAACCTCGAGGAGAGAGCCGCTACGGCCTTGGAACAGTGTGGGGGTGGTTCACTTCCCCTTTCCCTGCTCATGGGTTCCTGTGAACACTAACCGTTAACCACACCCTCCTCCTCCTCCTTCTCTGGCCTACACCCCCAACACCATCACCACACCAAGCCCAAGAAAACAGTCATGCGCCAGCTCTCCCCTGTTTCCCCTTCATTCCCTGGCCGGCGAACACACACACACTTACACAGACTCCAACAATAGTCATTTCCCTCACATACCTACCAATGCTCTGTTTCTCTTTGTAAGTCAGTGTGTCTCTCTCTGGCCCGCTTCAACTATGACCCCCATGCAGGCTAATTATAAAAATATTGTGGCAACGCAGGCCACACAGGAGCTTTGAACTCGTATTAAGGAGCTGCACAAAAGACACTCAGTAGATCCAGTCTGTGCTTAGCAACAGCTGAATCACCAACGAAAGATGTCTCTGAGATGTCTGACAGCACTCCCTGTTATCAAAAGAGTCACTTAATGGCAAGAATAAAGCAAGCAAAACAAAGCTCGACCACGATCTGATCTGATTACCGTCCAAAGCTTTCTGTGCCACGTATCACACCTACAGTAACAGCATTCCTCCTCTGCTCCGCTCAGTCACTGTGCTGCAGAAGTGGAGATTTCTGAACGAGATGGTCTGCGTCAGTGTGTGTTTGTGAGTGGGCGTATGTAAGCCTGTGGTCTGTGGAGGGACAGGAGAGAGGTGTTGTGTGCATGTGTGAGCTGGTGTGTTTGTGCACATCATAATTGTGAGCACAATGGTAGTGGTGTTTTTTTTTTTCTCTTCTTCTCCTTTTTTTTTTTTTTTTTTTTTTTTAAGGAGGGGGGCTACTCCTCGAAAGGGAGCACTGTTCCCGTAGAGGGAGAGGAGAGAGGAGAAGTGGGGTGGAGCGCATGGAGTGAATGCATGTGGGGGAGTGTGCGTGGGGGCAGCTAGGCCATCTGGACTGTGAGGAGGCTGAAGAAAGAGAGAGAGAGAGAGTGTGTGAGAGAGCAAGAAGGAGGTATGAGAAGAGAGATGGACAGGAGACTGAGCCAGGAAAGAAAGAAAGAAAGAAAGAAAGAAAGAAAGAAAGAAAGAAAGAAAGAAAGAAAGAAAGAAAGAAAGAATCAACGTACACTAGGAGCAATGGAAGGAGGAATGTTGCTCATGGTCATTGCACAAAACATTTCAATACACCCTTCTGCAATGTGTATTGATTTTCCTTTGAAGAGACACTGTAATTGTATGAAAGCACATATGAGCTCAGGCTGGGGAGAAACATTGGTCTTTCAAAGTTTCCACATTCACTTGGATAATATTCTTTCAATAATATATATATATATATATATATATAGTATATATATATATATATATGTAGTATACCCAAGCCCTGTAATAACTGACTGTGCAATTTGTTTTGTCCCACAGGTAAAATCAAATAGAAAGAGGGATCTGAGCAAGATTTGTGTCTCTGAAAAGATCTCAGGTGCAGACAGCTGCATCTTTGTAATGTTGGAGTCTACTGTCCACCGTATTGAGACTGACTTACTGAAGGAGACCAGTAAAATTCCTAAACTTTGCAGACAATGATTAAATTGTATTTGATTTAACTGCTACCTTTGGTACAACTGATGACATTATTTTGCTTTTTTCACTTTATTGACTAAAGAACTGTGTTGGTGATTCCAGCCCATTCTTAGTTTTGCAGTGTTTATATGAGAGGCCCACAAAACCCGATGACAACAGATGAACATAAAAGAGAACTGTGTTCCGATAAAAATACAGGTGTATTACAAACTGGACTGGAGTTTAGTTGAAATGTGTGGGTTTACTATTCCAGATTGACTAATTCTGTTGCTTCCAAACAGATGTGTTGTGGAGAACTGAACGCATTCTCTGCTGGTGGAAACAAAGCAATATGATGCCATTTTATTAGGACCCCCTGGCAACCCTAATCACCGCAGAGGGAAGTCTTTACTATCAGATTATTAATGCAGCACATAAAATGTATCTCTAAGAGAGACCAGCTGTTTAACAAAACACCAGTCATTGACACCCTGAGATGAGAAAAGGTAGATATTTTGCAGATCAACCTTTAGTTAATTGTATTCACATTTGTCTAATATATATTTGCCAAATACTAATACATGCAGCATGCCGCAGCAGGCTATCTGTTCTAGGGATATCATCTGTGTGTTCTGTATCCTAACTCAAGGATATTTACTCTCACAAGGTTGCCTGGTACCAGGGAAACGAACGCCACGCAACAGTTAGCCCTGAAACTTGTAAATCACTTGCTTGGTATCAAGTAGACTGAACAAACTCTTGTTGAATAGGCAAAGAAAAAAATGCAAGAGATTCTTGTAGATTTTCTAGACGTATCCAGACTCCTGTGTCCTCATCAGCTGCATTGTGAGGGCGAGTTCGACGAGGGGTGAGTTTTTGATGGAGCACTTCTCTCATTGTACATTCTCCCTGTAGAGCTTTTCAAAGGATGTCACCGTGCAGTGCATTGTGGGGAGATGCTGCCACATTGTGAGGACACAAGCAACCGCAACACCGGCGTCATGCAATGCTTTTTTCTTGAGCTCCGCTCAAACTTCTTTAGGCATGCATTACAACAGTTTAAGCAAAGGTGGATTGTACAGAAACAAGCCTCTACAGGAGGCATGGAAATGCTTTATTGAAAAGACTGATATTATTAGAAACCTCAATTTTCCGAAAGGAATCCCAAAAGAAGGAAAAGAAGGCAACTCTCTAGTAAATTAAATGACACTTGCCTTACTCAAAGGCAAGTGTGTACCAAATCATTTAAAAGTGGTTCAAGATACAATTACTTGATTAAAATACCATTATCTCAAAAGATCTCATTCCCACCATAGACTGTTTAGAAGAATATTACAAAGCCATTCATTGTTTTGTCAACTGCTGTTGTAATTTACAAAAGGCTTCATTTTGCCATCACCTTCTTGGTCCTTTAGGAGCCTAGAAGAGACCATATTTGGACAAAACCTTAAGCTGGACAATAATAACTAAAACATGATTGAACAAAAACACATTAATTTTCAGACTTACTTAGTTAATAAGTTCTGTATTTTTCTTTCTTGGTGGTTTTTACTGATACAATTGTTTAAATAAATCAGTCCAATAGTACAACAGACAGCAACAGTGCCTGGCCAGCATTAAACAGTTACATGGAAAGAGGTCTTAACAAGACTTCCATTTACAAAAATAGGTGTATTTACAACTTGGCAGGCGTTGTTGCATGTGTGTAAATTGTATGAAGTGCTTTGCAGCTTCAGGGGCTTGTGCAAACGAAAAAACAAAACAAAACTCATAAACAGCCTCAAGTGATGAGTCTTGACTTAAGGTGAAGTCTGAGAGTTAAAATAAAGAAAAAAAAAATTCAGAGGACGAAATAAGCTTACCAGACGTCTGAAGTGTGCTCCTTATCTCAGCTTGAGGCTAACGGCTCGAGGCTCAACCCAAAATCACTCTCAAATCAATGCTAAACTGTAGCAGTTGAGGTCCATTGTGTGCAATGTAGAAAGTGTTTTTTCAGGGGAAAAAAAAAAAAAACATAACTGGTTCAGTTACATTGATTTTAAGAGTAAAAAAAAACCACAAACACATATGTACACTCAATATAGTACTCCTTATAGTTAACAGTGATGGTTTTACTTCAAGTAGCGATGGAACGATGTCACTGAGACACACAGATGTGCATGACAGATTCTACACTTATTATTTCTTTACTATTTATCTTCTCTCTAATAAACTTGAAAGATCAATGAGAAAAGTTCTGAGAAACAACTTTGTTTCCTGTTTTGGGGGCTTTCCACCAGTCTTGTGTGCCTTGTAATTTATTGTATCGTTGTAGACCACGTGAGAAAGTTTGAGAGAAAAATCACTGTGAGCAACTCAGAGACATCAGATTATTCAAAGCGTGAAATCTTCATCATAAAAGTAGATGAGGTTGTAAAACAAATGTGATGGTAAAAACATAGGAAAAACTATAAAATAGAAATGTAGGAACCTTTCAACTGTACCTGAGTACAGCACTTGATTTAGTTGCCATCCACCACTGGGTGGGGGTATTATGGTCAATTAAATGTCTGAGCTTGAAGTTTCACCAAGTGTGTTTTTACTGGGGAGAAGACGAGGCCTCTGTACTGTCCTCTGAGCCTCCCTCCATCCTCTCAACCTCTCCAACACACCACCCTTCCCCCAATCGTCTTGCCACATCAATATCACTTCCTCCCTTTCCAAATCTCCCACAAGGCCTCACCCTTCCCCAGGCCTGAGCTCCTCATGTCCTGCGGCCTGAAGGGTCAGCAAGGGTCAGGAGCTTGTGACTCCTTCGTTTTTCTTCCTTCCTCTCTCTGTTGACCCCACCGCTGCGTCCATCTTTCACTACTTCTCTCTGTCTCCCATCCTCTGCTTGAGCGCTCACCCTTTTTGCCTCATTATTTGACCCACTTTCTCCTTCTTCGCCTCTTTCTCTCTTTCAGCTTCCCCGGCTCAAGCTGTTCTTGGATGGCATATTGATTGGGGTTTCTGTTCGTCTCCACTAACATCCTCTTTCTCTCCCACTCTATTCCTTTTGTTCCCTAGTGTACTGTAATGCTCGAACCTCTTTGATCCGTGCGTTTGCGTCTGTCTATCCAGTGCTTTCCTAAACGTCTCCATTTACTGTAAGCTCTGCCTACATGCCAGTGCAGCCCCACTGCATGTGCGTACGTGTAATAGCTATATTGAAATTATAACACACCTATGTTTTGCATTACCTGAAACTGTCACAAAATTGATATTGCCAAAAACATGTTCACAAATGCTTATTAAACGGCTGGAGGGAATGGAACGAAGTGTTATTTAAAATTTGAGCCCAGTTCAAGCCAGTTATTTTCCAAACATTTATCACAGTTATGGTTGGTTAACAGCTCATGCAATTACATGGCTAGGGAAAAATATTAAAGTAGCACAAAGGAACTTTTGCTATTTTTAGCTCAGGGGATTTCCCTGTAGGCATGGAGGTTAATTCGCTTTAACGACACTATCTAAAATTTACCTTTGTTTGGTCTCTCTCATTTTCTCTTCCATCATTACTTTTTTGAGTCTCATAGTGGCCTCTACCCTGATGTCCGCTGTAGCTTTGTGAGCTAGTTTCATCATTGTTGATGTGTGACATAGTGCTGAAACGTGATATGCAGCTGTTCCAGTTGGGTGGTTTTTGCTGATAGCAGGGATGGGAGACTGTGAGAGCCAGGAGATGCTTCCAAAAGGTAATTAAATATTTCTTGAAATGAAGCTGAAACTGACATTCTGACATTAAAAAAAAAACTCATTTGTACTCCTTCAATGAATGGCTAATGGCTAGTAACATGTTGAGTTAATGATGTCTTTCACAAATGGTAATGGTCTCTGCTTATGCAGAGCCTTTTTAACCTCTTTTTTGGGTTCTACAAAGCACTTTACATTGAGTTTCTAATTTTCCTGTTTCGCTCAGATACTCGAACATACCTCCTAATATACTGTATATACACTCACAGGCCACTTTATTACGTATAACTTGCTAGTACCAGGTTAGATCCCCTTTTGCCGTTTAGAACTATATTAATTTTTGGAGGCATAGATTTAACAAAACATGCCTCTGAGATTTTGGTTCATATTGACACAATAACATCACTCAGTTGCTGCAGATTTGTCAGCTGCACATCCATGATGATGATTTCCTGTTCCAACACATCCCAAAGGTGATCTCTTGGATTGAGTTCTGGTGACTGTGAAAGCCTTTGGAGTACAGTGAACTCATTGTCATGTTCAGGAAACCAGTCTGAGATGATTTGAGCTTTCGTGACATGGTTCATGATTCTCCTGGACGTAGCCAGTGAGAAGATGGGTTGTGTGTTGGTGGTCAGAGAGGGATGGACATGGTCAGCAACAATACTTGGGTAAGCTGTGGCATTTAAACCATGCTCCACTGGTACTAAGGGGTCCAAAGTGTTCCAAGAAAATATCCCCCACACCATTTCACCTTCACAACCAGTCATTGATACAAGGCAAAATGGATCCTCACTTTTTTGTTGTTTATGCCAACTTCTGACCCGAACGTCTGAATGTAGGCACTTGAAATCAATACTCATCAGACCAGGCAACCTTTTTTTTTTCCCAATATTCTATTTCAGCTTGTGTGAATTGAAGCCTCAGTTTCCTGTTCTTAGCTGAGCGGCACACCGGGGTGCCATAACCCCTCTGCTTCAAGGTTTGATGTGTTGTGTGTCCAGAGGTGGTATTCAATATACCTTAGTTGTAACAAGTAGTTATTTGAGTTACTGTTGTCTTTCTATATCATCTTGAACCAGTCTGGCTATTCTCCTCTGACATCAATTAAGCATTTTCATGCACACACTGCTGCTTACTGGATGGATATATTTACTTATATTCACACACACACACTCACATTATATATATATATATATATATATATATATATATATATATATATATATATATATATATATATATATATATATATATATATATATATATATATATATATATATATATATATATTAGGGCTGGGCAACGATTAAAATTTTAATGCGATTAATCGTATGATTTCCCTAATTAATCACGATTAATCACATTGTATACGCAAAATGAAATAATGAATTCAAAAGTAGTGTAAAGTGCACTTTTATTTAAATGTTCTGCTGCCATATGAACTAAGTGCCATAACATTTGTTGTTCAAACACTTTTCACATCAGCACTTATCAGTGACACATATTTAGTGCAAATTTCATCTTAAAAAAAGTTAAATAAAATAAAGTTTATTGCCACTGCCAGGGCATTAATGTCATCCTGTTTTTATAAAAAAATTAAAAAAGTTTACAAACAAAATCCAACAAAATGATTGTGGCTCAGCACAATCAGAACATTAAAACAGGCAATTTCTGAGTTCAAAGTTTCCGCTGTTTATATTTGTTTATATTAGTAACAACTTGGCAGTTGTTACAAATAACCTTGTTTCTGTCATATATATATATATATATATGGCTGCAGCGGAACCGGAGGACAATTGGCAGGTAAACAATGCAGAAAAGCTAAAACAGACATGGAGAACGGTAAAAATCCGTGAACTTTACAGTTCGGGTAGCAACTCAGGTAGCAATATTAACAATTCTCTCTAAAAAAAAAATACAATTCTGGAACTGCAACAAAACTTTCGCGTCATTCCTCCATGTTACATCAGATCTGCTCCATATGTTCACTGTCGTGCTGTTCCCTTACTGGTTACTTAAGTGCGGCTCCATCTAGTGACACAGATGTGTAATGACAACAGAAAGGTCCAGTCCTCGATTATAAAACAAATTCACTTTTGTGGAATTTTTTTATTTCAGATTTTTGATCCAAGTCTAAAATTGAAATATTAAAAAAAAAAACAGGCATTTTTTTTCTTTTTTTTTGTGTTAGATTAAAAAACCAAAAACGTAATAAAATGTCACTTTAATTTTTTAATTTTTGATTGACAATTGAAAATGGAAATAAATGATACACGGATTGATAAACTTACAGAACTTTAACATGGACATTTTCATTTTAAAGTTCTCCCATATGGAGGATTTGACAGAAACGAGCATATTTGTAACAACTGCCAAAGACTTTTTTAAAAATCTTTTATAAAAACAGGATGACATTAATACCCTGGCAGTGGCAATAAGCTTTATTTTATTTAACATTTTTTAAGATGAGATTTGCACTAAATATGTGTTACTGACAAGTGCTGATGTTAAAAGTGTTTGAACAACAAATGTTATGACACTTTAGTTCATATGGCAGCAGAACATTTCAATAAAAGTGCATTTTACACTACTTTTGAATTCATTATTTGATTTTGCGAATACAATGCGATTAATCATGATTAATCAGGGAAATAATGCGATTAATCGCGATTAAAAATTTTAATTGTTGCCCAGCCCTATATATATATATATATATATATATGATATATATATCTATATATATATATATATATGTATATATATATATACAGACACACATATATGTGAGTGGGTGTGAATATAAGTAAATGTGGTGTACCTGTACACAGAAAATAAAACTTTAGCCTGACTATGAGCTTTTTTACATCTGTCTAGTCTGCCTGTCTTTCTTCACCACTGTGTGGGATTATGTTTTGTACACATGACAAACCCACAAGTCTCTTCTGGCATGTTAACGTGTGTCATATGGGTCTTATGAGGGACCTGTGTTACCAAAGGTGAGTAAATCCTCATTTTGAGAAAGGACTGTACAGCTAAAAACCTTTGGTATTTTAGGGGATTTACATATGAACAGGTGCAGACGCACACATTACACGTGCACATGTGCTCGCAGAGCAAATACAAACATGGCTCAGGGGAGGGGCTGTACTTTACCCCCACATACCTGAAGGGAGAGGAGATGAGGCACAGGAAAAAAAAAAAATTATAAACCAAATTAGAGGAACTGGTCAGGCGAGGAGGAGAGGCAGAGAGGAGTTGGAGAGGGGAAGGGGGGGAGGAGGGGAGAGCTAGGACAAACAAAGCCAGTGACCTGAGGAAGGAGTGTCTGAGAGCCTAACCAGCATGCATCAACAAGAACGCTGCTGAGAGGACACAAATGCAAGTAAAACAGTGAGAGCAGCTTGCAGAGACAAAGAGGAGGCATACAAGGTTGAGCATGTTTGTTGAGGTGAGCGGTCTTTGTCCGGTCGTTGCCCTTTGACCCGCTCTCTTGTCTGTGCGTGTGGCTATTCTTACAACTCTAAGGCCTTTCTCGAGCCCATCGCTCCCTGCCCCCATGCTAAACCCCCACGCTATGTTATCATCACCCCCATAAACCTTAGTGAAAACATAACATGTCTGAAAACACAAATGCCTTTAAGTGAGATGGGTTTTTTTTAACATCAGGTAGCAGACTGCGACCCCCCGGCTCCCACTCCTGTGGAAATCATCTCCTGATTGGCGAATCCCACGCCTTGCATGTCAGCCTCAGCTATTGAGGAGTGTAAAACAGCAGGAATGGGCTGGAGAAGATCACTTATCTCTTCATCTTGAAATAACTTAATCTCTCCTCATTTGTCTTTGTCAGTACCTAATTGTCACACTTCGATACACGTAGACTTTAGGTGCATGTACCTGATGAATATCCCCTCTTCCTTGCAGGGAAGACAGTTGAACTAGGATGCTTACACATTACATCCTCCTACAGCCGTGACCTCCGCCCCCATCTCCGTCTAACTCTTCCCCATTCTTCTCCTTTCATACTCACTGCAGCTTCTTCTCGCTTCCTGTCTCTCTGTCTTCGATTGCCTCATCTCTTTCTCTCGTCGGTGTAAGTAAGCAGCTTAAACACCTACAGGGTGTGACATCGGGGCCCCACGCGCCTCCAAATGCAGTCAGCACGGGTGGGAGAAGGCAGCGCTGAAAAGGAGAGCGTTTCATCCGTCTATTCTCTCATCCCCACTCTGCCTGGCATCAACAGCGCTAGTGTGGTTAAGGCGAAGCCAAGGCTGTCCCCTCACATTAGCCAGGGCTGAGCCAGACAAGCCATCACCCCCCCCCCCCCCCCCCCCCCCCCCTACAAAACTGTCCTCCGCTGCTCATCTTTGCATCGCCTCCCCCTTTTTTTCTCTCCTTCTCTCTCTCTCTTTCATCCTCTTTCCTCCTCCTCTTCAGTGCTCAGCTCAGCTCAGCTCTGCCATGGGCACCGGTCCCCAATCTCCAAGGTGATTATGACAAAAACGAACGACCCCCATGAGACGGGGGCCAGCAGAGATAAGAGAGAAAGAGGAGTATGACAGAGGGAGTGAACAAGGAGGAGGAAGGGATTGGAGATGGATGATGTAACATGGAAATTTGGCTGTGCATTATGATTGGGTAAAGTATTTCAGAACCGGCATTCAGAACCATACTGGTATCAGTCTACGGTATCAACGTGGCAATAGTAGCAATTCATTTGTTACATCTGTACGATACAATTTTATATTGTATGCTTTTACCTGCACAGTGATCCCTTGCCAATTTGCGCTTTAAGTTCCGCGGGTTTAGTTATTACGGGATTTTTTAGAAATATATAATATAAAAAAATATCATGAAACCAACACGAGAAACGCAGACGGACCAGCACTCTAGAATCTGGGGGGGTTGGGGGGAATCACTGTATACATATAAAACATTTCAGAAAGTGCTACACTCAAGCTCAAGGTTTCTTCCTTTAAAGTGGAGTTTTTCCTTGCCACTGTTTGGTTTAAATGTTTTTTTTCTCCCTCTGTAGGAGTTTTTTACCTGCCATTATCCTTGTTTTTGATATAATATCATAATTATAGTTAATGATATTTGCTCGGGGGTCATGCTCTGGGTCTCTGTAAAATGCCTAGAGACAATTGACATTGTAACAGACGCTATACAAATAAAATTGAATTGAGTTGAATTTTACTCGACTGGGTATTTTTTTCTGTACTTATTTATTATCTTAATTTGTAATAATAAATGGTAAATTGGTTTAAGTTAAGCTATTTATTGTACATTAAAATCTGGTTTGCCTCAATTTAAGATAGATAGATAGATAGATAGATAGATAGATAGATAGATAGATAGATAGATAGATAGATAGATAGATAGATAGATAGATAGATAGAGATCTCCATAATTACACAGATGGACAGCATCCTAGCTCTTCCACAAGCCATAGATAATTTTTTGTGGTTTGGAATGGGGGTCATGACCCCTCATGGTCAGCAGGGTCTAATCAAACAGCAGCACTGAGCTCAAGAAGGTCATTAAAGAGACGGAAAGTCCTGATGGGGAGAAAGTGAACGAGGGATGCTGTTGTTAACCCCTTCCCCTGCCTCCCTGCGGAAACGAAAGGAAGCATTGAGAAAGGAACTGTAGCGGAGGAGAAGAGATGAGAGGTCATATTATTGTAGCATAGCAACCCAGGTTTCAGTGTGGGTTGAGGCAAGCAATAATATATAATATTGCTGAGAGGTTAGACAGCTTAGCAGAACCTTTCAAGATGGATGTGGAAAGAGAGGTGCACTTCCTGCACCGAGGAGGGGGAGGGAAGGTGGGAGAGGGCGGGTGGGGGAGAGTACAGTCGGTAGAAAAAAATAGCCCAATCCTCCCTTCTTCGTCCTCTCCCCCTTCTTCTTCTTCTTCTCTTCCACTTCTTCTTCTCGTCTCTGATACCATGTTAGTTTGCCTATCTCCGTCTTTCCCTCCCTCTTTCTCCCTCCACTCTGTGCATCATTAAAACAAGTAGAGTAGTGTTCAGAGCGTGGGGCTGAACTGAGACGATGACCTCCACAATAAGAAGATGTTCTTGCTTCGGGGAAGAGAAGGTCGTTTTGTACTCCTCCTCCTCCTCCTCCTCCTCCACCTCCTCCTTTCTCTATTTTTTCCTTCTGCTACTTCCAATGGAGTAAATGAGATTTGGAGGGGGTAGGAGAGTGGAGGAAGGGATCAAGAGGGTAGACATGCAGATGGAAAAAAGATAGAAAGATGCAGAAGTAGAGAGGCCAGTTCAATGTAAGTTTCATAAAACAGAGCGCTAGAATATGATAAACAGCAAACATTTGAATTCTCCTAAAGTAAAGTAGCTAGAAGGGTTAGAACAAGGCTGAGACCAGCTGAAACCACAGAAATGAGCACGAAAAGTTTAAACGTTAGCCTGCGTATTTTTCTGTCCTTCACGAAAATTGATTTTTTTTTTTTTTTTTTAACATATGAAAACGGAGACAATAAAGTCAGCCAGGAGTATTTTTATTAAAGAATGCCACAGCAATGAGGGCGAACAGCCAGCTGTCTACAGCCGTGACATCGTTTCATATACATACAATAGACATGAAGATTCCCAGCTGTAGGGAGGACAAGAAGTCCTATGGGTGACACAAGGAGAGACAGTGGTGTGAACAGCTCCAGTCCCCCCCCACCACCACCAGCACCACCACCACTCCTGCGCGTCGCCTTCACACAGGAACAAAATGTGTGGGCAGCGAGCACAAACACATTCTCTCTATCCTCCAGATGATTTTACATCCTTGAAATCCAATAACCTCGATTCATTCTGCTTTTCCTGGAATCATTCTTCATTGTAGCTCATTCATTTACAATTTCTTTGAGAAATCTTTCCATTCTTTATATTCTTTTCCTCCTTCCTGCCTTCCTTCCCTTGTCTACCTCATTCCTTTCCTTCTTCTCTTTCCTCCTACTTCAAGTGGACTTCTTTCTAGTACTTTTAATTAGCTTGTTCTCCATTAGGGAGGACTCCTTAGAAAAGGTCTGTCGTTTCGCAATACTGATTTGAGTATCACGAAGCTGCACCTTCACACATATTGTTGTCTTACACCTTGTGCCAAATACTCCTTTGTGAAGCCTTCCCCCATCCCCTGCCTGCACCTGGTAGAGATAGTGTTCTTCCAGCCGCAGGCTCTGCCGTCTATACAAGCAGGACTAGGATGCTACAAGCAGCACACAGCTGTTCTCCTTGGTAAATTGATAGTGAAGGGTAGTGGATAGCTCTTTGAAAACGCCTTGTGCTATTTTTATGACAGTCGTAGTTTTTATTTGAATCTATTTTCTTTTTTTTTAATTCAATGTGACCAATGCTGCGTTCATCAGCATAGGAGCTACATCTGCAGGAGAGAAAATAAATGCTGAGCTTCAAAAGGTTTTCCTAAAGTTTGTTTATGATCCCTGTACTTTTGTCGGCTGTTCAAATGCAAGTCACCCATAAAAAGATATGGACTCTCTTCCATCAGTCTTTGCTTTTGATTTCTCCTTCTTGGCCCCCGATAAACATGAAACATGAAAGTGCTTTCATTATTTGAATTTTAAACTTAGATGGGAGAAGCACAATACAAAAGAAAAGCAATTCACACTGATAGACTAACCTATCTGCTTGTAGCAAACACTCGGAATGGAATTGTGTCATAGAAAGAACAGATGTTGAAAAGTTGCTGTTTTACGGTTTTCTAAAATCAGTATGAGTTTCAATGTTTATATTTTAGATCAAGACTTGATACATCTCAAAAGCTGAAATTAGTAGTTCAAAGACTTTCAAAGTATATGTTAATTGACGAAAGCCTCACAGCTTACTGTTAGTGATGTAGACTGACTGACGGAGGCAGCTTCTTTGTGCCATTTCTAAACAATTTCAAAGACGTACTGAGAGGTGTGGCCACTTTGTCAAAGTCTGGAAGAAGATCCAAGGTTATTCAAGAAGTTAGCAAGTGACCCCATCATTATTTCTTTGCACATTTTCTAGAAAATATACAATCTAGTATAATTGGATTTCAGTGTTGTGATGCGGTTATGTATAATTGAGTGAAAGGTGCAGCTTGAATGATTAATGCCTTAAATGAGGGTGTGCAGAACTTGTAGGGCATTTAATTACCTCAGGTAAAATGAATGGAACTCCTTCAAGTCAAGGCACAAGCAGGTGGAGGAAGGGTCATGGTATGAGGTCTCTGAGCTGCACACTAAAAAAATGCTAGGTTATTTTCTCAAACCAACCACTGGGTTAAAGTGGTTGGGTACTTTCATTGGGTTAATTTAACCACTGTTGGGTTGTCTAATCTGACCCAGTTGTAGGGTTATTAGTTGGGTGAGTGTTTGTGATCATACCAGACTACAGTAACCCAACCCCTGGGTCAATGTAACCCCATCTGCTGAGTTATTTAAGATTTTAAAAGCATCAACTTCCTTTAAGCAGCCTTTTCACAACTGACAAAGGAGCTGGATCCAGATGACACGACAACGAGCAAGGTTTGTTTCTCCTAATTTTTATCTTTAAAAAATTGTTTTGCTTATTAATTGTGGTAATAACTCTATAGTAGTACTGAAGCTTACAGTAATTATTCACACGGCACTGAAGACCGTTATAGCAGACCAGTTGTCTTTATGTGAAAATCACTGCTAACATTAAAAGTGACTGTAGAAGTGCAACTTGTGCTAAAAATGTCTGAGTCCATGCACTCTAGATAACGCATATCTACAAAAAAAAAAAAAAATAAGATTTGTCATGCATTTAACACAATTCAAATGTTGAATGTTCATGTTTTGAGTTTTGTTATATTTGTTCTTTATTTATCATGTGAGAAAGTCTATTATTAGATGGACAATTAAATTACTTAAAATCTGTGCAGTTGTTAACTTCTTTATTGATTAGGATATTTTGTCCAGAATTAGATGTAAGGATGTAAAATGGATTTAAAATACACTTTCATAATTTGCAAACATTTATTATAATAATCATTATTTAATAGTGGAAAAGATGATATATAAAACAACACATAGATTGGGTTAATATAACCCAGCAATGGGGTGAAATTAACATCAATGCTGGGTTAAAAAATAAACCAAATAATTGGGTAGAATTAACCCAACAGGTTGGGTACAATCAACCCACTGTTGGGGTTGAACCAATAACCATAGTGCGAATTACGGGGGGGTTTGGGGGGGTTTGACCCCCCCAATTACAACTTCGACCCCCCTAAAAAAGGGACAAATTGTAATTTTTGTCATCCTCGACCCCCCTAAAGAAGGCACAAATTGTCATTTTTGTCATCTCTAGAAAATGTTGACCCCCCCAATTGTCATTGTATAATTCACACTCTGCCAATAACCCAACTAGGTTGGGTCGTTGGTTCAACCCAATCCACTGGGTTAAAACAACCCAGGGTTGGGTGTGACCAATAGTGACCCAGGGGTTGGATTAAAGTTGGGTTATTTTTAACCCAGTGTTTTTTAGTGTGTGGTAGGACATTTTAAGGGGTGAAGATGGTATGCAAATGAATCCCATGTCAGTTGCCAGTTTGTGGCCAGTTTTGTTCTTGTAGTGTTAAATGAACATCTATCAATAAGGATATTCTAAGTGGACAATGTGGATGAATCTGACGCAGCATTC
The DNA here is from genome assembly GCA_018398805.1 of Hirundichthys speculiger. Taxonomy (NCBI): domain Eukaryota; kingdom Metazoa; phylum Chordata; class Actinopteri; order Beloniformes; family Exocoetidae; genus Hirundichthys; species Hirundichthys speculiger. Next base: position 1,395,775 of record JAGFBZ010000693.1, on the reverse strand, counting down.
TCATACATCAAGGTACTCGGCTACTTAGCCAGGCCTAAAAGACGACCTGTTTCATCACCCTGCAATATTTTACTGAGGAAATGCTTTACTAATGCGTGAGAGTTAAGATCACCTTACACTTGAGAATTTTACAAACAAACAGACAAATTGCTCGGATCAGAAGAAGATCATCATTAGGTGTGCTTGAATTAGAGCGCGCTCCCGTAAACTCAGTAAGTTGGCAATCGAGGAAAAGCAGAAGCAGTCTTTTCCACATGTCTTGGAGTTACAAGAAAAATCAAACATGTTGCTTCATTGCGTTCTGTGAATTAGTGTCAGCAACTAATTAGGAGCATTTTTGTCCCTTGATCCACAAAAGAATCTGGTTGAAGTTGTGCAAACAGTGACCCTGCAAGCTCAAATTAGATGTCAAAAGGTATCACATATTCTTTAAAAATCCTTCTAAAGTTTTTGCAAAGTTGCCTTGTGTTTGGTTGGGATTAGGATGAGGGAGAACAAATAATCTTAACCTGATCATAAATAAAGGATAAAAGGATAGGAGCATATGTTGGAGTTATTGAAAAAAAAGGTGTCTATAACAGTAAAGAAAATGTGTGATTAGCAATCATTGCTTTCTAACTGTACACACAAATCTCCTCCCCAGATATACAAAAATCTCTTTTAATTTGTTAAATATTCAGATTTGGGGTTCAATAGCATCTTCTATTGGCTCTTAAATGCACTTATTCAACAGCAATATTAATCCTGGAGCCTAGTAACTGTGCATGGAGTGTAAGTTAGTTACTGCCCTGTAGTTTTGATGATGGAGATGTCACGTTCATCTAAAGATGACTCATTCAGCACACGTGCTCCTTTATGTATATATATATTCTATTGCATGCAAATAAACCTTTCTCGGGGCATTTTCATTCTTAACATTCTTAACAAATTATGCTTTTCAAAAGTGATGGAGACAAAATCAGCCATATCAGAAAGTGGCGGGGACATGTTCCCACCATCCTGAGTGTATATGACACTTCTGATTTTGCTCCAGAAGAGCAGTTCAAAGAAATAACTGAAAGCTGAAATTTGTCATAAAATTCATGTCAGTGGTGAATGCATGTAAACCGCCAACCAAGAAATCTAAAACACAGTCATCTTTCAAGAATACATATACATATACCAACACATACACACACACGCCTAAAGCATCGCAGTACAAAAATCCTGCTTCTTCCTCACACTGCGACTCCTGAGAGAATTGCCAAGAGTGTTTCTGGGGGTAAATGCATCTGTAAGTGGCCTAATGATGCCTAAAACCCTCCACGAGCTGGCAGGCTGGGCAAGAGCTGGAGAGGCGGCGAGGAGTGGGGTTGAGGAGGTGGTCATGCCTGGGTCATGCTTGTCGTGTCAGGCGGATTGGAGGACCACGCTGGCGTGAGGGAACGCAGCTTTGAGAAAAGCAGCTTGTTTCAGGCAGGGATTGTGTTTGCAAACCCTGTTCTGCGAGAGAAAGCATGTTTGTCTGTGTGTGTGTCAGAGAGAGATGTGTCCAAGCATTACAGTCCTACAGCCTTAATCCACATGGCCTGAAATACTCTGTTATCCGGCGCCCTGCAGCCAACTCCACAACCTGATGGAGGAAAGGCCATGCCCCCTCTGCGTCAAGCCACACATCATTCTCTCTTCATAGACACACACACATACAACTAAATACACACGTTTTTTCTTTTTTTTTTTTGCAGTGCCACCTACACTGTTCCCCATAAATGTTTCCCACTTCCTCAAACCTACAACGATTCCTAGTCACAGTCTGTGTTTTTATATTTCCTAAGAAGCAACCATGTCTGCAGTTCCTCATTACCATTGCCATGTGCACACAAAGTTCACCCTACGTCTGAAAGTGACACCCAAAAATTATCTCTCACATTCTCTGACACTGCAGAAGCTGAACTTTTGTCATTTCCCATTTCCCGTAAGAAATGCGGTTAAGTTTTATGTACGGAAAAGAGCAGTTTAGAACAATTCAATGTTACCGTGCATTTGATCTCAGCTGTTTGTGCAAATAAAACCTTTGGAAGTTTCCTCATTATGTCACTATACTTCCAGTTTTCTAAGCTTTGGACTTTTGCTTGATTATTGCACAGTACAATTTTGAAATATCCATCCAAATATTCATTTTTTACAACTTCTCCATCATGTTCATGGTCATGTGGAGCCTATCCCACCCAGCTGTTTACTGGCAAACGGCCATGTACACCACTGACGGGCCTCCAGTCCATCACAGGGCAGCACTGCAACAACCACACACCCTTAATCATCACCAATCAACATCACATTTTTGAACTATGGGGGAGGTATGGATGGTATGCAGTCACTGGCAGAACAAGTAAACTGCCACACAGAAAGATCCCTTCCAAGATTTGAACCAGGAACCTTCTTGTTGTGAAAAAGGTGCTAATCACCACAGCAATGTGCTGTAGCCACACACACATACACATACACACACACACACACACACGGGCTGGTTTGACCAAACATTGGGTCAAAGATTTTAACCAGCTCACTGGGTTCGGGGTAAGACTTTTAAGCAGCCTTGTTATTCTTTGCACTTTGCCATTTTTAGCCAGACAACAACAAGGTGTGGCCCAGACCCCCCTGGACCTCTGCCACAGGATTCAATGAATAATTGTAAGATAATAAAACCAAACTGACTAAAGATGCTAATGTGAGTTGGCCATTGTATAACATAATACTGACACTAAATAATGAGCTTTTTCTTTCTTTTTTTTTTTTAGCTAAGAAAACATTAACTTGTTGACTGTTAGCATGAACTTAACACTTATTAATCATAATAACACTATTGATAATTTTATGCAGCATGACTGTACAGTATGATGTGTACAGGCTCAGGTTGTTTAGCTCTTGTTATTGTGACCTAAATAAAATGTTGGGTATATTTTTTATTGCAGCATTTTTTTGTGTATGTTTTAATTTTTTTGTGCTATCTGTCTGGGTCTTTTCCCCACTTGATGGAACAGCCAGTTGCTTGTTAGTTTATTGTATTTCAGCAATCACTGACACTCACGATCATTTTTGGTATTTCTGTGGAATAAAAGGGAAAAGTTGCAATTAATGGGGAGAGCCAAAGGCAAAAAATGTATATAAGGTGCACAGAAAAATTATGAGTTGAATAGAGGTTACTCGAGGAATGAAAAATGATGCTATCTTTATCCGTTAGGCGGCAGTAAGGCGTTGCTTTTGAGGTTTTTTGCGGACACAACCACTATGAAAAAAGAAAGCAACATGCCAAAACAAGTGATGCCAACAATTCATTTTACGTAATTTCCTGCTCTTAAATAACCATGTTGTGCTGCTGCGATGTTGCGACGTGTAAATCGCACTGCTCCAGAACAAAGAAGCTATACATCTCTACCTAAGTGCTGTGGAACATGGTGTGTAATGGGGCCAGCATTCACACTAACCTGGGGCTTTGCAGATCTGTGCCTTTCCAGCCCTCCACACGCTAGCAGCTTCCTTCAGTTATTTCAGGCAACGTAGACAGGATCACCACTTTTGTAGCTGTCAGTGCTGATCTTTTCTTTGTTGAAATGACAGGAACGTAGCCTGGAATTTCTTGTGAGGTTCAGCACGTCGACATTCTTGTCTGTTTTGTCCTGCCTCTCAAGCTGAATCAGTGCCTTCCACCTTCTCTGCGCCGACATCCGTCAGCCACTTTACCTCTATTCTACAGTTGGCTCAGTTGGCTCTATTTTTTTGGGGTAAAATATTCAATACAACTGATTGAGTCGAGTCCATAACCCAACCCTGCTGTGTCAACACAACCCATAGCTGTGTTAATCCATATTTGACCCACCACTAAGGTAGGAAAACAACCCCAATCGGGTTATGCTCTTCCTGAAGGTCCCGAGCAAAAACAATATCTCTCAGAGACTCCTGGTGTCCTTCTATCGGTGCTCCATTGAGAACATTTTAACATACTGTATTCACGTGTGGTGCAGCAGCTGCACAGCTGCTCAGAGGAAAGCGCTCCAGAGGGTCATCAAAACGGCTCAGAAGATCGTCGACTGCACTCTCCAAACTCTAGAAGAACTACACGGCTCCCGCTGCCTCAGAAAAGCACACGACATTATTAAGGACATTTTTAACTGCTTTTATTTGTATGTTTTGTATTGGATTTTATGTAATGATGTACAGATTGGTTGGTACTTTTAATCTTGTACTTGTTACAGTTATAATAAAAAGACATTCTATTATTTAGATCCATTGGTCTTTGGAGTGTACATAACTAGATTTTTTTTTGTAGGTTTTACAAAATAATGCATGTACCAGGAAACTACAGTATGAACCCTGGTGGTAGGTTACTGTACTCTTGAGTCCATGAAGCAGTTTGCACTAATCACTACAGTGGCTAATATCTGTTTTTAATACCTTTGGGCCATTTATACTGGTTTTTGAACATATCTCATACAGCATCCAGAGAGATTTCTCTTGTTAAATTGTTGCAATTTTCACACACTCTCCCCATCTTTATCTGTTAAAGAATCAGTTCATCTAGGACTTGATGCTTGATCCTTGCAAATGTGTATGTTGTATTTATGTTTTCCATGTTTTCATTTGCATTATAGAAATTGTCCCGCTTGAAAAAAAAAAGGTTGTATAGGTGATGTGGAGAATGTTCTTCTGAATGTACCTCATTAAAGGGGCGACTGGGAGTGTGGCAAATGTTTGAGAACACCCAGCAGGAATGGAGAATCAGGAGTAATAGGGATAAGTGTGAAATCATAATGATGTTGGGAACACCTGAGAATTTCCAACACCAGCGAAAGAGGTAGATACTGTGAAGCATAATGAAAAAACAAGCATTTTCCTGAATTAGGGTTCGCTGATTTAAGGATAATCCGCAACATTTTGGAACTGCTTGGCCTTTAAGTTGGGAATTGCTGGACTTAACAACTATATATTTAGTAAAGTTCTTGAATTTCATCAGTACAACATTCAAATGGCGCGCATGTGCTGTTGAATCAGGATTAACAAACTAAGGTCACGCGGTTTGTCACACATAATTTATAAGTCATAAGAACTCGTTTTTCTCCCCCAGCAGAATCAATACATCTGCTTGCGAAAATTTTACTATAACATTTCATTATGTACCTTTACATTTTGTGTGTGTGTGTGCTTTACCTCGATCCCTGAGTATTTGATCAGTGGGAAAAGTTCTGTGCAGCCATGAGCAATGAATGTCACTCATGACTCTCCCATGTCTGTCTTCATAGCATGCTACAGTAAAAACCTGTTGTTTGCAAAAAGAAAAGAAAAAGTCAGTGGAATTACCCCAGACTTTTGAAAAAAAAAAAAAAAAGAAAATGTACTTGCTTACTGCCCATCATATGACGCTCATAGGTGTTTTCCAGCGATTGTCACAGGCTACTATTGAAATAAGTCTTCTTTTTAATGCGACTGACCGGGTTTTTCTTGCTGACGCCACAAGGGGGGGTATGTTCCAGTAACTGAACCCTGTGGCAACAGACGCACTGACCCCACAGCTTATATTATAATAGGGGACCGTTTAATTAACGAATGTATTAATTGATTTATTTGGAAATATACAGAATGCATATAGGTTCTACTTGATTAAAGTGTCACTTTAATCTGATCAGGCGACACACGGCGTGTGCGTTCACGTTGTCTCATTTCCTGACTCTGCCCAGAAAGAGTGTGTGTGTGCGCGCGTGTGTGTGCGTGTATTGGGGGAGAGAATGAGATAGAGAGAGACGGAGGGAGAGGACGAGAGAGAGATAGATATGTACAGAGGAGGAGGAGGAGGGGGAGGCTCCTGATACCAAGACACGGAAAAGCAGGGGAGGGAAAGAGAGAAAGAAAAAGGGGCTGGTGGAGGAAGAAGAGTGGGGAGTTGGAGAAATCGGGGAATAACACTCAACAGAGCCTACAGAGGAGAGGAGGGACAGCACCTCGCGCTTCGGGCATCCCCTCCTTTCTTCTCTCGGGCTGTCACATCAGATTGGACTTCGAAGGAGCAGCACCGCGTCCGCCCCAGACCCCATGGGGTAACAGGTACGTCTGACTTCCTCCTCTCACGCTACCCGCCACCCCATCCACTGCCGGCAGGTTTGAGGTTTCATTCAGGAGCGTCGCAGATTTCCACTGCTTTTGAATCATTGTCAACAATTAGTTTTCTCCCTCGCGGAGCCGTCGCGTCTCCAGCTGATAGTTGGTGGGCGCGCAGGTTGGAGACGTGACCAGATGCAACTCTTCGCGTTTCTTTCTGGCGTTTAAAAGGCCTGTCTGTTTTTTTTTTTTCTTTTTCTTTGTTTGTTTGTCCTCATTGTTTTTTTTTTATCACCCCCCTCGTCCGCTGGCATCACGTTAACCGGGAGACTGACAGCGACGTCCTCGGCAGTCTCAAAGTACGCCTACCTGTTCCATACGTGACAGCCAGCTGCCCGTCGCGCGTGTTGATATTTGGAGAAGCTGTCATCCTTCGTTGGGCATAATGTCGCGGATTATGGGGTCTCAGGTAGACGGTTCATATCCAGACATGTCAAGAAAAGGAACATATTTGACGCGGGATTTAAAAATGGTTATTGGGAAGTTGGCACTTTATGGTGTTTAGAGCGCACGTTCCCGAGTTGGAATATCATCTTTGAGTGGATGGCACGCGCTTTAAACAAGTATAGGGTCTATAATAGGGAGGGAGATTGCACATTTCATGCAAAACCTGTATTCTTTGGTGGGTTTCATATCAGTTGAGTGAGTTCTGTGGAAAAAAAAAAAGTGGATCCTTGCAAAGTTTTGAACAGCATGACAACCCGTTGCCACATTGGCTGGGGGGGGGGTGGGGGGGTGGGGGGGGGGGGGGGGGGGGGGGTTGTCACGCACACACGATCGCGCCGCATTAAAAATATGGGTGCTTTATGAGGCCGCCTGGAGGGGATTCAGAATGAAAGTGCTCAGAGCCTGGTAGACAAGGGCTTAAACCCTCCTTCCCCAGCCCTCGATTAACCTCCAAAACGGGGATTTCTCCAGCTGGAAATTTCTGCTGCGTCAACATCCAACCCCACTGAGTATCAGACAAGACACGGAGAGGAGGGGATTCTGTTGGCAGATGGTGCTCTTGCGTGCCTTTTCATTATTTATTTATTTATTTTTGGTCGTTGGAAGTGCACGAGTACAGCTGATCATCATCTGATCCGCGCTGAGAGTTGAGCGGAGTGGCGTCAAGTGTTTCCTGCGTGTCGGAGGCAGCTGAAATCTCCTCCGCCTCGCCGCCTCCTCGCGCGTCTCCCGCGCGTCAGCGTGTGACTGCTGTCCGCGTCTGCCCTCTCAGACCGGTCAGTTCCGTCTTCCTCCATTTTCTCCGACGTGAACCGGGAACAAGAGCACTTCTCTCGGGATCTGTAGTCTTAAGTGGACGTCGGCGCGCACCTGGCTGCTGCGCACCTCCAGGAGCCGCAGCCAGGTGAGCGGTCACCAGATAACAGGTCACCATGATAACAGGCACAAATCCTGACTTGTGACATCTTATTCCTCTGGGGTTTCCAACCTTTAATATAACGTAAGGTGAACAAAGACTGCCACTTACCAGATTTTGGTATTAAATCCCTTGATGGCATCAAAGTAAGAAACTTTTTGCAGAAAATATACTTACACATTGTTTGACTAACTTAGAAATCATTACATGTTTTGAATATCGCCCCTCTGCAGTTTGAGATCTATTATTTGTATTAAATGATCCATTTTTACTTCATGTACACTGACTTAGCCCTGTGTGCATCTGTAAGATTTTCCTCCCTTTGACAGCTACTAAAGGGATCTCTGGGATTAAGAAACCGTCAAGTCATTTTTCCAAATTGTCTTAGGCCTCTCCGGATTTATCTGGTTGTTTTGTCCCTCTTAATACTGTGTTAAGGTTTGGCACTTGTTATGGTAAAGCCTCCAAAGTCCTTTATTCAGTTATTCAATTACCATAGGCTTGCTCCTCTGTCTGTGTGTGTGTGTGTGTCTTAGCGTGCTCGCATGAATGCTTTTCGTCATGGGCAGGAGAAAGCTTAATTATCTGCTTTTAATTCTTAAAATCCTCTACTATCATGGCGTCAGAACAAAATACATGCAAGCATGCAAAGACTATCTTCCTCGGCGCCTTGTGTCTGTGGATCTGGTCCGCCTCACACACCTCTGAGGCTTCTTCACTGAGGTGGGGCTCTGTATCATTACAAGAACAGTGCATGTGTGTCTGCACCTCCATCTGTGAGTTCCACGGGGAAGATGGAATACAGACTAAGACAACAGCTTCAAGGATGACTGGAGGAGGAGTGTAGGCGCAATCGGCTAAAAAAGATGGAAAAGATCTTAGCTGCGCGTGTGGGATTCCAGAGCGCTCTCCTCTTGTGCTTTCTGTCATGAATGAACTTTTAAGTCCATTAAACAAGATGACATAAGTCAAAGTTACTCATCTCGCCAACCACACAGCCCAAAGTTGTGTGTGTGGTGCTTGTCGAAGGTGGTGGAGGTTGTCACACTGGAGGTTATCCACACACATGGGATGGAGCTTGTGAGAAAATTAGATGGTAGGGCTCAGTTTTGGTAGTAGACCGATTTTTGCCTCAACGTTTGCCTCGGTGCTGCGTGTGCGAGTGTTTTGTTGTGTAGGAGGTGCTCAGTGCTCCCGTACAGGTTGTTGTTGGCTGAACTGTGTGGTGTCAGGTTATCGGCTTTAGCCTTCAGCCATGCTAACCCCGGGGATGTTGTGGCCTCACAACAGTACACGTGGTAACATAAACAATACAGCGTTTAATTCACTTTACATCCTCCAGAAACACTGATGAGGGTAAAAACTCCATGAAGACTCTTGCTCCTCATAAGCAACCTGTATTTATCTCACTGTCTGTGTCAGTTTTCTCATCCCGCTCACCCCTCTGAGCTCGCCTGTTAATGAGAGCACCTGTTTGGCTAACACTCTGCAAACCAAACCACTTACACTCACACCGGCACATCTTACATGACGCACCACATCTCTCTCTGAAGCTCTCTAACTATTCTTTTAGTTGCATCGTGAATATTACCATTTTCACATCTTTTTTTTAAAGACACAAGTTAACCCCCATCTCCATCCCCCACCCTTCCTATAACTCCCAAGGCCCTTTAGCTTAACTGCTTCATAGCTCTTTGTGCAGTGCTGAATACAGGTGTTCCTAATCCCCATGGGGTCATATGGATGCTGTGGGGGATGTGTGTGTGTGTGTGTGCAACAGCTGGGTTTACTACCCCCCCCCCCCCCCCCCCCATCTGACATAATCATCCACAGCCCAGCAGAGAGAGCAGGTGAGTTTTTTTTAGCCACCCCCTTCCCAGACCACACAGACAGAGATAATCTTGACGACACCCCCACTTGCCTCGTTACATATAAATATGATTATTATATAGTTTTGTGTGTGTGTATATGTGTGTATGCATGGACTTATCATAAAATATGGTGTCTGTGAAAATGATAATCTCGCTGTCTTACATTATTTTCCTCTTTTGTCTCACTATTTCAAATTTTTGTTCCATTTGTAGCTTTAACGTTCAGAATTTTCAAGATGTGATCAAAGGTTCTGAAGGAATAATTATGCTATATTTGCTTTTTCTAAGATAAATGATGAAACAGAAGTTTTAAAAAGATGGTTTTTTTTTTTAATTTTGGGGAGAGTTGTTGATATTGTAAAGCATTATTTGGATTGCCGGTTTCAGAGAAAACAGGAGGGATTTCACTTTGTGCATTTTCACCAATCTTTCCAACTGGTATCACATCATCATGATGAGAAGAAAGCATTGTGAGTAATTTTCTGGATTTTCCCTTTTATAAGAGCTGGTTTAATAAAGATTCACTTGTCGTTTTTTTTTTTTTAGTATTCCAGCTAAAAAGATCAAAATGCACATACAATCTTCTCAGTTAGCATATATATTATGTATATATCTATATATATATATATATATATATAATTTTTGATATACAGCATGTTTTTTTCTGCATAAAGCAGTCAAGAGGAATGTTCTTCATATTTTCACAGATATTCATTATGTGATTTTTAAGGTTACGTATGAAACCTTATAACCCTGAACAAAAATAATGGAATTAACCCCTTTGCAGGATGTTTATCTTGCTGTTTATAAAAAAAAAAAAGAATTAAAAAAACAGTTACGACTAAACCTTTTTAGTTAACAGCTGAACACTATGGATTTGTAAAACATACATAAAAAAAAAACAATAAAATTGCTTTAATTAATGACATTTTTTTCTTTAGATGAAGGAGAGAACAAATGTATGTAATTGCTCAGTCATGACTGAAATATGATCATGAACCAACAAAAACCGCAATTATTACTTTGTTACACCTCCTCTGGCTTATTTGACTGCATGGATGCTTTGGGGCACGGACTTAATGAAAAGTCCACATATTTAATGAAAAACAATATTCTTCAGCAATGAGGTTACATCAAGTGTAGTATGGAGGCTTGTCTTCTTTTTTTTTCTTTTTCAATTTCCATGAAAAAAATTTAATTGGACTGAGATTCAGACTGTTTGCTGACCTTGTCATTGAGTTAGTATGGCTGCCCTAAAGAAAGGTTTTAATCCTCTTTGCTTTACAAGATACATGATCATCCTGAAAGTGAGTTTAACGTCACTAAAACTGCTTTCAGAAGCTGGACTGAGACAGTTATCTAAAAATACACGTGCGGTCCTATAACATCGTTGATGGCAGAAATTGGTTTGTTTTTCCTAATTTTGTTTGCTTTTTTAAGTCAGTTATATGTTTCATAGAACCTTGACAAAACAAAAGTTACGATATCATCTCTTTGCCCACCACAGATTCACGATCTATCGCTGAATATTGCTTTTCATCCAGTCATTATCATCCATGATTGCCTCAATTATATTGTTTTTTTCTCCTCATACGGTGTTGAACGTTAGTTTATATTTGTCTTTTCTTAATTTAGACCCTATTTTCTTTGCTGATTTCATAAAGTTTGGTCACGAACTGCTTATTTGGGATTGATTTATTTATTGTTGTGCAGTGTCTGTTTTAAAGACATATTGCTTTTAGTTTTCTGTCCAGACACTTTCCTTGGTCTGCATTTATGTCTCCCTTCTACAACCTTCACATTTTGTTTGCACAAGCTCCAAGTTTTAGAAAAGGCCGTCTGGAAACAGCTAATATACTTTGCTCCAAGTAAATGTTGAATTACCTTCTCAAACAAGTTGAAAAATCGTTCCGCTGTTTCAGCTGACAGCTTTCTTGTCGGGTTCATGTTTCCTATCGATCAGTGACCTTTAATAGCACATTCAGGTTTGTAAGCACTCTATTTTAACTGCTGACTAATCTGCATATTTAGGCTTGTTCTCTTCTAAAAGTGTAAAAGTTCTGTGTCATAAATGAGGCGACACTCCAGGAGCTGGTTCAGGCGGGTAATCCTGACCTGTGGGCACGGTTGCATTGGTTACATGGTTAATTCCAGCTCCAATGACTATCTGCTTTTGTCATCATGTAAAAGTTATCTATTCCCTTAGCCCAATTAATCTTTTTAACTTAACTCTTATCAAATTAGAGCTGGGCCGTAAAAGCAATAGATAAATATATAACAACAGAAAAGTAAAAGCAAAATGAAATTTAAATGAAAATCCCCAGGGAACATGCAGTACTCTGTGTAAACCTGAAGACAAACGTGTGTTGTCAGAACTCAACCATTCTGTGACAAAAACACAGTCAGTGTAAAATAAAAACTGAAATGATAGTGGTCCCATGTGACATAAGTCCCCTTAGGAAAGTCCAGCAGCCCCCTCCACCTCCAAATGCTGATTTAGTCAACATTCATGAGGGTGAAAGCAGCCTGGTGAGAGGTGGGGGGGGAGCACCTATCAGCCATATTTATGTCAGTGACGGTATTTAGAATTAGAAGACATCAAGCTCGAGAGAATCTATTGTTTTTTCTTTCTTCCAGTGTTAAAAAAATCAGATAAACTCATTCAAAATCACATAGCTTTCCATCATAATGATTCACACGAGCGCCTTCTCAGACTTCAGCCACTGATATCATCACTGTCTTGTAACGAACTTTCATGAGACTAATTACTATTGCTCGCATGATTTAAAAGGATATTTCATCCTCCTCCTCCTTTTTGTATTCTCATATGATTTAATTGTTTCAACGTATTTTACTGAAAAGTTTTGCTTGCCCTGGAAAGGTTTCTGCTGTCACTTTATTTGACTCAGTGTTGCAGACGTGCTAGTTAGGAGTCCTTAATGCAGCATAATTACCTGGCTGGGCAGGACGGGTAAACTAGTGGGAGGGAACCGTCTACACGAGCGTGCACACTCACTTCAAATACTCCGTTGACGAGATTGTCCTCAGCTCTCCACTTTTCTGAAAGGTCATCAGCCCTTTTCGTCAAATTTATACAAGCTATTAAGACCCTGAAGGTTTCAGCTTCTTTGCTGAAGTTTGAGCTTTGAAAACTGCTTAAAGACTCATATAAGTGCGTAGCTGTTAATTATTATTTTCCTCCAGAAAGGGTTTATCTTTTATATACACAGGGTGTGGATTTGATGAGAAATTGAGCATCTTTGAGCAAATACATCTTTAGAAACATTCAACTAGCCCCGGGCTCTGGCTGGTGAGAGATTTCCATATCAAAGCTCAGGTGAAAGAAGGAGAATGAGGGGGGGCAGATGGAAGAAGGAAAAGAGCGACGAGGAGAGAAAATAGGGAGGGGGAGGAAGGGGGTTGATGAAACACACATTCACTCCAAAAGAGCTGTATCCCTTGTTATTCTGTCGCTCTTTTGTGCTGCACAGTTTAGTCTGTGTGTGTCAGGGTTGTCTGTCTCAATCTAAACTCCTACATTTGAAAAAAAAAAAAAAAAAAACAGAAGAAAGGTTGGAAAGACTCGGATACAAATCAGCACCTTTATAGAATCAAATACCCCTCAAATATCTTCTCTACAACCTTGAGTCGACTGGTGCCGACCGCACAGACGCTGTGTGGAACAGAGAATGAGTTTCTCCCACTAACACTCCATAACGTCTGACCTGCAAGCTTCTGCCAATATTTGGACCTCTGTTTAATATTATTACTGAAGCATAAAACCATCATTCTCCCTGGAACTATTCCTCTTTTTTAGCCATAAGTATTAGACCTGACCCCATGGAATGGATGGTGACAGCCTAATTAATGGATAGAGTTTTCAAAGATGTGTGTGTGTGTGTGTGTTTCGGATGAACATTATTCTGCTTTGTAGAGTTTTGTAATCCAGCCATGGACTCGGGCTAGAGTGCTAAAGTGCTGCTAACAAGGCCTGTTTAACATTCTCTACCCTGCTCAACATACAATTATTCCACTTCGCTGCCATTAACATGTACAGTAGGACTGGGCTTTTAATTGGCCTGATATGACTAATGCCAGATCAACTTAGATTTGCTAATTAGTTTTTGCTTTAAAAGTGCCATCAGGACATGAAATATTCATTGATGTGAGGTGAAGCGAGGACTGTGGGTGGCATTAGTGGAATATTAGTGGTATAGGCAGGCTGCTCGACTGTGCTGGGAGGAGAGATTGAACCTATATTGGTCTGTTGTGGTCCGTTATTCATAGTTTGGGTGAGGTGTTAGTTTTTAGACGCCCACACACACACATTCCTCATGCTCACACACACACACACACACCACCTTCTTCGTCTGCATCACAAGGCCACCTCTTCCACTCCAGTCCCCTCCTCTTCTGTCCATCTCTCCTCCGTTCACCTCCTCCTCTGCCCCTCTTGCTCGTCATATTAATTCATCGCTTTTTTTTTCGTGCCCTCTCCGCTCACATTCTTTTTTTTTTTCTCCTCACCTTTTCCTACACTTCACCTTCGCTCCCTCCACCCCACCCTGTCGCCCGTGTACCCTCTGCTCCATCCTGGTTACATCTCCCTTACTTTCTTTTTTTTTTTTTTTTTTCCTCCAGGCCTCTTCATTCCCTCCCTCCGCTTCCTCCACCTCCTTCATCGCCTTTTCTTTTTCCTCCCACTCCTTAATCCTCCACCTCTCCCTCCTCCTACACCCCCTCCTCTGCTGTAAGTGGGCCAGGTGCCTCCTGTGGCCTCCCCTACTCCATTTCTCATTTTTACCCTTCCTCTACTCCTTTTTCTCATTTTACCCTTTGCCTGTTCCCTTTCTCATTTTTATCCTTCCCCTTGACCCTACAGTTTGTATTTATACATCCTGTTAATGCAGCAGCTCACAGCAGATGCAGGGTTCTCTAGTTTTCCAACCAAAGACACTAAGATGTATTACTCAAATGCAACCTGAAATTCAGATTAAGTTTTCTGCTCAGTGAGAAGGGCTCGTGAAGGCTTTTTAGCGAAAAAAGACCTGTTGTTAATTATTATATGAACTTTATAACACACACACACACACATATATATATGATGATGATGTGTTGTGTGTGCCATTGTTGCTAGATGTTTTATAAACTCCCCTGTGTCAGTATAGTTCCCTTTGCAAACTAGTTAGGTGGTCCTCATGCAAACAGAAGCGAGAAGCTTCACATCCCTTTTTCGGCGGTGAGGGGCAAATTTCCCTCCAGCTCTTCTCTCCAACGTTGTATCTGTTGCAAGCACGCACACACACACACACACGTACACAGATATGAAAGTGTCATTGTTCCTGTCTTTTTGTTTTCCTCCTGCTTCATAAATGTGCATGGTGAGTTGGCAGTTTGCTTTTCACCTCATCTCATCCTCTCTGCCCCCCCCCCCCCCCCCCCCCCAAACACACACACACACACACAACTTCCCTCTGCTCTTCTACTTTTCACTCATTGGGTGCGTTTACATGGAAAGTTTAATTCCTCTTTAATTCAGAATTAAAGTTAAAGCCGAATAAAAGTTACCATGTAAACACTTAATTCCATATGAAAATGTCAATTCCGAATTAAACTTAATTCCGAAGTAAGTGGCTGGTTTATTCCCATTTTAATTCCGCATTAAGTAATTCCGCGGTCATGTATACACTCATTCCTCTTTAAATTAATTCCCGTCTTTCTGCGCATGCTCGTTCTCTTGCCCGTCTGTTGACGCGCGATGACGCTTATATTCCGGCAGCACGCAGTAAACAGTGTTCAAGAGCAGAGACGATTTATTTAATAAATAGCTTGGAGGAACTGGAAATAATTAAAAGAACAGATGGCAGGAAACATAAAAATTGTGAGCTTTTCAAAGTGGCCAGGTTAAATGAAGGAGGTTTCGCAGATAGAGACGCCACCCAGGTCAAAAATAAGTGAAATATTGTTGCTAACCGAGTTAGCTAAGTTTGTTTTCTTCCGGTAGGTGTAAAGACGTCCGCCCCCCCCATCCAATCAGAACCCTTCCCAACCCCCAGACCTAAAGCGGAGTTGGATAAAGCCGAACAAACGTGTTTTCCATGTAAACCTTAATTCGGAATTACTATTTCCATGTAAACTCGAAGGAAAATAGTTTAATTCGGAATTATTTAATTCCTAATTATTCATTCCGAATTAAAAAACATCATGTAATCGCAGCCACTGTCATTCTGCCTGTCTTTGTTGGTTCTTCCCTGTGCCCTCATCGCTCTCTCTTTCACCCCTGCACCCCTTGCTTTCCCCCCCCTCACTCCACCTTGTTTTCTATCTCACCCCCGCCTCCCATGGCTGCGTGTGCATGTGTGTTTATGGTGTTGTACAAAGGGGATGGCAGTTGATTGGTGGTTTTGTGCGGACACCTGATACTGGCACTGCCTCATGGTGTGGGAATGTGTGACTTCTTCAAAATTAGGCTTCTGAGGTGGGTGTTGTCCAACACAATGGGGAGTGCCGTCGTGAGAGCGCACACAGTGGTCCTTTTGTCTCTCCCTTTTCTTGTTATTATTCTCATACTACTTTTGTAAATGGATTTGCAGGGCTTTTTGTTGCTGGAAAAAAAAAAAAAGTACCAGTAGTTCCAAATGTCTGCGAGGCATGGCAGCTGCTGACGCTATTCAACAGGTGACTGTCAAATGTCAAAACTCATTCGAATAAACACTCTCAAAAGTCTTTTCACATCCCTGAAAAGACAGACAGATACGAAGGAGAGGTGGGAGTGGTGGCGGTGGGGTGTTGTTGGGATGACAGTAAAATGAAGTCTCAAGAGAGATGTTAGGATCCAGGTGTGGCGTTTGTCTGATTGAACCTCACTCTTCGTCAATCACAGTCACAATGGTAGCCTTGAGCCACGCAGTCAAAGCATCCATGCAAATGTCCTTTAAACCGTTTGTTTTCAGCAATCCAGTTTCATCCCAAGAAACTTCACTTGACATGAGATGTTAAAAGTGGGTGTTTCTTGCCTGTAGTTTTCGAAAACACAGCATTAAATCACAGAAATGTTCCCCATGCCCAACCATTCCCAGCGCAACACAAAAACAAAGAAGACAAAGGACTTTAATGATTTTGCATCTTAGCCGATTACTGTTAGAACCCGGTCAGCAGAAGGGCCACAGCCGGTTTGATGAAACAGCTGAAAAGATCACTGAAGGGTAGGTCCCAAGTATTGATGTTATGTATTGATGAACACCTGTTGTGATGCACGGCTAAGGTTTGTTCAGCTCGATCATGAATCCATGTCCAGCTCCAGAAGTCTGTCCTGTTTCTCTTTTGCAGCTTCCCCGCTACGGTTTGTCCATGTCCATTACTTTTCTCTTTTGCTCTCCCGATTTCTAGTCCTCTCCCTTCTTTTCTTCTTGTAATTCCCCTCTTGCTCCCTATTTTTTTTTCACTTTTCACTCTCTCATTTCTGACTCCAAAATGTGAGCCTCTCTATATTTAGATGCTCATCTCCTCTCCCCTTGATTTCTTTCCTTTTATCTCACTTTCTTTTTTCTGCCATTGAAGGACAGATTTGCAGAAGCGCTCCCAGATTCATCACTGTCGTAGAACGGTTGCTTTTTGATCAGCTTGATGAGTGACAAGACAGCCTTAGGCTATGATATACAAGTGTGCCTTTATAAACGCCTCTCTATCTATATGTAAATCTTTGCGCTCTTCTGTTTTTTCCTTGAGCCGAATATTGTGGAAACATTAGTTACAAGTAAATCGTGTTTATTGATTAAGTGATATAGTAAAATTATGTTTTCTGTGTTTTGTATGCGCTCTCGAGTGTTTGTGGATTAGATTAGCAGGGAGTAAAGTCTCTCTTAATATTTGCTCAGGGGGGGACGCAGGGTGTGCCTGTTGAACTTGTGAGTACACACTTAAGCTGCCGCTCTTTTGCTTCCCTCTGTGCATGAGTTCATTGTAAGCTGCTGCCCAGTGTGGATTTGAGAAAGATGCCTCTGTTTGCTGTCTGACAGAGCAGCAGTCACACCAAGTCACCCTTGTGCACACACACACACACACATGCACTGGCACACTCTCTGGACACCCGCCTCGGCACCAGATCGCGACTGGCCACCAGCAGTGAGTCACCATCATTCAGTCACTCGCTTGCACATTCAGAAACCACACATTTTAACAAACAACAATTAGTTTTCAGCCGTCAGACAGTTCAGACATTTATTCCCTAAGGGCTGGCAGGTTTGTATTCTTACTTTTTTTTTTTCTTCTTTTACACTTTCTTCCCTCTGTAACCCTTTGTTTCATTTCCTCCATACTGTTCACTTTCTCTGTGTCTGATTGTGTGCGTCCGTGTGTTCTTGTCTGAGACCTTTGGAGCTGCTTTAACAGCTCGGGTACAGGCTGCCTGTGTTCTTTGTGGTGCAGTCATGTACAGTCGTGTCTGGCGGAGTCGTGACAGGTGGCTTTTTTGCTGTGACAGGTTTTGTGATGACACCTATGAGAGGGTCCGCACAAATACACACACACACACACACACACACACTGAGTGGTTTGTTGGCAGAGAGAGGAAGAACAGAGAAGGTGCTAAAGTTCGACGTCAGTCCACGGCCTGATGTTGTCAAATTTTCTTTGTTTGAGATGCATCAATTGCAATTTTATAAGTCAAATGCATCTTTGCCTGATTGTAAATTTTTTTCTGAGAACTATGATTGACGTGGTACAAAATCATTTTTGTAATTTTTGTTTTGATTGAAAAATATATCTGTATATTATTAAGAAAAACATTGGCAGCTAATTTTCATCTTCTCCAAAATGACAATGTTGTTTTCAAAACCGCTTCAGATTCAAAGACAAGACAATAGTGCTCCAGGTTACAGGACAGAGATATTTGTACAAATAAAAAGGGAAAAGCACTGACAATATGCAGCTTCTTTTGGCTTTTCCCGATTTAAGGCCGCTAAAGTGTATCATCATGTTTCCCCATATTGGTTTGGATTAGTTTCTGTGTTGGATATTCTCCTGACCTGACCGTCCCAGTTGCGTGACCCCTCAGTGTCAATGGGAGCATTCTGGGCTTCAGTGTCCTGCATCCAAGGATAATTTGGCACATCACAGGGTTGCGATCTATCAAATATATTTTGTCTTTATGCAAGTGGTCCTCTTTACTCTCTTCTGATGCCACTACTCCATCATGTTAGCAAACTTTTTTACTTGATCGTATTTACTCTTTATATCTTATCTTTAAATTCATTCGCAATGCATCTTTTAAAAGGGTCTTGCTGTAAAAAGGGCAAGGTAAAGATGGACTTTTCATTTATCTCTTCATGTAATCAAGTCTCATATGTTCATGTGGAGTATGTAGGAAAACACATGTTTTTCTTTGAAAGTGTTTGCAATTGTATGCATGCTGAATTTGAGGCCCCATAAAGTAGATAGCTGGACTTCAAAGAGATATTGAATAGAGATGTGTGATCTTTTTTTTTTTTTTTTTTTTTACAAAGGTTGACATCATTTCCTCAGGTATTTTTGAAACGTCTGTGTTAAGCTTTGGTCAAAATACCACAGGGACACAGTACAAAAACTCACTCCTCAAATCCATCTTTCCAGCTCTTTTAGTAGCAGCCGGTTTTAGAAGGTGGAGTGAGCCTCTCTCCACCAGATGATATGCCTCTTTTGAAATCAGTGTTACAGCTTCTTTCTACCTGCTTATACAAGTGCAGCAAATGCAGCAGGGTGCAAAGCTGAGATAGATGTTAAAGTAGGAAGGCCCGATGACTACTCTTATCTGGGCCTGTGATGTCACAGTACCCAGTGAATCTGAACGACTCACAGGCGTCATATTATCAGACTCTGCCCCAACCAAAGCTACACAAAGGGTTAATGGAAAACTGTAGAAATGACTGAGCAGTTGGCTACATACCTCCATCCCTCAGGTTTTACAGTGCTGTCAGTGACAGTAGAAAGTGCATTTTTTCTTTTGATTCCTCTTTGGACTGAACTGATCAACTTGGAAATAATGCATCGATGCAAACACTTTAACCAACAAGCTGTTGACAAATCAAAAATGATGCAAACTCGGTAAGTTGCGATCGTGAGTTTATGGTAGCAGGTGGTCTGAAACTGTACCGAATCCGTACCGAAATCGTGACACAAAAACCGCAGTAAGGACCATACCGTGAGCCACCTGTACCGTTGCACCCCTATTACGTATATATCTGAACATGTCTAATAAGTATCCAAAATAAAACTTCTGAGATGTTTAAGCTTTATTATCATAAAAACATGACCAAGAAGCATTTTGCTGGTTTTGCGATAGTCAGTATCTCAGAGATATGAGCAGGCTGGTGGGGGCAAACTATACAACTTTATATTTACTTATAATTAGTCATCGTCATCAGCAACACTGTCTGAGAAAAG
This sequence comes from Hirundichthys speculiger, assembly GCA_018398805.1. Classification (NCBI taxonomy): domain Eukaryota; kingdom Metazoa; phylum Chordata; class Actinopteri; order Beloniformes; family Exocoetidae; genus Hirundichthys; species Hirundichthys speculiger. The sequence continues at coordinate 1,375,993 of JAGFBZ010000693.1, read as the reverse complement.
ACTACAGATTCACAGCTCAGAGGGACTTTTTTTCGTGGAGAAATTTTATTTGCTCTGTGACGGATTCACCAGTGGCAAACGTAATAGGAGTAATACCCAGTGCCGAGTATAGTATGGCCAGTATTACTCCCCATTTTGCAAAGATGCTTTCAAACCGTTCTGCATATTTTTGAAAAGTTCTTTTAAACCATCAAGCACTGGTTCAGTGCCTTAGTGTTATTTTATTGACCTTTTCACACAGAGGTATTGTGTGTCTTGATTGTAGTTTGTGTCAGTCATCAAGTCTACATTTTTTTAAATACTTATTTGTTCTTTTTCTTGCTTAAAAAAAAAGTCACCACAATATCACAGAAACCTGATGATCACTCAGCTCAAGAATTGAATCTACAAGTTTTCAAGGAACCTTATTCATCCACACTTGATATTCTAACTGTATCCAAATATTTTTAACAGAACATGAATAAATATTTCTGGACTTCTTTATCCTTGTTGCACTTCGGGTTTAGAGCAGGGGAGTCCAAATCCAGTCCTGGAGGGCCGCTGTCCTGCATGTCTCAAGTGTTTCCGTGTCACTACACATCTGATTCAAATGAGCGGATCACCACCAGCTTGTCATCCAGATCTGCACAAGTCTGTTAATGATACATTCATTTGAATCAGGTGTGCTGAAGCAGGGAAACGTCTAAGAAGTGCAGGGAAGCCTGGAAGGGCGGCCTTCCAGTCCAGGCCTTCCAGGACTGGATTTGGACACCCCTGGTCTAGGGGCTGCCACCCAGGCTGCACAATAGAGAAAAATCAGTTTACATTTCCCAGTCTTGCCGCTGTCTATATCAGGTTGGACATGACCCTCTATGGTTAGGAAAGTACAAGAAAAGAGAAAGAAAAAAAAACACACACACACACACAAGCACCTGTAACCCATCTGTTACCAGAGAAAACTAACAAACAAACAAACAAACAAACAAAAAAAAAAAACCCTTACACAATTTACAGAGTTCCCAGAAGTCAGCGACTAATTACACAGAGTCACACCTTAAAACCAAAACTCCAGGGTTTTCTATCATGAGACCAAACACGGTGATGTGGACATTGTTACATGAGACTCCCCTCCAACACAGTGGGGCTCCTCCTACCTTCAAACTAAATGCAGACACTTCCTTTTGATGATTTCACTTCCATATACAGAGATGTTTTTTGAATACGTAGACTTTTCCTGTTTAAAATCATCCTTAACATGAGTAATAGCGAGAGATCACCATTTGTTTTTATTTAGCTGTTGTACTTTTGGAGTTATTAATGACAAAACTGTTACATAACTAAATAACTAATGATCCTCTCATTATGAACAAGAATGCAGAACATGTGATTGTCCAACAGAACCCTTTCAAGCTTATATACAAAGCTTATAGTTTGTTTTAAAATGGATGATGAACTGTTACTAGACGTCGTTGTACTACCTCGTCATAGTCGTGGCCACTCTGAAGTTAATGACAGTGTACGTCAAACAAAAGACTTATTGTCTTTCTATCTGCTCCTCCTTTTTTTCCTTTCACCTCCCCTTACATCCTCTCATCCCTTTTTGCCTCTCATTCTTTCATTCTGTGGTTCCACTCTCCTTTATTTCCATCTCCACCTCATTTTTCCCTGTCCTCTCACCTTCCCTCCCTCCCGTACAGCCCTCTTTCGTTGTTTTACAGTCACCCCCTCCCACTCTCCCTCCTTTCATTTTGGGTTCTCCGACAGTGGTAATGAGATGTTTCATTATTTGCATTTCACAGCTTTTAATAGAGAGGGAATTTAGGCTAAGCCCCGGGTCGTCAGTCAGGAAGTTACCATGGGAGATGTCGCAGGCTGAGGGTCCTACAAAGAAAGATAGCCCAGAAACTACACATTCACATCCATCCACGTGCACACTTATGAACGCAGAGGAAGAATACTCAGAGAAAGAGATAGAGAGAGATATTCAGACGCAATTTCTTGAAGTTCTATTTAATTTGTTTATTTATGATAGTATCACTGACAGCTTAAAAGTCACTGGACAAGACCAAGGGGGTGTTGGAACTCAGCTGTTAGCGTTACGGCTGATGGACATCAGCAGGAATGCTGTCTTTTCCAGTCATTCTGGGATGATCTCAGTCCATCCTCACCATGCTGGATTTCCATTAAGATCACTGCAGGCTTAACACCTGTGTGGCTGATGCTAAGAGTACATGTGTTGCAGAACTGACACATTGGTGTCATAAGCTGAACAGTGATTCTTCCAGTGGCAGAGCTTTTGGCGGCTGCGTTTGGAAGCTGAGTGAGAGCGTGTGCAAGAAGTAGCAGCTTGGACATCCTCAGGTGTCAGTGCGTCAGGTCTAGATATTGTTTTTTGGGCAGTAGGGTGCAGGGTGGGACCCAAGGAGGGCAGAGCAGGGGATGAAGGGAGTAGCGCTAAGTCTCTCTAAGCCTCCTAGATCCTCTTTGGTCCCTCTCCACATGACATGGCTATCCTTCTTTGAGTCAATCTCTTCCTCCACCTTGGCTCCTTGGATGCTGGCCAGAGAAAAAAGAGAGCGGACAGAAAAAGGGAGAGTGAGGTAGAGGTGCAAAATGTGGCGTGATTAGAGCTGGTGGGGAAGGTGGACAGATGGATGGTGTGTGATAAAAGAAACAAGGGAAACTGATAACACAAAGACATACAGGGTGATATAAAGAAGTCGGAGACAAACATGAAGAAAAAAATATTTTCAACAAAAAAATTTAAAACAAAGAATCTAAGAGAAATCAATTTTCATCTTATAGCTTGTTTGTGTTGCTTTGCTCTAATTGCAGCTTGGGTGACGGCTGTCCCTGTCGCGTGCTCGTGTTTGAGTATGTGTGTGTTATTTTTGTCCGTGCCTGCCCTGTTGATGGCCTGCCACCCTGGCTTGTCCCGGAAGGCTGCCAGCTCCGTCGGATTGGGGATTAACCCCGGGATAATGGCCTTGATGCCCAGTTGAGTGGAAGCAAAGCTGTTTAAAAAATATTGGCTGCCTGAGTCACTCTCCCCTCTCTTCCTGTCTCCCCCTCTTTATGTGCTCTGTCTCTATCACTCTAGCCTCTCTGCATCTCATTCTGCTCCCTCCACTCTTCATTCTTTTCTTTTCTCACTTATGACTCTTCACCTTGCTCCTTTTCTGTGGATTTCCATCCTGTCTTCATAATAGCCTTTCCTGGGCTTCAGATGTGCTCTGTTGACATCAGTAATATTTATCACTTCATCAGGTTTAGGTTGAAAATAATAGCAGCAAACCTTGAATTCCAATAGAAATATTTTATTGTTGTTGTAGAGGAAGAGATCAGTTTTTCTTAAGAAAGTATTGGCTGCCCTCTACTAATACTCCACGTATTTCAAGAACACTGTCCTCGGTTATCCAGCTGAATGTGTTTTTAATTCCACTTAAGTATGTTGTCACTTTTTTACCTGGGGTTTTTCCTCTGACTTTTATAAAGAATTTCTATTTGAAATAAACAAAACTTCTTTTATGTTTTGTTGAATGTATATCAGCATATTGTGCCAGAAAGAAACATTTTTTTCTTTGTTAGACTAACTGATAAAAAGTTGCAGCTCAGGCTTGCAGCAGAAGATGGTGGCAGCATATTTGGCACCTCATAGATGAAGTCCTTCCTTGATATCTTTTTCCACCTAACTCCTCACATTCATTCTCTTCTTTGTAACCTTTGCCAGATTTTTATTGTGTTTCTCCTCTGCATTTCTCAATATGATGCCAAGATAATGGGGAGGATGTTAAAAAGAAGACTTAAGAGCCCATGGGAGTGGATTTTTCTGCAGAAACTTGTTTAGTTTATTATTTGTTGGTATATAAAAGACAGGTTTAATGACAGGTTTTTGTCATGTTTAGAAAATGGGACAGGCACATAACCAACAATCTTTTTTTAAGCTTCCTGCTGTGAAGAAAAAAGACAGCATCTGTAAATACATGCCATTGGTCAGTCTTTAGCACATGACATATCACAGAAAAGTATTTAATGGATTCACCAGTTCACTTAAGGAGAAAATGTGAATCCCGCATTTGTGTGGTTGGTGATTGGTGCTGAAATGTGCACAAAAACGGTCTCATATATAACTATTTCCTGAAATGGCATCCAAATGCCTAAAGGTGGCTTAAGCTTGATGCTTGCTTGACAAATTTTTTTTTGCTCACTTGTTTCCACGGCACAGCTGTTTCTGTAAGTTTGTTTTTACGTTCAGCTTGCATCTTGAATTTTATGTGAATGTATTGTGATGTTTTTGTCTTTGAATTTCTTGGTTAGGTTTAATAGTAAAATACACTCTTCTAAATGTTGATTTGCAAGTTAAACAGAAGTTTGTTTTCAACAGTTGAGTAACACTGACCTATCTCTGGAACAGCTGCGGTGAGTTGTTTTCACGCTCAGGTATCATAGCACAGACCACTGACACTAGTTGTTTTTAAGCCGCCAATATGCCGTCATAGTGCTGTTCATGTAGATCAAGATAAAGACAGTATAATGGCAAGCCAGTGTATGAACAAGCCAGTATAGAGTGGTATAATGTTGCTCCTCTTACCTCCTCACTCTTTCTAAACAGAGCACATATGCTCTTTGTTTCCCCACCAACTATATAAAGAATCCTTGACAAACTCTTCTGTGATGTTATCCTTGAAGCGTGGTCACTATGATGGACAACATATTGGCAGGAGCTGCCTAACCTTGGTTAATCCAACTGTGGGCAAACGGCTGGAACAAACAAGTCCAGCAGTTATTTTGAACATGCCCACCTACCTCTGTTACCAAAGGCAAGCTATTTTGGCTTTTCCTAGCTCATGCTAAGCTACTGCTCATGCTTTTATTTTATGATGCTAACTAATTTTACCTAACGTTCATTCTGTAAAGTGAGTTAGCTTTGAATCAGTCCATCTATCCTCCTGTCAGATATTGTCTCTGAAACAGGGCCTGCCTGAGCTTCTGGCTGACCTACTGCAGCCAAATGCCACTAGCCAAATGGTCGAGGCTACCTATATTGCTGAAGCTGGCCATGGACTGGCTACTTGGCTCGGTCAGAAGCAGCAGAAGCAGTTAAACTGAAGCCATATATACATGGCACTTTGACCAGAGGCAAAGGTGGTTCCAGTTACAACTACTTTCAGGCCTTTAGTCGTTACTAGTCTTCATGAGCCACTTCCATCCCAGGACCGTTCCAGGCCAACCCAGAGCTGGATCAATGGACTATCAGTACAATTCACTGCACAACAAGCCATATTATCTTTGAAATAAGAGTGACTATCTTCTCCTAGCTCTTATTTTACAACTCAGATGTCAAGTTCACAGGAAATGATGAGTGCTAAGTAGCTAATGTGACGACAGCTAGTTGTTAACACCATAGATTACAGTGTCACTCACACCCTTTATTATGCATGAATCTGTTGCTTCATATACATTTATCTGATGAGGCACATAAAAATTCAACCTCTGCATAATTGTCAAAATCTCAGTATGAAAACCAAAACTGTTTTTTTTTTTTTTTTCATTATCAGGCTGTAAATATGTTTATTTCTGCTGCAGTATAAGTTGGACTTTTTAACATGGGGGTCAGGGGAAAACAACTAGATGTTGCCAGTTGGTTACACCTTTGTCAGTACGTCCCAACACAAAACAGCTGTGCAGCGAATTTCTGCTTTGGAGTCATTCACATACAAAACAAGACGGATTTTTGGTGCAACAATCTGACCTTGAGAATGCTGTTTGTAAGCGACTACCTGGTAATTGTACCTTTTATCATCTCTTGACTGATGGCTAGGTTGTTCTGTTAATCCAGCAAACATTTCCTTCACTACTTAATGCATGCGAGTTTTATCTCTTTTTTTGACCTTCGTCCTGAAAGAAATGTCCGTTTTGGTAGTTTCAGTAAATGTGCGACTGTGTGCATTTTTGTTCTTTACCTCTGTGTCACACAATCCTTCGAACTTCATCCATCCATCCATTTTTATACATGCTTTATCCTGTTCAGGGTCACAGGGGATGAGGGGTGACCTGGAGCCTGTCCCAGCTCACGCTGAACTCATTTCATCAGACACTCATAAAGAACCACAGTTTGAATCTAGAGTGTTTCGCTGAGTGTGGTTGATTTGCAACAAGCAGACGGGGTGTTTATTGATAATTTGTGTCGACCAACTAGAATTTTTTTTTTTTTAAGAATAACTACAAATGTATGGAACTGCCATATAGTGGTAACTTATCCATGAATGCACTTGAAGGTAGTTAGACCTTGTACATATCCACAAGAATATTAATGAAGAGTGAATCAACAGACACAGAAGAGCCAGAAGCGCTTCAAGCAAGTTTTATTTGCTGAATTGTGTTGTGTAATCACTCTTTGTGAAGATAGTTCACATTCTCATTCAGCATGATGTGAGAATACCATCTGAAAAGTAAAGTCTGTATTGAAGCCCATAAATACAGGAAGTACTGGCTCTGTATTTGATGCAGAAGGACCTTGTGCTCCGTCATCCCTCAGTCCTGTGCGGTCAAGGAGGCAGAGAAGTGGCTTGGAGGGACAGCCTGCATTAAGAGAAACACAAGAAGGATGAAACCCCATTCTCTCACTCCATCGCACGTCTCATCTCTTTAGCTGTCTGGTTTGAGCCTAAAGTGACTTTGCTGTGATGTGACCAGGACAAACAGGGTGTGATGCCATGACGGCTCTGCTAAGTGTGTGAATGTGGGTGTTTTTAGTTATAGCGTGTGCTTTTGTATTAAGGGGAGGGGATGAATGTGTGTGTGTGAGAGAGAGTATTTCAAGGGGAACAAGGCTCCTGATTGTGTGTATGTGTGTGAGAGTGAAGAAAGGAGGGGTTAAGGAGGACAGTCACTTTTGATTTGGCCTCAGAAGGGTGACAGGGTCTTGGAGCTCTGTTGGCATGCTTTACTGAAACAATCGTGTCTGACCACAAATAAGTGCTTGCAGACTGTCAACCTGCCTCCTAACGCGACTCTTTCCTTACTTTTTTTTTTTTTTTTTTTTTTTTGCAGTAAGATTTCATAGAGGGTTGAAAAGCTTTTTTTTTTTGTGACATGCTGAAAGTAGGCTTTAGTTTCTGCAGCCTTGACAAGACTGCTAATGCTTTATGTCTCCTCCTCCATAGGTGATTGTTTGACAAGCTCATTCTACCTTTCTTTTCCATTAAGTGTATATTTTGAGCGAAGAGCAAGCTTTAAATCAAGTCTGTACTCACATGGTGAAAGAAATGGGTTTTGGTCTTGCTGATGGTCTCTCATGGGGCAAAATGGAGTAGTTCTCAGAGGAGAAGAAAAGACTGGATGGGTGTTTATGTATCATTGTAGGGGTAGCTTGGGATTAGTTCTTCTGCAAAAGGGGTCTCTGACTGGAGGGAATTGGACATGCTGAAATTAAACAAGCCAATTAGGCAAGCAAAGAGTTTAGAGGTCAAAGCGAACTCCATTAAAGCTCCTCTTCTCTACCTAACTGCTAATGCAGTATGTCTGTGAGTTTGTTGAAGCAATAAATCTGATTAGACTTCTCTCTCTTTCTCTCACAGTTCCTGCTGTTGTTTTACCCTCCACTGATCATTGCTTTTGTTAAATTTGAGGCACCATTAAACATGGGTACAATCCCAGCGACATGTTCACACCACATTCACACAAACGTTCACTTGCATTAATGATAGAAATTATTTTACAGGCCTTGAAAAACCTACCCTTTAGAATTAGAGCGCTTGTTGTCATCAGATTAAATGCTCTCTGCACCAAATGAAGAACAAACATGAAAGCAATTGAAAGCAAGTTCCCCACCATGTTCTATAAAATAATGTGCCGAAGTTTCAGTCATATTTGCTTATTTTTTTAAAATGTTTTATAAGCTGCATTTGGTATAACAAACAAATGTGCAGCAGGGATGGGAGTTGCAAATCAGCAAATTGCTATAAACTCTTAATGCAGCACATCAGATGCACTTTAAGTCCAATATGTTTCACTGCAATGTTGGTTATAAATAAATAAATAACACTTTTTATGAAAAAAAGGAAGGGAATCTGTCATAGTAAAGTGATTTTAATAAGGGAAAAAAGAATCTTCTGCTTCTACGTCCTGTTAAGTCAACATGCATGCTTCAGAGTTATTTGATGCTCTCAAACTCTTGAGAAAGATGATATGAAATGAGACTCTTATTACCTATATACCCTATATCTTTTTTTTCTCCCCCTATTTTATTAAAGATTTGATTGGTTGGGAGGCTGTGATATTACATGTGGTGACCTCTTATCTAGAACATAACCTGCACCCCAATAAGAGGTGAACATCCTTCATGACGCAGAAAATTTGAACTTACTCGGTTAAGACGCTAATTCCATTTCACCGTACAGGCCCCCGGTGATAACGTTAAAAACAACTCTTTTACTCTGAAGATTACAAGAGCTTCTTGGATTATGATGCAGCTGCTTTTAGAGCCCTTGTTTGCATGAGCGCTTCTTTAAACATCTGCTATGAAGTGCATCACACAAACAAAAGATTGGAATGATGGCTTTGTTTTATTCTAAACTGGGAAAATTAGGATGTGGTTGCACATCAAAAAACAGCTCCAAAGGGAGTGTTAAGTTCTGCAGGTGAGGTCCTAAAACTGCTGATTTTCAAACAACAGGAGCAACCGATGCAATTCAAGGCCTAAAATAGCCTTCCAGGCAGCAGGCAGTCTAGCAAAGAATTGTTATTACCACCCTTGTATAATAAAAGCATCACAGATGCAGTCTGCTTCTCATTGTTACAGCATAGGCCATTAGAAAATCCCACTACATTTTAAAGGTGACTTCAGTCTACACAGCTTTCACCATCAGCAGAGTCTTGTGCTGTTCAGACTGCATATCTTCCTGTCTCATAACTGGGAATCTGGAAGTTGTTGTGATGTTCACAAAATGTGACTGATCGGTGACAGGAGGTCACGCATCTGACAACAACCAAACATCATTCAATTTGCTCAGCAAACCATGTTTTGCTTAAAATAAAACAAAAAACAAAACAAAAAAAACAGAGACGTGACATAGGAAATGATGTCAAATAACACATGAAATAGGAGATGGACTGAGGGATGAAATGGTTTTTGCAATGATCTGTCTTTCTACTGGTGCTTCTTCTTGGTTTTTGAACCAAAGCATCTCTTCTTCCTTATATCTTCTTTTCTACAGTGATGTCCTTTGAGGCTGTAGCTCATGGTAGCCATGCTAGATGTCTGTCTGGCATCAGAGATGGCTCAGTAATGTGTTAGTAAGCCTCTATTATGTGTGTTTGAGTAGTTCACACATAACAACCAAGTACTGACTGATGAGTGCTGATCTCAGAGATTTGTAAATGAGGCTGGTGTCCTGCAGATTTGGCCTAAAATTGTGTAGTGTGACTATAGCTGAACATGTCACCAAATAACACGGATAAGGTAAAACCTTATGAACTTGCGAGCCGCTAGTTATCATTGCAGTCCATTGTCCACCCCTCGATGCCTGTAAACAGCTATTATGGCAGAAAATGAAGGCATCTGAATATAATCCTCCAGTGTGTCACTGCACTATCATTTGGTAACATTACATTCCTGTGCACTCGGGGAGAATCCTGATGAAAATGTGGACGATGGCATCCGAGCTGCACAAGCTATAAGGAGTTGATTAAAACAAAAACAAACAAACTGAAATGAAAGAAAGAACAAAACACGGAGAGCTGCAACATTCTGATCAGCAAGTATTGTGTGATCCCTTTCAGTTACAGGGTCCAGATCATTCTAGATTTCCTCTAGTAAATTAAGAATAATGTGTCTTGATAATCAGTATGTTCAATAAATCTTCCTTGTTACAAGTATACCAGCCATGATACACAGAATTTAAGATATTTTTTCATTTATTTTATTTGTATATTCATAAAGCAGTAAGTAAAGGTGGCGTTGACAGTAAATTGTGACCGTGAAGCTTAGTCTTTGTGATTCAGTTATAGAATCCCCTCACTGAATTTTACATTTAGAAAAGGGAACTCCTCTCAATAAATTTATAACTGAGAAATTGGTATGTGTGGAGGCTTTTTAGGGTCTCACTGCTCTTAAATAAATTCAGGAAAGCAGAGGTAATTATCGTTAACAGACTTTGAAACAGGTACAAAAAATGACTGTAAATCTGGGCTTTAGTTAATCATTTAGGCCTTAAATGATAGGAAATTAGTTTGCAGTTTCAAGAAGTAGCAGGAAGTCTCAGGTCTATACATTGAGGACTGTTTAAACTGCATTAGAGAAGATTCAACAATACTACAGGACGCATATTGTCTGACATTTTTGGCTCTGCTCGATGGCAGAAGACATATTTATTTATTAGAGCACCTTCAGGTCACAAGAAAATGTGTTTTCAGTCTCATCTTTTTTACAGTTAATCGGTGAATCTTCCTGTCTATGAAATGTCAAAACATGAATAAGCATATAAAAAGGTGAAAAAGTAAATTAACTTTTCAAACTCCATAGTTGTGGAACCAACATCCAAAACTCCAAGAACTTTTTTTAATATTATTTTGAGAAATGAAATGCATGAGGCCACAGTAGGTCAGCTGCAAACAACCTGTGGCTTAATTCTTGAGCAGAAATATTCTGATACTGTAGCTGCTTCAAAAAACATTCAGTTCAGCTGAAAGGCAGTGGTGTTGATACAAAAATATCGATGAATATTTTTTATGATCTAATAACACCACAGCTCTGGTGCGTCTGTAGGTGGTTCAGACCCTAAATGCAACACTTGAGTGATGACGGTCTTGATGCTGACTGTCTTAACTTTCGTTGAGATACCAAGACCTACATGTCTCCAGTGAAGGCTGATTACCTGCATGTACTATTTCCCCATCAACACTGACTTTACGAAATGTAAGGGAATAGGAGGAGAAGGAATGTTTTTCTGCTAATGAATGACTTTCTTTTGTGTTTTTATGTGGCTCTGAGAGGGAGTCCATGTTACAGTGCAGTCTTTGCAATTGATTACGTGAGTGGCCCTGAGAGAAGACGAGAGGAGAAGAAGTGGAAGTGCGGTATCTTTAAAGCTGCTTGGTTTGTCTCCCGAGGTGAGAGGTGAAGACTCTCAATACCTCTATCAGAGCAGTGCAGAAAGAAAAGAATATCTCAAGGTTAGACTGCCAATGGGCTTTTTCTGAGAAAGGACAAAACATTTGCGTCAAAACTTGCCTTTTGAGCCTCTGAGGGACACTTTGCATTCCCATCCAACTTACTTTTCCTTTCAGTTTTTTTCTGACACTTTCTGAAACACCAATCATAGTGAAAAGTTTTATGTATTGATAGTTTGCTTTTTTTTTTTTGTCTATTTCATTACTTGAAAAAGAGAGGCTTCAGCAGTTGTCACAATCACTTCGATCGGCTTTCCACTGCTGTTTGAAAGAGGTGTGTTTGTCCAAGTGGACGTGGGAGACGCTGTGGATTTATCTGATCTTACAAGCCATCAGGTTGAGCAGAGCTTTGCTAAACATGACCTGAAGTGTGCCGGCCCCCGAGCAAACGCTGCTGTCACCTTGGCCAACCCGAGCTGTCATCTCTCAGAGCGGCCCATGAGAGCTGACAGCTGTGGCGTTCCCAAAACAAATCACTGCTGCGTTTGGTAACAGCCTGCGTCCCGGCGATTTAGTCCTCACTGAGACAAGAGCAGGAGCGCCGGCTGCTAATGCTCCAGCCAGTGTACAGCCCCACTGTGTGTCTTCTTCTACCTCCTCGTGTGTGCGTGAGGTAGAGGACCCTATCTGCTGTGTGTTTTTTGCCACCTCTTTACATGCAATCTTTTTCTTTTCCTTCATCCCTTTACTTGTAACCCCTCTAATGTGAGAGCTCACAGTCTTACTATGTTTGAAAAACACAAGATTTAATGTTTTATCCACACTCAAGCAAAACTCTGCTTAGGTCTGACATCTATGTTCATGAGCCCAAAAGAAGAAGGTATGAGTCATTAAACTGTTTCACCATTTCTGAACATTTAAAATCATTAACTTTTCTCTGGGCTTTTATTATGCAAGAGTGGTAATAACATTTGGCTGATATTCCTATAGCACAACCACATCAATGAACTCTGAAAGTTGAATCTTCATTCACTGATGTTTGAGCAGTTCCAATAAATTGTCATTAAGAGCTCTTTCTCTGAAGTTTTCAGAGAAAAGAAAAAAAAAAAAAAAACGGCATTGAGCCCGAATGAAATGTGACAGTTCAGAAACACTGAGGTGAAAGTTCAAAAGTGAATTTCTGTCTTAACTAGACAAGCGATGGAATATTCATGGTTGAAACAAGATTTAAAAAGGAAAAAAAAGCTGAGGTTGTGCTTATTATTCGTGTTATAGTAAAGTGGTATGTACTAAATCAGGTGTTTTTCTATCTAACACTGTGTTGTGAAGATGTTACACTTTTTAACTGCCATTTTTAATGAGCGTGCACACTGTCTATTACACACATACACACTCACATGCACGAACCTGTCAGAGATTGTTTAAAAACAGAGATTTTTGATTATTTGCTACTGGGCTTTTTTTAGACATCAAACTCCAGCGGCTGAGACGCCGTTTCTATTGATGTCATTGTTTTTATGTCACAGTCATTGCTGACATATCCTTAGCCTGGCTCATCTTTAAAGAGTGGTTGAGTTAAATTCACTTATTTTTCCCTTCTTACATTAAAAGGAAATCCATCAGGGTTTGCAAGGATCCATCAGGCATATAAATGGATTTAAAGGAGCAATGCATCATTATGTTGCTGTCTTGTTTTAATTTCTAGAAATGACTAAAATTACTTCATTGTGCCCGTATTCTACTTTTCTAAAGCTTGCATCGTTGTAAAACTGTAGGTTTCAAATGTCCTGTACACTTAACAGTACAAGTCCTATTTTGATACATGTTCCATTCTTTGTTAACTGCTTGCATGTCTTCTTTCATTTGCCAGCAGATGTTTGGAGGAAAGGCTTTTGTTCAGCGACACAGATGAACAACAGGAAGGAGGACATGGAGATCTCATCTCACTACCGCCAGCTCCTCCGAGAGCTCAATGAGCAGAGGCAGCATGGCATCCTCTGTGATGCCTGTGTCATTGTGGATGGAAAGATCTTCAAGGCCCATAAGAATGTCCTTCTGGGGTCTTCACGCTACTTCAAGACTCTTTACTGCCAGGTGAGGTACCTCAGTTGCAAAGATGGTTCAGTAGCAGATTTGATTTTCCGCTTGTTTCTACTTTTGTTCTGTTCTACATGAGTTGCAAAAGCAAGGTTGTTTTTTTTTTTTTTGTTGTCAAAAGGGTGTGTTCATATTTGGAGTGAGACAAATAAGTGAGAAAACCTTTGTACCAATGCTCCTTCTCCACATGCTGCAGGTTAAAAAAGGCGCAGAGCCTCACCATCAAACCACCGTCACTCACCTGGACATTGTTACGGCGACAGGCTTCAAAGCCATCCTGGATTTCATGTATTCAGCCCACCTCGCCCTCACCAGTAAGAACGTGATCGAGGTCATGTCGGCTGCCAGCTACTTACAGATGACAGACATTGTCCAGGCCTGCCACAGCTTCATCAAAGCTGCGCTGGACATCAGCATCCGCTCTGAGATGGCTGACGAGCTAGCCGACTTTGAAATGGGAGCTGTTGCAGCAGGTTTGGGAGGAGGTGGAGCCGTTGGAGGGGGTGCAGGAGGAGTGGGTATCGCAGGTGCCGGGGCTGTTCCGGGAGCAGGTCTGGGAGGAGGAGGAGGTGGGATAGTGGGAATGGCTTCTGAAGCCTTAGCGTCCATCATGTCTGGTCGCAGCACCTCCCCTTGGCTGGCACGCCGAACCAGCCCAGCCAACTCTTCCGGAGACTCGGCCATCGCCAGCTGCCACGAGGGAGGCAGCACGTATGGAAAAGAGGACCAAGAACCCCCAAAGAGCCATGAGAGCCAGGAGGAAGCCTGTCATGACTCTCAGCCCGCCTGGCCACATGACTATAGACCTGTCAACGTCAAAGAGGAACAAGTGTCCCCCGCCTCCTCTTCGCATCCACGGGACCTTCTGAAGGGGGCATCGCAAAGCCAGGCGGAGCAGGGGACTGGGGTAGCTGGTGGAGGGGGTGGAGAAGGGTCCTGGCAACCCCTGTCGGGGTCGGGCCGAAGGAAGAACAGGAAGAACAAGGACACTGTCAGACATATTACCCAGCAAGCTGAAAGGAACTGGGACCGGGAGCGGGACAAGGAGAGATTCAGGGACAGTAGGCCTGGGTCTCCTCTGCCCTCCATACTGGCCGTTCCTGGATGGAACTACAATGGACAAGAAATCCCAGGTAAGACTCCAAGGATCTGCCTTTGGAAAGTTACTGCAGCAATGCTGAAACCAGTCCAATTATCAGTTGTTAAATGTTATACTAGCAGGTGGAGTCTGCTTGAAAATGATGGAAGCAGCTCAAAAATGAAGCTTTATGTCTTGAAATGCAGCTCTGTTTTAATGACTCTGATGTTTTAGTTTCTTGGAGTCATGACGATTTTGTAAAGCCTGACCCCTATTAGTTAGTTATCCAGCCATGCACATGTAATTACTGGATGACTGGTGAGATAATGAGATTAGGTTAGATAATTTAGTGAGACTGTGGTATCAACACCTAACTGTAAAAATCTGATTTATCTTTTCAAGAGCACTGTAGAACTAACAAGTAAGCTGTTGTGAGCTACCAAAGTGTCCCGTTGACCCGTGTTAAACATCACATACATAACACTTTACTGTACAGCAGAACTTAATACTTTGAGCCCTGCATGGGTAATTCAGTGCAAGACCTCCATCCGCACAGTTTACTTCTAGAAACTGACCTCTTTTCCTCCTCCGGGCTTGAGATTAGTGAGCTAATACACTAACGTGTCAGGCCTAAGATGATTATCTCAAATCTTGAAGGTGTGAGGTGAAGCCTCTGTAAATGCAGATGGATGAAACAATCTTCTCAAGCCACACTCCTACATAAACAAACAAAAAAAAAATGCATACTCAAACACAGTCATGAATACATATTTATTTTAAAATTTCCATGTTGAAACCCAGCTTTGCAGAGTTGCGTAGTGAATTTCTTCCCAGTAAAACTTTCATATGATAAACTTACTTGTGTGTGTGTTTCTGTGTCTTTTGTGTATGGTTGTGAGCCCCAAGGCATCGATAGGTAGATCATTAAAAGTAAGAGAAGCTAATCCTGGGCGCATTAAGGGAGTTGGCTGAGAAATGGGCACACGCATTGCACAGTAAAAGAAAACAGGATAATTGAATTGACCTGGGTCACTCTACGGATTACCAGCACGTCCTCGCCATCCCAGACTCCTCCCCCTCTCTCTGGGGTTTAGGCAAGGACCTTCTGGAAAGGGCGAGAGGAGGAAAAAAAAAAGAGAGTGCTAGATTAGAGGGGTAATGAGAGAGACCAGAAAAACTGAGGGAAAAAAAGAAAGAAATAGGAAGTGGAAGAGCATCCTTTTAGGCTTATGACAGCTCCACTCCACACATCCTCGGTTCCAGAGTTTATGACCTGCGGTCCGACCTTATCACTGTGCCCAAGGTCATCTTTTCTTGAGCCTCAGAAACACACATGTCCAAGCATGATCACATACACCCACTTAGTAGATGGCATTATTAAGCCAGTTGGCTGGTTTCATGGTTCTGGTTGAAGGTAGAGTTTAAGTCTGGCTATGGTGAAGCAGCCTTCAGTGAGAGTCATGTTTGCAAAACTAAAGGTTAGAGGAAGTCTAGTGTTGCTGCTGGTGTAGACTCACCTGGTGTTCGCCAAAAGGCAGTCATTCATCATTGTTTTCAGCTGTATTTTGAAACTGGGGTCAAAATGGCTAAGAATAGAAGAATCAGTACCCTTAATGAGGATGGCCTCTATATTTAGGAGTAAAATATCATGTTACCTGTGGAAGTTTAAGTTTTTAGTCTTTATGAGGTTATGATTCACTAACGAGTGTTGAGCCAGTTTATTGAACAGGTTGAGTGACGTTATTACTCGTCTGTACAGGAAACAGTGTGATCTTTTGGTTGTGTGAGTGCTCTTTTACAATGTACAATCTATCAGATCTATAGCTTGAACCAGCTGAGGGTGGAAAATGCACACGATGGCTCTTGTGGGCTTATGAGAGTCAATGTGCTTAAGTCTTAAGTCTGCTTAAGAACAGATTTTGTCACCTGCAGACAAAAATCCGAATAACACTTACAGGCATGTAAAAAAAAAAAAGGCCAAAGATTTCCAGCCTTGCAACACACAGCTGCAAGGTAAACTGAAAAGATCTGCTCAGAAGGTATGGCAACTGGGATTTCTTGTTGAGGAAGAAGAAGTCTTGCAGAAGCCTTATTCATCACATAAAACTATGTGAATTTAATCATAAAAGCAAACATAAGCAGCAGTCTATGTATAAATAAATAAATAAAAAAGAGGCAAAACACCCTGTTGTGATTGCTGCAGTATTTCTACAAAAGTGACACACATGCCACATTATTTTAATGGTGTGGTGCAGGTCTGCAGCTGTTTCTTAAAACAGTTAACCCAGTAATAACAGTGATTCAGTCTTTACCTTGCTATTTTACTGGTGTTTGCATCATCAAAGCTTAAAAAAACAAATTCTCCAGTACTTCCTCTCTGTATATGAATCAGAATGTTTTATTTATAGACTAAATCCTGTAATGTTTGTGCTCTGAATTATTTTAATTATTTTTTTAATCCATTATCAACAACATTAGTAATCACTTTTTTGTCAAGAGCCCCATAAATACCATAACAGCAGGCATGCCAGCCCTATACTGTATCCGACCTGATCTCATTCTTGGGGGATCAAATGTTTCCATTTCACAGTGTCTTTTTGACACACTCAAGGTGTTATTTGGTGTAAAGCAACAGCAGCTGCAGCCTTCAAAGCCAGGAGAAAATCCTGTCTCATGAATGGCCAGGAAAGGAATTATTAGGAGGCAGGAGGGGTTGACGTAGAATAAGTGGAAGGACTTTTGTACATCCAAACACCCAGGTTTGAGTCTCATGTGAAGCTGCTATTTCTTTCATTTAGTTTGATTGTTATTCTGTTGCACTCTGAATCTGTGTTTTGTTAAACACTTTTAACCAGATATTGATTGTTGCTTTGAGCCTACAAGTTGAACGCTTACTTCCATGTATTGCTGGAAGCAACACATTGGAAGCTCCTTCCTCTGAGCAATTTACCAACTCAAAATTGTAATTGGTCACTGCTTCTTTGGCTGAATCTCTGTAAAGATCAATACAGATTATGTTTGCAGTATTTTCTGTCCAGTAGAAGTTTGCCCACCAGTTCCACCAAAAAGTCCCCTTTGACACTTTTGCAGGGGGCATGATCCCTACATCATGAGCTAAGTGCTGCCTAAAGCCTGAATGTTAGATAGTAAAACCAAACCATTCTTTAGCATGAACATAGTGTTGTAGAGATAAGCTAACCACAGAAAGTAAGGAAATGTGTGTTTGCTAGATTATTTCTTTGTTGTAGCAGTGTGTCTTGCCAATAGATTTTAAACCGTTGGAAAGTTGGTTCATTTCCCTTTAAAACTTTCTTAGTTCCCTTTTAAATGGTGGCACATTTGTAAGGAACATGCATTTGTGGGATGAGCAGCAGAGCTGAGCATGTGGACCAAAGATTATCTTCTCCATAAATGCCAAGGAGTTTTTTTGTTTGTGTTTTTGTTATTGACTCTTGTGTTGACAAAGCTGCTGACAATCAGGTGCTAAATAGGCCAATAAATTGTCAGCACTGGGGGGTAGCAAAGGATTTGGCAAATCTTTCACGGGCACGATCCACATACTTAGCTCTGCTGCTCATCCCACAAATGCATGTTGCTTACAAACGTGGCACAATTTAATGATATTTTCAAATTTTAGACCACTTTCTAAGCTCCCTTTACTTTGACAGATTCTGGTGAAAATTGTTTAGTGCCAGTTAAAAACTTTCTTAGATAAATACAACATACTTGAGGTGTTCCAGAGTCTGTACTGTTAAGGATTTTTAATTATGCTATTTTAGCCACAGATGCTGGTCACGTGTTGTTTTGATTCTGTTGGATCTAACAGCTGTCCTCAATACAGTCGATCGTCAGATCCTCCTGTCTTGCCTGGAAAGCTTGGTGGGCATTCAGGGTGATGCTTTAAGATGGTTTAGATCTGTTTTGTGTCTGTGTTGGTGCCACTGAGTGCTCCACAGTGCCTCACACGTGTGGAGTGCCTCAGGGCTCTATTCTTGGGCCCCTTCTCTTTTCCCTACACTTACTTCCTCTTGTATCAGTTCTCCATAAACATGACATCTCATGCATGTTGACTTGGGTTCTTTAAGTAAACACTTAAAACCTGTAACAACAAGTCTGGGTGTAAAACAGGACACTGATCTCAAACTCAATCCACACATTAGCTCAGTAGTCAAGTCCAGCTTTTTTCAACCGAGAAAATTGGCCAAGGATATGCCATTTCTTTCTCAGATTTCCATCCATGCTTTCATCAACACGTGTAGATTATTGCAAAATACTTTTTGCTGAGGTTAGCCAGAAGTTACTTCCTCAACTACAGTTAGTTCAAAATGCTGCTGCTCT
Organism: Hirundichthys speculiger; assembly: GCA_018398805.1. Taxonomy (NCBI): domain Eukaryota; kingdom Metazoa; phylum Chordata; class Actinopteri; order Beloniformes; family Exocoetidae; genus Hirundichthys; species Hirundichthys speculiger. Next base: position 1,357,389 of record JAGFBZ010000693.1, on the reverse strand, counting down.
GCTTTTAATCAATGCAAGAAAACAAGAGCACATTACTCCAATTTTTAGCACTTCATTGGCTCCCGGTGCCTTCTGGCATTGATTTTAAAATTATTTTATTTGATTTTAAATATCTTGTTCCTGAGTATCTGTCTGATCTACTCCAGCCATATGCTGCTCCACACTGTCTCAGGTCTGCAGATCAGTTATTGTTAGTTGTCCTGAAGACAAAGAGGAAGCTTCGAGGCGACAACACTTTTTCAGTCACTGCCCCAGAGTTGTGGAACGAGTCGCCTATGCAAATCCGGCAGACTGACTCACTTCCTATTTTTAAATCCTCTCTTGAAACACATTATTTCTCTTTGGTTTTTAACTCAGGTTGAGATCTTGGCTTTTATTGTTTGTTTTTTTTAAATTGTTTTATTGTTTTTCCTGTTTTATTATTGATTGTTTTTTTTGTTTGTTTTATTTGAGTCCATGTTTGTGTTCAGCACTTTGGCCATCCATTTTGTTTTTAAAGTGCTTTATAAATAAAGTTGATTGATTGATTGATTTATAAGGGAAAAACAAAAACTTTCCAGTGGCATAAGATGTATTGCCACGAAGCATTGTAACAGCAAAGAAAAAATTTACTAAACACAAGTTTCTTTACTTTTTGTACTTAGTTTAGATCTGGTGGACTTGAGAAAAGATGACTCAAAATAACAAATACCCTGCATGCTGTTTGCTTTTCCTGCTATAAAACATGCAAAGACATCCTGCATAGACAACTCTCTAATTGATTCAACAATTTCAGCAGGGTTACAGATAAGTTAGTTATATCATAAAGTCTAGAGGCTGTTTGTTTGTGGTGGCACTGTTGTTCTGTGAAGACCATTTGTTGGAGGGGCTGTGGTAGGTATTAAGGAGAAAGGGCACCTTCAGTCTGAGATTAGTTTAATTGCTTCATTCTTTATTGATGAGAAGTGCCTACAGTCTCTCTCCTTCCCTCTCATTCATCTGTGATCAGTGTCCATGCTTTGCGATTAGAAACACTTAAATGACCTACAACACAGGGGCTGCCTGGCTGAGGATTTCACTGGATTATTCTGTAATATAAGGATAATATATGTGTAAAGCCTCAGTGTATCAACGCACGGCCGTCAAAGCATCTGTATGAATTTGCCATGTGCCCATGTTGACGTAAACAGATGCAGGAATTAGGATTTGTTTTCTTTACATCCCCTTCCCTTGCAAACATCTGCTGTGCTCACTGGATGTCATTACTGAGGCCACTAAGCACTCAACATTATTTTCTCTCATTTTCTAATGCTTGATCTTCTTATTTCTTTGGCTCACCTTGTGTGTTTGAAATCTTATGCGTGAAGCAGAAAAGTATTCTGTGCCACTTGCATTTCAGCAGACTGCTCATGTGTGTCTTTTCCCTCCACACTTTGATATTACAGGTGACAATTTTTGTGAAAAGGAGTTTTAAATAGTCTCTACTTCTGCATGCTTAATTCCTAGACCTTTTAAATAATTATCTGAAATTATTTTTAGTTTGGCTCTTGCTGCTCTGGTTCCTTCTTAAAGACCTGGATAAAAATGTACCAGCAAATCAAAGACAAGGCTATTTTTTATTTTATTTTACTTTTTGCTCATTTAAGATATCAGCAGTATTTTCTTTGATGCTACATATTGATATTGTTTTTTTTGTTTTTTTTTTTTTTAAAGTCATTTGTATTTACCGGCGTCAGCTTCTAAAATTTAAAGCTGGAGAGTTTTACAACTGTTTCATTTAATGTTAAGTTAGTAGTCTTTCCTTTGGACCTATTGAGTGTAACAAAAAAGCTTTTGCAGTCTAATATGGGAACCTTTCACTAAACTTGAACATTTAGTGAACTGAATTTGAAAACTGTGAGTTAATACAAAAAGTTAGAGAACTCCAAAGTTTAATGTTTAACAGCTGAAAAGTCTGTTTTGTCCTCTCTGGGGAACTTGTTCAAAACGAACAGGAACACAAACTCAGTTGTCAAATCAATTTTTATAGCGTGTTTAATAAAGTAAAAAAATCTAATGATCATTATCTTTTTTTTAAGGAATATTTTTGACCCTCAGGCGTATTAGTGATTGACAGTTACCCCTTAATTATTATGAGTTTACATCTACTGAGTCAGATTCTTGATCTGGTTACAATCAACTTTACCTGAAGCAGCAACTGCAGCCTCCAAATGCTGAACCGAAGACATGTTTTGTTTTCTCACTAATTAATTTAAATTAGGCGAGGGTAGTGGGTCTTTTAATCTTCTGTGAGCCTTTAGGTCTTTGCTGACTGACAGTGGAGGTCTTAAATGCAGGTGATGAGCCATTGTACTGTTGTAAGATCATGAGAGCCTTCTCACAAAACAACAGCCTACAGATATGTTGCCCTCTCATGATTTGAAGCGCCACAGATAAAGACGGTCTTTAACATGTGGACAAACTTACCTATTTCATATATTCATGTGAGACTTATCTGCCATACTTGTTCGGCAGTATTCAGTATATTGATTCGGTCGTTCACATCTCTTGGCACTTGATAGCTTGCACCTCCTGACAGTACAAGTAGGCTACCGTTGAAGAGGAGGATGGTGATAATTTCAGGGTTTACATCCATCATCTATACCTGCTTCTTCACATTCATAGCCACAGGGGTCTGGAGCCGATACCCTTTCCGGGTTCTCTTTGGGAGAAAGGCAGGGGTACACCCTGGCTTTCACAGACAACCACACATGCTCACTCCTGTGAGCAATTTAGGATCACCAATTAGCAAAAGCACCAACATGCTTTTGGACTGTGGGAGGAAACTAGTGCACCTGGAGAAAACCCACGCAAGCACGGGGAGATCATGCAAGCTCTGCCCAACATGCTGCCTCAGTTTTTAGCGTCCCTCTTGATCATTCACAACATAAAACTTGTTTGTCTGCTGTGAAAGGCATATTGACAGTTTACATTATTTTGTGTCCGTTAAATCAATTTCTCTGCAATTTTCATGAGTTAATGAATCTGTCTAATAAAATTTGCACACCTCAGTGTAAGGTGTTAATCACTCACACCTGTCTTCATTCGAAGACTACAGGTCATCTGAAAATGTTTAAATCCAAATCAAATTAATTAGTTGTTTTGGTGTTGGAAAATGTGCATAGAAGGTATTATAATATTGATCACAATATGTGCTTGCCTGATAACTGTGAATGGAGTGCATGCAACAGACATAAAGAAGTGTCTTTACACATGCCTCCTGACGCCATAGAGAGCATATATAGCCATAAATGAGGAAATAAACACACAAAAGTTGTCACAAAGTGTTATTTTTGAAACCAAAGGACTTAATTTTGTGCCATTTGAAAACTTCTTCATGTTCTTTATATTGTATATTTTTAATATACTTTACAGAAGGCGTAACTTCTGAAGAAGGTGATGTGATTTTGGAAAGAGAACCCTGTCTCTCAAAATGACAAGAAGTCAGAGTAAAAACTCATACTTCCATTCTTCTTAGGGCCAACACCAACTTGATCTTTATCCCACATAATAACAGCACAGGAAATACTTTTTGTTTGTCTTTTCACTGGTATTAAAGCGCACACACAGAGCACACCACACACACACATTCATAGACAGACGTATGTACACACAGTGACCTTTTGTGGCAGCTTGGGGGATTTTGGCAATCCAGTGCACGGCCGGTGTGATACACACACTTACGTACATAAAGCTGAGAGCATCTGATTAAGTAGACGTGAACAGTTCAATCACACGTGGGCTGTTCTTTCCATTTCCCTCTAGCCGTTGTACATTGATTACTTCGAGAATCTTTTTTAAATCCAACATCTTTATCTGACTCTCTTCCTCTGCTCTGTGGCCTCAGAGTTTCCCTCCTCAACCACTAAAACACAATAGCTCACACAAACACACATGCTCACAGACATAATCTGGAAAAAAAAAAAAAAAGAAAGAAATAACTTTATCTATAACCCTGTCCTGTTTGTTCCTGCATGCAAGCTCAGGAGCATTACCATCATCACTACAAGTCTCGACTCTGTGAGTTCAGATCTTCATCCTCTCGAGCTCCGGCACCTCCTGGGCTCACCTGGGGCCTGCTGACAGGTCCTCTCAAATCTGCCCTCTATTTTCTGCAAATACTTTCTCTCTTTTTTCTCCCTCCATCGCCTCCTCCACTCCTCTCCCCAAGTCTCTGCAGTCTAAAGGTGAACACTTGAAATAATGAATCGGATCCCCTTTTTGCCCCCTACCTCTCTGCATTCCAGTTAAGACTCTCCCCATAGTATTTGCACTTCATTAAACTCGAAATAGGTTTAATATTTAAAACACTGTGAACAGATTTCAATCCCCTCACACCTCTCCACTTCGTCTCTCCCTCCTGGTTGCTCATGCTTTAGTAATCTACTCTCATATTTCCTCCCTAATTCACTTCTCCTTCATTTATAGCCAAAATAGAATTAATATTTCAGAATGTGGACTTAATTTTTAACCCCTGTCTTCATAGCTTGGTGTTTTACATGTAGTGGGTTAGATAACTACATCGTGTTGAGGCCTCTTCTCTTATATTCTCTCCTCTCTGTCCACATCTTTCTCTGGGTTTTTCTGTGGCTCCTGGTTCATCTTTCTCACTTTTTCCACCACGAGTCTATTATGAGTTCTGTCTCTCACTGTCTTTGTATTCCAGGCCTCTCTCTGTGCCTCTCTCTGTGTCCTCCACCCCCTATTTGTTCTGCCTCTTTGTCCTCTGACTGCCTAGATGATTTCTGCCCTTTCCTCCCACCCTATTGACTTTTGTAGCCTGTGCACCCCACCTCCCTCAGTTTCCCCTGCTCCCTCCATCATCTCCTTCCCCCTTTTGTCCCCTGCTACCACACATACACAAACTCATTTATCCTCCCTCATCACTTATTGTATCCCCCCCTCCTTTTTTTTTGGACAGACTACAATACTGTCTTTCCCCCCTTTTTCTCCATCTCTTGTAACACCCTCATTTGATCCCATCATAAATAAAAAAGCTTCCATTATCTCTGTGGTAACCAATCATTTCTCAGCCATCTTTGTCATATGACCTCACATCCTGCTGGACATTATGAGCAGCCCACCAGCTAAAAAAGTCCCTGCTCCCCCTCTACGACGCATCACACCACAAACACATTCACACAAAATTTTCACACTCTTACTGACTGACTTTTTTTTTCTCGCAGCAGTTCTCTATACTGGCACCTGCTCTATTTATAATTCTTTGGCTTTAAAAGAACCATTTTTGGACAGGAAGCTGCCCCCTCCCCACACTTGACCATGGCTTTTTTCCAAAACGTCAGCACCCCCCACCTCCCTACCTCCTGCCCCTGGAACAGGCTGGTGGAGGATTGGTGGGTGGACAAGAAGACGAGTACAAGGAGTGCATGTTTTTGGGGCGGCGGGGGAGGCGGGGACTGGAGGGGGGTTAAAGATTAGCCATCCCACCCATAGTGCACCTGGGTTGGGCCCATGTGCAAGCCTAAGTCAGCCACAGCCCACACACGTTTTGCATGCTCTCACCCACTAACTCAATGGAAGTTTATAACTATTCTTTGAAAATGGTCTGCAGTACAATTGTTTCAAATATATGTGGTTAAACGTAAAGAATACAGAATTAAACAACCTAGATTGCCTTCTGACAGGATGTCCTGTTGGCTTGGCACATGGGAGGGTGGGTCAGAAGTTTTAATGCGGTTGAACATGCACAACAGTACCCCCACAGCCAGCGACTGGCCTCAGCACATCTGCTTGTGCTCTTTAAACTCTCATGCACACCCAAAATATCTAAGGGCTGATATGTGAATGCAGGTTGTGGTTTGACTTTGCACGTTAGACACATACATCCGAAAACTCAGGCATGAAAATATACATCTAACTTTATATATCTATATATATCTATATCTATATCTATATATGTATATATATATATATATATATATATATATATATATCTAACACACACACATGCAGTAGAACACTTCCAGATTATTTTGTTAATTTTTCAAAAAAATTCAAAAATTCAAATGAATTTAAACCATTAAATCTTTAACACTATGCTAAAATAGATATAAAAAAGAATAGAACTCGATACTGCTGTTGCACCAGCTCATCCTTACAATCACCTGTTGACATCACCTCTTTGAAGTCAAATCATTATTTATTTATTTTCACTGCATTGCCTATAATTTGCTGTGGAATATGTTGGCATGTCCAAAATGCAAAGAATTGAGGAAATGAAGTTGAGGAGATGAAATATTTTGAGGTCAACGTAGCTGTGAGAATCACGTCATTTATTCCCATTTTCCAATACCGTCCCAACTTTCTTGAAATTTGGAGTCATATTTTTTGCAGTGGTCCTAGATTAAGTAGAAATGAGGTCCATGTAACCTTCGGCTCAACTCACTTGTCCTAAAATGCTAATTTCAGGCTCCAAAAAACTGAGAATAACCACAAGATGCAGACGACTCTGGGTTATCTACACTGACTCAAGTTGTCTGCAACAATTTCACTGTTTTTTATGACCTAAATTTGTTCACATTTTGGCAGATTAACACAATTAAACTTATGATTAGTGCACTGCCAGCCGCCACTAGATTACATTAAATAATAGTTAAAAACACAGTCTGTCCTTCGTGATTTTTTTCACCACATTTATTCATGATTGGTTATCAGGATGCCTTTTGAAGTATCTAAAATAACTATGAACTTTGCTAAAAGTTGCAACAGTCTGTACCTAAATTGTTGGAGCATCTTTGCTTCATGTGAAGCCTTTCCTTTTTGGACACCTGTTGAGTGAAAAGGTTGTGTGATAAATCTCACAGGTCCAAAGTAATTAAGAAGAAAGTGTGCAGCAGTGCTCACTGTGGCTTCAGTCCCAATGAAGCCAGCATTCAAGTAGTTTGTTGAGTGCAGAGAGCTGGGATACTGAAACCTTGGTAAGCATGCATGGAAGAGAAAGGGAGACAGACATATACAGTGGCAGGCTGACTGACAGGAAGCAGCAGAAACACTGGTGAAGAGTGCAACCGGAGAATAAAGTACTTCATAGAAAGCTCATATACTCGGATCTTTCTTGTTTTTCAGTCAACCTGCAGTTCCACTTCCCTGGTCTGTTTATTTTAGAAAGGTGGCTTTGTTCTGTTTACTGTACCCACTCCCTCGGTGGCCTCGACCCACTCCCCCCCCAGACCAGTTAGAAAAGGGAGCCGACAAGGAAGGGAAAAAAGGGGGCGGGGGTTGCATGGTGTTTGGACAAATGGATAACCCGAACAGGATATAGAGGTCTACAGCCTGTGGGTGTGTCAGTTTGGCTGTGAAGCAACTTACACACAAACACACACAAACACACACACACTGATGCGCATGATCGTGGGAGTGTTCCCGCTGGAGGGCAAAGTCTCCCTTCCTCTTACACATTCACTCCCTCTTCTCCTTTCTTTCCCCCTTTCCGCCGTCACACCCCTCCACACCTCCTTCCTTTAGACCTCTTTCTCTCCTTCATCCCTCATTCCTTCCTTTGTGACAGCCCCCACCCCTCCTCCTCTTTATCTAAACAGGGAAAAAAGAAAGTGTTAAAGATACAGAAAAGTTGGCCAACAGCAAAGAGAAACGAGGAGGGAGAGGCCAAAATCACCACAGGGGACAATTATGGCTTGGGTTTGTGTGTGGTTCCTCTGTCCTTCACAACAATTTGTCTCCTCCTTCTCTCCTCTATCCCTCCTTCCCCCAGTCTGTTTGGACCTTACTTATCATCCTGTCAATTGACTCTGTCACTTCAGTTTTCACTCATCTCATATACTGGAGCTACAGCCACTTCTTGTATACAGTGTGTGTGCGTTTTCACATTGACTACATGGGCTTCAGAGGAGCGCAGGGCTGTGGGTGGGTTAAACATCCTACGCTTCAGCAGGATCTGTCTGTTTATTTTCTTGTTTTTTAAAATGAAATCCAGTTATAGGCTCAAAAAAGTGCAAATACTTTGAACATGTACAACATCATATGCAGAATGTCCTCACATATCAGAGCAATTAGGCCCAGGGTAGGTCTCACTGTGTCCTCTTATCTAACGCATCCCCATCCTCAGCCACACTTCTGACTGCTGTTTAGACTTTTATGATAAATTGGATTCTTTGAGCACAAGACTACTTGTTCTTTTTGTACCATAATTTTACTATGGGGCATCTTTCCTTTTTTCACATTTTTTTTCAGTCATAAGTCAGTAAGACTAAGTATTGTTTTAACATGTTTACTGTAGTTCACTGACAGTTGTCTCCAACCGTTCAGTATCAGTCCATCCATTTTCTATAGAGCTTCATCCTGTCAGGGTTACAGGGGGATGCTGCAACCCGACATGCATGTTTTGGGACTGCGGGAGGAGACTGGAGCAAACTGAAAAACCCATGCAGACACAGGGAGAAGATGCAAACTCTCTGCAGAAAAACCCAGCTGAGGCTTGAATGGACAATGTGAAGCTTCCTGCTGTGAACTTCCACCATGCTTCTCACTATTCAATATATTTGACAAAAAAGGCGCTAAAAAGGCGCTATACAAAACGTGTAACTATTGTTTTAGGGAAAAGAAAAAAAAAATGGCACAAAGAAGAAAGCTCTTGATACACTTGTATATGTTTTCCATGGAACCGCATAACTTTTTATGATTTTAACAGTATGAAACAATAAGGTGCATTAAGGGAACCTGTATCTTTGTGTCTCTGTTCGTGCTCTTGTGATCTGACACCACAAACCCAGTGAGGCATTTATCCAACCTGGCAGGTCCAGTATTCTCCAACTCTGAAAGATGTTGAGGTTTTTTTCTATATTCATTTCTGACTTGGATGAATTTGAACAGTTGACTTTTTCAACAAGCCATGTCTTTTCTGATTGTTAGGTAAAGATGCAAATATTCTATTCCCACACAGGTCGTGACCATATTACACAAAATATCTCACTTTCCACGTGTTAAGGGATTCATCTCAGCTAGAAAGAGCACAAGGAAAGAGGTTTTCCAGAGTTTAAAATGTTTGTACAGCTTTTAACCAGATCCTTATAGTATTTTGTATTATGGGATTAGGATCTGTACTTATTAAAAAAAATGCTTCTTTATTCTTTGACATTTTATTTTCATACGGAAGATTTATGCCAATTATGCTGCTCAGCTATAAAACTAATGCTGTTTTCCTGAAATGACTGTCGTTTCATTTTTCTTTTAAGAAAAAAAAGAAAGTTTGTCTTAAATATAAAACTAGTTTTTTGCTGTTACAGCTCAAAGATAGCTGATTTTTATTTCACTAACTAATTTCACGCCTCTCTTTTTTTTTCAGTTTTGTTTGCTTTAATTTGCTTTACCCTTGTTACCTTTGTGATACCAAAAAAGGCCAAATAAATGCCATTTAAAATTGATGGGTTGATGATGTTAGATGTGGATACAAATAGCAAAACGCCAGCTGCATAGAAGGTTGTATTGTTAACTCTATACTCCATATTATGTCTATGGATACCAGGGATGACATTGAATTGCTTCTGCAAGTGGCGCCGCTATAAAGCCTCAATTCACTAGGTAGTACCTGATGAGTTTTTTTTTTTTTTTTTGCAATATCTTAATCCAAGAGATTGATGAACAACCTGGGACATCCCCAGTCCTGAATATAGATGTATGAACATTTAACTGCAGCCTCCTCATTCAGTATTACAGAGTTTAGTGGAGTGTGGTGGATTATAAAGCTGTCTGAAGCAGGGGAAATGGCTTCTGACAGGACAGAACTTGTCTAATCTGTGTCTACACAAGTTTGCCCATTAATGCTTCAGCCAAAATTGCCCTTTCCTTGTTTAGCAGTGAGATAAATGAGCAACAACTCAGATCTAAATAGCTTTGGGATTAAGGTGATAGTAGCGTCATTCACTGTTCTATATTCTTCATCTGGTCCTGACTCTTTCCAGTTTTCTAGTGAACCAGTTGAATGTATTAATTTCTGCACCTCATTTTTAGCATTTAGTGCAGTATGACCAGTTATATTTCAGTTCAGTTATATTTCATGTACACAGAAACAAAATACTCCCATCTTAAAACTTCATGACAGAAATAATCTGTGTAAATACGGAACACTGAATGTCTAATTATTTATTTATAATTTTCTTTCTTTCTTTAAAGGAATACTTATCAAAATATTGCTGAAAATAATATAGAACACACTGTGGGTCAAAAGACATCTCACTCATATATTTTAAACCACCATAAATGTGTATTTCTATATTCTTTAAAGAGACACCCCATTTGCATGTACAATATTTCCTGTATATCTATTTATTTTGGCTGTGTTGAGGATGCTTTTTGTCTGTTTGTTTGTTTTTTTTTGGGGGGGGCTTCGTTGACAGAATACAGGGTCCTCCATAAAACCAGAAGACACAGCTCCTTTAAGACATATTTTTGTTTGATACCAATGCTTTGACCCTGCTGATGCAGGGTTTTTATCTTAACTGGCAAAGTTACTGTGAAGTCACATCACAAACCAAGCATGTTAACTGTAACATAATCTGTAAACTCAGAGTAATGTGACAGAGCCTTTGATGCTGGTTTCCGACCAAAAAAAAAAAAAAAAAAAACTGATTTAAGAGTCTGACATACATGACCCATCTACAAACACTATACACTTAATAACTTTGGTTGTAAACAAATGTCTTCATACACTCTCTTCAAACTGTTGTGCAGGTGTTTTGTTTTTATGACATTGTATGTTCAGTGCTGTTTTGTTTGATGTTTTGCCTGTTCACCTTGGACTCAGCCTGCACATTTGAAAGCCGGAGATACGCCCTTGAGTCCTTCCAGTTACAGGGCAGCTGAAAGTTGCACATTCACCCTCTGATGACGATATCTACACCTCACGCTCCCCAACCAAACCTTGTACTGTTGCAGATGTGTCTATTAAGACAAACCACTTTGACTCCACAGTGCACTACAGAACAAGACAAGACCAATCTGATGTTTCATAGGAATAGGGGAGACTTAGGCCCCGATCGTACACTTCCCTCTAGCCGCTACCCAGTAGCCGCTACCCGCAAATTCCGGGTACAGGAACCTCCGCTAACCGCTAATGCAATCTTCCGCTTGCTAAAGCTGCTACCCATTATGCCGACTCCCTTACTCACTTTGTAGGTGTGGCAATGGGCGTGTCTTTTTTCCTTTCCGCAAACTCTGTATCTATCAACTTGCTCTGAAAGGCAATGGCTACTGATGCCCTGATTGGTTTAACAGGTGGAACGCCCTAACCACTCCTATGCATAATGTAGCGTGTAGCAGCTGTCATGATTGTAGAAAATAAACATACAGTCAGAGGTTCGTTGATTTATTAGAGAGATAAATGATCATTGAACAACTTGTCTCACATGTAAAAACACAGAAATAGATTCAAAATATTCATTTGGTACTGAGTAGACAGATTTTGAAAAGGTGATGTCCCGATTCCTTTTTGGTTGCTGTTAGTAAGAGATTGCAGAGTTTTACTCCACCTAGAATCAGTACTTTTAAATAAGGAAATTAGGTGGGTTAGATGGGTTTAAGGAAAAACTTTTTATCTTCTGTTACAATAGTAGGTAAGCCAAAATTGGCATCAGAAACACAGTGCTCTTTGTCTTACAAGTCATTTATATAAAAAAAGGCCCAACTTTCCTTTGTTCTCCTATCTCGCTTTCCTCTCAGCCCTTTTACCCCAGATCACCTGCTTGCCCACACTCCTCATTTTTTCCACTGCTGTACCTATATCCTGCTCACTAACTTCACACTCTGGCATCACAAAGAATAACTTCCTCTTGCTCATTTTTTCATCTCCTCTTCACCCTCTACCTTTCTAAAGCCCACACTCCTCATCCTCAGACATCAGCATCTCTGAATCTGAAATGGGTCACAGGCCTGTTTCAGGTGGGACCTCCCCCAACAAGAGTACCCATATTTTTTTTCCCATTAAGACTAATTCCCCAGTTGAGATTACATCTGACCTGAGTGGGGAAAATAGTTTAAAGGGCCTTCATGAATTCTGAGTCAATGAGAAACTATATATTACAAGATGCTGGCTTGAAATCTATAATGTAGTTTGTTTTCCTTTAAGCTTGTGGTGGGCACAGAGAGATCCTGAATACAGTTGTGATGGGATTGTGCAACTGGTGACCTTGGCTATTTCATTTTCTTTTCTTTTCTTTTTGTGGCCTTCCCATAGTTCATTTGGCCTCCACGACATCCAGCCTCAAGGTTTAGTATGTGTTTCTGTGTGTAAACATGTGTCTCTGTGTGTGTGCCATTTAGGAGGGGGAGAAAGATGGTTAGAAGTGGATTTGATAGCGTGGGCTCCCAGACCCTTCTCCCATGTCTCCCCCTCCATACCCCTCTGTTTAGGCCTTGATAAGTGGAGCCGGAGTCTGTGGGGGTTAGGGATTCCTGTCTGGCACAAACGCACGAGTACGCATACAAACACACACACACACACACACTGGGATCCGCCCGCTCTACATTCCTGTGTCCGACTAAGGAAGCAGCCGAGCCGCCTTCCCCTCCACTCCCAAATTATCCCCTTCTTCTAAAGTCACTGCATACTTATCACACGCCTCTCCACCTCTGTCTTTCATTCTGATTCCTACTAACGTCCTCTATCAGCTGTGCTCTCATCTGTATCGCTCCTGCCCAAACAGCATGTCTAATTTTTTAGCATTGAATCATAACATATTTTATTACAGCAAGTGAAAAAGGTCTGCCAGCTCAGTGACATAATGGCGCTCTTTTTTTTTTTTAAAGCGTTCAAAGCCTGTCACATCATTTTTATGATGTGATATGTCAAAAGAATCAATTGATCCTCTGTCCATAAATTTTAAGTTTGGGGGAACAATTCAGATATTTTTGACTGCTTTTTTTTTAATTGTTATTGTATATCTTTCCCCCCTTCTACTCCATATCATTTTGTTCACCCCCTTCCCTCTGCCTCTGTTATATTTTTCCCCTATCTTTCCATCCCTCCCTCCCTCTCAGGGATGTGTTACAGGGGTCAGGAAAGGGTCATGTGGTCTCTCGCTGCCCTTCTCTCTAATGGCTTCTTAATGAGAGAGTCAGAGAGTGAAAGGGAAGCAGAGAGAGGAGCAGTTTTGAGAAGCTGGGTGAGGTATCAGCAGTTCTGCTCAGGGCACTGACTATGTGTGCGTGCATGCATGTGTGATGCTATGTGTACTGTGTGCATACGCCGGCACTATTTGACCAACCCATTGCTCCATTTCTAGCCCTTTTTGTGCTCTATGTTCCTCTCTGGGGAAAGAGGAAATGACATGTTTGTAGCCTTGAATAAGAGCTGTGGCTCGTCACACGCACTGCCCATTGGGTCTGCCTTAAGGAGGAGGATGGGGGATGTTGTGGAGGTGAGGAAAGATTGTGTGGGGGAGTGGCCCCCTCTTTAATTTGCACAGCTTCTAGTGATTTGATCATAAGCAATTAATCTCACTGGCTCAGCTTGGGCGCAGTGGAGTAAGAAAAGACGAGCACAGTCCTCTATATGTAGGCGGCCCCTGCTCTGGTTTTCCCTTCTGTCCACACATTGTGATTTTGTACTGCTTTCTTACCTCTTATTCCCACATCACCGGGGAATAAGCTGTAGAAAGTGATTTCTCAAGGGCCACCGTGTTTGATCATGAGATCCATCCAGCTTTTATCAGTTCAAGACTGAGAGAGATATCACAGGTTTGCTTTCTCCTCTTCATCCCATCTCATTCACTTTTTCCTCCCGTTTAACCCTCTGTTCAGTTGTTTTGACCCGACGCATCTGTGGACTACACAAAAATTGCAACTCATCCCCTCTCCCTGCCTTTCTGTTCAGCATCTCTGCCAGTTTTCCATTTCCCTCACCCTTGCTTTTCCTCTCCATGGCACCATACTTCTCCCATGCTGAGGCCAGAGCTCGCTTCATTGTTGGAGGCAGGTTGCCAAGGATACAAGTACAGAGAAGCACAGTCTTAATGTTAAGAGATGGGAGAGATTAGCGAAGAGGAGGAAGAGGGGCAATAGCCTCCTTGGCCACCAGGCAGCCCAACATCACGCTCATGCTCTCCGGAGAATACATAAAAAGTGTGTGGAGCACAGTGACATTGACTGGGAAGGAACCTTTTGTACTACTCACTTACTTTCTGCTTGCCTTTTGTGACTGTAGTTTATGATTGCAGTCAAAGTCTTCATGTGTTGTGTTTTTTGCACTTGTAAATCACCCCAGTTAGTGGAGGTGCTGAAGGAGCTGGCTTACACAGTAGTTACTCCTCTAGCCAAATGTCTAAAATAATATAATCAAAAGTGAAATATATTAAACAATGCCTGAGCTCTGTTTAAAGTTTTTATTTTTTCCCCTGTGAAACAACATATTTCATGTCATTGTGAACTAATATACAGCAAACACCTTATCAAGTCCTCTTTATATTACAGCAAGGTTAACAGATTCTGCCATGTGGCTATATTATGATTCAGTCATATTTATTTCAACTATATATGATAGTACAACCTTAGGGCTCCTATACACTGCACAATTTTGGGTTGCCATAGACAAAAGACCAATGTGGTGGAAGAAGTGTGGTGATATCGACTGTCCTACATCCTACAATTTGAGCGGTATGACAATGGCTGCCACACTGGACTTGTGACCAAAGACTACCTGATATAAATTTCTGACAGTGTTCGGAAATCCTACGACTCCGTCTACTTACTAGCCAAATAAAATGCTACAAACCTAAAATGACAAACTGATTATTATGACCAAGCGCCATTCCAGAGAAAAATTAAGAATCCAAAGTTGGCCAGGAACACTGGTCATGGCTAGGCCATGGTCATGGCCACTGTTTATTTTTTACATCTGTGTACACAAAAATGCCACAACAGAGATTTTTATTTCCGCATGTTGTGCATACGGATTATACATTTCTACATCCGTCCACATCTCTGCATCAGTTGTAGCCTATGATTCAAGAGGGTTCATCATTGTACAGTCTGCACATACCAAATCCAGACATTGTACCTCAAGATTGAGCAAATGCAAATTGTATGGTATCTTATACGACTGCAGAAATCATGCAGTGTATAGGAGCCCTTATACAATGAAAAAGACATAGCATTTCAGGCTATGTGGTGATGTGTGTTTTAGACCTAACTTTGGAGATGGAGGAGAGATGTAGGGCAGTGGTTTAGGGAGCGGAGCTACTGGAAACTAATTTAACACAGCTCCAGTTGGTCAGTAATTAGTTTTCTCCTTCTCTTTATGGAGTAGCATGCTGGAACACATAGGATGCAAGGACCTGCAGTAATAATACAATACATTTTAAAATAAATAAACAAATCATTGTTTTAATTGTTGTTTCAGGTGTGTGCTAGAAGAGGATTCAAAAGTAGGTCTTTCATGCTTAAGGCTGATTGGTGATTCTGAATTGACCATAGGAGTGAGTGAGTGAGTGAGTGTACATTTCTTTTGTCTGTTTGGTACTGTGATGACCTTCATGACACTTCATAACGCTGAGTAGGATTGAAGATATGGAAAATGAATGAATGAGTTCTGAAGCGGCAGCACGGTGGCTTGGTGGTCAGCACTGTTGCCTCACCATGACAAGGTTCCTGGTTCAAACCTCGGCAGGGGTATTTCTGCGTGGAGTTTGCATGTTCTCCCTGTGCTTGCGTGGGTTTTCTCCAGGTCCGGCTTCCTCCCAAAGACATGCATGTTAGGTTAATTGGTGGTTCTAAATTGCCCGTAGGAGTGATTGTGAGTGTGTAAGGTCGTTCATCTACATGTGGTCCTGCAATTGACTGACAACCTGTCCAGGGTGGACCCCTGCCTTTCACCTGAAGAGAGCTGGGATAGGCTCCAGCAGATCCCCGTGACCCTACAGAGGACTAAATAGGCATAGATAATAGATGGATGGAGTTCTGCAATCACCACCTAGAGGCTGTCAGTGGTATTGCACATTCAGGCTCATTTTCAATAGCTTCATGCCTCATCCCAGTGGTGTCATCTATCTTTTATTTGCAGTTACTGATTGCAATCAGCAACCACAGAAAAGTGTATTCTGCACCTACTCTATGGTAATAATATTTACATTTCACAGATCCTAACAGCCTTGTGGGTATCCTGTGTGCGACGTAATACATTATAGTTGTATTGTTGGCAGCCTCACAGAGTAACCAGAGCCCATAGCAGCAACTGCCCAGACAGGTCTATCCATGTCCCAGGATAACAATTACAGAGTTAGACACTGTTTTATGCCACAGAAGTGAAACAAAAGCTGTTTACAGCTAAAAAGCAAAATTGGTTTAATGCGACAGACCATGTTCTGCATGATCTGTTGCATAATACCAGGCTCACTCATTCTTCTTTCTGAATCTTTTGGCAAAGATGTGTATTTCTACCATCAGGTGGACTCAAGTGCAGATCAGGATTCTAATGATACATTCTGTTGCATTATACCTACAGTCATTTCTTTAAAATACAGAATTAAAGTCAACAGTCATTGAAATTTTATCATTTATCCAATTCATAGATGCATAATCTGATACACAATATCTCGCCGTAAATATTTTTTGCTAACTTTGTTTGCTTGTTTAACTGTTAAATTACTTTCCGGAGAGCAATAAAGAAGTAATTCTTAAGCTTTTTTAGATGGTCAGTACAAGTGAATGAGTGTGTTAATGCACACACTGATAACCCACAGGCTCAGTGCAGCATCTCCACCCAGAGTCTTTGTCGTTTTTCCTTTTCAACTTTCCATTATCTTTCTTCTCTGCCTGTCTCTGTCCAGCCTCACCCTCAAAATGACCCCAGACCAGGCTGGACGGCGTTTTCGGGCTTGATCACCAGGTCCTCCTTCTTGTGCATAAAGCCAAGACATAACTTCTATTTTCCTCTCTCAATCTCTCTATCTGCCTCTCTTTGCTGTCAGAACAAAGCCCTACGTGTCTGCCTTCCTTCCCCACCCAGCATTCTTTCCCCATACAGACCTCTCCCCCGCTCTCTGTCATTTTCTCTCTTTTGACTTCCCTCCTGCCCGCCAACTCGCGCAGCCTCACCCTACCTTTCATTAGCCCACTCTTTATCTCACACATTCACTGCCTCTCTCCCCCTTCATGCTCCTATCTCTCTAGCTTTTACGCTCTCCTCCCTCTCTCCCTTTCAGTTGCTTTGGCTTTTGTTTCTGATACATCTTCATTTATTCCTCCCTCCCTCTCTTTCCCTGCTGACCCTATTATTTTTATATTCTTTCTCTCTAACTGCCATCACTCCCCCTCTCTCCCTCTCTCTACCTCCCTCCCACTCCTCTCAGTCCCTCTAAGCTGCATTAACTCCCCAGATTACCTTGAGCCCTGCAATCCTCCATCCCCCGCGCACTCACTCGTTTTTTTCCCCCCTCCCTTCCTTCACTCATTCACTCGCTCACTTCACGTACTTACTAAGGCTGCTAATTTTTTGAAAATGTGAATAAATTTGTGTTTTTAATGTCATTTTGTTTAGACTGCAACACTTGAGCTTTAGAATAATCGGTTTTTCCTTTGTCCTCATCAAAACTGTAGATCACTGCAAGCATATATGTAGGAACTGAAACAGACGCAACCGTGTCTGTTGTCTGGAATAACCTGGCTAAGTTATAAGAAGTTACCTTTTATTTTAGGTCATTCTGTGTTTCTGTTGTTCTACATAAATTGAATTAAACATGGTTCAAGGAAACAGAAACTGAAACAGAGATTCATACCACATTTACATCATAATTTTCCAAAGCCCTCGAAGTTCCTGTTCACACTAATAAATGTTGATTTTAAAACGCTGAACTTTTGCTATATTTACACCTTGCATCCACATAATTCCAGCATTTATGGGACCTTAAAAATGAGCCTTTGCTTGAGATGATGACGAAGACACATCCACTTTTTTTTGACTACTACACACCTCCTGTGAATTTATCTTTCTTGCTGTTTTTTTTTTTGTTTGTTTTTATTTTTCTAAGACATGGGTTTTGATGGTAGGTGGTCCCAGTATCGCTGTAACGGCCTCATGACTAACTTCCATTCATGCGGTGCTTAGAGTAACAGATTATCACCAGCACAAGCATAAAAGTCGCTTCCTTTTTTTTTTTTTTTTTTGGATGGTTTTCTCTGCAACTAAGAATCATTCCAAGTCCAGGTGAATTATCTTGTGAAAATATAATTATATGAGTGTAGAAAAAGACTGATTGCTTTTAATCACTTTTATGGTTTGACAATTCTGCAATGTCAGTGTGTTCACAATACGCCCGCGTGCCTCATATATCCCTTGCATGTGAAAGTGCTGAGCGTACCAGTATTTAAAAGGCAAATCAATTAATTTGCAATGAATAAAACTAAAAATGAAACTTAACAAAGGAAACTCTGTATAGTAATATAAACTGTTTCACAAAAGAGGAATGGTTTGCAGAGTGAGTAGAGACAGGAATCGAACCGAGTGGTTCAGATGTATTTTCATTTGACAGTATTGCCCCATGAAGGACCGAGCAAATCCATTTGCCCAGCATCACTAGTATGTTAGTTCATCTTGAGTGCTTTTTCATATTATTGAATAAAAATAGTTGAACTGATAATCCACTTTAAATACAACATAGTTGTTACAGAGTGTTGCATGTTACTCAAAGAGGTACCCAAACAGAAATAAGAAGAAGAAAAAAGCTTGAATAGTGATGGTTATGAGAGATGGGCTGGTGAGGAGGCAAAAGGGGTCATCTGTCAAAAAGGAAAGTTGCCCAAGAACATGTCAAAGTGTCCTTGGGCAAAATACAGAATCCCACATTGTCTCTGGTGTGTGATTGTGTGTACAGTAGAAAAATCGAATGCCACCACTTATGGTATGACCACCTTTTAAAAGAAAATGAAAGAAGTCACAACTAAGAGGAAGGATTTTTAAAATTTTCTTGTGAATATAATTACAGTAGAACGACACAAGGAGGTAATTGCAGTATTGCTTTGCGATGAGATGATTGTGTTTTACATCCTGATAGAGTATTTCCGCTACTGTGTTTGCATGATGAAGGTACCATATGTAGCAACGCCATCTTAATGTGAACATCAATTGGAATGCAGAGCAAAAATAAGTCCTCTCTCATATTCGCTCATTCACCCCCATCATAACGACCCAACCCTCCCTCCCAGAGCCTCTGTAACCTCCTCCTCACCTCCCTTTAACTCACCCACCCACCCACACTCCATCACCCCACCGTCCACCTCTCACCCCAGCACTCTAGCAATCTCTCCTCCTCTCCTCCCCTCCACCCACACTCTTTCTTCTCCTCCGAGCCCCCAGCAGTACCACCATCACTACCAGCACCATCATCTCCCTCTCCCCTGTCCTTTACCACTCTCATCCCTCTGTCCCTCCCTCCTCTAAAGCCTTCAGGCTCGGCTTGATTTATGCTCGCCCTCCCTATCCACAAACACCCCACCGCCACCACCCAACCTTCCCTATCTCTCTAGGAGGTTGTGGCCCAGCTAGTCCCTAAAAACAACAGAGGGAGAGAGAATAACAGCCTCTTTTACTTTCCATCCTCCCTCCTTTTTAACCCAGCATTTTTTTCATTCCCCTCTCCCACACTGCTTTTTAAATTGCCTCTGAATTCTTGAGCTGTTTTAGTACCTCACTCCCCCTTCTCGGCTGAAATTACTTTTTTACCCTCTCAAACTCTGGCATGCTGAGGAAGCAGGTTTCACAGTCCCTCCCCTCTTTGTCCACTTGAGGACAAACACGCACCAATTGCAAGTTCATTCTACAGAGCTGTTTGTGATGAAAGGTGGATTCTTTCATTTTCTCATTCCGAAGCATGATGCTGTAATGTTGCATATACAACACAGCAGGCAGAGGAGTCTGTTGACAACATGGCTTTTGTAATGCCTTGTCCTTTCCAACCTCAGGCTGGCCGAGCCATTAACCCGGCCGACTTGGGGCAAAGCTTCTTTCTCTGCCTCTTTCACCGCCACACACAAAAATACACAGTGAGAGTCTTTCTCCTTTGTTTGCACAGTGCCATACTCAAATATGTACACAAGCCTCACTTTCTTCTCTGACAGCTCTCTTGTGGTCACAAGCCTCAGTAACTCGTTGCTTAACCACCCCGGACTTTTTTTTTTTCCTCTTCATTGTGTTTGGCTGCTGTCTCTGTTGATTTGAAGGCATGGTGAGTTGTTTGGGTGCGTGTTGGTGTGTGTATGTATGACTCGAGGTGTCAAAGAAGTGGATCCATAAACAGTACCCTGGCCCCGCCCCCCCGTGGGTGGGAGAAAGTAATGGATGTGTATAATTTTTCCTTTTTTCTTTCTTTTTTGCCGTTTTTTTTCTGTCAAAACCTGTATTTTTGTAAAAATAGAAACTCACACAACAGCGTGCAGCTTCATTTACGGAGGGGAGGGGCGTCTACACAGTCACACAACTCACAACACAAAATCACACAATCAGAACAGAAGATCAGAGGTCAAACTGGGGCAGCTGACCTTTTCCTCCCTTTTCAGGCCTTCTCTCTCCTCCTATTTACTGCGTCAAAGTGTGCACTCTAATAACATGACTCCCCCTTGTGAAACACACACATGCTCACCTGGAATATACAGTGCAGCCTCCAACCACGGCGCATAAAACCGTATCCCCCATCCATTAGCTGTGACTCTCTCAGTGGAAGATAAATGCAATAACGCATCTGAAGTAGAGTTCAACACAAATATCCTTTAGTCCGAGTCTTATACCTACTTTTTCACACTCACTCAAGCTCCTACATAGCTTGCAGCATCCCTCACACACATACGCACTTGCGCACGAACAAAGAGAACCACCATTTCCACATATTTGTCTCTCCTTTTAAAAGGGGGTTTTATTTAGCATAAATGTTGAAGCCAAGGGTGCCTGGTTACCATGGAAACCAAATTAAACGGAGGATCTCTTCAGAAAGCAGAAATCTAAATTATTCGGACTCTTTTATGAAGGGGAAAATGAAAATTCCTTTCACTGTACAGAGACCACTCCGTAAAGGCAAAAGAAAGGAGGTGGAAAAAAAAAATTTTGAAAATGGCATTGTTTTTTTTTTTTACATCTGACTCTGCAGTTCAAAGGCATATACTGTGCGATTGAAATTCATAGGTTGTTTCATTGACAACAATTATGTTGACACCGAGCATATGTACACAAAGGAATGATGCAACCGCAGTATCTCTTAAATTTGGGATGAACTGATTGCCTTTGAAAGACGCTGCACTGTGTGTTTCCACAAATCCTCAACCGAACCAGGCACACGCATGATGAAACCCATAAACCGCATGCTTTGGATTAGGTGTGACTGTTTCTGCTGCGCTAAATGAGTTTATCTGTCAGAACAGGATCTGGTTTAAGAAAAACAGC
Source organism: Hirundichthys speculiger (assembly GCA_018398805.1). NCBI lineage: Eukaryota > Metazoa > Chordata > Actinopteri > Beloniformes > Exocoetidae > Hirundichthys > Hirundichthys speculiger. Next base: position 1,335,974 of record JAGFBZ010000693.1, on the reverse strand, counting down.
ATCTACGCAGGGCCTATAAAAGCTCACATAATGCTGTTTGTTCTGCGGTTTGCGGTCAACAGAATACTAGATTCTCAACACTTCGTCTCAGACGTGTCGATATATTCCCAGAAAACAACAACTGCTTGTTACATAACACAGTTTGTCAGCAGGACATAGTTAGTCATTCATTAATGTGTAAAAACACAGATTAATTTCACACATTTCTGTAGAAGACAGAAGTTTGACTAGCTTCTGCTGGGAAATTATGATGCCACCACTTTTCCATAAGTCTATCCTTCAGTCTGCAGCATGCTGCGAGACTGAAGCATTGTTACTGTACGTCCTGTGAGGAGGGCGGACATGTTCCATCTGTAGATGCACGTGTCCAGAAGATGCTGGGAAAATGGGTCAGGGTTCACTCGCTCATCCAATGAACAGATGAGTGGAGGAAGATGGGGGTCAGAGATGATGATGCTGTATTCTCTCCCTCCCTTGCTTTCTTTCCTTCCACTGGCCTGCCTCTCCTTGCTCCATATACATGTGTGTGTGTGTGCGTGTTGTTGTTGTTGGCCAGCAGCAGATCTATGTTATTGATTGACTCCTGTGGCTGCTGGGCTGCCCACTGAAGGAGGGGGCAGAGCTCTAATGAATTCCTGCACCTTGTGCCCCCTGCGCCAACCCCTACACCCCTTTCTTAATTAACTTTGTGTGTGTGTGTGTGTGTTTGCGTGGGTGTGTGTGTGTGTGTGCAGGTGGGATAGGAGTGTATGTGGATGGATGCAAGCATGTTTTTTGTTCCTATCTCTGTTCTTTCTGGACAGCTCCACGTCAGCTTCTACACTCCTCTGTCTTTTTTTTTCCTTAACTCTCCTGTTTCTGCCTCCTCTTTTTATTCTTCTTCTACTTAAGACCCCCTTTTCTCTCCCCGATGCGATCTAATACTGAATTGGTAGCTGACTACTTTGTATGTTTGCCACTTTCATTTGTTGCACCCGCTTCTTCTTTTTCTATTCTCAGTATCTCATTTATATCTCTACACAGTTCCATGTGCAATGGCCCATATCCATCCATCTGATCAGAGATCAGGTATCTATACTCAGCATGAAAAATGACTAACGTGTGTGTGTGTGAGAGAGAGAGAGAGAGAGGGAGAGCTAGCTGGCTGTGTGAGAACTGTTTGGCCATCAGTATTCCAGACGTCGAGGCAAACTTCTGTTTCTGTCACCTTGACTCCTCCTGCAGCAGACAAGCTGGGCTTCACAAGGGACTCCTCGCCCCACCTGAATGTACTTGAAGTGGACAATTTTGTTTTCTTTTTGCCTTATCATTCTTTGGTTCTCCTTTGCTTTTGTCCCAATTCCTGTTCAGCATGCCGCTACGCTGCTTTGATTATTCCCCTTTAGCTTCAAGTGTGATTTCAGTCAGGCTTCTGTATATATTGAAATGTCAGAGGGTTTATGTCCAGAAGAGTCACTCATAATTATGCACAATCCACCTTTAAAGCAAGTCTTCATTAGTGTTTTCAGAAGTGTGTATGTGTTTGTTTTAGGAAAAGTAGACAAGTTCCTCTCTGTGTCTCTACGCCAGTGATGAGTCTGCTGTCCTTTTGTTAGAGGAAGCAAATTTTTTTAAAATGTCAATAAGGAGGCGATGAAAGTGTGTTTGTGGACTCTATTTGTGTGTGTGCGTGTGTTTGCTCCCCAGTGTTGAGCGGAGCTGTCGTCAGCAGTGTGGTCTGACAGTCTTGTAGATCTACACTGGAACCTCCAGCAACATGTCTCCTGCTGACAGCTTCTCTGCGCTTTCAGTGACTCTAACGGCAGACAGCAGGCACACACACAGGGTCTATGTCTGCCTTTCCTCTCGCTCTGTCTCTTTATGATCTCCCTGTATTTTTGTTGACTGGTAATGATGAGGTATGCTTGGGAGTTGAGGAGAGAGGGAGATGAATCAGAACTGTGACGTGCTGGTAGCTACTACTGAAAATGCTGGCTGGTAAGGGATGACTTGGCCAGTTTGAGAGATATCCTGGCTTTCTATGTTGTATTTTACCCCAAGCTCTTATCACTTAGATTGATAAAGCGGTGATTTTAGAAACACATTGTCAAGGTTTTTGTTGATTGATTATCCCTTTTTATCCCCTTTGTGAAAAGTGACAGGATTTTTTCAGGCTATAGAGACGCATGCAATCCCTCAAATTAATTAAAACAGAGCTTTATGAGAAGTTTTGAGACATAAAGACTTTCTTAATTTCCAGTTGAGCTGTTGTAAAAACACCCAATACCACTGAGTGACACCTTCATGCAGTCAGAAAGACCTTACTCATGTTTCGGTCCTTCATTTCTGTTCAGGGGCTGACGTGACTGAACCCAACAGCTCAGACAGCCGTGGCGAACGCCTCGACTTCTTCCTGAAACAGGAAGAGGTTCTCACCACAGAGCCCAGCTTCCTGGGCGCCAACGAATCAGAGGAGGCCGGGGGAGGAGCAGGTGGTGGAGGGATCTCGTCTGTGGCCAATCTGAAGGCGGCGCTGATGAGTAAGAACAGCCTGCTGTCACTGCGGGCTGAGATGATGGGCGACGATAACCCTCTGCTGTACGAGTACCTGCCCAAAGGAGGACACTCCCTGTCTTGTAAGTAACCGTTTAGTGGAACTGTGCTCACACTGGTTGTTACACACAACTCAACCACACATGTTTAACTTTCAGGTCAGATATGAACAAATTCAAGTGTTCTGACATATCTTTGAATACCTGCACCCCCCCACCTGCAGTACAACATAGGGTCATCCTCTGCAGCATCGTGCTTGCACTCATCATCCACTATATTCAGATAACTCTAAGTGCAAGTGTATTTGCATGTGTGTGTGTGGTGCCACTTGAACGTGTAACCACTTTATGTACTGATGCCAGTGATGAATTAGTCAGTAGTGACTCGGTGAGAGAACATTTTGCTGGGATCGGTCTCGCTGTCTTGAGAAAATTTGTTTGGTTTTATGTGACAGCGTCGTTGTGCATATCAGCGGGTCTACAGCTGTATTTCACAGCAGCAAAATAACCCAGCAGAAGAGCAGTTCAAAGATTTACTCAAATTGCACCGCTGAGCCACAAAACAGAACATTTCACACCATTGAAACCTCCTTTAAACATAGTGTCTATTTTGATTTTCCTGTTTTCCTTCACGTTTGGCTTTATAAGATAAGTTGATCACTTGACATGAACCAAATTGAATCAACAGAAATGGAAGCTTTGAGTATGTTTTCCCAAAATGATCCTTTTTTTCTTGTTACTGCACAGGACTGTGCAATTTTTCATTTTTCGTTCATTCCTCACTAAAATAATTGTCTTTTGCCTAATGAATGTCTAAAATGTTTATGCATATGAGCTGCAAAAGAAACCATAAGCAATAATGACTTGACTAATATATAAAGTAATTTTTGTCTATCAAGAATCAGTGAATAAGCTACAGAATTTGCACCTAATTCATTTTTAAAAAGAGATTTTTATTTTGCGCCACTCATGAGACTGTTAAACTGTCAGTGTGTACATGTATGTGTGCTGGCGTGAGCGTAATGTATATGTGCTTGAGTCCAGGTCTGTGTGGGCACATTTTCTGTGTTCAGCTTGTGGGTTTGTTTCTTTTGCTTTTGCTGGCAAGTAATTGGATCTTTTGTCCTGAGTTCTGCCTGTTTTTGTGAGCAGAAGAAAAGCAGAGGAAGGGTACAACTCCGAGCCTTGTCACGTCTATTGAGTTGAGCCCCACTCACCTTCAGTGTAAAAGACAGAACCAAGCCTGAAAAGACCAGAACACACATTTCCAGCTGCACAACCCGCACACACATCACATCGCGTCACCCTTTTTGTGCAAGTGTTAAGTGTGTGGGATTGAGATGTTTCTGCTGGCTTAAAGAGGAGAATCGGATGCTGTCACAGCACAGATAGACAGCCTCAGAAAAGAGAAGAAGAGGATTTTTGATGCACATTCAGACTTTGCAGTTACAGTCAGCCTTGACTATACGAATAAAAGATTATCAGAATTCAGAGAATGTTAATCTTTTGCTTCCTGCATAGAAAAGCATATTGAATGAGCCCTATATCTATATTTCACTTGTCACCAAAGAAACCTCAGGGAGAGGTTTTGGTTAGCCAAACCTTATTTTGTATTCACTACACAAATGGGGCTGGGAAAACGGGCTTGTCGAGATGGCCAACAACTTCCCCTCCCACCCCAGGTCTGTTCCTGGGTCTAAATGAGGACAGAAAATAAACAAACATTGTACATCAGATTACTGGGCGGAGAAGAAGTCTGCCTGTTTGACGGATCACTCTTCCCTGCCTCCCTCCCTCCCTCCATTCAGTCCCTTTTCCCCTTCTCGTGTTCTCCTCTGTGCTTCTCCTTCACCTCTGCTTAACATCCTTCCTGTCTACTCTTCCATCCTGTACTTACCCCTCACACAGTCCCTCCCTCCTTACCTCCATCTATTTTTCCTTCACCCCTCCTTAACACTCATCCCTCACACTCTCCCTCCCCTTCTGGCTGGCTCTTGCAGTTCCTCCTTGTCTCACTACTGGCTGTTTCCCCCTCTTTTACCTCTGCTGGGGAGCATCAAAGCATGTTGCTTTCAAATCCTGGGAAAGTATTGATCTAAGCAGAGAGGAGGCAGAACAAGGTCACCTGGCCCAATTCAAGAGAGACCACTGAATAGCAGCAAAAGGCCTTGACACGGAGCTTCTGTCTCTTGCTTTTTTTTTTTTTTTTACTTTTCTGTATAATTCACTGTTTAATAAAATGTATTTCCTCCGATAATTTAAACTGAAAATCAGTGGCCTGCAGTTTCGCTGCTACATAACTCTCTTTCTTACATTTGATTAGTGATTCGATCCTCACCTTTGTTGACACGACATGCAATTCAAATGGACAAGCTCTATTTTTCCTGTCCGTCATCAGTCATAGTCTACATCCTACTTGCACGTGGAATGCCAAAAGTTAGCCTCCGTAATCCAATAAGGATCATTGGGATTTATCCCCACTACTCTTTTGTGTGTCAGACAGTTGGTGCAGGACAATGGATTTTGAGATTCGAGCACACCTGCCCACACAGCCAGTGTGTAAGCGCTGTAAGGAACATCCAATTAACCACACAGATCATACAACATTACCAAACTTTTTACTCCACTGCCAGCTCTTGTCTCTTCACATCTACTTTTGAAAATCAACTCAACCTGTGCAAGAGTTCCCTTTGGCTTCATTCTCTGTTCTACAGAGATTTCTGAATGAATATATTTTAGTGACCCAAATTTTGTGCCAAAGTTTTAATCCTATTTTGAAATCCCGGAGCTTCCGCTTGTCTTTTTAAATGCAAGATGAAAGGAGCAGCAGCACAGGTTAACGTAAAGGTGACAACAACAGGAAATGACTTCAGACGGATCTTGGATTGTCTATTAATTCTTCTTAATTCACTTTATGTTCAACCTTTTTGTATCTGCTTGGAACTTTTCCAGAAATCTTGCTTGCGGGGCTAACATAAAGCATCAAAAACAAGAATCTAAATTCACGTTCTTTGATCCATCATATTTTTTGAAAGCAGTGTTGGAGAAAGTGTTCAGACTCTTACCTAAAACAAAGTGCCATTAATACAGAAATATGAAATTTAACTCTGCATTAAAAATCCCACTTAAGTGAAAGAAGAAAAGGACAAGCAGTAGAATTTGTTTAAGAATTGAAGCCCTTCTGCTTACAATAATATAAATTACATAATCAGATTATTAGTACTGATGGACCAGTGTGTCGACAGCATGTGTAGCCGGAGCTAGTTTGAGCTACTGCATATAGTTTTATATTCAGGGACACTCAGATCACAGCTCAGTTCCAGTTGCTTCTATGCACTCATACAAGATCTATGGAAATCCATTCACTGCTATGGAAACCTTCACAACCTCTGACATAACACCTTTGACAAAGTTCTGGGACTCCAGAAACTTCCAGTTTCTTTTGTAGTTATTTGTCTCACGAACCCGTCCAGTGGATTTTGGAAACATATATGCCGTGCTAGCATCCAGTGCTAGTTGCCATAGTGTGAATAACTAGCAGGCTTTTAAACAAACAGCCTCTTCTTCTTGGCCTTCAGCACCACATAAGACATTGATTTTTAGCGGTTTTCATTTATTTTGTGTTTATATAATTTTTTACTAGATTTTATATTTTTATTTTATTCATGTTTTGAACAGGCAGCACGGTGGCTCGGTTGTTAGCACAGCTGGCTGCCTCACAGCCAGAAAGTTCCTGGTTCGAACCTCAACAGGGGCCTTTCTGTGTGGAGTTTGTATGTTCGTGCTTGCGTGGGTTTCCTCCAGGTACTCCAGCTTCCTCCCACAATCCAAAAACATGCATGTTAGGTTAATTAGTGGTTCTAAATTGTCCGTAGGAGTGATTGTGAGTGTGCGTGGTTGTTCGTCTTCATGTGGCCCTGTGATGGACTGGTGACCTGTCCAGGGTGAACCCCTGCCTTTCACCTGAAGAGAGCTGGGATAGACTCCAGCAGATCCCTGTGACCCTGCAGAGGAGTCAGCAGATATACATGATGGATGGATAATGTTTTGAACTTATTTTATTTGAATGTTCATGTTTCATGGGAGTTGTGCATTTTATGTTTTTACTTTAATTTATTTGTCTGTACAGCACTTTTGTCCACTGTGGTAGTTTTAAAACTCTTTATACATAAAGTTGGTACGGTATGGTATCTTTCAGTTCTTTGAGGATGTAGTGAAATTGTAAAGGCTACAAGTGTAGTCTGGCACCAACGAGTAGCCTGAGCATTGTCAGCATTAGCATGGAGTCAACTCATCCATAAAGAACTGCTCTTCTGATGAACACCAGAGTACGTTCCACTATCATCCAGATGGACGGCAAGTGGAAATGAGACATAATGATTAATGGGACAGAAAAGATTCAATAACTGTTGCAAAAAATTATGACACTTTTTTTCATCTTTGGACTTTTTCCTGGAGCCTTTAATTGTTAATGATGTTTTTTATTTATTTTTTGTTTAATCTGAAATAATATTGATATCGCTATGCTAATTAAACCACTTTTAAATTACATTATGATATGTTAAAGTATTTAGACCTATTTGATTTTTTTTTTGTATTAGTCACTATGTCTTTCTCTTGAAACAGGAATAAGGTGATATAGATAATTGATGGATAGATGGATGAATAGTCAGGATGTACACTATAAAAACTCAAAAGTAACTCATGTTTACATCTGTCACATAAATAAGGTAGATTATAAAGTACAACTTTTCACATCTGCAGTGCAGTGTAGGGGAAAATTAAAGCTGTATTAAACTGATGTAAGCACCAACATCTAAAAACTTGGTCATATCCACATTCATCCTATGTTCCACCTATGTTTAAAACCATTAAAGGAGAATAAAACTAGCCAGAGGTCATTTCTAACAGGATGTCATCAAGCCTATTTGCCATAGAGAACACCAAAACGATCCTATTTTCTCATGAAGTAATTATCAAGTTTTAGTTAATTAGCTACTGATAACTGGATAGTCACCTTAAGGAAACTAATTTCCTAAAGCTGAAAAACCTTATGTCATGCCTTTTTTTTTTTAAAGAGCAGGTTGAGGAACGTAAACAGGTGGAAACACAGTCATATGTTTAAGTGAATTGGTTATTTTACATTGCTATAGTTCTTGTTTATTTGTTTGTTTCCTTGCAGTTAGTCAGCAAGCTGTTAAACTCTCTGCAGCTTGCCTGACACAACTGCAATACTGAAATCAGTGAGGTACGATTTCAGCGTACGCATTTACATTCTGCAACAGGCTTGACACTGCTAAGTCCATCTAGTTCTTTGATTTTTGTCCTTTCCTGGAACGTGTCTAATGCTGGATCACCATTAGTTAATGAGATACTCCCTCCCACCTGTTGCTCAGTCCTTTCCCCCCCTCCATCTCCAGTTATTCCTCTTAATCAGGATTGTTCGTCCTGTCATTGCAGGGGTGGGGAAAAACAGATAGGAAGTCCAGCATTTGTGTGTGCTCTCAGTAAGTGGGAGTCGGGAGTGTGGAGTGTCGGGTGCGGTAGTTTAACATTCCAGGAATCTGTCCACGGTCAAGCCTCACGGGTGTGTGATTCTGTCCATTATGCAGAAGAGGGCAGTGAATGGCTAACCCACTGCATAGCTCTGGAGACATTTCCCAAAATGCAGCCCACCCTCTCACACACTGTCTTGAAAAATTTCCGATATGCCATATACTTTGATGAATGCGCGCTATTAATCAAAGCAAACAAAAAGATAAAGGCAAGTTCGCGCTCAATACCAGCTAATGATGATATTAATGCAGCAGAAACATTTCTGCGTGAGTGGCAACGGAAAGCTAAGGGCTCTAAGAAATTTGAATTCTTCATCTAGCGTGCTTTAACTTGTTGCTGGTAAACATTTTACACAGTCCGTGTAGTCGTCCTTTACCCTCGTTGTGCAAAAGTCCTCACTTGAGCTGCAAGATGGCTCCTCTCCAAAACTATTTCCCTCCACGCCACAGAGGATCCTCAAGCCCTCTTCGTATATGCATTTTACTGGTTCACGCAGCACATGTACACTCTCACACAAAACACACACATGCTGCCATCCTCTGTGCACGCATGTGGGTGGAAGGAGAAGGAGAGCAGAGGAGCGAAAGAAAACAAGAGAGAAAGAGAGAAGAGAAGCCCTAGCCCTTTCCCCTTGGCTGGTGGAAAGTGAAACTTCAGAGTTTTTCTTCCTCCCCCTCTCTACAGTGTTTGATAGTGTAGCACTGGCAGCCTCTGTGTGCCCCCCTGCCCACTCTCTCCCGTTGTGTTCTGGTGGCCAGCTGCTAGCAGAGTTGCAGTTGTAAGTGAGTGGGTGGGTGAGACTCATTTCCTGTGCTCCTTAGGGCTCCGCTCCAACAACTACTGCAGCACGCTTCGGCCAGGGGCCACAGGGGCCACTATTGATAACAAACAGGGCGCTGGCTCCTCTCCTCCTCCTCCTCTTCCTCCTCTTCCTCCTCATCTTCCGCCATCATCACCACCACTTCTGCCATCATCAACATCAGCATACTGCCCACCTACTCCACCCACGCCACTGCACCCCTCTGAGCCTCGGCCCCTGGAGGCCCCTGGTCTGCGGGCTGGGGCACACCTACTGCACTCAGAAGGACTGGACATGGAAGTGGAAGAGGATCCCGAGGGCCCGGAACCCTCCACCTTGCCGGAGGTAAGCACACTGAGCCTGGCTCAGCTCCAGGGTGGAGGCTGCTCTCTGGGTACCACTCCTGCAGTCAGATAAAAGCTTGTACTGGGGAGTGAAGATAAGCATCCAGAGGGCAACCTAACCCTGCTTTTACACACACACATACACACACACACATACACACAGAGGGGGGCTGAGAGGTGAAGGAAAGTAGAAAGTGACCACTTATGGTTTGTGGAGGGTGGGGAAAGTAACTTTTACAGAAAAACTTAAGGCTTATGGGTTTACTTTTCATCACTGCAAAGGGTTTTTCTTTGTTTTTTATGACCATATCATCGCTCAGCCCCTCTCCGTGTTTCATTCTCTTTGTGAAACTGGTATTTTTTCCTGCTACGCTGAAGAAGCAATTCTCTTTTTTTTTGTTTGTCTTTCTTTTCTGCATTCTTTGTTTTCCCTTCCTTGCAGATTCCTGTCACTCCTCAGTCATGCCTCCTTTCTTAGATAATCTTTTAAGATAGCTAGACATGAATTCCCCTTAAAGCCAGCGGTCTTAGTGCAACATTTACGGTAATGTAGTGTACAGTTGTTGCATCAGCGATGACACGTCTAGCTACAATGGCAGTGTGTGCTCAGTGATAGCGAATAACGGGCGAGCTAGAGTGATGAGACTGAGTAGAATCAATACTCACTGACAATGAGAGGTTTGCTCTTGCGGCTCAGGAAATTGTTTGTTCTGCTCGGTGTGTGTGCGCGCACGCATGCGACTGTGAGCGTGCAAGTGTATGAGCACGTGTGCATGTGTTGAGTTTTTATTTTTCCAGTCTGTGTGTGTACGCTGTGAGCATTTAGAAGCGGCGTTTGATTTCAGTGGACCTGCCTCCTAACGAGCCTCTCTATCTCTACGGACAAGCCATCTGTTTGCCCAGCGCATGGTGTTCTGTTCTTAGAGAGGAGGAAGAGGAGGAGGAGGAGGGGCTGAGCTAATGGGCAGAAGTGAAGGAATGGCAGTGGCATCGCGTAGGTAGAGGAGGGGTGGTGTTTAGCTGGGGTGTAGAGGGGAGGTGGGTGTTTGGTGCACCTCACCGACACCCAAGGGGTTGTGTGCGCATCAGGCAGATAATATTATTAACGCTGTAGATCAACCTCACTGCTAGCTGTGTGTCCCATCAGACTGTTGTAGCATCCTAAAACTGTCATCTATTTACTTTTTTTTTGTATTTGCTTTATAATCTCAAAGTTGTCTTTGAATAATTATGACCTTGTTTTTCTTCTTTTTTTTTTTTAATTTACTCTTCTGCTTTCACATTTTTATCTCTGTGTGCCTTGCATGTGTAAAAGGTTTTCTTCACAGCCTCTACCGCCTTCCTGCCACTTGCATGCCCAGGCAACATTCCATACAGACTGTATAAATGAGTGTCTGTGTGTGTGTGAGTGTGTGTGTGAGACATAACAGGATATTTTGTGCTTACAGGGAAGCTTAAAAGACAAAGAGGACATGAAAGAGTACAACACAGGTATGGTTTAAATGTCTAAGTACACCATTCCTCAGTAATGTCAGAGTTTATGTCTGAAACTCACCTTTTTTTTCTTTTTTTTTGTCTCTACTTCAAGCCTTGGACGATGATCAATCTCCTGTCGAGAGGGATCAGATGGACGAGGGGAGCTGTGCTGGTGACTTGACTGCGCCTGCTTCGGCGTCCGTGGCTGGCAGAGGAGCTAAAGGGCTGCTGGCGCCGGGTGAAGAGGCTGGATCAGGGGAAAGATTCCTGCCAGAGCACGGTGCCTGGCCCTCACAGGGGTTCGCCTGCTCCCTGTGCAAACGGCTGTTTAGCAGCCTGGAGCATCTCAGGGAACACGAGTACCGCCACACCCTGTCCCTGATGGCCATGTCCCTGGACTGGCCAATCATGCAAGGTCCGCACCACCAGCCTACCCAGCTCCGTCACCAGCCCCAGTCCCAGCCTCCCCACTTCAACCAGTCCCTCTACCGTCCTGCCGTGGGCGAGCCCGCACCAGTACGTTACTTCTGCTCTCAGTGCCCCGCCAGCTTCACCCTGAAATCCAACGCGGATCGACACGAAAAGACCATCCACTTCAAGAAGAAGCTGATGCAGTGTGTGTACTGCCTGAAACACTTCAGAGACCGCACGGACCTGCACAGACACCTGTCGTCCGTGCACTCCAAAGAGAGAGGGCACACCTGCCCTGCTTGTGCCAAGGCTTTTAGCACCCAGAAAAACCTGGCAACACATGTTAAAGTGTGCTGCCAGGTGGGGTTGGCGCCAGGAGCTATACTGGGAGGCAGCGCTGGAATGGAACTGGCTCAGCACATGAAGGTTTCTGACCACAACAGCAGCATTGACCTGGAAGGCCTGTAGATCTACTCGTACCCCTTTGTACCGTCGTTTAGCAGTGTTCCATCATTGGTTTTTAACGTTCATGCCAAAAAATGCTTTCTAGTGTTATTGCACTCGCAACGGAAGAATATATTTTAAAATTCAAAAGCACGGGAGACTTTGTTTTACACCTTGTTAGAAATATATGTTGTTATCATTGTATATGGATGACTTACTTGAAACTGGCATCTTCTGTGTCAAAAATAAGATGTTGCTATGCAAAAATGTCTGTCTGAACAAACTTTTGACTAATTTATATGAAATATTTTAGGTATAGTTTTACTGAGCACTGATTGGACCCATAACCAGATGAGTTACTTACACCGCATTGTCGAATAAAGAAACAGGGGGCGACTTTCCACCTCCTAAACCACTGGTCTGGCTCTCTGTCACCAGTCAGACTCCACTTTTGTCTCCTTTTTAGGCAGGGAGATCTTAATCTTTGTGTCCACCCCTGCTTTACAGGCACAAAGACATTAAAACAGAGTTCATACCTGTCAAGCATGACTGTGACTCACAGCCCACACAACCACACCACCTACAGGAACTCTGTAGCATTGCAGTGAGAAAGCAGAGTACAGACAGAAATCAGATCACAACTGTGGGGATATTAAGAACTTAAAATAGAAAATAAAAATAGAGGAAAAAAAAGATAAGATGAAGGAATCCTGCATCGGGCGTGAATTCACGAGACGCACAGAAGCTTGCCTTCTGTCGCCGGTCCGTCACAACTCCCTTCAGTCAGAGCTCTGCGACCAGTACAGATGGAGGGGATGTGCTGAATGAGATAAAGGCTGCTAAAACAATAGGCCTGGAGCATCTCGGATGGGGGTTGGGAGGTGTCATTTTCTCTTGCTCTGACCATCTCCTCTGCCCTTGTTCTATAGGTCTGGTAGTGGCTGAGTGGGGCAGTAGCTGGGCAGTAATTGCTCCTTCACAGCTCTGTCCCCTCTTAACCTCTGACCCCACATCTGAAGAGGAAGTGGAGACTGAAAGGCAGGTGCCCTTTAAAGCAGATGAACCCGGTGATGTAACAGCTGCAGGCCGGTAACAGAGTGGTTGTAAGCTCTGGGCAGAAAATGAGCGATCAAAGAAGACAAGTGGGAAAATGTAGGAGAATAATAAGGGAGGTGGCGAGGACCATATCAAGAGGAGGAGGAGGATGAGCGAGAGTAAAGCTGAACATGGGCTTTAACATTTTTGCTCGTTGCTAGTGTAAATTCACATTTCTACTAAAATGCTGCGGTTGAAGTTTACAGCGGGCACGCACGAGATGTTGTCTTGTTACAACTCATTTATGAAGGCGTATTGTCTAAATCCAAACTGTGAATACAATACCCAAAGAGCAGACATTCACCTGTGCTTACCTCTTCAAAATCACCCCAGCACAAAACTGCAATTTCTACGTACTCCATGAAAGCAAAACTCGCATCCGCTGGGAATCTGTTTTGCTGTTGTGTGTTTACAGTAAATTAACATGGAATTCCCACTTGCCAAACGCTTTACAAGAAAATCCCATTTTCAGGTAGCGAGCTCTGTCTCCGGCAGCAGCTCGGACAGACTGGCAGGCTCAGGGAAATCAAGAACTAATCAGGAACTCTACAGAGCCAGTCACTGACAAACGGATCACAGCTGTTTGACTGGTGTGTGGTACGTTTGAGTTTAAGTAAGTGTTATTATACGTACTAAGGGACAGATTAAATAATTTATCACTGAACTGCTCAGAGATCTGTACTTTTTTTTTTTTTTTTTTTCTTTAGAATGAGACTTGCTTGGCTTGTAGATTGTATGCTGTGATTAAACTATGACTGAAAATGTAAAGACTTTGCTGCGGTATTTTATTTTATGTGCACGCACACACACACACATTCACGGCAATATTCCACAATCCTGATCCTTTAATCTGTTGCGCTGTTCACGTGTACCTGAATTTTTTTTGTTGTGCTGTCAAACATTCAGTCAGAGCCGAAGTCGATTACCTGATGGAGGTAATTACTTTGCATCACCTTATAATCCTTTCCTCTGTGCTTGATACCCTTCTTTCTTGTACAGTAGGTGTTTGCAGTACTTGCTGTGATTTTTTACACTCAGAAATCTAGTACATATACTGTATTGTATGCCCTGTTTGTGTGATTATGTTTCCCTCCCTTTGTGTGGGTGATTTTTATTTCCTCGTCATTGTCTGTGTTTGCCTTTTCTGTCTGTTTTTGCTGTTCATAGTACAGACCTTTCTAGAGCAACTAAAGCAGACTGACTGTTGTGCCATGTGTTTATAGCATCTCTGTGCCTTTATTGCTTTAGTATGGAGGAAGATCTGTTGCCAAGGCAACTGTAGCTTTGACTGGGATTGAGATGACCATGGGAATTGATGGTACATTTCTAAACCACATTGCTAATTAAATGCAGAAACTGAAAAGTGACGCCTTGGTCTATTTAAATGAAACCCATTCTACACAGATCCTTTTCTCTTTGTTTCGTTTTCCTCCCTTTTCAAACTCTCCCTCCTCCCTTCTGTCCTTGCAGTGAATGACTTCACGGTGATCCGTAAAAAGTTCAAGTGCCCCTACTGCAGCTTCTCTGCTATGCACCAGTGCATCCTTAAGAGGCACATGCGCTCCCATACCGGAGAGAGGCCATACCCCTGTGAAATCTGTGGCAAGAAGTTCACCAGAAGGGAGCACATGAAGAGGCACACGCTGGTGAGTGCAGCGGTCCAGTCACCTCTAGGGGGCGGTAAATCACACCTCATGCAATGTGCAAATTAAAAAATGTGGAAATTGTGCTTTTCCATTCTACAGGTCCACAGCAAAGACAAGAAGTATGTGTGCAAAGTCTGCAGTCGTGTCTTTATGTCAGCAGCCAGTGTCGGCATCAAACATGGCTCCCGTCGCCACGGCGTCTGCGCAGACTGCTCTGGCCGGGGCATGGCGGCTCTGCTGGACCACAGTGGGGAGGTGGGGGGCGACATCTCTCCTGAGGAGGAGATGTACCCTGGGGACCGCTTCCACGAAGACCAGGCGGAGTGCGACGGTGATGGAGAAGGGGAGGAGGAGATGATGGTGGAAGGGGACGGGGAGATCTTAGGAGAAGGGGAGGAAGAGGGGGGGAAGTGGAAAGACTCAGGGATGAGCACCGAGGCGCACAGAGCACTGGACAATGAGAAAGAGGAGAGCGACTCCTCGGCTCAGGAGGGAGAGCAGCAGAATGGGAGTGAGAAGGACTTCTCCTGGATCTCGTAGAACCTGGCAGGTCTCCTGTTTGTGGCTCACTAACCAGTCTGAAGATCTCCTGTGATCTCTCAGGTAGATTCCTCTGCTCTCTTTACCCATTCGTCCCTCTGCGGGCAGGCCTTCCTTTGGATGGAAACGTTGGGTGATGCGCGACAATGATCACATGTCTCTGAGTAACACTGAAATGCACACGCACGCACGCACGCACACACACATACAAACACACAACGCCATTCTCAACTTGACAACCGAAGGAAAAAACTGATGGAGAGGTGGCTTGAGTGCAAGGCTTTTTTTCTGCTTACCTCCTTTGCTTCAGATGCAGTGTTTTTGTGTTTCTTTTTTTTATTGAGGGTTCAGGCCAGAGTCCAGCAGTTTCCTACTCTGTTGCAACAGGAATCAACGAGGACGCTGCCAAGGACACAGCCGACGGTAGACTGTAACTTTGTATGTTTGCCATCACAATCACCATGGAAACCAAGGATCACAGACAAGAGTAGGGAAATAGCCAGGAAGAAAGGGCATTATTGGTCCCGCCTCGGCTGCAATGTTTCTGGGGGATAAGTGTCTCTCTGTGAGTGAAGCGAGAGACTATTGCAAAAATCTATTGCAAAGACACGAGTGTCGGGGCACTGGGAAGCCCGGCGGCACATTGTTGATGCAGAATCCTACTGCCACAGACTTGCACTTTAATGACAACTGATTCCTATCAAAGCCCTGAATCCCTGGTTTACATTTTTAATCTGATCTTTACTTACTAAACAACTCGGTGACCGCACCTACCTTTAAGGATATACTTTATGTCCTCTTGACTGTTATCATGAGATAGAAATCACTGAATCTATGTGCAGATTGCTGTTTATAGAGCCTTTGCCTTTCAGTGGTGTTTTCAATTTTTTTTTTTTCTTCAGTTAATTTTACCACCTGGTTTCTATTAATCCATTCCAGCAAACACGGAGATTTGACTAATGTACATAAGAATCCTGGAATTTTAAAAGGACAAAGAGACAGAGACAGAGAGGCGGAACACAAATTTACAGTGTATGTGAGTTTTACACATATTAATACACCACTCAGAGGCCCTATCCTACACTAATAACAACTCCTGTCTCTCTCACTGTCTCTGGCTGAGCATCTCTCACACTGGATGTTGTGATGATCGGACCTGAGAGCCAAGTCTCTCACACTTAAGAAGGAGCTGTCTAGGTTCTTTTTTACTTACTAATATATATATATATATATATATATATATATATATATATATATATATATATATATATATATATATATATATATATATAATTTTTTTTTTTTTTTTTTTTTCTTTTTTGCTTTGTAAATCATGTAATTCCAGTCTCTGGATGCAGATTATGCAGACTCTTTCCATGGTTAATCTTCATTTTGGTGATATGGTTTCTCCGGTTTTGTGAGGTTAAATAAAAAAGGATCAAAATTGTGTTTAAAATGGAGAGTTTCAGTATTTTAAAGAGTGTAAAAAATCAATTTGTTATTTATTGAAAAACATGTTTAATTTGAAGTCATTCCCTCCTCTGTGTGTTTGTGTGTGTTGTGGGAAACGGACCAGATGTTTGTGTGGCAAGAATAACCATCCAGTGTCCAGAAAGAGTCTACATTGATTTATTAAGATTATTTCCATGTTTTTGTTTCTTTTTTTTTTTTTTTGGCAAAGCTGTTGACAATTCAAGTGAGGCCATTGACATGTCTTATTATAATGAATATCAAAACTATGATTACTGTTGTTGATGTAACTATTATTAATTATTAAGTGCTGGATGCTAAGCTTTATCGTGTTTTTTTTTCCTTTTTTCTGATATTTTATATCTTGTATAAGAAAAGAAGCTTTTATACTTTGCCTTGTTGTGGATAGCAAGCCATGGGGCTTTTATCAACCTTTTACTGTGCCAGTTTACGCTTTTTCTGTCGCATTTGCTTTTTTACAAAGGGAAAAACACACTCACTGTCCGACTTATCTGTTAGATAGTAAATAAACATATTCAGCACATGTTTTTGCATCACTAATGTACACTAATTGATTAATATCAAACCAAAAACAATCCAGTACTTTGTATACATGAAGTGCTTTCACAGTCTGTGTGCAGGTGGTTTTATTGTTGTGGTAAACAGTTTTGTTGTTGACTTTGTTTTTACTTTTGAACCTGTCACTATTTGTCACATTGTGATAAAGTGCACGTTATTTTATTATTGAGAATATGAAGGGCTGTGTGAAAGGACAGCTAGATTTTGAAGACGGCATCTTTAAAAACAGCAACAAAAGAAAAAAAATATATATTTTTTTTTCTGGTTTCTTCATGGCTCGAAATACACAATCAAGTAGCCATGTAGCATGCAGACAAAACAGATATAGTGTTGAGTCTACGTGCTGCATTTCTACATGCTGGTGTTTTACTGGCATTACGCGAGTTCATGTAGATAAATGGAAGGTGAGTGCTGCAGTAGTAACTCTGGGAAACATGCTGCTGCCGGTGCTGGTTGCACACATCAGGCCCTCTGCTCCAGGTGCCATAGACTGCACTTCCCATCAGCCCCTGCTGAGAGACTCTCAGCACAATGTGTGATGCTTTCTTTGTGTCTTGCAACTTTGTTATTTATTGTGCTTTTGTCTCATTTATCAATTAGTTGTACTTTTCTTTGGTGAAAAAGAAAGGAAGATGGACAGTGGGTCAGAAGTTTTTATGAATGTCACAAGTGGGTGTGGAAGGAGCCTGTGATCGGTGACAAATCTCTGTCCTGTGGTGCTGTTACTGCCACTGAGAGACATCTGGATGTATGTGTGACTCACCTGCCCTGTGCTCTTCTCACGACCCGTACTGTACGTCCTCTTCCTCATTCTGGGTTGTACTTCAGGAAAAAAACAAACAAACAAACAAAAAAAAAATGTCTGCCATCAACCCCTCAATATGTGCCTCAATGACATTTCACCGGCGTGCTTGTGAGAGCGTCTGCGTCCGAGACATGACTGAATATTTGTATCAATGGACAGAGATTAACCGAGATGTGACTGATCAGATTGGGGGTGCAAAACGTGTTTGGAGCCGAAACGTCAAGACAAATCACGATAGGCGACTGCATTCTTCTCCTCACAGTGTGTTAATGACCTTTTGTGCCCCGACTCTGTGGTCTTAACTGCATGCCTGTGTTCATTTTGTCATACCAAAGCGACATCTTCAGCATCTGCACACAACTGTCTCTATCCACACAATGCAAAACTGGAAACGTTTGCTTTATTGCAGATGAATATGGGTATTCGTAGACGTGTACAAATTACAATCCTCATTTAGCCTGTATAGCTTGATTCACATGCGCAAATCATGAAGCCATAGATATGGGTATATGTATATTATACTATATTTCAAAATTGGCGCTTTTTACTTTAGATTTTGTTCTTCTAAGAGTGATGTGTGTCTACCTTCATATATATGAATTTATATTACTATTATATATTATTTATTTTCTCTCTCAAGTTTCAGAGGGTCTTTAATTTGTAAAAGATCGCACATGAAGCTTGACGTTTGTTTATTTTCAATGGGAATATTGTTCGATATGATACTGACTTTATATTGACTATTATCATAATCCTGTGTTTGTAACAAAATGTGCTGAATAATCAAAACAAAAAAAAACAAAAAGAAAAAAAGAAACTGTCCTGTTTTTACACCTGTTTTGTTTTTGGGCAGATTTAAGTGCTCTTGTGCAGATATTTTTCGGTTGATAGTACTGATCACAAAACATTTTTACAGTCAACCATGAGCCTCCTGTTTTGATGTCCAAGCCTCTAATTTCATGTTTAGTGGGAGAATTAGCTTGAATATTATTTGCAAAAACCAATCAGTCACAATAAATTTTGAAATTGCTGCTGTAAAGAAGTGAACAATGTGTGCCTTGTTTTCTTATGTTTGTCGGACAGCAGTTCAAGTTGTCAACACCTATATTGTCCACAAGGGGGGGCAATAGACAAGTCAAAGAAAGCAGAAAGGAATTAGTCTACTCTCCAAATCTTACAATGCCATGTTTCTTTGTTTTGAAGATTGGTAATTGTGAGCCTTTCAAGTGGTCAAAAATCCATATCCATAGAAAAGATTATTTTAAAAAACTTCAGATGGCAGACTTCTTTCATTCAGGTTTATTTTCTTTCTGTCACGTTACATCACATAGATCACATTATCAGCATCTTACATGGTCATCCATCTTTTCAACACTATTCAAAGGCTTGACATTCACACAAATACTCCTTGAGTGCACCACTCCTCAAAAAGTGCTTTCCCCATGCGTGTGGGACTGCTGATGAAGACCAGTGGCGGAGCCCACACACAGGAGAAAATCTTGCCCTCCAGCAAAGACCCAAGGCTGACGTCACGTCTCCCACAAAACGCTTCAAGCATTTTTACAATAAGAGGACAAAAAAAACGTACATCAGCCTTGAGTTACTGGATACTCAGAGGGGAAATCTAACACATAAAACCCTTCAGTGTTGTATCTCCTATTAAAAAAAAAAAAAAAAAAAAAAGAAGAAGAAAACAATGAGCGATGCTAGACATGCAAAACAAACTCAAACTCAACCAAACAATCAATCAATAAGAGGAAAAAAAGTAAAGGAGGTTGGTTTTCACACCAGCCAGTGTAAGGCTAAGTAAAAACACAACAGCAGAGAAAATAATCAAGAAATGGGAAAAATGACATGATAGGGTGAATGCCTGGACAAACAATACAAGCACAAGAGAAGAGTGGAGCTGCCATTGCAATGCATTCAATTTGATTTGGATGGAGATCTGTTGGCTTTGCTGCTGCTGTTTTATGCACAAATGAAAACTTGACATTCAAGAATGCAGCACATCCATTATGACATATGAAAAAAAAAAAAAACTCAAAAACAACAAAGGCTTTTTTTATGCACATTTAAAGGGTTTAGTTTAGCTTAATAAACTGGGTAAAGGCTTGGGTGGGACCACAGTAAAGCCAGACAGACAGGAACAGGAACCAGAGAAGGGCATGATTGGGAAAAGAATCCCTGCGGAGAAAAAGAAGCAAGTGGAAGACGCTAAAGGCATGCTGTCTGCTGGAATGTGCATGGCAGGACAAAGATTCCCACAAGGTAAAAATTTCCACAGTGACCAATGGTTGAAAGCTATCCTGTCTAACAACTTGATGTCACAACCTCAAGCAGCATCCATGACAATAACTGAACATGCTGAAAAGAAATGACTATTTGGCAGAGTGAAAGACATACAGCAACAGTGTGAACAAGCATTTCTGAATGACGCCAACAAACAAGTTCTTGTTCCATGGTAAAGCATTTCATTGCACAATGTAGGATAGTAAAGCAATACTGCATGGTTGTGTTACTCAATATGATTCAGCAGTGTAGCGACAGCCATCTGTGGATATATTTGGATACCAAAATCAGGATGCACTACAGGTTCACAGCAGGCTGTAAAAACTAGCCGGCAACTACTGCAAAAGAAAAAAAAAAAAAAGACTGTTGTTTTTTTTTTAATAAGTTTTACATTCAACGCATTGTCTTTTTCACTCCTTTGCCTCTAAGCTACAATATAAATGGAATCAGTTCACTATAGCTTCTTAATTGACTTAAAAAATGAAAGAAAATATTTGAGCGACTGTAATGTAAAAAAAAAAAAAAAGGTTTCCTTTTCATATTACAACAAACAAACAACAAATATGAAGAAGCCTCACTGATCTCTTTATCTTGCGTTATGTACAAGAAAGCCCTGAAACTGCAAATCAGTCTAGATTATCGCGACGTGTTGTGTGTCTACTTCCCATCTTGTTTCAGGCACACCCTTCAACAATTAATCAGTCAACCTCCATCATTTTGCAAGTAAAAGATGTCATGGCAAATATAGCTTTACAAAAGAAACCAAAAGGTTCATTTTTACAATTTGTGCACAAGACCATTTTTCAACCCACATTTCCCCCGCCCCCCCCCGTCTCCCCCTGTTGGCCTAAGCTGCACTGCAAGACCAGAGCTCTATATGATACAGCCCGGGCACCTGATCATCACAAGCTAGTTTAGTGCAAATGGGAAAAAAAAAAAATGATGGAAGATTTTCAGAAGGACACAGGGCCTGTTTGCTTCACATAGGCTAAGACTCCCACGATCTGCCAGCCGAAGCTCTGGTCTCTCACCCTGCTTGTGCATACACTGGGGATGGGGAGACCCAAAGGGTGGCATCTGACACGGTATCATCGACCAAATCAAAGATAACAATTAAAAGTGGTATCCAGCACTAATAACAGTTTGAAGGCATGCAAAATCTCAGCTCTGTAAAATGTTAAGAAGCAGAAACCTTTAAGTAGAAGAAGCAGGACGCTGAGCTTTATGGATAAAAAGTGTGAATATTGTAGAAAAAAAACAATTCTCCAGAACACTGTAAAGCATCTTCTGTTAACAAGACAATTAACGTGTAGCTATGTACTGAAACTGGTGTTTTCCGATCACAGCAATGAGGCTGGCACCGCTTTCAACCCTTGGCACTCATCCAAGGAAAGGCAAAGTGACTGACTGCCACTGAGTACCACACTGTAACTCCAGTACAAAGCGCCTCAAACTGCCAGCACCCTTGCATGTAGTACAACATCTGACACTTAGAGCAAGACATTAACTGTTATGATCACTTGCCAATAATGGGGGACCCCAGAGGTTCTTCACCCCTATCCCTGAAACCCCATTTATTCCATCGGGCAGTGACAACACCCTCCCCACCCCCTTGAAACAAAATACCCTTTCACTTATAAATTTGTAATATAAAATGTCCATGTACAAAAACATGTCTTTGCGCAGTGCAGTGTAGTGCAATTTCATCAGGTCAGCATACCTTTTCCTTTTTGTTTTGTTTTCATTGGCACTTGGTGAAGTTGGTAAAGTTTCTGATGGAAGAGGCCATCTGACCTAGCTTATCTGGGATGCCACTGAAATAAACGGGGAGGATCATGAAGGTGGTTTCCAACAGGAACTCAATGGGACAGCATTCACTTCTATGACAGCAACATTGTACACTAAATATTTGTTTTGACCCACTGGTTTCATGGTCACCTATAACATGATATCAGCCATCAGCAGGCAGGACATGTGACCCTGTGACACCCGAGTGGGGCACAGGTGTTTCTATGGTGACAAAGGTCTGACGTTGCACTGTATGGTCAAGGAGCCTGCTCAAAGATGGTCCGCTCACACAGGAGAGGACAGGCACTCTGTGTTTTTCATACACTGCTACTGAGATTCGGCCAGGTGAGTGTCTGGAACACTTGGAGAGCAGAGGACACGCTGCAGAACATGTTATGAAAAAGCTGCTAATATACAGAAAAGTGATTTTTCTTGAAAAAAAAAACACATCTATTGTATCAAACTCCATCTCTGAGTACATAATGAAAAAAAAATTACAAGGCATAGGTATTTTTTACTTGTCATATCTGAACAGAGATTCTATGGATAATTTGAGATTTGGGGCTTCAGAAATGATTAACTTGGGACGACTTGGGCATGTGGTTTCTGGGAATCATCTTGGTAAAAGATTCGTATTGTCTTTTTGTCCAAGTCATTTAAAATTAAAAACTAAGTCAACTCTAAGAAACAACTACACAAGACTAATGAGGGTAAAATATAGTTTTAACTCTTCTGAGGGACTCCTAACTTACGTATTTTTAACTTTTACTATAATATCCACAATAAGAGATAATTACTAAGTTGTCTTTTCATGTCATTACGCCATTTATAAGTGCTTTCACTTTAGACATATACAATTTGAATATGGGAAACTTTAAAGAGGAGACAGCATAGTTTTAAAATATTATAAAAATGACTTTTTTTTCTCTTTGTCCCTGTTTCATGCCTCCATCAATATAAAGAAACAGAACAGGCAACAAAATTGGTTTCACAATCAACTCTTTCCTTAAGATAGCCAATATTGCTGATAAACACTTTTTAAAGGGATATATCACAAGCTTAAATTGTTGACTATCTATTATTCTATAATCTAATATATTTAATCTATCTACAATTTGGAAATCTTGGCCATGCTTATACAATGACAGGCCAATGCTGAAGAGTAAGACTCCATTTCAGTAAAACATTTTAAATTCATGCTACAGGTAGTTCCACATGAATCGGTATGTATCCAGTTGCCAATATCCATGCTTTGCACCAACTTGATTTAATTCTCCATATTCATTTTCATGTTGCACCAGAGTGAAAGATCGCTTTAAAGGAATAAACACATCTTTTTAAAACATACAAGAGTCTTGGGCCCTGTGAAGTTAGTTGTGGTATCTGTAGTATCGCAATGCTGGTTTATACTAATTATTCCAAATACTTTTAGAGTAACCTCTCCATTTTAAACTGTACTGTCAGACTCATAATCAGGTAGTGATTGTTGGGTTACAATCTCTTATATTCCTACATACACATTTAACATCAGTCAGACTGTTGAGTTAAAATTTCATTGGGCAGTTATCATTCACATATCGTTGTGGTAAACAATCTCTTTAAGAACATCAGCTGTCAAGAGAAAAGAAAAGAGGAGCCGTTCTGCCTCAACTCATGACACAATGACAACCACAAAGCTAGAAATAAAGAAACCAAAATATTAAATGCTGTCGTTCCTCTGATTGCACAGTGCAACTGCTAGTTGCTTCAGCAACTCATTGCTGAAAATAGACTCTATAAGAAAGAGATGTCGACTCTCTCAGGCATACTGGGGTTACAGTGATACTCTAAAAGATGACTTATTTTTTCAAGGTGCATATCTCTAGTGAAAAAGTGTAAAGAAAAACAGAGGGTAATATATTTGAAATATTGTGTACATCTCTCAAAAATATTTTGGAACGTCAAAGGAAAACTCTCTGTACCACTTGGTGTGAGGGTTTTGTGCAGCTTTGTAAATCTACGATAAGCAAGGCATGATGCTCTAAATTAGCTTAATGAACAAGATGTTTGATACTGAACAATATGTATTCAAACATGCAGTCAATATCCAGTAAGACTGCAGAAGACAGTGATTTAAGAGCTTACACCACAACTGTAGAAAGTGAACAAGCTTTTTGCATTTGGTAAGTCTGATGTAGTCCCTTAAAAAGTGACAATGAGAAACGGAGATGCTACAGAGGTCTTAACAAACTCGTCTGATGTTAACCCTCAAGTCTCCAAAAAAAGAATTATGACCCATCTCAAAAACAGGAGCTTACATGATGCTCCTGCAATGAACAACAGAGCATATTGAAAAGCTTATCTGTAGTCGTCAAACATTGCCTTGAGTTGAAGCAAGTGAAAAACAACAGAATCTAATCAGAAGCTTCAGGATCAAATTTGAATGCTTCTTTTGTTCCTTTTTCATTGTGAGTGAAAATGTTGTAGTCTTAGAAAAGTCTCCAAACCTGCATAAAGTTATCTTTTCTTTGTTTGTGTTTTGTTTTACCTACCAGATTATACATTGACATTGTGTTTCGAAATGGAAAAAAAAGAGAAGGCATAGCCCCCACCTCCCTCTCCCTCTCTCCCCTCCCCTCCCCTCCCCGGTCTGGAGGAAGCAGCACTGAGAACTCCACCGTGAGGAAAACTGCCCTCATCTCTTCAGGGAAAGAGTCCACCTCGCTGTCGCTCCGTGTGAGGAGGATCTCATCTCACAGACCAGGGATGGAGACTGGATTAGTCGGTGAATCTCTGGCAGGCTTTTTTCCAGCGACAGGCTGTGCACCACATGTCTCTCTTCTCCATGCCGTACACCTTTCGGCACTTCTTAGCCTCCCCACGCGGTTTCCTTGGTAACAGCAGATGTGACAGTGTAAGGACAAGCACACAGAAAGCAAGACGCCCACATAGACCAAAAAAAAAAAAAAAAGTAAACAAAACATATATATTTGTAGCCCCCGCAAATGTGCCCAAATGTATACATGTGCATGAAGGCAGAGGATCAGACATGTAAACCCAAATGCTTCTTGAGGAGATTCAATATACATTTGAAGTTTAGTGCAGCTTACAAATCTAAACAGGTTTTTCATTTAATCTAACATCTAATCTTCTGACCAGAGTATGACTCTGACCTGAGTTTCAAGACATAAATAAAGGCCAGCAGTTCATAGAAAAAAATTTGACAAGAACATGATGACAAAAACTAGTCTCCCGTGTTCTTGTTTTACATTCCACCAGGAGCATCCCATAAACGAAGATACATCACTGCAAATGTTAGTACATTCCTTTCAAAATGTAAGATGGTGCAAACAATTAGTGTCACTCAAAACTTTCGGCACATAAAGTTGACAGATACCTGGTTCCTGGTGTTGATTTGGGGGCCGGCATGATTAAAGCGTGGTTCTTGTTAACAGTGGTGTGCGTTGGGGCTGCCGGCTGTCGCTTTTCACCGATGCTAACAGTACGAACATGTGTCACAGACCCCTACAATTGAAAATTGAAAAACATCACTGTGTCAATGATATGCTGACATATTGAAATCACACTGAGCCTTCTTTAGACTGATACAGAATAATGACAATGAACAATTACTGTGCACTGCTGTGACGTTTATGCAGTTACAAACACAAAATGATCCTGGCAGAAACACTGAGGCATGACTTTAATTCTGTTTTAGTAAGACTACGCCACAGCATTAGTAATATCACATAAACTATCTGGTAAAAGCATCTGCAGGCCAAATGTCTACTCAGTAATGATATATATCACATGACTTTTTAGCATACATTATCTCAAAGCTACTCTGCAGCTGTGTTCAAAATAACAGCAGCGTTTTTAAAACACTTTTTCTTCACGTTACTACTTTACAGAAAGTGAAGAAAAGAGAATATTAGGCTATTCAAAAAAACAGCAGTGTGGAGTTTAGTTAGTGAAGTCGTTCATTCTATGAAAAACAGGTGACCCTTACAAAGGCTGGAAATCTTCTACATGCTGCAGACAGTTTGTCAGATGTCCCCAAACACTAATTTCAAGCCACAGAACACTGAAGACAGTGAAGCATGGTGGTGCAAGCATCATGATATGGGCATGTTTCTCATACTATGGTGTTGAGCCTATTTATAGCATACCAAGGATCGTGGATCAGTTTGAATACATGAAATATTTAAAGAGGTCGTGTTGTCTTCTGCCAAAAAGGAAATGACCTTGAAATGGGTGTTTGAACAAAACAACGACCCCAAACACACCAGTGAGCAGCATCTTGGTTCCAGACCAATAAGATTAACATTATGGAGTGGCCAGTTCAATTCCTAAACTTTGATCCAATGGAAAACTTATGAGGTGACATCAAAAATACTGTTTCTGAGGAAAAACCAAGAAATGGCAGAGGAATTGTGGAGTATTGTTCAATCATCCTGGATTGGAACACCTGATTACAGGTGACAGAAGCTGGTCGACTCCATGCAACATAGATGTGGAGCAGTTCACAGAAACAGTGGTTATACGGCTAAATATTAGTTCAATGATTCACAGGAAAGTTAAATCTTTAAGCATTTCTCAGTTCATACAGTAAATACTTGAATAGAAGAAAAATGCAGACACTGCTATTTTCTTGAACAGCCCATTTATTTTTCTTTACTTTCTGTAAAGTAATGAAAAATTTGATACATTTTTCTTCATGTTTCAATTTGGAAGCATTTCTAGTGCATTTGTGCGTATGGAAATGAAAGCTATTATCGGGAATTTGAGCTTAACTCACTTTTTAAACACTACTTAATGCCATTATTTTGAACACAACTGAACATAGTTTCTGAATTTCTGACATTCTGCAGATGTGAAGACATGTAATAAAAACCTGTATCAGAGACAAGTTCTTCAATGTTAATAAATTTTTTATTTTCTAAACTGAAGTTCACTTTTAGCCCCCTACTAACATCATTTTCAGGTGAATTTTGAAGTCTTTTTTATTCCCCAGTCATTGCTGATATTCCTATGCTTCCATTATCACCTTTGACCACCAAATACAACAACATCAATTTTTGGAAATGATACAGACTTTTCTCTTGTTTGTCTTTTTAAAAAGGGCTCTGAAGTTGGAGGAAAAAAAAAACGTAAACAAACAAAATGAGAAAACGAGTGTAAAAAGGCTCAAATATCTGCAAATGTAAACAGCAGGGGAGCAGTGAAGATTAAGATTAAAGGGCGTGAGACAAAGCCTCACTCACCGGGACACCTTTAAAAATGTAAGGAGGGGACTGCCATGACACACTGATGCCATTCCCAGTCCCAGTTCCAGGCCCGATCTCATTACCACTGCCTATCCCAGCCAGCTCAGGACCCACTGGGATACTCACTGGAGCGGTGGCCTGGAACATGGACAACCACCCAGCCAGGAGAGGACACAACCGAAACAAGAAGAGACAGGAGATGTGCAGACAGAGAGAATACAGCAGAAACAGATACTTGCCGTTAGTACAGGGGGCATTTCTGCAGTTTTGAACCTGAAAAGTGCCTTTAAATCAGCAGTGATTATGTTTTTTTCTTTTTAATTGCCAATCACATTTTTGTTTTTGTTCAATATTTTTCTCTGAATATTATTTCATGTATCTAAAGAATACATGCAAATAATATTCAGAATCATAATTTAACAATAGCGGCACTTAGAAAATATGCCACAAAACCTTTCTAAAACATCATAAAGAATAGCAGAGAGATGTTAACAGAAAACAAAAGAAATATACTGCACAAAACAAAGAAAATTAAACATAAGAATTCATTGCAGGTTCTCTGCATATGCATACTGTACGCAAATTTCTTTATGCATTTTTGTTGTCATAGCAACTGAAACCCCTAACTACGGTTAAGGATTGAGTTCATTACTGAATATTTGACATAGTTGACTGTTGAGACCATATTTTTCCTCCATGTGCCTATAAATGAGGGGTGTGCATGAACTGATGCAGGAAGAATAGAGAAAGAAAGAGGGGAGGATGAAGGGAAGGAAGAGGGAGGAAGCATGGAAACCCAAATTTTGTACTAAAACAATCAGGTCCAAAAATTTAAGATTGGATAAAATTAACTAAAATTTTTCTTTCTTGAAGTTGCACACAACTTTATTGGTATAAAACTACAAAATTATATTCTGACTTGAATTTTTAACGCAAACAATATTAACATTTACAGAATAATCATGTTTCTCTCACTGTTACACAATTGTGGGAGAAATGAAACTCATCCTTTCGTTGGCACTGCAGCAGCATCCATTTCTATCTCGTCTTATTCCATGTGTGAATTACCTGGTAGGCGTGGTCGGTGCGGATGTGGCAGAGTGTGGACGGAGCCGACTGACTGAGCAGTGAAGTGCAGTGGCTCTGCGAACCGTTCATGTTGATGTGGTCGGAGTGGGGGACTTCGCTGAGCAGTGGAGGGAAGATGGGGGGAGGGCCAGCTGTCGTGGGGGAGGTGGGTGTGAGACTGGACAAGCCCTCTGTTAGGCTGTCCATGTTGACTTCAATCTCTGAGTAGTAAAAGTCCTCCTCTCCATCACTGTAGTCTGAGTCACTGTTTCGCCTGCAGGAGATAAACATTAAGGAGTTTTTTTTTTTTTCAATCTTCAATCAAAATATGGAGCTATACATTTACATACAGTATACAATAATGTGACTACGTATAAAAACCTCTCTTCACTAAACAAAATAAGTTGAAACAAAAGTTTTCCAACAGCAGGGGGCAGTAAATGCTTCTGTGCTGTAGGGTTCTCACTCATAACCTGAAGTATGAAGAGCAAAGCCTTCACTCCTGGCCCCTGGTAAAACTGAAAACCAATCCTTGAAGGAACAATGTTGCTCGATTAACTTTTAGCAATACATCAATAGAACAACAGCATAGTTTGAAAAGTATGAATGTGTGCAAAGGTTCTGAACAGCACCATTTCCATAAAAGCAAGCATGTTATTTAAGACATGAGAGCCGAACTAGGCAAAATAAAAAAAAAAAAAAGCAGAGTAGCCTTTTAAGTCAGTAGACCACAATATGATAGCTTGCACATATCATGTTAGTAAAGGAAAATGGAAAACTGTATAGATAATTGTTTAGAATACAGAACTGTGTTTTCCTGGTATGAGTTAGGAGAATTGTCTTTAAGTGACAATTAAATGTACAATTATACACAGCTCCCTCAACTTGCAGGATGACATAAATATATCAACAATTAAAGAAAAAAAATACACCACGAAATTGGTCATTTAATAATATATTTAAACTTCAGTGACTTCAAGCTTTGTATGGCTTCAGCTGGTATTTTCTTCTCTCTGTTGTAGAACTGTAATCAATTTTTCATGTATAACAAACTCAAATTTCACACATCATTTCTGTATTTCAAGTCCAGGGACCAAAAAAAAAAAAATGTTTTGGAATATCTATTTTATTTGTCATCTTTGCTTGAGATTTATAATTTAGATTATTTCATTTCAAAGCAGGGGAGCAGGAATATAGTAAAATAACATTGGACAGTATAAAAAAGATCAATGATATGATAAGAAAAAAAAGAAGTAGAAAACTTAGCAAGATCACGATAAACACATTCAGTCACCAGCTGTAGTGGGGGAAGGGTGGTGTGTGACACTGGACAACCCCACAAGTCCATGTTGACTTCAATCAGAGACGATTTTACAATGTAACTCCACAAAATTAGAGCAATAACAATTCTAGCTGATCAGAGAATGTTTCATGGGTAAACCCTCACAAACAGCAGAGGGATTTTGATAGAAACGGTTCCCGTAAGAACCTGTACAGACAATATAAACAACGAGCTAGATGTAAAGACAGGCAGCTGGACAACTTCCAAACTGATCTGTGTGAACTTTATTCTCTCGGCAAATCATTTCAATCCCAAACCCTGCAGCTACAGAGAAAAAATGTAAAAAAAAACACATGTACAGAAATATCTTTATTAAAGTGAAAAGCTAAGCCTGCAGTCATATTAAATATCAGCAGGATCAATGACAATATGAGTAAAACTGATTTTGGTGTTAAAAAAAAGGTATTTGTATTTGAGAAACCTCAAATAGAAGATTGTTAATAGAGCAAACAAACAACATTATAGAACCTGGATACAAACAACTCGGCAGAACATGTATATTAAAAAAAAGAAATAATAATAATAGCTAAAGTGGTGAAATGTACAGTGCATTCATATGAGATGGTCAAACTGAGACTAAACAGGATTACTGAAGAGCTGACGGAGTCGACGAGAGTGGAAGTGATCAGTGTTCCTGTCATGGTTAACAACTCACCCCAGGTGGACGGTGCGGATATGCCGCTGGATCCCTGAGGAAGTGCTGAGGACCTTTTCACAGTTCTTCCACAAGCACTTAAACATCACCTTTATAGAGTTCTGAAAAATACAACAATTACAATCATAAGTGAGAATATCACAGAAACAAGAGCAGAAGATTCACATGAGAAAATAAATTCCTTAAAGTCATGATCACCCCTATGAGATCAGTACAATATTTTCTCAATGACAGAAGATCAGTTGCCAAGTTTAATAGTAAAAATGTTACAGAACTTTGCTCAATATTTCAGGTGAGCACATGTTTTATGTCTCCTGATTGGATCTCATTGGTTAATCATCACCGGTCACCTCAACAGGAAGATCTCTGGAGGATTCAGAGTGAAGGCACACAGGACCAGCACTTCTCATTATAGCTGTTAAAGCAGCAAGACGACAGCAACAGAAACCCAATATGATTCACACAAAGTAAAAGGGAAAGGGTGGTGGTGGTGGTGGTGGTGGTAGTGGGGGGGGGGGGGGGTGTATGAGAGGGGAAGATGAAACTAGAGTAAAAGATCGAACAAATAAATACATTATTTGGATCTGTGATTGTGATGTACAAGTGCTGAAAATAAGCTGCAAACTGATATGAGGATCTACTGCAATGATAAAAGCTTAATGATGCGTTTCAGGTGAAGGTTCCCAAGTTGTTAACCACGTGATTCAAGGGGTATTACAAAAACACAAGACGTCTGATCCCCCTTAAATTGATGTAACGGAGGATGCAGGATGACCATGTTTCATTCACAAGGAAGACACAATGGAGTGGATAGATGGTGTAAAAATGGTTTTATTTCTTTTCTCTTTCTTTTTTTTTTTCACATTGTAGGACCTGGCAGTTATCCATTGAACAGGCAGGGACCTGCATCACTACTGATGAAAGGCAGTGGGTGTGTACTTTCATTACTCTCAAAAAGCCCCTGGGGAATAAAGGGCAAGAATATGAGCAGGGAACACAAGAGCAACAGAGCAAGTTTTTTTTTTTAAATCAATGTTTATATTAATTTCCTTTGAAATTTGCCTCATTATATGTCACAGATTCTCTTTTTCTGATTCTCATGGCCATTAAACTGCTCAGACAGTGCTGACTAAATTCAAGTACTCTAGCATGCTGTTTAAAATAACAATGATATATGTATAACAAAACTAGTATTAACCCCACATAATCAAAATAATTAAATTCCTGAATTTTCTTTTTTTTTTTTTTTTTTTTGCATCTTAAACTCTCAGTAAAGGCTTTTACACACTGCACGATTTTGGGCTGTCACAGATGAAATATCAACATTGCATAAGAATTGTGTGGATATCTTTGCCTGCTGTTTTACATTATACAATAAGAGTGGCTTGTCAACTAGTCACACTGGTCTTGCAACCAAACTACCTGATATAAATTTGTGACAGTGCCAAAAATCAGATGACTCCGTCTATTTACCAGTCAATTAAAATGCAATTTGAAATGACGTGAAATTACAGATTATTCAATTCTACTAAGGATGCAACGGTACTCGGTAAAATACAGAACCGTTCGGTATGATCTGCACGAGACAATACGCTTTTATGTACCGCGGTATTTATGTTCCAATAACTTTGACTTGCACGTGAGCGTGCGTGCCTTTTAGGCCTGCCACTGCATGTCAATGTCCACTCGCCTCCGTTCACTCACAGTGACCAGCCGATCACACTTTGGCCGGTTGGCTGCAGGTCATAGACGTAGAAAAAAAACAAAAAAAGAAAAAAAAAAATCAGGCATGGCCAGCGGTAGCGGATAAATTGGGAGAAACTTTTTTTAATCACTGGTGTGGGAGCATTTTGGTTTTGTTGTTGAATACACCGGCGAGGGAGTGAAAACAGTTAACAGTTAACAGAACGCAATCTTCCACCTCCCTAAACCCGGATCTTACCTGCGTAAGATCCAGTTGTTACCAGCTGTGCATCTTGGCGCAGCTGATGTGCTTTTTAAAATACTGCAGAACGAATCATTGGATGCGCATTTAAAGATCACAAACAATTAATGTTCCTGTCCCTCCTCGACCACCAACAGTTTCAGACATATCAGAAATAAATTCCTGCATCCAACCTTTTACAGCTTGACAAAGATCTTGGTTTCCTCCACAGCAGACATCTGAATGAGATCATGCCACAGCTGTACAGACTGATGTCCGTGACTATTCCCACATCCACCACAACTGCTGACCAGACATCCTCTGACCTCAAGAGAATAAAAACGTATGCAAGTAATACACTGATGCGTAATCGAAAGGTGGAGCCGTTTGTGCACGTCCGCATGTGACCAGGTGGACGCACATTTATGCTTTCCGCAAACTCTGTATCTTGCGATCGCGGGTGGTCTGAAACTGTACCGAATCTGTACCGAAACCGTGCCACAAAAACCGAGGTACGGACCGTACCGTGAGCCACCTGTACAGTTTCACCCCTAAATTCTACATACACCCTCGTCTCCGCATCAGTGATAGCCTGCGATTCAAGAGCCAAGATCAAGCAAATGCAAATAGCACACTGTGAGATGTTATGATCTATGACTGCAGAAACTGGCCTTAAGACTGGTGAATGCCATGTTTAATAATACTGGCTGCACAAAATCAGACACTCTAGTATGCAATGGTTTAATACTTTGAAATCATGATTAAACCACTGTTTTGCATGATGTATGGATCATTGTGCAAACACACTACATGACCTTGCTACACATAACTAAAGTGACATAACTTTTACACTTGTACTTGCACTGGCTGCTATCTTCTCCTAAACAAGAGGCATCATCACTAATACCAGTACTAAAATATACAGCTACAGTAGCAATAGATGTGGTTTATTTACATATTTTATCAGTCATCAGGGTTACGGTAATTCCTAAATGCTTAAATAGAAGACAACCTTTAGGGCCTTTTCACCAAAGCAGTTCCAGCACTAGTTAAGCAGCTGATGCCAAACTTAGCAACAGTTTCTTGCTGCTACATAAGCATCGATTTAGAGGTAGGAAAACTGGTGCTACGCTGGCCCCGAAAGCCTTGTCCAGCCAGATGCAGGAACCGGTTGCATCATTTTTGAGGGGCAGAATTACTTTAAAAACCAAAACACTGTGATAGCCAACTGTTAAAATGAAGTTTATTGTAAGCTAGTAAAGAAGAAATTAATGAAGTGTAATAACAAAGAATGCGCACCAAAATCCAGCAACAACGGTATATATAGGAGACAATCTCCCTGTAACATACACTGCCTGCCCAAAAAAAGTCACGCACTCTTATATTTTGTTGGACCACCTTTAGCTTTGATTACGGCATGCATTCACCGTGGCATCGTATTGATAAGCTCCTACAGTGTCACAACAATTTTTCCATCTGACCTTGCATTCATTTTTTGCCAAGAAAACTTTTTTTTGTCAAGGTCTGGACTCTGTGGTGGCCAATCCATGTCTGAAAATGATGTCTCATGCTCCCTGAACCAGTCTTTCACAATTTGAGCCCTGATGAATCCTGGCATTGTCATCTTGGAATATGCCCGCACCATCAGGGAAGAAACAATCCATTGATGGAATAACCTGGTCATTCAGTATATTCAGGTAGTCAGCTGATCTCATTCTTTGAACACATAACATTGCTGAAACTAGACCTGACCAACTGCAGCAACCCCAGATCACAGCTCTAGCCCCACAGGCTTATAGGTAGGAACTAGGCATGATGGGAGCATCACTTCATCTGCCTCTGTTCCTACCCATCACTCTGGAACAGGTTAAATCTGGACTCATCAGACCACATGATCTTCTTCCATTGCTCCAGAGTTCAATCTTTATGCTCCCTAGCAAATTGAAGGTTTTTTTTTCCCCTAATTAGACTCACTGATTAGTGTTTTTTTTTTAGGCTACACAGCTGTTTAGTCCCAATCCCTTGAGTTCTCTTCTCATTGTGCGCATGGAAATGCTCTTACTTTCACTATTAAACATAGCTGTGAGTTCTACTGTTTTTTTTTTCTGATCTGATTTCACCAAGTGTTTGAGTGACCACAATTCTTCCTCGAAGATGATGGTTCCCCACTTTCCTTCCAGTGTTTAATAATGCATTGGACAGTCCCTTAACCCACTTTTAGCAGTTCCAGCAATCTCCTTATAGTTTTTTTTTTTTGTTTTTTGTTTTTTTTTGCTTGATGCATGCCAACAATTTGACCCTTTCTGAAACAAATTAACATCTTTTCCATCCTGCCTAAAGGACGGAAAAAGTGCTGCAGAGAACATCTCTCACAGGGGAAGTCTTAAGCTCAATTAAAAAAAATATAATGTTTGCATTGTCATTAATAAACATTGCTGGATGTTTCAGCATTACCGAATGGTGTTTATGGATCCTTTAAAACTATTAGTTAGTATTTATAAACATTAACCACTGTGCTCTGTAGAGCTGCATTCACAAAAGATGTTTTCAACTTTATTTGATAGCAGTGTTTGGATGTACATCTTCAAACTATTTTGAATGATTTAATATCACCTGCTAGTAAAATTTTGTAGGTCGCAGCAATGAGGGTTCAGAAACACCAACTACAACAACCTTTATAAAGTCAGACTGGCAATCTTAGGATGCAGGCTTTGAAGGAAAACACTGATATCTGTGTCCTTTGTGAACCGCGGTCTTTTGCAGAGTTCAGTAAAGAGAGGTTTGACAATGGATGAGAAATAATGATGTCATGATGTGGCTCTACAACAGCTCTGTGTGTATGGAACCGCAAACCAGTTCTTAAACATTTCTAGTGTAGAACCAGCTCTCAACTGGCTCTAGCACCAGCCCAGCACCGGCCCCAGTTTTGGTTGAAAAGGGGTATTCATTTCTTTTATTGGTTCTTAAAAATGTTTCAGATTTTGAAACACCATTGCGGCCCTTTTTAGAATCTTTCCTCCTAGTTACTCCTTCCTACTATTTTTTGGCCTACTATTTTTTCAAAGAAATAGTCAAAGTCACTCATTCTCATTTTCGCAAGTTCATCACGGTCATCCTTACCTTACGCTTCCGGGGTATTGGGTCTTCAAACATGAAGTGTGTGCTCTCTGTGACATCCTCGCTGACATCATCACCCTGGGATGAGAGCAGAAAGTTCTTGCTGGCATCATTGGAAAGTGGTGGGGATGGTGTGGAGGGCACTGATTGGTCACTGGCATCCCAACTCCAGTTGCCACTGGTTGAGCTGCTATAGCTGGCAGACAGCCCCTCTTTCCAAGTTTTGCTGGCTGGATCTGAGACTGACGGGTAAAATAATACATTCAGTTAGATTTATTTGCACGCATCACACCTGAAGACAAGGACATGCAAATACAAGTAAACATTAACATTATACATTACTTTAAAAGGTGCAACATGAAAATAAGATGGCACAATTAAGTATGTGAACCCCTTGGAATGACTGTTTCTGCATTAATTTGCCATACAATGTGCTGTGATCTTCAAATACAGTAAATTACAGTGATATACAAGACTGATGTCCTTAAAATGTAAACACACAATTATATTCTTTATGTCTTTATTGAACACACTTATTAAATATTCCCAGTGTTGGAGGAAAAGGTAGGTGAACCCTTGAAGTTGTTAGCTAGTTGAAGATTCCACTTTACTGCTTCACCTCAGTCACATTTATCAATAGATGATTTTAGTGAACGGCTGCCCAACATCTCCATGTGGTATGGACTCCGACCTTCCCATTCAGATTTTCTTTTTTGAATCCATTCTGAGATGGACTTGCTTCAGTGCTTAGGGTCATTGTCCTGGTGTATCACCTAACATCTGCTCTGCTTTAGCTGGTGGTCAGCCACCCTGATATTATCTAGTAGGATATTCTGTCAAACTTGGGAAGTCAACTTCCTCTCAGTGATGGGAAATGACATGGCAGCAAAGCAAGCCCAAATCATGATGCTCCCTCCACTACACTTCACCACTGGGATGATCTTTTGATGTTTGTACTATGTGGCAAGGCAAGGCAAGTTTATTTGTAGAGTACAATTCATACACAAAGCAATTCAAAGTGCTCACAAAAGGCACCTCTAAACTACACTTGCAATCTCGTTTCATTATTTGGATTCCAGATGTGCGAACTATTGGCTGCAGTTAGCTTTTATTGAAGTATTTTGTCTATTAACATTGTTTATTATCAGTTTAAGCACATTGTGTTTGTGTATTAATATGACATGGAAGATGATTGGTAACATATAATGGCAAATCAATGCAGAAGCAGATGATTGCAATAATTTCACTTTTTCTATTTTTATTTTTGACCACTGTTATTGGCACCATG
Source organism: Hirundichthys speculiger (assembly GCA_018398805.1). Taxonomy (NCBI): domain Eukaryota; kingdom Metazoa; phylum Chordata; class Actinopteri; order Beloniformes; family Exocoetidae; genus Hirundichthys; species Hirundichthys speculiger. The sequence goes on along the minus strand of JAGFBZ010000693.1, from coordinate 1,299,561 downwards.
TCAAGGTACTTCTGACCCAAATCCTAACTCTTTAACTGAAATTGAAAAGCCAAATATCTCTAATCCTAATCCACAACAGCCTGTTCAATATTCTCATATGTTGAAAAACACCCAAATATCTTGAATGTCCTGGACAAAGTATGATGTAAATTTCTTGGATCATCATATACTCTGGCTCTTTGACTGGGTCAATATTGCCTAACTTTACATCAAACTAAGGGTTCATTAATCTGCTGATCTAATCTGATTTTGAGTATTGTGAAAGATTAAGACCGTTTTCTGATTTAAGAAAAAAAGTTCTGAAAAAGTTCTGAAAAATTCTGAAAATGAGTGTGTCCTATCAGAGAAAAATTAAACATGAACATATCTATTTAAACTTCAAATACGGCTATAATTTGTGGTCTAGAGATCAAAAAAGGAAGTTTAACGTAAAGCTACATAAATCATAGATGAAGACATTTGCATTTTTTAAGCAAGCAGTATAGAGAGAGTTTTGACAGTAAGGTTGTCTAACAGAAAATTTTCCTTAACTCATTACCCAGGGGTCTCCCTCTCTGCATTAATTAAATGTCCAGTATCCAGGTTGCAGTAACTTCTCTTGGGGTGAAAGAAGATTGCAATAATCATGTTTAAATGGCAAGTATATTGTTGTTTTTTCTGCTACGCTGCGTCTCTCCACTGCCGACGGACAATCACAACTCTGGAAACACTCAAACTGCCTGGCGTGCTGACACACTGAGCAGAAACCCTACTAGAATTTCAGATGAGGTTGTGTTTAACAGGCGCCCATCTATAGATATGTTTACAAAGCTGCATCAAACAGTGAGATATCAACCGCCATCCTATTTCTGCAATGCTTTGTGTTATGTAAGCATTTCATAAAGCATGGCTCCTCACAAACCCACAGTATCCTCTCTGAGAAGATCTAATGATTGCGAAACGCTTACAGTGCTTTATTTTCTTGTAGCTTGCCCCAGTAAATATGTCAGTGTCAAAAGGGCAGTCCCTGGTCATCATGGATATGAATCTTCAATGCTTCAATGGAGACCATCTGAAGAAGTTAACATGGTAATGGCAATACTAGAAACAAAAATACTGGCAAAAAAAAATGTAATGATAGGATCAAGGTTTAATAGTTGACAATAAGTGTTGGGTTTGGGTAATCACAAATAGTGCATCATAGTGTGAGTAATACCTTAAAAATCTCTTATACAGGGTGACACATCAGAAACTGAGCAGTTCAGCCGTGTCAAGGTAAACTAACAAGGGATTCACGGTGAGTACCCTCCACAGCTTCACAAAGCTGACAGTAAGTAATACTCGTGAGCTGGTATGATTTAAACTAGTCATCCATAACTTGTTTAATACATTGAATGAGCCAGTATTTGATAGAGCAGCTCCCACTGCGGGTAACAAACGGTTGTCAGAAGGTTGAAAGGAGCTGATGATACGGTGGGGTTACCTGTGAGTGCAGAGGAAGGGTTGAGCACCATAGGGGATGTGGAAAGAGAGGTCAGGACAGCTGCAGCCATCACTTCCTTATCGGCGTGACCTGAAGGTTTCCTGAAAAACACACAAACATGGATTGACATAGGAACCATATTCCAGACATACTCTATTTTATAGCTCTTTGCGTTAACTTCACATTAGAGAAAGAAAATCAGGACTTGTCCCCAGTAAAAACGGCAAAAGTCTGCACTCCTGCAGGGTATTAACATTTAGAACGAAGCAAACAAATTCAGTGCTTATTGTTGTGTATCTCTGCGCTCCGGCGAGCACAACTTGCTGTTTGCATGTATGTGCCTGTGTGCAGAAATGAGAATGTAATGGAAAGCCTTCAAAGTGGAAGTGTTTTCGAGGTGTACTTCTGCACTGGTTGTGAAACTTTGCTTGTAGAACGGGAGAGATGACTTCCCCTCCCACCCAGTACACCCCAAGCTGAACAGTCCACCCTCATCTTAAATCTTAATTATGCTGCTCACTTGAACTGACAGTATAAACATACAGTGAGCATTAACAAAATAACTGTATTATCTGTTAGCCTAGAGAGTGATTTGACATTAACCAAACTAATTTAAATATCAGAGAATAGTAATGTAGATTGTCCTGCAAATACGAACAAACTTATCTGCCTCACACATACTTCTTCTCTCAGTTGCTTTTGTTTGGAAATGTTCACCTCCGCTCTTGCTGTCCTTGAAAGCAAAATGTGGGGAAAGTAACTTCAGACCAGGCCAAGAACTCGCCCACACAATCGTGCACTTTTGCATACACACGTAAAATAATTTAAATGTGCACATTAAGTCAAGACAAAAAGCAAGATGTCAGGCTTAACAGAGGCACGTGGGTACCCATCAGCTGGGTATGTATGCAATATACACAAATCCAAATGTACAAAATCTCAAACTCACATGGAAAAAGAAAAATTGAGCATGGAGCTTTAAGAGATTCGTGTCCCGCCCCCGGACTTCTCCACTACACAACCAGAGTAAACTGGTTTGAGGCATTCTCTAAGCCAAGCCCTAAGCCCTGGCGGAGATCCACACTGAGGCTCAGTGCACACATATACACACACACAGACACACACACAAATGCATATTCAACTTAAAAACCTTACACACAAGTCCACAACAAACACATACAAAAGTATGCTCTAAATCAGCAAGCCTACTTAGCATGGACAAAAACAAGCACTTCTGGATACAAATGACTTGTTTCTCAACCATTTCAGTGACTTAGAAAAGTCTTTAAAAAGAACTGAACTCCCCCACACTTTTGAGAATGTGGTGGATGGGGAGCGAACAGATCACAATGGAATGTGCAAGATATGAAAGAATCTTTCAGAGACAGTCTGTGCGATCCAAAGCAATCTTCACAAAAAAGGATGTTGGTCTCAAAACATAGGTCTATATGTGTGTGTTAGTTTATGAATTGTGAAGGCAAGGCAAGCCGCTGGCAGACATGTTGTGCATAATCAGAAAATGGCAACATGGAGTGAATCATGTTGTGTGTAGAATAATATCCACACTCCCGTTAAAATACCCAGGAGAGAGGCTGGTAACGCATTTTCACACCATGGACATGTACATGAACACACAGTCTGGACAAGAGATAAAGAGATAACAAGATTAGTCGTGTCCTGTTTCAGTCATCAACTTGTTTTCACCACTAAACAGGGCCAACCAGGGACACACTTATTAAGAAAGATCTGTCAATCATAACATTTTTTTTTTTGCTGTTTGTTTTCATTTTATTGCCAACATAGATAATATGTTATCAGCTTGAATGTGAAGGTAAATTATAGTTCTATTAAATACATGTTAAGAGCCTTGCTTAACTTTCCTTTGGCCTGGATATGGTGCAGTATATTAATACCATATCAATAGCAGTCATGTGTGTCCATTTTTGTTGTCTCGTGTGTGTAACTGTCTCTGTGAGACTGATTTTGAGGGGGAAGAAAAAAAAATCAAGCTGCAAGGACACTTAACCTATTACTTGAAGCCAGAGATAATTCAATGTTGACATCTCTCTCTGACATACAAACACAGATACCAGCACACACCAGACCCCATTAATACCCACCCCTCAAACCCAGCCTGATTTCCTGACATTAACTGTTTTCCTTCCTCTGCTTCCCAGAACAACTGTAATACTCCACAGCACACTCACCACAGTTTTACTACATCTGGTACAGCTTTTTGTGATGAGCAAAACAATTCGTGGGTCTGCACTGTGTTAGAAATCCTTTCACGGACAGCCATTTGTTTATTTGACTTTTTTTTTCCTCCAAATTGTCAGCAGTAAAGCTAATCTACTCTCTCATTCAAACGGAGTTGATATCAGTGTTTACACCAGATGACCGCCACATTCTGCCATCATAAAACCAGCTCAGACGGATAACAGCCTCACTGTTGCTGTTCATCACTTATTAAGATGAACGCATCAGCGCCTGCAGATAGTCTAAATGAAACAAACTGCTGTTCTCTTTACCCTCTTATCTTCTCTCTGTGGAATAACTGGCATATTTAAACTTGGTAAGAGTAGAAGACTTGCGAACGCCTCCCATTCCAAAAAAAAAAAAAAAATGCACTGATGCTCTGTAAATCAGTTTCTTCTTAGTAGGTGCTTTATTTAGCAGACAGTTAAAATGGGAAAACCTTTATTTAGTGTCCGGAAAGTGGTACAGGGAGAGTAGACATTGTTGTCAACAAAGGTGGTCAGTGTGTGGTGCAGGAATGTCTATATGGGAGAGTAGTGGGGTTGGGGTTTTGGTTTAGACTCTCCAAATCTGGATCTTTACCGGAGCAATTCAGTCTATTCATGTTCATCAGGAGGTAAAGTTAATGAGGGAATGATGAACATGATGCAACATTTGTAAGAGCATACATAGTGTGTGTGTGGTAACTCCATCATTTAATGAGATACAGTTTATACTTGAAGATGTTAAAATGACAAGCACGGCCACTGACAAATGTGCCATGAGATAGGTAGACTTCTATACATCAAGTGGGAAATCTTAATCTTGTTTTGCCGTATCTGCACGAGTGTGTGTCTGTATGTGTGTTTATCATTTGGCGCATTTAAGCACATATGCGAACATTCAGTCTCTCACACCCACACACTCAACAGACACCCTCTTACTTTCTTTCCTCCCTCAATTTGCTTTGGCCTTGGCAAGGCAATGAACACTCCCCTCTGGCAGCAGCACAACACATGGGCCAGCTAAAGTCAACATGCCAAGCCCAGGCACATACAGAGACTACTGCTTTGAGCCAAGCCAAGAAGCAAGTAGCAACAACAAGCTCAGAGTGCAGAAAGTGATGAAGCAATGTCTAAATCTGTGTTTTGTGTGCAATAAACAGATAATTTTTGGAGATGATCATCATTTAATCCAAGGTGTAACAGGTTATAATTAGTCTCACCACAGAGAGAAGGATTATTTTGAAGGCTGGCTTTTTATTAGCAAGATACACTGAGAAAACACTTGCAACCCTGCCGTTTTTTCTACAACAGGGCTTATGAGGACACTTGGACTTTGATACTGCAAATGGTATAATGATGTTGCCCAGTTACTGTTACTGGCAGTGTCAAATCCCCCACCCCCCATCCCCCCCACCACCCCCACCACTACAGAGTAATACAGTAATACTTTTTGCTGTTGTTGGGAGGGCAATAGGGTCTCCCCTCTAATTTTACTGCACTGAATCTGTTCAAAATGTATTGTGATTTGCTAGCTTTCAAAAGGTCCAGTGTATAATAATCAGGGCAGAAATATAATATTCACTGGGGATGCCCTCCCTGCTTTTTGCTCTCATGTCATTTCAAGTTTCTAAAGAAGCCCAAAAGGATCAAACCAAACACTTGCTTTAAGGACTCTCAAAATCATAAATATATATATGTAAAAATACAAAAATTGCTCAACATCGCAGGAGTATACAGAGACAAAAAACAACAAATTATCTCACTCACAATTTAGATTTCCCAATCAAGCATATGCATTTCAATACTGCATTTTTTTTTTTAATCAAAATAGGTGACAGTAGATGGTAGTCTGTTATTTTTCAAGTATCATACATTTACATTCTAAATGTCAATAAAATATTTGGCTATTCAGATGGAACTTGACTGCCCAAGATTTAATTCAGATGCTAATTTACATGAAATTATCATGTAAATTAGAAACATGGGCATAGTTTTCTAGTTAAAACCCATGCAGCTGGAACAGAAAAAAATACACACACACACACACACACACACACACACACACACACACACACACACACATTCAATGAAACGATATTTGTATAGTCTATTACTATGCACATTGCCTGTAGACCAGGGGTCGGAAACCCGCGGCTCTGGAGCCGCATGCGGCTCTTTAGCCCCTCCGCAGTGGCTCCCTGTCGCTTTGGGGGAAAAAACTTGTCAGAAGGCGATTCTCCTTCTGGAGCACATGTTCTGCCCCGTAAGTTGCTTGCCAGCAGGGGGCAGAATGAGTAAGTTTTGCACAAAATACTGCCAGGTTACTGTAATGAGGAAGTCATATCTGTGTGTTGCATTCTGGGAAAAGAAAAAAAAAAGATGAGCATGCGTTCTGTAACTAGCGTATCTGTATGTGTTGCTCATGTACCGCCGGAAAAACATTTCCCACACCACGTCGGTGTGTTTTAGCGGTGTAACCCACAAATGAAGCTGATTAATCAGGGAAATAATACGATTAAAAATTTTAAGCGTTGCCCAGCCCCCTAATAAAACGTTAGCATTTTCAATGTCCAACTTCATGATAGCAACAGTTAGAAAAAGACTGGCCAAGTAAAGCCTGTTAGAACAGATACTGTAACACACCACAGCTTTTCAAAGTTTCGCCTTAACAAACCACAAGACCTCTGCTACAATGTGCTTTGGAAAGATGATACCAAAGTGGAGGAGTTTGGCCATAACTCTTTGATGAAAGTCAAACCCAGCATAGCTGAATAAAAACCACATGACAGTTGTCAAATATGATGGTAGAGGCGTGATGATTTCGGCATGTTTTTGTGTCAGAGAACCTGGGGGCCTTGCATTCATTGAGTTGACCGTGGAAATAATTGGTTTTTCACACACTGCTTTTACATCTTGGGTTACTTTCTGTTAAATAAATAATGAAACAGTATAACATGCCATGTGTTGCCATTTAGAAGATGTTGTATTTAGCATAAATATAAGCCATTATAGGGTCTCAATGATTTTTTTTTTAAATTTTGTCTTTATTTTTAATGTACAATCTTACATTTGAAAGGGGATGTACTTTGTGTTTGACATGGCAGGTGACAGGAAGGGACCGAGCACTCAGTAAAAGACTGTGGACAAATGCTTTAAATCCAGAGATCCAGGAGAACTCTGAACATGCTGGACCTGAAGTTACCTGAGTTACAGTTAAAGCTCTGGTGACAGGCCAACTGTTAAAGATGTAGTTAAAGGTGGGGTAGGTGTTCTTTTTTTTTGCAGCACTTTTTACAATATTGCCTGAAAACCTTTTCACATTCCCATTGCACCCACTGAAATAAAATGGTTGCAAAAAAACCCCAAACATTTTGGTCCAGTCTAGAGGGTATAATTAGAGAATAACTCTGACCAATCAATGTACTGATCATCTTAACATTTATTGGCTGCCTAATACGTCCATCAAATATCAATGCACTCCCACCCACCCCTCCCTCCCTCCCTGCGGTTCATGTAGTCATGAATCGTGTGAAGGCGTGGTTTCGAGGGGTGGGCTGATGAGGAGGAGGCAGAGCCTTTAGGAGGAGGGAGGGAGTGTATATTTCCAAAATATCACTTGAGTTGGATTGCTGGAACCGTTTTTTCAAAGAACACCTACCCCACCTTTAAGTGACAGATATGTTGTCTTCCGTGTGAATGACTTGTTTTGGCCTCTTTGCTGTTTTTGGGCCCCGTGCATTTCATTTAACTGCACTACTGCGCTCTGCACTTTAACACGCGGGTGTTTCTAAGGTTTGTGCTTGATTCGTAAAGTCAAGTCACTATAGTTTCGTGCTATATTTCAGCTTGGTTTTATTTTGCACATACAGGGACACACAGATGATCTATATATGGCTTTGGTCAGGTTTTTTTTTTTTTTTTCCAATATTTACTTGATAGAAAATAATATATTGCAAAGTGTGTATGTGGATGTTTTGCAGTTTGTTGTTCATACATGTTAGCAACAGAGACCACTTTTCAATATCAACTTCCAGTTCTTTCTTAGTGTCAACATTTAGTATGTTGTCTTTGTACATTTTCAGTAACATTTGAGGCTTAAATAACTATTAAATTGTCACAATGATTTACATTTTACAACTTTTCCAGGAATATGGTAGCAATTTCATCTTGGTAACTTCATCCCACCATCTTGGCAGCACCAGTCCTAGGTTTTCCAGAGCAAGGCTTCCACAGCCTTCTCTTAACACAATATTTTTTCCTCTCTCTGCATGTGAAACCTTTGAGCATTTACAACATCCCTGCAACCCAACAGGAACATGGTCAGGATTATTCTCAGAAAAATAAGATTTTGATGGAGTATTGTTTGAAACCATAGATAACATTCACGAGATAAGTAACTTGTTTTCTACTAAATAAAGTTGCATCACGTTGGCTACTTGGAAGATACCAGTTTTAGAAGGTCAACAGAAAAGAAATAAGGCAGGGAGCAGAGAGGAGGGGGCTGGGCAACACAAGAAGATTTTATTGTTTTGAGTATCAGTTCAATATGACAAGTCTTGTTTTCCCTGGGGCTGTACGCCACCAACAATAATCTCTCATCTTCATCTTGGCTCACCAGCGGTTGCTTTAAATAGGACTTATTCATCTAATGTGATCACGTGATCCCCATGATCCCCAAAACAGGCAGCAGGGTGTACTTGTATGCCTCTGTATGTACAGAATGCATCTGTGTTGGCTTCTTCATATCCAAAGCAGCTGCATGTGCTGAAGACTGGCAAGAAGGCTGGTGTGTGACCTTGGTAGTTGAAGTTCAAAAACACTGTCACAGAAACACACATACATTTATGAAACTTTTTTTTTTTTTAGCAGACATAATACACTTTACAATAAACATCCAGTCATATTTTCAGGAAACTTTTTCTCTGTTGCCTTCTTTATCTCCAGGGAACACAAACAAATGCTAATGCACACAGGGTAAGAGATATGCAAACTAAAAATAGGATGGGATCCAGTCATAATTTTCCTAAGGCAAAGTTTTACTGAATCTCTAAACATGTTTGCATCACTTATCCTTATGTACACTCAGAATTAGAGAGGCTAAGAGAGATAGTTATGCTACCCGCAAAGCCACAGAGTACTGTTAAACAAATGTTGTTTTTTTCCGGTTGGATGTTGCGATTATAGACATATTTTTTTCTTCCTTCTTTCATCATGTTTAAAACTTTGAGAATTCTGTCTGCCTGCGTCTTGTTTATGCAGATGAATCACTATTTGCAATCTTTTATCATGATAAAGGCATAGGGGTAGATATAGATGAAGACTTTCCAAAAATGTAACATCATTGCCTACACAGAAAATAAAAAACAGCTCCGAGATAGAATGATGTTGTCAAACTGGAATATCCCGTGTAATAAGGTTGGCTGTAAGAATAAACCAGCAGCACGTCAAGGTTAACAGTCTACATCTACTACTTCTTTGGTTAATAGTACCACAATTATTATATTCTCAACTATTAAAACTGATTTTCTTTAATTAAAGTGTACATGTCTTTGTAACTTTAAAATAAAGTGAAGGAAACACACTGATTAACAATCTTTTGTGATGTGTTGAATATTTCAAACAACTGAAGTAACTCACATGGGCAAAATTAAGTAAATTATTTGTTCTGAATGTCAGTTTCAATTAATTTTCAATTAGCTGCCCAACCCTAGTCACTAGTTTAAGCATGCCACTCATCAGTTTCTCTACTCAAAGCAATAGATGATCTAACGGGTAGATGTGCTAAACCTATGAGTGACCACCCAAGTCATATGTGCAGTTGCAATTAATAAAGTGTATATAATTAGCTGCACCCGGCTGTTGCTTACCCTCTTAATCCCACTCTAAGCAGTAAGGATCCACTTTGCTTGGGTTTTTTTTTCCAATGCCATACCCCAACAGCTGCCCTATCCCTACCCACTATTAATAGAACAGCCTCTGCTTTCAAATCCTGCAATCCCTTTGTCCCCCATCATCCAGCATGACTCTATGTATTATGCAATGTCCTCTGTTCCATTTTGTCAAACTCCATGCCTTGCTGTGAGAAGATGGTCACGACAATAAACAGTTTCCATCAGACTCAATGGAAGTAACCAGGTCTACAGCTATGATCCCCTCCCTCTGTTCATCCTCTGTGGCCTGTTTATGTATATACATCTATGTATTATAATTGTACAAATTTGCATGTCTTTTAAAAACATGCACACAAACGTACACAAACCTACATTTTATTTCATATATAAATATATATAGACATGCATCAAATGGTGTTTCGATTGTGTATCAATGCCTGTGTGTACATCATTAGAATTCACCCATTACTGTGCAGTCCACACACATGTCACCCCTTACGTAAATCCCCAGGCTCTAACCCCCATGGGCCGTGAGTGGCTGTTAGGCAGGAGCTGTGTCTCTTTAATGTGGGCTGTGACTGTAATGGCCATTCAGTTCTAGTACAAAAAGCCTTCTCTTCCTCACTCTTGATCCTAGAATGCAATCTGTGGCTTTAGGGACAAGCACAAACAACAGCTTTGTTTGGCCAAAATAATCGGCGATACACACGGAGCAAAAGGCAAGAGTCCCATTGTGGTGTCTTGTTAAATATGCCACACACTACATGTTTACATACGCATATTCTTCTGCAGCAGCAAACTTGCAAATTAATGTTAAAAAAAAAAAAAAAAGTTTTCCAACTCATTTTAGAATTGCAGCATTTCTTGTGACATATAATGTCCAACAAGAACTGCTCACACAGTAAAAGCAATTAAATTCCAGATAACATGCTGCCTGACTTGTATTCTGTGCACATATCTTATTTAAAAATAAGACATGATTTAAAAATACATAGGCTATTGGTTTAATTACAGATTGGTGGCACACACCAGTTTATCCAACTTAAAGAAGAACTTTATTTTGAAACAGAACTTTATTTTGAAACATGAAATCCAAACATTAAAAGCACATGTTTTATTTTGTTTAAACATCTAGAATTGATATTCAGCCCCAAATATATCTCTAATGTTTTGTGGGCTAATAGTACATAACTAATTCCTTCACTATCACTCCATGCTTCTTTAACAACTGCCCTCCCAAACTTTATGCTCCCTTCCACTACCAATGTCATCACTGAGAGAATAGATAGTAGGCACTGATGTCATAGATCCAGGTATTTTGACTCGGCGCGGCCATTTTGCATATAATGCTTCCCAGTACAGCACCAGTTCTTCATTCATTTTAGTGCAGTCACGCGTTTACAAGTTACTAACATTAGTCTCAGAAACAGACAAAAATCATGCGAGAACAACACCTAAAACTGCATCAGAAGGCAAAAGGAAAAAAGTGTAAGTACGTGGAAATGATTGATGTCCAATCTAAATCTTTTCATGTGATAAAATAGCAGCACCAGTGGGATCCACCAGTACAGACAGCTAAAACAGATTATACACACAATCCGAAGGGCTTACACCACTTACATGATATCCAGACATCTACAATTATATTTTTCATGACGAAAATGGCTCAACTTTGGAGGGAACTGAAGACCTACAAGTCTCTGTAGGCTTGAAACCAGTTTGTGTGTGGTTGGGTGAGGGATCTGGGCTCCATTTGATTGACAGGACAGTCATGGCTGCAGGAAAGGCTTGTTGAAATTAATTTCATAATCTGAGAATAGCTTTTTTTTTCATAAATTCCCCTAAAATGGTTTATCAACACATTTGGCCTAGGCCTACATATTTCAATTAGTATAGAGTCACTGTCATCCATAATATTAGGAAAAAGGAGTGAAGTCCGTCTTTGTGAATGATGGTAATATTTAAATTACTATGACTAATCTGTTCAAGTTTCCAAATGGGATCCCTTTACTATCAAATGTTGGTCATCTCTTTTATTAAAACAAAACAAAAACAAGCAACTCTGATCAGATTGGAGTGTTAACTGAAAGAAACAAATAATGTATTATGGAGAGTAGGCTCAGCTAGGCATGCCCGTCTATGATAATCTTTTCCAATTTGATTTGAGAAATGTTAACTCGAGAGCCAAAATTACAGGCACAGAAATTACTAGTCTTACCTTTGACAAAATGGTCAGAACACACAAGAACAATCTGTGGGAACAAAGTGTTTGCTGTTTACTTGTGTGATCCATGTTTCTGGCTGCTGAGTTTTTCAGGCTTTGATCCTTCATGGACTCCAATTTTAAGGAATCTGTCTAGATCTGTCTGTTCTGTCTGATCTGTCCTTGCATCCATGAACAAGGCATGCATCTGGCATTTTAGCGACTTTAATGATGACTTCAGTCATCTTGGTTTAGTGCAGAATGTAAGCAAGGGTTTATGAATGGATTGCTTGACCTACAAAATGGCAGAGGGCTTGTTGTGACATCATGTGAATACTATCTATATTGTGTTGTATTTTGACTAGTGGTTCTCAATTGTTCTTTCTATTTCTACCCGGTGGAGGAAAAAAAAAAAGGGCCCTTCCATCTGGAGACACAGCTTCCTTATCAAAATGCATGTTCTCTCTCATTTGTGCAGAGGGAAACCATTAAAGTCAGCTAAGTAATATATATTCATTTATTTTTTTACATATTACTTCTTGAAATCCACTAAACCAATGTTTTTAATAATATACTAATCATCCACCACTGATTAGACAAAAGATTTAAATCTTGAGAATCACATAGGCATTTCATGGTGTGCACCAGCAGGTGACCAACTGGTTTGATCTGTGGATGTACGCGGTAGGAAGCAGAGAATGTAAATCATATGAAACAAAGCTTTCCTGTTCCTTTGACGTGACTTAAACCAGAAAAAATGTGGAGAAGATCAGGCAGTGTCACACCACTGACTTTGATATCTACAATACAACTGAGAGGAAAAAACAGAAAAGACAAGATAGAAATATGAAGGTCGGAGACTTGAGTAAAATGTCAGATAGCCTTGAAATGTGGTCAGTTCCTTTTCCGTCAGTTCCTTTTCATACTCTCATTTTGCTCCTCATTCTTCACATCCTACTCCCATTATGGCCTGCTCCGAAGATTGTCCCCTCTACCACCAACAGCACAGGCCTTATCCTGGTTCCCTGGGTTATCTGAAAGCACTGCTCCAAAGCCAATCGGTTCGCTTCCTGCCATAAAGCAAAATATCTGCGGGGCAGCATCAGACCGACAAAAACTCCAGCCATTAAAATGAGCTGATCTGAACTGTACCTTTTCTTTTTGAAATAGAAAAAAGAGGAAACTGCTCAGAAAAAAAGAATAATAAATGGAAAAAGCTTTCAGTAAACTTTCAGCAAGATATAATGTTCACCCTTTCTTCCTTACAACAGTCCATGCATACTACACTGGAGTGCAGTATCATAAAACATTTTAAAACAACACAATCAAATATTACATAGCTTTTTCTAAGAAATTTAAGCTGGTTATCATTTGCTTTATTTCCATGTTTACAAGCACATATTTTAATTCTGTAAACTGCACAGGCCCCAATCCACAAAGACAAAAAAAAAGTATTTCTCAAATGACCATAAGTAAAGATAAATTATTATTAAATAATTCAATTGAGCAGAAATAGAAAAATGCCTGCCATTATTAACAGAGAAATTATTTTCCATTTGCTGCAGTACTTGGTTGCTCCACCAAGTGGGGCCTTTCCCAGTTTAATGAGTTGGAAGTGTTTACCTAAAAACAATAAGTCGCTTGTATAGTCGTACTAATGGTGCAGGAATATATTGCACAATTAAGAACACAGAGGCTCATGCTAATGCAAAACTACAATTTTTTAAAACCTAACACTGACTAGTAGATGAATGTACACACACGCACACACTCACGTATGTGTTCTGGAGTTTTGACCTTAGCGACAGCTATTACTAACTCGGGCTGTGAATATCTAGATATCACATGAGTTCTTTCCAATAAGAGCTACCTGAGTTCAGTGGAAATGGTATCCTCTAGCTGGCAGCACCGGCTGAAACCTGTCGTTACCTCTGCATTTGAGGCTTTTGGAAGATATGCAAATTTCCGGTTTTGAAAAAACAATACAGAACTCCCACTGATTGGGAAGGCACTGATTTAGCACAAGGATAAGGACAAAATGGAGAAGAACATCTAGGAGCTGAACCTCATCACCTCACCCATCATTCTGGCAAGGAAAAAAATATATATACTGACTATACTGAATATACAGTGGTACCTCTACTTACGAAATTAATTGGTTCTGGAAGTAGTTTCGTAACCTGAAAATTTCATAAGTAGAGACGCATTTTCCATGTAAATGCCCTAATCCATTCCAAGCCCCCAAAATTCAGACATACATTTTTTATAAATCATAAAAATGCATCAAAACATATAACAAATACCTATTACAATTAGATCACTGCACAATAAACATAAAATGAGAGTTGTGTATAATGTAAAAATTATGTTCATTTACCTTTTAACTGCTATCGCATCACCTTTCTCTCTCAGCAATGGTTTTTGCCTGACGTTTTGTAATCGATCCAAGAGTGTTTTGTCAGCTTTTAACAATCCTTTGAAAATGTGCAAGGCAAACATCATCATAGTGAGCGATAGTCCGACTAACTTTTTCTGGGTGATTCTTTTCAACGATTTCCGAAACTTCATGAAATTTTCCTAAAATCTCAATGGGATGCCAGGAAGATGCTAGCCGACAGCCAATGGCAGAGCAGTTACAAGCATGTTTACGTTCGGTAAACTCTTGGAGCTACGAGTAGCAGCGTGTACTGTATTTTTGCCTTTCGTATCCTGAAATTTCTTTCGTAACAAGAGGCAATATTTTCCCGTTGAGGCGTTTCGTAACTTGAAAACGTCGTATGTAGAGATGTTCGTAAGTAGAGGTACCACTGTACTGACAGCGAGACAAGTGATGATCCTGTCTACTTTGTCTGGAATAAATGGAGGATTTAAATTGAAAAATGATTCTTCACTGGGCTGCACCGGTAGCAAAGTGGTTGGAGCAGGCGGCCGATGTACAGAGGCTATAGCTGGTCACTACCACACTTCCCCTTCAGCAGAAAAAAGTTTGAAATATTTAGAATGCCATATAATTATTTACAAAAAAGGTTTCCTTTGTTACCAAGTGATAACTGCACACTCTATTATACTGAGGGATTTTAAATTAAACTGCTATTTTATTATACAAGGTATCTGAAATGTAGACAGTAACATCTGTGCTTACTTACTTCTTAAAATGTGACTGAGAAAGTTGCCTGAAGTACTGCAGCCTGTGCTGTAACTCTGGCATGAACATCTAGGTTTTCTTTAGCAATGAAATTTGAATCTTTCTTTGCATCACTGTACAGTTGAAATATAACTTTCTCCCTGGCAACAACAAAGTTGTATAATATACTTTGTTTATCTGTATCAAAAATCTAGACCTTGTTGTCATGTCCACTATATAGCCGTAGATCTTGAAATTAAAACAAGCAATGGATATAGTTTTTTTTTCTGCCTGTTCAAAGTTTGCTGGAAGTTTGATAATGTGGCACAATTTGCATTGGTCAGCTGCAGGACCCTACTTTGCTTAGCTTCATTCAACTCTAGATGATAGCACATGCAAGCCAAAACATTTTGCAGTGTTCTTGCCATAAATGGCTTTCATTTGGCAAAGCTTGCATATTGAGAAATATTTGGCTACTTTTCTCTTGTAACAATGAAGAACTCAAAGTTCACCGAAGTGTTTTGCGTTTAATGACAGTATTTCCTGCTAAATTTCTTGCCACTTCATACTGATTACCGACTGAAAGCTAACAGAAAAATTCTGTGTAGACTAATGTCTCAGAAACCAAGCTTTCCGGACACTCTTGGGCTAATTTTAACAGCAGCTACCTCACATCCTGGTACTTTCTTAACTGCACGGAGCACCAATACATAAATCTATTTTTATAAATAGTAATCAATTCTCAATCTTAGAAATTAACTAAACATTACCCTTTCCTCAACCCCTCACTGACCCTGTCCTATTTCACTATAGCTACTTATGTAAAAAGCCTCCAAGTGGATCTGTTATCCTTTTTTTTCACCTTAAAAAAAACCATTGAAGTTGCTATAAAAAGCAGTGACAGTATGGGAATATGGGAAGGAAATTATCCCCGTGCCAGCAAAATCATAATAATCATAACTTATTTCATATAAGTAGTTGCAATAAGCCCACATTATGGAAACACTGGAATGACATCAGCGACAATCAAGCTAAGCATACAGACACTGCTACTCCACAAGTGACTATTACACTATATCACTGGATTTGCAGATATTTAACCTCAGGTGTGCAAGTTGTGCATTTTCGAATAAGATCCAATCCAGACAAACAAATGAACAGATGGGAGAGCCAGTCACACATGATTCAGAGAAACATCCATGTCTTCTGTGGCTGCAGAGTCCAGTCTCTTTAAGAGCCATGTTTCTCCCACCCAAAGGTTTTTCATTCTCATATTCAGACATACAACCAAACTGCTATCCAGAAGGAAAAAAAACAATTCATTTTGCACAAACAGCACAGATATAAGAGCCCAGGTGATAGACTTTCTTTGAGACTTATGTTTTATGAATAGTTATTTAGTTAATTAGTGTGTTCCAACCTACTTTTTGTCAGACGTTTAACTTACTTAGGCCAGTTTACCATTTGACTTGCAACTAGCTTGTGCCTAAAAGAGAAACAGTGCTAATTGTCTATGACCAAACTGTGACTATTCGACTGTGATTCTTTGGAAAAATATTTAAAGTTAGTATGTATACATACATTAGTACATATGCATACAATCTGAAAATGCAAATTCTGTAATTCGGCCCACCTGCACACTTTGCAGAATGTGATTAACTTTGTGAGTTGGACTTCCATTTTGTTCATGTGTCAGCCACATCTCTCTGACACAGAGATGCTCAGCAGTCTTCTAAGTCAATCATACAAACAACTAGCGGCATTTGTTTCTTTCCCAGGTCTTTTTTCAAATAACACCTCATCATCTTTTCCTATGTAACTTCTTGAGCATTTCTGATGGCAAAACCAGAGACATATAATATGTTTTGCACATCCATACTGTAATAATGCACCTGATAAGTCTAATGGCAAAATATGGCTTGGAGACCAGATAGTCAATGGGTGACTGATACTAGAGCAAGTTCAGAGCTGGTTCTACTTAAGAGCTTTCTAAGAACTAGTTTGTTTTTCCACACACAGAGAGCCACTAAAAAGCCACGTCATGTCATCATCATTTCACATCCAATGCTGAACATCCTTCACTGAATTTCTGTATAAGACCATGGTTCACAAAGGACACACATGACAGTGTTTTCCTTCAAAGCCCGTGTCTCAATATTGTCAGTTTGACTTCATAAATGTTGTAGTTGGCATTTGTGAACGCTCATTTCTGTGATGCTGCAACAAACAGGATTTGTGTCGGCTGTTTTAAGTGTGGTCCATAAACATTCAAAAATAAAAAAAAGGTTTAATAATCAGGATCCTTTTAAATTCAGTTCAAAACAGCCGCTGCGAATGCAGCTTTATGTAGCAAATAACGTTTATAAACACAGACAGTTAGTTCCAAATGCTGACTGGTGTCTATAAACGGCTACAAATAGGAGTTATACCTGCTGTGAAGGAGGATACATAGGCGCCAGATACGAAACATCCAACACTATTTAAGAATGACAATGCAAACACAGTTTTTTTACACAGTCCAAATTCCTGCTGTGAGACACTTTGCCGCTTCAGAGAGCATTCAGTAATACTGCCCTTCCAAATGTTGACTAGCATTTCTGAACACCAGTAAAAATGTGATTTATCCCTGATATGAGAGGATCCATAAACATCAACGGGTGATACTGAAACACCAACAATGTCTGTTAATGCAGATTTAAATTTAAATTTCAAAGCAGATGCTGTGAATCGTGCTCTCTGCGACATATTAGTGAACGTTCACAAACACATAGTGCGGATTTTAAAACTTTAAGAGTTGGTCTTCTGCTGCTGTTGGAACGCAATGCAGTAAGACAACCTCCTCTACACACCACTGCTGTTGAATTTGAAGAGCCCGTTCTTTGTCAATTCATTGTCATTGATTTATTTTTCTGTTGCGTGATTTTAACCATCAATGTGTTTTGGTTGGTAAAGTAATCTCAGTCCTCACCCCAGTTGTAAACGGTTTTTACATTTGGAAAAAGAATAGAATAGAAATAAAAATCCTTTTATTGATATTATACAATGGGATTAAAATAAGGGCTTCACTGTTAAAGTGCTAGGTGATTTAATAGTTAATCTAGTTTGATATACAAAAAAAGAATATATAGGAACGACTAGAAACAGTTATTCATATATGCATACACACATGTCCACATACCTGCACCCACTCATGTCCACCCACACATCCATATACGTATATTGCACATGAGTTATTGCAGATCCCTAGTGGAGGCCTGGGAAGGTATAACGGAGGGACGGTGACATGGGGGATAGAGTTCAGAGTTCAGAGTTGTTATGGCTCTGGGAAAGAAACTGTTCTTGAATCTGTTTGTCCTTGCCATGATACACCTGTAGTGTCTCCCAGAGAGCAACAGATCAAACAGGTGGTGGACAGGGTGTGAACTGTCCTTGAGGATGTTCTTTGCTCTGCTGAGACAACGGGAGTTGTAGATGTCCATCAAAGAGGGAAGGGGGGCAACCAACAATTTTTTTTTTTTGGCCGTGGACACTCTCTTCTGGAATGCCTTCCTGTCTGCTTCAGTGCAGCTGGCGTGCCACACGTTAATGCAGTAAGTCAGTAGGCTTTCAACAGTTGAGCTATAGAAGTTAACCAACAGCTTCCTGTCCAGGTGGTTTTTCCTGCGCATGCTCAGGAAATAGTCTCTGCTGCACCTTCTTAGCGATTGCCTTGGTGTTCTCAGTCCAGGAAAGGACAGAGTCAGGCAAGTTCACTGAACTTAAAGCTGTGAACCCTCTCAACACATTCACCGTTGATGTATAGGGAGGCCGGGTCCACGCTGTTCTTCCTGAAGAAGTCCAGGACGATCTCCCTTGTCTTAGTGGTGTTCAGTGACAAGCTGTTCACTGAACATTCCTTTTGGTGTCATCTACCAGTTGTTTTATAGATGCATGCATTGGCTGATATGTGGCTAGTTGGTTGGAAATGTAGATAGGCTTTGGTTATAGATGTCTTTGTTTCTACCTATCCATCAACCTGTAAGAAGTTCACTTCAGTACTATTTTTCAGTAGATCTCCACAACCTAAAATTTCAAGCCATTCCGGTTTAGAGAAAAGAAAAAAAAAATCACCTACTCTCAGTGCCCACAGCCAGTAAATCAAGGGAAAACGATCCCAAGGAGCATTTGTAACCACTGTCAGAACTATAGTAGTTATTTTCAAACTACAAAATACTCATGGTACCGGTCAGCCAAGAATCAACCGGAAATATGAAATTAACATCTTTACACAGAATATGATGCTAGCCAAATCAAGCAAATATAATCTCTCCCATGTCCATATCACTGGTAGAATGACCTTGGAGGGAAAAAAAAAACGTTTGTGAAAATATAATGGCTAATGAAACTGCCAATCAAGTATTTCTATCAATTTTGTGCATAGTAATGTGAGCTCAGTTTTCTGTGTGTTACTGTGAGCTCTTTAGTGTGTTCAGAGCAAATGCAAAGCTACTTCATATGTGAATTCAATGGAAGGTACAAACACCTACATGTTGTACACAAGTGTACACTAGGTGAAAAGGTTTCATTTTGAGAGAAAAATATGCATGGTGTTTTGTCACCAGCTTAAGGATTTTATTTACATCACAATTAGTGAGAATGAATAATAGAGACAGTGATTTAGGTGACTAAATGGGAGGGTTTTGTTGCAACCAACAGGAAAAATGTAATATTGAATGTTTAAATAAATCAACATTCTCTGATCTGTAGTTATGCTTGCTAAAGAATGTTTTTTTTAAGTTTGGATTTTATTTTTCTATGTGAAGAACTTTGCACAAACATTAATTAAAAAAAGATTTGTACAAAAACAATCAGTACAAGAAAGTGCATCATGTTCATAAAAAAAAAAGGAAATGAACAAAAACAATACATTCAAAGCTGCAATCAGCAATGTGCTTAGAAACAAGCTATATATTTTGTTGTCGACATTATCTGCTACAACCAAAAACCAAAAAAAATGGATCTCAGGATTATCTCAACAGTTTCAATTGCCAGCTAGGCTTGTTTTCATTTCAACAAGGCTTTTTTTTTTAACTTGACAACATGAAAGGGATGACAAGGCGGGACATGAAAGACAAGCGAAAGGCTACAGAATACTGATAAAACAAAGCAATAGGGGATGAAGTTCAGAGCTGAGTGTAGGGTGTGGTGAGAATGAGTTGTGTGAGTGTTTACAACTGTAATCTGAGAAATTATATATTTGATATTTTTATATACATAAAGAATAATAAAGATAATAATTCAAAGGGTGTAGAATTTCTGGTAAATTTTCCTAAATATTTTAAATCTGGAAACTATCCATGGGAATTAACAGGAATATATAAGAATTAGTAGGAAATTATGGGGATCCGTGTTAATTTATCATCCATCCATTCATTAACTACTGCTTATCTGAGTTTGGGTTGTGGGAGCGAGAGCCTAAGCAGGGTAAGCCCAGACCTCCCTCTCCCAAGCCACCTCCTCTAGCCGTACGAGGGGAATACCGAGGCATTCCCAAGCCAGTCAGAAGATATTATCTCTTCAGCATACCTTCCCACTTTGACATTCCCAAAACAATTCCCCAAGGAGGTGCCGAAGATGCCCCCTGAATTTTATTAACAATAATAAAAATAATAATACATGATTTTTAAAATTCTAATAACTAAAATGCAATAATGGCTGATATTGTATTAAAGTAATAATTATGTAAATATAATAAAGGTTTTAGCAGCAGTAGTAGTAATATTACTGTATGACATTACAGTGTTGATTCTGGGTTCAAACTGGATTGCAGCAGATCAAGCAAGAACAAGGAAAGAGAAAAGCTATTAGGCACAAAACTAGAGTTTGTGTTTGCTTTCTCGGTGCAAGTTACAAAAATAAAAATTTTAATCGCAGAGAATATTTGGAAAGTATGTACTTCTGTCTATTTTCAATGAGTATCATACAGATCTGTTTTAAATTGATAAGGTATATGTACAAAAGTGACATACATCTGTGAATGAGAATCTAGTATAGGTGGAAATGCAGCTGATCAGAGGATAGTGAGGTTAAACAGAACATATTTCTCTGTATTTCCATACTCAAACAGTTTTGAGTTTGTGGGGTTTTTGGACAGTGATTAGTACTCTGCTAAATGAACAGCTTTACACACTACATGTTCTGTGTAATGATGAAGGCCTCAACCATTGAGATTGAGTAGGGATACTTTATAATTCCCCGTGAAGGAAATCTCTACTTTATCTTGGCACATGCATACCATCATAATACGTTGTAGATCTAAAACAAAAAGCAATCAAGATTTGATTCGTGTGTAAACATTCAACTTGAATTTAAAAGTATTTTTAATGAACTATTTAGTAATTCAAAAAATTTCTAGCACTCTACATTTTTATTCATTGTGGGGAGTGACTGCCTTCAGTTCATTCTTGTAAGTGGGTCTCCAAACCTTCAGTAAGTGAAAAATATCCTTACCCAAGTTGAAACCAAGTGACTGATTCAGTTCTTTACAGACTTTTTTTTTTTTTTTTTAACTAAAGCTGTAGGTTTAGTTAGGGCTGGGCAATATGACCTCAAATAAGTATCACAATTATTTAGGGCCCGAGCACAGAGGGTGAAAGGAACCAATTGTATTTCAAACTTTTATTATTATTCTCCAAAATTAATTACTTTTTTGGGCCTTTAATATGCCTGTAAACCTTCTAAAATTTGCATACACATCAGGTGTGCATACAAAAACGGGCTCAATAGTGTCACCTGCTTCAAGTTTATTGATGAACCCCATCATACTCTTTCAATTACATGAATGAAACTTGTGTGACTGATGTATCAGCTTATGGGCTACAAAAAAGTCTCCTGGATCCATGCTCTATCTCACAGAAAAATATAGCTGTATATGACAGCATGATTTGTGATTTTCTTTTTCAGAATTTTCAGTGAATGCTTAAATTGTAGTGATTTTATTTAATCACTATACAAGGTGTTGCTGTTACAGCTGAGAGTTACAGTGGCAATCATAACATATATGAGGCCTTTTGTTGTAACGCAGCCATAGATTGATATATCTGGTCCAAAATCGTCCGTACCTAAACACATCTACATGGTAATATTCAGTAGCAATTGTATTGACACCTGTTTGCAGCGAAGAATGTCATATTATGCACTAGCTTTCTATCAAAGGATGTCACTGTGAGAGTGCAGAAAATATTGATGTCTCACTATGATCAAAAAAGGTTGTTCTAAATTGCACATGAGTTGTCCAAACTACCCTGAAATTCTTGTTTGAGGAGGCTTCCACTCTGAACATGTGTATATGACCATCTTGAATGAACTCCATAGCTCCACCTCCTGGTCAAAGGAACATGATTTTTGGTTATATTACGTAGTGAATTCTGTAAGTGCTTCATCAAATCAGCCTGAGATTTGCACAGAATATACTCCAATGTCCTTATGCACCATATACAGTTTTGTAGATGTGACACCCAACAGCACATGCGTTATTCACTGTGAAACAGGAAGTGGGGGGTTTGGCCACACAAAAATATGAAAAACTCATTCAAAAATCACACATTGGTCCCTGAGAGGAGATGATCATCTAAAGTCTATTCTGCAGCTAATTGGTAACCAATGTCAGAATTTCAGAACAGCAACAATGTGCTTAGGTTTCCTGGTTCTTGAACTATGGCGGCAGCATTCTGAATGACCTGAAGCTGTCTCATCAAACAAAAGAGTGGTACAGTAGTCATGTCTGCTGGAGATGAAGGCTGGATGAACTTCCGTAAATCTGCTCTGGACATCAGATCTCTGACTCTTCATACTTATTTGAAGTGATAAAAAGCTGTTTTAATTACAGCCTTGATGCTTAAAAAAAAGCTCTTAAATAGATCTCTAACCTGTTTTTGTCTTCACACCACTGGATTCAAGTTGGGCAGCAACTTTGATCCTTTCCACTTTATTGCCAAATAGAATTACTTGTGTATTGTCTTTACTCCTGACTGGCGTGGGAAGGCTGTGGACACCTGGGGGTGGTGGTGATGGGTGCGAGGGCTCAATCAATGCTGCTTGCCGCTTTAATTGAACATTGCACCTGTATCACAGTTATTGAATGACTATTTTAGCTTTATTGTCATGATTGCCCCCACAAATCACTGACAATCTGTTGCTGTAAATATACTCAACTATGAAATTGGGATATACAAAGTGTATACATACGTATATCTTTGTGCTTTTAAGTGGTACACATGAGCACACAGCGGCTATATATTCTAAGTGTTAGCTCTGATTAATTTTCAATTAACTGCCAAGCACTCCCATCAGTTTCATAGCATTTGACTGATTCTGAGCCTCAAGTGTAGGAAATGTTCGATAGACAGTCAGATCAGTCAAATCTTCATGCCTCATGCTGATCCTACCATGTTTGACAAATTATGTGGTGTGCACATTTTGTGTCCCGAGAACTTAACCTATCCTCTCTTTCAACATTTTGGTTAAACTTAATCTTGGTTTCATTTTGAAAAAGAATCTTGTTTTAAAAACTACTCAGACTTTCTTCAATGTCTTCTAGCTTTTCTGTTCTTCAGTGTTAACAGTGGTTTGCATCTTGTGGTAAACCCATCTGGGATACATTTCAAGAAGGCGTCCCTTGATAGCAGACTTTAACCATGACAGTCCAACCTCCTCAGGAGTACTCTTGCCAAGGTTAGTGAAGCTTTTTTCTTCCACCAAAGAAAGAGTTTACATGTCCATACCAAATATTTAATATGCCTACTGCTAAAGCACATCCCCTCTTGCTTGGTCTTTATTGATGACTCTTTGGTGTCATATTGAACAACTACTTAAGATTAAATAATGAAAAAACAAGCCATGAATACAGATACCTCTTAATTTATCAGTCATGTTTTAAGGAAAATGAAGAAACCAGGGAACCCATGTTATTAATGGTTGATTATAATCCTAGCCATCACCAGAGGATCAAAGGGAAAAAAAAGAAGAGGTAAACATGTTTTTGCATTCTCCTGCACAAAGTACTTGGTTTTCTGTGAATTTTTTCTAACATTGGCACTCTATGGGCCAATTCCAATTTCTCCCTTAACCCTCAATCTTTGACCCTCAATCTTGACGCTCGAAAATAAGTGTAAGGGCTATCTTCTGACTTAGAAATGAGACACCCCTTGAGTGCAGTTACGTCTTCAGACTGTGGGGGGGGCGGCCTTACACCAAAGCTACGTCCAGGCTGCTGTTAAGAAAACGACGACAACAACAAATATACATATATATTTATTAGGGATGCAACGGTACTCGGTAAAATGCGGTACGGTTCGGTACGACCTGCACGGCACACGGGACACGGGGACGCTTTTATGTACCGTGGTATTTATGTTCCAATAAATTTGCATTGGACTTGCACGTGAGCGTGCGTGCCTTTTAGGCAACAGGCATGTCAGTGTGCACTCGCCTCCGCTCACTCACGGTGACCAGCCTATCACACTTTGGCCGGATGGCTGCAGGTCATAGACGAAGAGAAAAAAAAAAAAAAAACAAGCAGGCATGGCCAGCGGTAGCGGAGAAATTGGGAAAAAAAAAATTTAATCACCGGTGTGGGAGCATTTTGGTTTTGCTGTTGAATACACCAGCGAGGGAGTGAAAACAGTTAACCGTTACCAGAACGCAATCTTCCACCTCCCTAAACCCGGATCTTACCTGCATAAGATCCAGTTGTTACCAGTTGTGCATCTTGGTGCAGCTGATGTGCTTTTTAAAATACTGCAGAACGAATCATTAGATGTGCATTTAAAGCTCAAGAACAATTAATGTTCCTGTCCCTCCTCGACCACCAACAGTTTCAGACATATCGGAAATAAATTCCGCATCCAACCTTTTCCAGCTTGACACCAGAGACAAAGATCTTCTTGGTTTCCTCCACAGCAGACATCTGAATGAGATCATGCCACAGCTGTACAGACTGACGTGTCTGGCCGTGACTATTCCCACATCCACCACAACTGCTGATCAGTCATCCTCTGACCTCAAGAGAAAAAAAACATATGCAAGTAATATAGTGATGCGTTATCGAGAGGTAGAGCCGTTTTGCACGTCCACATGTGACCAGGTGGATGGACATTTATTCCATTTGGACGTACTCCTTTTACACGCCGACATGCGAGTTGCACTCGGTATCTTGCTATCGCGGGTTTAGGGTAGCGGGTGGTCTGAAACTGTACCGAATCCGTACCAAAACCATGACACAAAAACCGCGGTACGGACCAGACCATGAGCCACCTGTACCGTTGCACCCCTAATATATAAATATATATATTAACTACGAAAATACTTGCATTCGTAGTTAGCTTTTTTTACCGCAATCCTTTTTGAAGATGTCTTGGCGAAAATACGCAATGTCTTCTGGGTAGCCCCTACTCCCAAGGGTGGTGCCGGTGCATCTCAATATTGAGGGCGATACAGCCCCCCAGCTTGTCGCTCAACTTGACGTTCTTAGAATCGGGACAGCATGGGTTTTTGATCCTGACAGATCTGCTAGTACTTCTTAGAATTAGAATTAGAACAGAAAATAATTGAGAAGCACTGTTGTAAGGGAAGGTTGACCATCCATGGCTCAGTGAGTCCATTTTATTTTCCAGTGCCAGAGCAAATTGAAAATAATTTGACACTTCAGCCAAAAATCAATTTGTTTCTAATACAAAGAGCAAGCAAACAATATTTAAAAAGGAGAAAAGAAGGGGAAAACCACAAGTTAACATGAGCTTCACACACACATGATTTTTTTTTCCTTTTTTTGCTAACATGAATCTCACTGGTTCAAAGACAGTAAGGAAGGGCAAAATAAAAGATAGAAAATTGGTGGAGGGGATACAATGAAAGCTCAGAGGGGAAATGACACACAACAGCTGTTGGTTGGTATGAGTGGCCACTTGAGTAGAGGGACAGACAGACTGAGGAGAAAGACTGACTGTTGACTCTGACATCTTTAAATTCCATTGAAGCAGAAAAATAGGACTTATATAAACAACTATTAATGTTAATAAAGAGTGATAAAGGATTTTCAATTCAATTAAAAATACTTTATTAATCCCCAAAAGGAAATTAGTTGTTGAAGTAGCTTTAAGTCCTTTTAAAGATTCACCAGTGACAACTAGAAACGCACTGGGTTGTATGTCTGTAGCTTAGCAACAGCAGAGCTGATGTCACATGCAGTGTCTGCACCAGCTGATGGCGGGATCTTAGTAGGTGATATGGACAGAAACTCAGTCAACAGTTCAATATCCAGGCTGCAGAAACTATGTTTTACAGTAGCATGTCCTGGATTACACCATCTGTTGTTAACAAGCACTGCTATTCCATCGCCCTTTTCCGCTCCTCTTCAAATCTTGTCGTCCCTATCGTCTCAAACCCCCAGCAGAGAATTGTTGAAGTCGGGGATATGCTCCTGCACCTGCCTCTTGATGAAACAAAATACCGCATTGCCAAAACTCAAGATTTGTCCTTGTCAGTGCTTAAAGCTCGTACTTATGAGAGTTCTCACATTCCCTATTATGATGAAGGGAAGAGCTAGTTTATACGTCGTCTTTCTCTCCACTTTGCTTCTGCTCTGCACCCACGGCGTCTCCTCTTCAACTCATTGGGGATTTGGAGTCTCAGTCTGGGTATTATTTGGCTTCTTGAAATGTTGATCAGCTGCACCCGCTTGCAAAAAAAACCCCTCTCATTGCTATGGTTACCCATCACAACGGATGGCAAAAAGATGAAAAGGTAACCAAGAAAATCCCTCAAGCAGCACAGCATCTAGGGCTACAAAAAGGAACTATTTTTATGATTGATTAATCTGTTCATTATTGAAATGATTTATCGACTAATTGGATTATGAACTGCACAATAACTTAAAAACATTTTATTTAGCTATTCAGTTTTAAAACTATCCTGAGGGGGGTGTTTAAGGCATGTGCCAACTAACACAAAAACACTGAAAATGATTACTTTAGTCAAAAAGGGTGATTTATTTGACTTGTCACACGCAGTGACAAGCTAAAATTTGATAAACACATTTTGATGTTGTTAAGTGCTGATAAATAAAAACAAAGTAGAGGCAAAGTGCTTCTACAAAAAAAAAAAAAAAAAAATTTCTTAGCCTATTGCACAGCCCATTGTAAACACACACACACACCTGTCCTTATTTGGACATTGGATTGACTTCAGTCTTTGTTTACAGGCTAATGCAAACCCTATCCCCAACCTTAACCTAACCTCAGTTTACACATTAGCCCTAAACTTAACCTGGACCTCCAGAAATGACCCGCTCCGCTTTGGGGTTAGGCTTTAGTCCCTATAAGAGACAACAATCCCCATGAGGAATCAAACCAGAAAAGGTAGCAAAAACAACACAAAACACACATAAAAAAAGCACATATTTCAATGTTAAGCTGATGCATTTTCCAGTATCTCTCATTAAGTGCTGATAAATAAATGACAGAGATAAAGTCCCAAAACTACAGATTACATTTTTAAAAAATACAAGTACCAGTTCTTCAATCTACTATACACCTCTTAGTCAGGAGATAATAAAGCTGCAGTGTTAAATGATGAGCTGTCTGCTATCTTCTGCGGTTATAAATTGTCAATGCAGCTCATGACCTAGATTCTGAGGTTGACCTACCAGACGTGCCAGATGCCTGTTTCAGTCCTGATCTGACCCTCCCCTCCCACATAACTCCATTCATTGGGGACGACCTTTCACCTCTGCCTGTCAGTGCAAAAGCTTTAACCTTTTGCTGTCTGGAAGAGGCTAAAAGGACATATGAAAATATGGGATCGATCCCACAAGAAATTTTTGAACCACTAATAATACAGATGAGCTAAATGCTTATTCAGTGCAAATACTTAAATATAAATGAAAGACAACACCTAAAAAAACAATGAGCTGTTTTTTTTTTTTGTTTTTTTACTCAGGAGGTAATGTCAGCAGTCTGGATGTGGATTAAACATCCTCATACTAGAGAGGGGGTGGGTAGTTATTCATCTGACTCTGACCTTCAACAACCAGCTGTAAAGTCTCCTTTGGGAGAAGAGGATTGGTGGTTAAGTGAGCGGGAGGGGGTTTGACTTCACTCCATCCTGCCTACTTACTTGGTCTAAACACTACTAGCAACCCTTGTGCAAACTGAGTCAAAAGCTGGTTAGTAATTATGTTAAAAGCAGAGCCGTCCCCCTTCCCCCCTCACAGTTGGTTGCTTTGGTGTCTTGCTTATGCTGACTCAGTGTTTTCCATTCATGTTAGCCAACTGTGGTGACAGTGTACCTGACCAAGGACAGATAAGAGAGAAAAGCTTTTCACATCTAAACAAAATGCCCCCTCCTTTCTTCATTTCATCAGACCTCTCTTTTTTTTGTTCTTTTTTACTAGTCTTTGTTCAGTTATCAGCAAACAGAATCCTACGCTGATGAGTATTGACAGGTCTAACGTTCTCCGCTTTAGGGTGTGGGTGAAAAAGACAAAGACAATCAGACACAGCACAGAATGAGAAGAGACAGTGGGACATACATACATACATACATACATACATACATACATACATACATACATACATACATACATACATACATACATACATACATACATACATACATACATACATACATACATACATACATACATACAGGCACGGTTGACAAAATGGGTGGCAGTGTTTAAATAACTTTGGTAGGTTTTACTGTTGAAATTAATATCCATGTGTGAGTAGGTGTATTGGTTTTTCAGCTTTCTTCCAGCAAGATCTTTGCCCAGACTTGTCTAAGGGATGGTGACCTACTTTGCAGCATTTGAAAACTACCAAAAAAAAAGGTACAAAAGTACTTAGTTGTACACAAGAAACAAAAAGCAATACAGAATGTTGTAAATATAAAACAAGCAGTGAGCTGAGCAAAATCTTCATTGCTGAGGTCTATTTATGCATATTTGATGCTGTAACCCAGTGATGATATTAACCAAGCTGGTGGGGAGCAATTGGAAAATAAATGTTTTGTGGAAAGACAGAGTTGAAGTGAGGTCCAAAAATATCTAGAAAGCAATATCAGTACTATTGCCTAATGAAAATACTTTTACAAAAGAACTGAAATGATTTAAATCATATAGCAGTGAAAAAATTGTGTGAGATTTTTTTTTCTTTTAATCTTTTAGTTTGGTTTGCCCATTAGTAATCAACCAAAGGTTTTGAGCATGTATTAGTCCCTGCTTGTCCAGCAGACTGACTTATCACAATGTCTACATTTTTCAGATTTTGCTTTTTGGGTGTACTACAAAAATCTTTTAGAATACACTATCTTGCACATTAGCAAACTATTATAAGTTTTTTTTTCCCCTTTTTTTTCGGATGTTTTGCAGACCAAACAAATTAATGTATCACAATCAGATGCTGTGAGGGTATTCTCACTATATGTGTGCATTTGTAGCTTCCAGAAAGGCAAAATTAAGCTCCATTTCCATTAGTGGCCGTCCAGGATAAGATCTAGGAGGCTGGAATTGTAATTGGGTTAGGACCTCCACCTCGGTCCTTTCAGCTGAAGTCTCCCCTTTTACAGTGACAGACATGATAGTTTGCTAAATCAGTTGATACTACCACTCCATACCACCTGGTGGCAGTAGTGTACCAATTTAACTGTTTTGAAACAGTCAATAAGTAAAAGAAGAAGAAAATGGTAATGCCAAAAGGGAAAAAGGCAGAAGAAAGACAAACTGCAATCAAGAAATCAAAAGGAGCTGTTTGCATTATACAGCAATGAATGAAAAGAGATGACTTGTAAAAGAAGACACTGAAACAGCTGAACAACGCCTCCAGCCCACAGCACATCCAATCCACACAAAGTCAACACATCCCCCGCACACAGCAGTTTTTTGGGGTAGCTTCGAGTACCTAATCCACAACAGGAACGCGTTTCGGCCCTGTAAAGATTCCCGAAAATTCTTGCTGCAGGGCCATTCCTGGTAATGGAGACACACGTCAATGATTCGGGCCTTGGAAAACTACCTCGAACCCCTCCTAATGGAAAGCTCCTTCTTGTCACCAGGTGCAAAAACAACAGCAAATCTGAGCAGGAAATAGATTTCAAAGATCAGTGGAGCAACAAACAGAACTTGTTAATGTGACCACAATGCAATATAAATTATGCAGTCTCCTCTATAGGCTATCTAGTATCCACATAGAATGTATGGCACTGGGGTATTGATATTGTATTGAATAATTATTGTATTATATTGAACCATGAACATGACAAAAAAAGGAGATGTTTCAAATTTGGCCAAAATGTGGTTTTCTTCTGTTTAACAGGCACGGTGTTGTTTTCAAGAAGTGGGTGCAAGATCATTCTGATTTAAGAGCACACTGGGTCCTGGGTGCTCTCCAGAGACTTTCACTCACACATACATGACCAACAGCACGTGAAATTCTTGTCTTGAGAGAAGGAAGTAAAGAAGTGTGGTGTTTAAAACCCCAAACTATAAGCAACTCCCACCCACAAGATTGCTCTGTGCAGTTGGAACCTGTTTAATAGATGAATAATTTTTAATTTAAATATCAATACTGAAAACTATAACACCCCCGCATCTTTAGAAATGAGCACACAGATATTTAAAAAAAACAATCTGCTCAGTTTTTCACTGTACTGTACTGCCACCAGGCATTCTAATCATGTTTAAGCACCATCTGACAAACAGGCATTGACTTGACAGACAGTAACCAATAACAACATACAAAGAAGTTATTAGTTTATAGGGCCCACATCCAGCCTCTCCCAGTTACATTACAGTTAATATTACATAATCACTTATCAGTGCACTGGGCTTGTATAACCCTGTATGCATGTTATGCTTGCGCAGTGGGAAAACCTCTGTGTGCACATGTAGTTCACCCTGGGACAACCATGCGTGGAGCTGTGCAGGAATATTTTTTGTTAAAGCCAAAGCAAAAGAAAACTGTGCTGCAAACAAAACACACTGAGGTCCATCAAAGTTCATCTGCCTGACATACAGTCAGTATAATATACATCAACGAGCCTCATCTGTCAAAGGTGGGTCAGCAGAGACAGCATCAGGCTCTGAAACAGTCTTACAATGAGGCATCTGACTAGTAAAAACTGAATTATCAGTCAAACATATTCCATCACCCTCCTTTTACTTCAGTCAAGTGATTGAGCAATCCCAGCCCTCAACGCACACTCTCTTTTAAAGGATAGCATTTCAAAAATATTCAGGATGGAAGACCAGACATGCAGTCAGGTAACCAGAACACCCACACACCATTAATACCCAATAGCACTGTAAGAAGGTGAAGTCTACTTCTGGCTTAGATTTAAAGGAACAGAAGTCAGAGTTAAGCATGAAAACTATTGACACTAATTACATTTATGACGACAAATTCAGTGCCAAATTAGCTCCGAGCTTAACAGATAATAGGTCTAGCAATAAATAATTCTATGGGCTGCTTACATGAATGCACAAAGCTTATATTTAGATGCAAACCCAAAGTCTGTAACATATCAAATTGGTATTTTGCTTGCAGGGGATGTTCCTGCAAGCAGTTTACAACATTCAAGGAACAAACCAAAAACAAAGATATTTCTGGAGTTTATGATTATAAATATCACTGGGCTGTCCATACCTGTTTCTGGGTACAGGGATGTGGGAGGAAGGGAGGGGTTGTTTCTCTGCCTGTGATACATTCTTTCCTTGTGCTGTCCAGAAGTTGCCTGCCAGCTCTGCCTGGTTCCCTGGGTTTCTGATGTCCAAATGCATGTAGCTGCCTGGCAACTGCCCATTTACGCCTGAACAGGGAGTTGGACTGGCCCTCTTGAGTATCCCAGTGAGACCAGTGTCTTTTTGGTCCCCAGCGCCAGACTAGAAAATGAACCAAAAATCCACTAAGGTTAGTTTATTATTGCAAGGCCAATTATGTGTAAATAAACATGAGAAATAATAGATTTCTAGTACTTTTTAGACTTAATTCAGCACAGAAAGGTTTTTGTCTATTCAACTCAGTGTGAACCACTATACACCAACCAGAGGAAAAGAAATATGACTTTAAAATACTGTAGCTGTACGTTTCTGTCCCAGTTTCACGTTTATCTCAACTATACAGTAATAAAGCGATACTATCAAAATAAATCATCAGTCCAAAAGTTAGACACTGCTTAGTTACTGTTCCGTATGACAAAGAAGAGCAGACATTTTTGCATCCTGGAATGAAATCAGAGAATATTCTCTTTGCAAAATTATCAAAATACTATGATCAAAAGTGTTGTGTTCATTCACAAAACCCACAGTTATACTTAGGTTTATGCCAAACTACCATGTTTACAAAAACAGTGGTTCTGAAACTTTGGTGTGCCTTCCCCCTCAGACCTTTAGAAGATACACACACACACATTATATATATATATATACATTTATAATGTATGTATGTGTGTGTGTGTGAAGTTTATCCATAATATGATATGCACAAACCCTAACCCATTACCAGAAAATCAAAGGTCGCTGGAGTTATCCAAGATAACTACATAAATCAATAAATCATATAACTAAGTTTAATTGAATATTTATTTCCATATTTTTTCCTCCTGATCATCCATGTCTCTTCCCCACCCCCACTTACAGTGGCTCTATGCCCTAACAGGATCCTCCCCCAGGTTGAGAACCAGTAATGTCAAAAAGAAAAAAAAAAAGGAAAATAATAGCATTCACTGCTCATACTTTGACCAAAGTAACACACTAGTACAAATTAAAAGTGTTTGGTGATTCTCCATCTATGCATATTGAAAGCAACAAGGGAAATAATAATAATAATAATGATAATAATGACATAAATAGATAAAATAAAATTAAGACCTGATTCCATTACTGGCTACACATGGGAGGACGAACACGCGACAGATTCTTAAAACAATAACTTTCTAGAACACATGCGTCAAAGCACGATACGAGCAAAAAGCTGAAACAAACCATAACCCTATATCACATTTATATTACAGGCCTTGCTGTTAAGCCAGGAAGCCCACGTTGTAGCTCCACCCTGAAGTCATGGGGGAGGGGGTTAGGCTGCTAGTTTGGCGTCCCTGCCCCCCTTTTCTGTAAACTTTGCACAGAATGAGCCGCCATTTAAAGCGGTTGTTATACGATGTCAATACTTAATGCTAAGCTTAACGACAGTTGGTTGAATTATTAATGCTTTTAAAAAGTCAGTTTTATAAACATTATCCAATAAACGATATAATTTAATAGTATATAGGCCCAGAGCGATAGTAGAGTCGTGTGCGAGCATCACAGTCCAAACTGTTAAAACGTTTACTGCCAAATGTGTGCGTGTAAACTGTCAAAAGCTTACAGCGTCATGACAGGCGAAGCCTGTTTGATATTATCTGTGTATTTACTCGAGTGCACAGGTTATTTTTGACGGCTAATAGAGCCGAGCGCGCGCACTTGATACGTCTGAATAACACTTACTTTTTCTACGTCCTGTAATATTGGACCGCTCGCAGATAGCCCGTTCGCCTTGGAGGAGGAGGTTCGCTCGGTTTTAAACTCCGTCGCTGAGCTGCCGTCCATGGTGAATTTGTAAAGGACGGACCCATGTGTGTATGCCTCCACCACGGGGACCTTGGTGTCGCGGAGAACCGAGCGGCCTGACCGGTACTTAACATCCACACCACCGACCCTTGTCCCGACCGACGACTTGTCCAAAATATATTTGGGCTCCATGATCAGAAAGGGCGAAAAGAGACTAAAGGAAGAAAAAAAAACGGCTTTCTATAAATTTAGTGCAAATTGCTGGAGTTTGACACATTTATCAGGATTGTCGCGAGTTGATAGGAGCTGTTTGTGTCTATACTTCTATACTAGTCTACATGTGAAGTTTTCCACCATCGCAAACCCAGGATATCCAAAAAGCCGCCCGGTTAGGAGGATAAAAGATTGTTTTGCCTCTTTCCTCCAAACCAATGCCACGCCCCCCACACAGCGATCCTATTGGTCCCCGGCATACATAAACATTACACATTGGCACGCGTCCACGGCGAGGCAGCATATGATTGGCTGTTTTAACTGTGTCAATCACCCTTTTTTTCTAATCCAAGTAATGTGGGAGGAAGAGAGGAAGGGGCGTGCCCTGCAGTTTACCGGCCGGTGTCTGTTGACGACAAGCCGGTCGGAGAGGCAGGAAAATCAGCCTGCAGGCCTCAGCAGCAAACTGCGAACTGCGCATTTACGTCTTTCTAAATCAAATGGTGATTTAACGGAATGTATGTGCGAAACATGCCCTATATTTTATGAACGGGTTTTTATGCATCTAATTTGCATATTTTTCACTATCAAAAAGTTTTAAGTCCTTTATCTTTCGGAAGGTCCCACCACTGTTGTTGTAGTGTAGTAGCAGAATATGGAGTGTGGGCACTGCAGCATGAACAATCACTGAACTGAGAATTATGAGGCAAGATTTTCTTTTTTTTTTCTTAATGATCCTTAATTTAAATCAGCATATTTAAAGGTTAAAATTCCTGACTTAACTATATTAAGATGACCCAGTAACCATATAGTTTAGTTTTTCATTGCATGACAAGGGTTCCTGCATATGTTCCCTGAATATTTGTAACATTATATGTGCAAAAAATAAAATGCTTTGTGAATTGTCTGGTCGTGAGATAGGCTTATTTGATGCAATATCCAATGCATGATCTCATTTCAGCAATTGTCTTTACACAGAAATGGAGGAAATACTGCATTCATAAACATTAGCAAATTGCTAAAAGATAGAAAATCCATACCAAACATTTATTATGTGTTGCCTAAATCTACGTAAATTCCAAGTTGCATCATTGCAAACAAGTTATTAATGTGAAGCTGCTGCAAAGCAAGATAAACATTGTAGTGTTCCATATTTTCATATCTTTAAGTAAAAAGACAGCAGGCAAAACAAACACGTTATAATGTGCCACTTTATTAGAAAAGTAAAAACTCACTTTTATATTTTATGAAGGATAATATAAAACATTACAATCTTTTGCATATCTGCACTGTCACACTATATTTTATTATATTCATTATTTTTAAACTAAACCCTGTGCTTTAAGAACATACAACATTGGCTACAGCTGTCACAGCAGTATTGGCCCATAATAATATGATAAGACAATTAAACAGCATCTGTATCTGCATAAAAGCATTAAACATTTTGCAACCACAAAGTACAATGTGTCTTTGATGATTATCTTTTTTGTCAACAAATATACTGTATACTGTATGTTACATTTGAACAACATCAGAACAGCAACAGAGTATTTTACACATTTATATCATCATACTATTTGTGCAATGAACATCTGTCTTGGTCAGTGTATAACAGTGTTCAACAAAGTATATCTGATCAGTGCTTTCTTTCAGGTTAAAGAAAATGTGACACATTATGTGACAGCCACAGAAAAGGGATTGTGTTAGCGATTTTCCAGTCAGCAATGTTTCAGGGAAGCCTCGTCAGAACTTGTGGAGAATCTCAGCTGTTGGCCATTTCTCATATCAGGCAGTAGTTGAGCCTTTGGTGCATTGCTGGTATCAGAGTTGGGGTTGGCCTGACCCACTGTCTCTAACCCCTCCTCAACCCGCGTATCACTCCCTGAGTCCCTCAGAACTGGACATCAAAGGCCTCTCTTCTGTACAGCGTGGGAGAAAAGTGAGGCAAAGTAAAGAGAGATCTGTGTTGGTTATTGGTGGATGGAAACAGCTGAGGGTGGGAGTACATGCACAGACTGAAAAAGTGGAAGCAGAATGTGCTTCATCCCCTAAACTGGAAGTGCACATGGCTGAGTGCTGCATTGTGTTTTTCTGGATTTGAACACACATATACATATCAGGAGGGGGAGAGTCCTCTGGGTCTGTGTTCATTTGCAGTGATCTTCATCCAGTTTCATGAAAGCCATACATCCCCCACCCCAACTCCTCCTTGCTTCCTCAGAGCAGAGAATAAACATGGTCTGCTATATTATCCCACTAACTTCCCTCTGTCACTCTCTCCCCTGGTTCTCAAAGATGCTGCTTTGAAGAAACTGATGCTGCTTTGCATTACATGGCAAAAAGTACAACATAAAAAAGTAGCAAACAAGAGATAAACTAAGTACCACAATATTTGTTTTCATCTCCACATATCAAAGCATGCACTTATTTGATCAAGCAGGAAAAATTGCACCAACAACATAAACATACTGTTTTCATGGCAGTGGTGAGAGCTATTTGACCAATGGTGTTGTTAGGTAAAAATAAACAGTGCATCAAAATACAATGTGCATTAATTTTTACATACTTTCTGAGACAGTTGCATTTATACATTTATGTGACTGACCTTTCTACGCCATCATCTCTAATATGTCTCACAGTGAGTGAGCAGCTTTTTTTCCTCATCACCTCTGGTCTGTATGCCCATTTGTTAAACCCCAAATGTTTTGTTTTCTTCCTGTATTCTTTCTGTTTTAATGTTCCCCAATGCTACATGGGAAAGACATTGTTTATAATGGAAGAGAGCTCAGTCCAGAGACTGGAGATGAGGTCGCGAAGAAGGAGAGAGGAAACTTTCCAAAGGACACTCAATGGTAATTTTCAGGCGCAGCTCCTTATTTTTTTTGGAGTCCAAACATTCTGTTACTATTTCAACCACGAGACTCGAGTCTGGTGAGCTATGGGGAGCTTTGGCTTTGACTTGAGTCCAGAAAGCGAATCAGAACTGAGCTCTGATACACCCTTTACTGCACACTAATGCACAATTGAGCCCAGTAGTTCTGCAGCTGTCCAATGCAAAATTACAATGATCATAAAATCAGATGTTTACAATCCACAGAGGACATGACATTTTAACTGTCCTGGATGAAGCATTCTGCATTGTTTTGGACATTTTCTCAGTTCCCTATTAAAAAAAAAAAAATGAAATGAAATAAATAAATAAATAAATGTATCCCTGTCATACAGTTAATGTCTCACATTGTGAAATATTGGTCGGGTGAATTTCTTGTCACAAACGACTCACAGCTCCTGACCTGATCACTTCACCTTGCATGACTCTGCTAAATATGTTTGTGTGTGAGTAGGGGTGTGATGGGGTGTGTCAACATTCCTCTGGCTACAGATGTTTGTCAAATTTAAGTGCAGGAAGCAAAACCTAAATTATTGACTAAAAATCACTTTGTATAGTTATCTTGGCGGGCTGTTGCCGATAACTACTAATAAGCTTGTGACAAACTGATGACATTTTGTGGAATAAAGTCCAAAAACGTCATTTAATTCTGTGTTTGAGTAGGCCTGCAAATTATAGGCCTGTGTTTGAACAAAGCTCAACAATGTCATCTGCCAGGCAATATGTCATCGTGCACTGGGAACTTGTTTCATGTTTATTGAGGGAAAACTAAGTGCCACAAATTTTATTTTATATATATTTATATTTTATATATAAGCTTGTGAGAAACTGATGAAATGACTGGCTATATATATATATATATATATATATATATATATATATATATATATATATATATATATATATATATATATATATATATATATATATATATATATATATATATATATATATATATATACATAAGTCACCAAAGATGAGGCAATGTATGTATTAGTGACCTGACTATATATATATCCATATATATATTTCCATATATTTGCATCTCTACTACTGTCTGTATTCTGGTCTACTTTCAGGTGAGTTTGCACAACGCATGCATATTTCTTTTATTGTATATATAGTATTATATATATATATATATATATATATATATATATATATATATATATATATATATATATATATATATATATATATATATATATATATATATATTCTTAATATTCTAAATTTAAGAGTATTCTTTTAGGTGTACAGTGTCCATACAAAAATAAAAATGTTATGGAGTATGATGCACAAGCAGGCGGATATGGCCAGTGACATTGAAGATGTATACTCCAGAATGTTTTTTTTTTTTTTTTTTTTTTTTTTTTTTTTTTATGTATTTGGTCCGTATTTGGGTTGGACTAGGCTTAGGCTGGTTCTGAAATACACACCAATCAAATGATGTCTGAACCTGAATTAAGACCCTGTTTGTACCTGATGTCAACACAAAATGGATCCTTATGCTGATTGACTATAGAGGGCCTGCCATGTGTCTATGTACAGCAACCTGCTGGCTGGTGAGCAGGAAGACCCCCTGGAATGTGTACCAGCGGGCTTTGGGGCTTCTCTGCTTACCAGTGTGCTACAGGCCAGTGACATACATCTCCATCCCATCATTGAAGGTAAAGATGGTGGTAGTGCTGGAGCTGTTGCCCCCTTGTTTTACATCACCGATGGTCTCATAGAAATGTTCCCCGCCAGGGAGGTTTCTAGCAGAAGGGGCAGAGGGTCCTGAGCATTGAGGTCCCGCTGGTGTTGCCTGCTGCTGCGGTGTCTGCTTCTTTCTCTTCAGAGTCGCACTGCCCCCAGCTGTGCTGTTATTGGTTCCCCCCTGCTCACGTTTCCGCTGGGTGTCGATACTAGCGTACGCAGGGTCTGTCTCGGTCACCGTGGAGGACCAGGACTTGTCTCCAACTGGCTCGTAGCAGGGCTCCTCCTGGGAGCGTGCCTGGCCCTGGACTCCTCTGCCTCGGCCTCGAGAGCCCTGGTTTCCTCTGTCTCCACCAAAGGAGCGTGGGAGGGTCTTTGCTCCGTTGTGCTCCATGGGAGGTTTCTTTTTCTGGGTTTTACATACGATGGAGTAAGTGTCTGCAATCTGAGAACATACACAGGAGGAGAGCAGAGTATGTTGTCATTTCGGGAGTTCATAACCCTCAACCACACTCCAATTCTACACTTTAGTTTTGTTGGTGACAGGTAATGTTGGTTGTTTTAATTGCCTTGTTATATGAACTATCTCTCAGTCATCCTTTACAGGTTGAATGTCCCTGAGCAAGCAATGTTATCTCCCTATATTATTGTGTGACTGTATGGCAGTCATTTACGGTACAGTATATGATCATGAGAGCAAATGTCTAATACTGATAATATGGTATGCACAAATGACTGTATGAGCATATATTGTGTGTGTTTAGGCACAGCAGGTTGCACATGTGTTAACAGAGCTTGCTCTGTGCTGTAACCTGACCTATTTTGACCGGGAAGGATAAGACAGTGTAAACTGTGTTATCAGTCTGTTGAGTTCTAGGTAGAGACAGAGTCAGCTTTGCAGTGGATGAACCTGTTAAAATTTCACCACAACTGCTTTGGCAACAAAGCAGCAGGCAGTGGTGTGAAAGATCTGGACGACAGCCAACTTGCTGAAAAAGAAAAAAAAAATTCAGCGTTCACAAATAGACGTTGCTCACATCTCCTTCACTTTGAATGAGGAACACGGACTTGTTTTGAGCAGCATGGAGTGCAAGTGTATGAGTACACCTCCTCATTCATAAACATGCAATTATGTATGTGCATGTGCATATGTGCATGCCTGCAGCGATATCTGGGTCTCCCAACTGAAAAGCGTGTGTGAAGTCTTGTAAGGAATTCAGATAAACCAGTGCTGTGACCCCATGGCATTTCTGTGTCAAAATTCCACAAGTGAAGCACAACAGCAGAGGACTGTGGGGCATGGCCATGTTTACCTTCCGTGTTCACACCCATACCAGCAGCTCTGCTCTACTGGCCCTGAGATACACTGGCTATGCAAACTCTCTCTGACCCACACACACAAATTAACCTTGTTTTTGTCCTGCTCCCAAAAACTTGAAGCTCGGGAGCTTAGAGACAATTGACAAAACTCTCTATGTGTGCTCACCTTGAGTTGCATGTTACACACATTGGTTATGCCGGGGAAATGTAATTAATGCGCAGGCCACTCGCTCGTTCTTTTTAACCCTTCTGTCACAGACTGATCTGAGGAGGCATGCACACCCAGCCCCCACAAAATCTCTTGGGTGACCTTTTTGGATAAACAAAGACCCTGGCGTATGCTATAAGTGTGTGCAAACAACGTGCAATGTGAGTGTGCAGGAAAGCACATGTCTGTGTGTGCACATAGTGTGTGCAGCTCTTAGCAGCAGAGGAAGGAAGTCACAAGATGATGGGGATTTCAAAACTGAGTTACAGCTGTTGAGGAAGCCTGCCATTGTATGTTTTCTTTTCTCCTCCCCATACCCTGTATTTTTTTCGGTTATGTTTTCAAGTTTCTGCTCAGACCAAGGCTTTGATAAGTAACAGTTTCTGCATACACTGATAATCAGTGGAAGTACAGAAATAGGCATGACTGACCCATCTGTTTGTGATCAACTTTATGGCGAGCAAATAATGCACAATTTTCCAAACAGTCTTCTCGCAGTTGACATTCATCTGGCAAGACATGCTTCATGCAACGTGATTGGTTGGAGGAAGGCGGCGCCTCCTAAAAGTCACAAAGGGAGTGGAGCAGAGTGAGAAAGCACCAGAGGAGGGGAGGAGATTCAGTTGGGGGTGGAAACTCAACACCTTCTGACGGCTGCAACTGACAAACTCCAGAGTGCAGGGGCATGTTAGGGCGACAACCAAATTGTGAATGGAAAAACACAACTCCACTGGAGACAAAGTTAGCTAAGACGAACAAAAAGGCAAATAAAGTTAGATGCAATTAAAAATAAATTGAGAGACTTTCAAAATATAGGTCAGTTGCTCTGTGTACATGTCTGAGTTGCAGAGGAGGGGTTTAACTTCCTCTGAACAGAAGAACCTTAACCCCTTAATCTCCACATACAGCCTATCTAAACTCTTTTACTCAATATTGGCTTAGATAAACAATTTACGAGCAGCTTAAAACTTGTAGGACTGTCGCCGTGTAAATCTCACGTGTTCCTAAACATATAAAACAATCCAATTGATGTGAACAATGATGCAGCTTTGTCTCTATGTCAAACCTTATACCTTAAAAAAGAGATGAGGGGAGTTTATGAAGAAGACAATCAAAAAGAGAAGTAACTAATAATAGTCAGTGGTCTCTTTGAGAGACACCCACCTTACCCTAACTGACTGCTCCTGACCAGGCATGAAGAAATGTCTCAAACTGTTTATGACACCCTCAATACATTGCACAGTATAATTTCAGTCTTTTTAATATCTATCTGTCTCTCTATTTTTTTTCTCTCCATATATATATATACAGTCATGGAAAAAATTATTAGACCACCATTTTTTCTTCACTTTCTTGTTCATTTTAATACCTGGTACCACTAAACGTCATCATGTGACTAAAACAGACAGAAAAGAAAACACTAAATGCATAAAAGCAGTGTTTTTGGCAGTACAACGCCATAGCTATTGATGTAAAAACTTAAGTGATTTAGGTTATAATCAAGAAAACCATGGAAAATGGTAAGATATCAGCTCTTAAATAAAACTCTTATGAGCAATCTTTGTGGTTATCGTTATGTTTGTCCAAACAAATGTACCTTTAGTTGTACCAGGCATTAAAATGAACAAGAAACTGAAGAAAACAAGGGTGGTCCAATAATTTTTTCCATGACTGTATATATATATATAATATATATTATATATTATATATATATATATAAAACCTGGAGGTTTTATGACCCTTCAAGGATAAAACGGGTATAGAAAATGGATGGATGGATGGAAGTATTTGATCCCCGACCAACCTTGACCAGTGTTGGTTCCCACAGACCACTGGCATACTCCTAATCTCACTGAAGTAATTACCTGCATGAGAGACACCTGTTCCAAATAGTCACCTGTATAAAAAGCCATCTGCCCACAGACTCAGTAATACTCCACCATCGGCAAGACTAAAGAGCTGTCAAAAGATGTCATGGACAAAGTTGTTGAACTCCACAAGGCTGGAATGGGCTACAAAACCATAAGTAAGAAGCTGAACGAGAAGGTGACAACTGTTGGTGCAATTATTCGGAAGTGGAAGAAGTACAACATGACTGTTAATCAACCTAGGCTGGGGGCTCCATGGAAGATATCACCTCGTGGGTTCTCAATGATCATGAGAAAGGTTAGAGATCAGCTGAGAACTACATGGGAGGAGCTGGTTAATGATCTCAAGGCAGCTGGGACA
Source organism: Hirundichthys speculiger (assembly GCA_018398805.1). Taxonomy (NCBI): domain Eukaryota; kingdom Metazoa; phylum Chordata; class Actinopteri; order Beloniformes; family Exocoetidae; genus Hirundichthys; species Hirundichthys speculiger. The sequence continues at coordinate 1,257,500 of JAGFBZ010000693.1, read as the reverse complement.
CCAAGAAAACTATTAGTAATACACTGAGACGCAATGGTTTAAAATCCTGCAGTGTGTGCAAGGTCCCTCTGCTCAAGAAGGCTCACGTCCAGGCCCGACTCAGGTTTGCCAACAAACATATTAATGACTCAGAAAGAGACTGGGAGAAGGTGCTGTGGTCAGATGAGACTAAAATTGAGCTCTTTGGCCTCAACTCAACTCGACGTGTTTGGAGGAAGAGAAATGCTGAATATGACCCCAAAAACACCATCTCTACTGTCAAGCATGGCGGTGGAAGCCTTATGCTTTGGGGGTGTTTCTCTTCTAAAGGGACAGGTCGACTTCACCGCATCGATGGGAAGATGCCATATACCGCAAAATCTTGGGTGACAACCTCCTTGCCTCCACAAAGACATTGAAAATGGGTTGTAGATGGGTCTTCCAGCATGACAACGACCAAAACATACAGCCAAGGAAACAAAGGAGTGGCTCCATAAGAAGCACATCAAGGTCATGGAATGGCCTAGCCAGTCTCCTGACCTTAATCCTATTGAAAATCTATGGAGAGAGCTGAAGCTGCGAGTTTCCAAGCGCAAGCCTCAAAACCTTCAGGATTTGGAGATGATCTGCAGAGAACAGTGGACGAAAATTACTCCTGATGTGTGTGCAAACCTAATAAGCAACTACAAGAAACGTCTGACAGCTGTGCTTGCCAACAAGGCTTTTGCCACCAAGTATTAGATCATGTTTTGCTAGGGGATCAAATACTTATTTCCCTCAATGACTTGCAAATAAATTTTTATTTTTCATTTCATGTAATTTTCTCACATTTTTTTTTCAATATTCTTTCTATAACTGCTAAAATAAAGCTGCCATAGAAGTCTGAGACTATTCATTTATTTCTTAGTATGACAACTGCCAAAATCACAATGTGACAAACTGATGAAATGACTCTAACTATATATATGGGGGATCAAATACTTATTTCCTCCACTGTGTGTGTGTTTATATATACAGTCATGGAAAAAATTATTAGACCACCCTTGTTTTCTTCAGTTTCTTGTTCATTTTAATGCCTGGTACAACTAAAGGTACATTTGTTTGGACAAACATAACGATAACCACAAAGATTGCTCATAAGAGTTTTATTTAAGAGCTGATATCTTACCATTTTCCATGGTTTTCTTGATTATAACCTAAATCACTTAAGTTTTTACATCAATAGCTATGGCGTTGTACTGCCAAAAACACTGCTTTTATGCATTCAGTGTTTTCTTTTCTGTCTGTTTTAGTCACATGATGACGTTTAGTAGTACCAGGTATTAAAATGAACAAGTGAAGAAAAAATGGTGGTCTAATAATTTTTTCCATGACTGTACATATATATATATATATATATATATATATATATATATATATATATATATATATATATACATAAACTTTAGCCAACAGCTTCATGACTGCTGAGAGATGATTAATATGAGGCAGCAGGTGATACTGAAGGGCACTCTGTCTGGATGTATGTTGAAGGCAGACAGATGAGTGGGGGGTGGGGAGATTGGGGTCAAGGTTCAGGTGTGGGGGGAGGTGTTGGATCCATGTAACGTAACCTCTTTTAGTAAGCAGAAACCTTGTATGACAGGCAGGTCATGGGGCAGTAGTGTTACAACTGTGTGCCCAAATGGCCGTCGGCATCGGTGAACACCACAGAGACCTGGCTATCTGGGGATGGTGTCTTTCTGGGCATCAAGTTGAAATTTTCTTCTTTACAGCTGCTATCACATAAATACATGTTCGGACACACACACACACACACACGGTACCTCCTTTGCAGTTGGGGGAGATGGATGTCCATGTTCGTTTTCTCCCCGGTGTGGAGGTGCATGCAGGGTGATGATGTCATCGTCTTCTGGAGGCTTCCAGATGTACTGCTCCCCGTTCCCCATAAACACTGGTTCCTAATTAATAAAATCAAAGGAGGCGATCAGGCAGGTGTTGAGGTTAAGGTACAATCTGTGATCCTTTGGACAACAATCAAAAACACATTTAAAGGGGGATTCCCCACACTTTTTTTTTTTTTTTTTTTGCTTCTTCATGTTTTGTCCTGTTAAATAGGTGAACACTGATGATGTTGAAAAGTGTGGGTGACTTGAGCTTTTGTATGTCTCACAACACACTGCAGTAAGCTATGGCATCAACACTGTTACATTCAGCATTATTCAAACAAACACAACCACTAAAGTGGAGCATATGGCTTTTTCATACATACTGTATATATTGTCTTGCAGACAGGCACCTGCTCTGAGACCAAGAGTCTGCCTTGAATTATATGCATCTTACCAAGTTTTACTGTGTGAATCTGTTACAGTAAAAGTAAGAATTTCATTACAAAATCAAATCCACATGTTTTTGAAAATAACTGCTTGAAGTCACTTGATGGATTGTGCCATGCTGATGTCCAGAAATACTGCTTAGTGTTTGAATATTTAGAAAGTCATTCAGTTTCTTCTTAGTCAGTGAGCAACTGTTCCGCAGGGTTTTATGCAAATTTGCTCAGTCAAAAATATCGTGCTGTCAGACAGGTAGACCCACTGACATGCAGACAATGCTGCCAAAACATAACCTCTATTTAACTCTGCTGACAGATGTAATTTCAGCAAGAGTCTGGGGGAGATGGAAGGCAGATGGGAATATATTCTAAACTAAACATTACCCTGTTTAACATTTAATGTTAAATTTTACAAACACCAAAGTACAATTTGCTGACTTCATTCCTTACACTGAATTATGTGATTTTCTCAACCGCTCTGCATGGGTGGTTAATATAAAACCTGAACATAATAAAGCAATAACTGAATGAGAAACTGCTAGTGATCAAGGCCAATTAGCAGTCCATTAAAAAACACAAAGCAGTGTGTGGACATTTGACCAAGCATGATTAAACTTTTATGTGTTCCTCCTGTGCAGTGAGAATGAGTAATAATTGCTGAGGTGGAGTAAATGGCTTCAATATGTGCACAATATTTATCCTCACGCTGGCTGCTGGCTACCTGTTAGCTGTTAAATGTTTCTAGATGGACTTGCTGATAGATTCAACAGGAAAACATACACGTATACACACACACACACACACACACACACACAGGCAGCCGGGCAACTCGCCAAGCTCTTACATAATCCATCCTTCGAATCCTTACTCTAATACCATGCTGTGCTGCACAGCGTAAAAGGGTGAAAGAAACACACACATACACAAACATGGGCACGCATGCACACACAGGCACATGCACAATCATGTATTTAGAGACAAAAATTGAAAGTACAGGTCATCAACAACGCTAGCTATGGCAGGTAATATATATATATATATATATATATATATATATATATATATATATATATATATATGTATATATATATATATATATATATATATATATATATATATATATATATATGTATATATATATAAAATCCCCATTATATGCTTGACCAAACAAACATAGGATGTTTGTCATTCAATCACAGTCCTTCTCTTTCCCACTTGGGTTTTTTTTTTTGTTTTTTGTTTTTTAACACATCCCAGCTTTCACATTCTGCTGCTATGTGAATAAACTGTAAAAAAACGAAAAGACCATAAAAATAGGAACTATTGAACTATCTTTCTCAATCACAATCAATCTTAATATAAAAAAAATAAATACAATTTAAAAAATTCCAGACTCAGAACATGCTCAGCCCAACACTATCTTTTTGTACGTGGACAGCGCCCTCTGGTGGTAATCACACAGATTAACAGTCTGAAAATGTGGCTGGACAACGTGACGGTTTTGTTGCTAGAGAGCAAATTATTATTTTACCTTTGGGAAGGAGTGCAGGTGAAATGGCTCCAGTGGTTTGCGTGGAAACTCCTGACTGCGATGCAGTGGAGGAGGAGCAGCAGAGGGTGAATCACTCACACTCGACTGGCTGTCTCGGACTGGCTGTCGGCTCCATTATTCTCCTTCCTGCTTAACTTGTCAACCTGGAGGTTTTAAATTATGATTGGAGACATATACTCAGCAACATATTAGTACAGTACAGTAAGTAGAGCACAGAATTAGAATAATTTATACTGTACAAACTATTTTAACATCTAATGTTCAGTAGAAGAGCATTTGTGTTTCTAGTTGGACGGTTGAAGCTTTTTCAGAGGTGTCTTTCAGAATATCTACAAAATGCTTAAAATTACATAAGTCTGAAAAAAGATCACATTTGCCTTTGCTACCTTGGTTTTGTCTCTTAACTGTTGCCAATCACATCTATTAAAATGTCCAGTTCTTTTTCAGACTGATAACATCTCTTATTCATTTTCAAGTCAGAATCCAGATAATATAATAATATGTGTCTATGGGAATACCTTTTTAAATTTTCGTATGGACGCATACTCAGCTGCAGATGGATCCTGAATGACCAGAGAGTTGACAGAAGACAAAGGGGACCTGTTCATCCCACTCGCCCCGTGACCTCTTCCTGCCATCGTTCCATGAATGGTCCCGTTCCCTCTGCCATTCCCTCTGCCACCCTGACAGAAAAAAACAAAATAAAAAAATAAAAACACACACGAAAACACATTTTACATGAATATTAAATGAACAGATAAAGGAATACTCAATGTTTAACCAACAAAGTATTCGTGACAACTTCAACAGCACAGAAACTGATGCCAAGTATTTAACCTGGTGAATATCATTTAAGCTCTACAGGTGCACAGTCTGCCCTTTAAGCACTAAAAACTGATCAAATATGCATGCCAACTTCCAAACAAATTATTAGCTGTTATAGCTACTAACGTAATGCACACAGATATATGAGTTTCTTTGTATCACATTTCATTTTTATGTATTTTTAGCAGGAACTTCTAACGATATAGTTTTCTTAGTGATAAACTGAATCCAAATGAAAATATGACTGTATAAATGACAATAAGTTCCAGTCTAGAAGAATTTTATTTTTCATTTATTTATTTATTTTTTTTATGTGTGCACGTACATTCCCTTGCCCGTTTCCGTTGCGAGCTCCGTTAGCACTTGTTGGGGGGCTTTGAGCCTCTCTGACAGTAGCTGGAGAGTTGACTGACGTGGTCGTTGGAGCAGAGGAGACTTTGGGGCTTGCATCACCTTCCCGGACACCTACGCTCTCATACAGGCCATCATCCAGGTAGTGCGTGGGGGTGGGGTTCTTGCGTAGGCCCACCTCAGTGTAGGTGTGGTCTCTAGTCTCCCCTCCACCACCTCCACCATCGCCTGGTGAGTCCCCTCCTCCTCCCCCCTGGCTCGATCCCTGTGGGCTGGTGGGGATCTGAGGGAGCTGGCGCCCATGCGAGGGCCTAAGGTCTGTCTGGGAGCGCCGGCTGTGGAGAAGCAGGAGGTCCATGCTGGCGGGACGGCTCTTACTAACCGCTGCTCAGCGAAAGGGAGAAAAACCAAGGAGATATGAAAAAAAAAAAAGAATAGAAGGGGACATGACTAATAAAGTATATATAGCTCAGAGCAATCTATTAAGTATCATCACAAATGAACAAGTAGTCACCACTTACAGTTTCCATTGCAAGGAAAGCGATTGATCTCATGGAGCCTGGTGTCAGATTTACTCATGGAGTTCAGTTTTGGATGCCGAAGTGTACCCTGCTGTGGCACACATACAGACTTGATAATGGAGGCATCAAACGTGCAAACGCATGCATGTGCATCCGTGTACGTAAACAGCTGAGAAGGAGGAGAGTGGAAGTAGATGGAGAGAGAAAGGAAAAGTGGGAGGGTGGAGAGAGGGAGGGTGGGAAGGCAGTAAAATGAAAGCGCGTCTCACCATATTTACAGATGTCCCTTTCTCTCCAGCTGGGGGGTGCTTGCTCTTGCTTTTTCTGACACAACATCAAAGTGAGGAAGGTCAACCGAAGCCGGTGGACAGAAAGAGAAAACACACACACTCAGAGCAGAAAGATACTATCAGCATCCAACTCTGGTTAGGCCATAAAAGTCCTTGGTTGATAAGAAGAGCCCAGCCACACAGTGAATGAAGCATGACTCAGGTTTTTGTCAAAGCAACGATGACCTTCAGTAACCCCCCCCCCCGATAAAAATCAAGAAAACTCTTTTTTCTTGTTTTTTTTTTCTTGTTTGCTACATGTTGCCTTAATCTGATTTAGTCTCTATAAACAAATGTGCATAGATAAGTGTTACGTATCGCTGCAGATCCCTGGAGGTAGCGGTAGCTACAGAAAACAGTTGACATGGTGCAACAGCACAGCTATGAAGTGAGAAGAAAAAGGCTCCTTGATGCAGGTGTGAATGTGAGAACTACTCTGCAGACATCTCTTTCCTCCCCTTTTGGAGGGTGCAGATCTGCATTGCATGACATCTGTGATCTTACTGCTGAGCTGCAAAACATAATGCAGAAATAAATAGCATTTCTGGTTGGTAAGCAGGTGCTAAAGGCCCGCATTATCTTATTGTGCAAGTTACAGAAAAACTGTAACAGATCCATGTTACTTGAGAAAGGTGCTATCTCCTCCAGAATGCTCGAATGCTTTTGTACAAACATATATGGCTCAAACTCAAAGTAGACCACTGGGAGAGGCAAATTCCCTTTGGAGAGTATAATTCTGATATGGTGCAGGAGGGGGTTTAAAGATAAAATTGACATGAAAGATGCCATAAAGGTCCAAACTTCACAAAATTGATTCAGTTATTTTCTAATATCTAGACTTACAAGGTGATGCACTGTAATTCCTGGTATTTAGAAAAATAAGATGCAATAGAGTATATTTAGAAAAAAATCAATAGGAGGAAATCAAACGTTGTAGGATCTGTGGATTTAGACCAGCAAACTACTGAACACCCATCAGCCTCATACTGGGAGCTCATACTCCTTATTATTCTTTAGTTTGGAACAGCAGTATGGTTTTATTTCTATGACATAAGCTGGTTTGACATTTTTCTACATCCTTATCTGTGTATCCCATGGCAACAAAGCCGCGGTACAGCCTGTGATTGGTCCCTGAGGTTTTTGAAAGAGAAAAAAAAACTGCATAGGCTGTTCCAATACTCTTCTCTGGCTCAGAGTCTGATCCTCTTTAAACTGTGGGGTGTCCCATTGCTTTCGCCTGTCGTGGAGTTTGCTTTAAAAGAAGGGGTGACATGAGGCTGTTCTGATGCTGGCCTGGCTCCTCCTCGGAGGCCTGTAAGCATCATTTCATCTGATCTGACACTTGCAACCATTAACATTCATTACTGCCACTCTGCTCGGAGCAAGGGGATAAAAGAGATGGAGAGGACGGACAGAGGGAAGAAAAAGAAGGGAGGAGAAGAGTTCAGAAGAAGCAGAGACACATAAAAGAGGGAGTAGATGATGAGAGGGATCTGGGGGGCATGGGAGGCTTACAGCAGAGATGGTAAAACTCTACCTTGCTTCTGCTGCCTTCTTTTTCTTTTAATTTTCAGTCGACAGCCCTCACTGAAAGTCATGTGATGGTCTTACCTTTGGCAACCTACACAGACAAGGACGATGAGGATGGTGACCACGAAGGCAGATGCTGCTGCGATGGCTCCCAGGAGCAGCAGGTTTTGGTAGGTATGGTCATCTGAAGTTGGTCCGTTTATGTCATCCATGACACCCACTCCGTCTGGCACACTCCCTCACTTTTACTCAAGCTCCAGCACTGCGACTCAGACCGTCAGATCAGGAAAACCTGCAGAAGAAGAAAAGAACAAAAGAAAGAGGCAACGTATAAGGGAGTTGAAAGATAAGAAGAAATCTAAAGCAATACTGCATCGAATAAGGTGAGAAATAACGTGGCTTGCCTCGAGCTTTTATCACTGTCTCTTGCTGACATACAAGTTTCTATTTTTAACTCACTCAAATAATGCACAGAAAATAGAACACCTTAAAAAGATGCAGGTATGAGTGTGCCAAGACCTGTTTAATCACAGTTTTTCTCTTTTCTGTTAAAAAAAGATCAAATGATCTCATAATGTTTATCTGACTAGCCAGAGAAATTCTAGCGCTGGAAAAAACAACTGAGCTCTCATGACCCTTTGCTGTTACACTTTAACTGTTGCCATGACACTGTCTGTCTGTCTCTCCAAACAGAAGAGGCTCAAACATTGACAAGAATATTTCACATCTTTCCAGTTGGGGCAATTTTTTGTGGTAAATGTTGCTCTACATACAGAATATGATTTTCACTCCACATCTCTTTATCTCTCTGACAGGCTAATTTCTTCTACAGCCACTGATTCCAAAAAATGTGCACAGTTCTCATTCATGTGAAAGAATATTCACTCAGAGGGGATGTGCACTCTGTTCTTACACTACTGTGTTGGTATAGACAGATTTGAACACATTGGTTTGTGTAGTATTGTATTGCATTAAGATGCGCAAATATACATAATATATATACTTATTCAAGTACTGTACTTACACATAAACCTTGCCTCTAACCACGTTTTTTTCTAAGCAATCTGAATAAGGAACAGTCTAATTTTTAGTCCAACATCTCCTCAGAAGCAAAGCAGTCCCTTCCATTTACCCAGCTGTGCTAACAAGCCATTAATCTAGTTTCCCACAGTGCTCTTGGTGTCAAAGCCTCGCAAATCACACATGAAAGCAAATCAAATGCAACCTGAGCAACTGAAATGTAGACATAATAGAACAAACAAACAACACCACACTGCGAGACAACATAAATAATATTTTAGTGGCCAGAAGTTTTGTTGCTAAGTCAAATTTTCTGAGCACGCCCACAACTGAAGACTAACCGATGTTGGTTGGTTATCAGTTCACCCCCCCTTCCTCTGAGCTGAGTGGGTGTGTTAGGGGCTGCTTGACAGAAAACATTCTTTCCTACCAATAAATAAGAGTTATTGTCTTCTGTTCATGGTAAATAATCACACATGAATTTTCATCAAAGGAATGAATCTGACATTCAGCAAGATACAGTAAACACAGTAAATGTGCAGCAGTTTAACACACTAAACTTGTCTTTACAATTAGATGTTTTGGATGTGTTAGTTCAAGACTCTACAGCAAATATCTAGATGGTAATCTTTACTTTTTTGCATGTGGAGTGGTGAGCGTGAGGTTGGTGGTTTGATCTGGAGATGTTAAAGTCTCTTTTGCAAGATATCCCAGAATCATTGTCCTGTGTTCATACAGTGTGTGTCACTGTTTGACAAATCTGAAAACTGCAGTAGAGTATAATCATTATCAATGCTATCTATGCTTTGTAGTCTGAAGTGCTAAAACATGCACCATTTAATATTTCTAACTTGTTGTTTTCCAACTAGGTACTTAAATAAATAAATAAAGTGGTGTACTGTCAAAGATGAAAGCTTGATAAGAATAATATCACATATACATATATATATATATATAATTATTTGATAACATAATAAAATGAAACAACAGAACTGAATTTTGAAGTTTTGAAGAAAAAGATAACTTCAGTGGTATGTAAACCCACTGAGAGAAAACATCTCATGAGCCTTTCTGTCAGTATGATGGGATGTCTTCTATCTATCTGACAATACACTGCAAGTGTAATTAGTACATTATTAATTCATTCACTCATTCTCCATATCCATTTTATAGCTATTTTGTGTCACAGTGACCTGCTGGAGCCTATCTCAGCTGTGACCTGGCAAGAGGCCAGGTATGTCTTAGACGTGTCACCCTTCCATTACAGTACCATGCAAAGACACATGAGACAAAACACACACACACACACACACACACACACACACACACACACACTTTCACAGGCAAGTGTAGATATTATAGTTGTAGATGCAAATACACTAAGAAACATGAGTTAGTGTTTGTGTAATGTGGAATAACTGGGAAGTAAATGCTTATGTCAACATTCAATAACAAGACATTTACTGGTCTGCATGTGTCATACTGGAATTGTTAGGATGTCTGCAGGTCAGATCCTGCTGTCAGGAATGGTGCAGTAGATGGACCCAGATGCATGTTCACACACACACACACACACACAAACACAAAAACGCAAAAAAGAAAAAAGAACTCAAGGCACAGCAGTAGCAGGTATCTCACACACACATACACACACACACCCACACAGACACACACACACACACACCCACACACAAACAACTCATAGGGGCAGGAAACAGGCACATCAGATACTCAAAACATCCAAACAAAGGCAAGAATCTGGCACCAAACAAACGAAACCTAAAAGTTTAAATAACTGAGGGTATATTATAATGTGAAGCAGGTTTGGTAAGTGCTAACAGAACCCTGGTGTGACATGTGAACATTGAGACACAAACCAAGCAAAATATACAAGGCAAGCTCTACAATATAAAACAGCAAGTAAAGAAGACTAAGTTGCACCCAAGTAAATAAAAAAAACAGATTACAAAATAAAACAGTTATGAAGCAGAAGGGATTACAGAAGAAGGAACATAAGAAAACCACGACTAAACTAACAAAACCAAAGCATCTCATCAATATAATATCAATAAACCATGACAGTATACTAGACTTCCACAAAGTTGTGTCACCTGAACTGCTGGCATAAATGATAAATAGCAACTCATCTCTACATATAAACTTCAATATTCAGTAGATTGACTTAACATCTATACTTATAGCTACAAAAAGGCAGTATTGCTCATGGAGTACAGACTTCAAAATAAAACTTGAACAGAAAGTCTTTTCGGTTTTATTACCCAACTACTGTTCATAATTGTTGACTTATTAGGTAAAATATACTTGAAGCTGTAACAGAAACAATGGCAACAACATGGCTAAGGTGTTAAATTAAAGAAAAAATAAACTGTCAAAGCAAGCAGGGAGCAGAAGCAGGTCATGTATACAATTTCATATGTAGTATTTGCAGGAGAGAGACTGTGGAATACACCACCACAAGATCTGGCACTGATGCTCTTTTTCTTTGAGATAAAACTGCATTTTTTTTTTCCAGATCCTCTCTCATCTTCTCCCTCCCTCTCTGTCCGTCTGACCCTGCAGATATGTGAGGCGATGCACAGCGAATGAATTAGAGGCCCTTAGACAGCCCTTTATGGAACAGACAGGCAGAGTACATCACAGTGGAGAGATGGAAAACGAGAGGAAGATGGTGAATGAAAAGCAAGGCTGATCACACTCAGGAGCAAGTGAATGAGATGAAAAAATGGACGGTAGAGAATGGAGGAAGACAGAGAAAGTAGGGGTGCACACAAAAACATGAAGGAGGAACGAGGAGGGGAGGGTGTGATGAATGGAGGGGGAGGGAAGAGGGGAAAGAGAGCGATACAACTCTGAAGACAGAGTGAGTAAAAGTGGGGGAGCCTGGGAGAATATGACATGAGTCTAGGGAGGGGGGAACAGAGAGGGGGAGGAAAAGATAGGAGGCAATGAGAAGGAGGTCACCAGCGGTCTGTTTCAGGCTGCATTTCTTCTTTTTTTTTCATCCCCCTTCTGAAATATTCAGAGGAGAAACACATACAAGGGGTATGTTTCTGAACTGCCAGCGAACATGTTGTTAGATGGGAGCACATGTCTGGCAGCATGCTGAACAATATGTGAAGCTCCAAGACTGCGGCTGAGGGGAGGTGGTTTCTGTGCAACATTCAACACCTCTGCAACATGCTCAACAGTGACACACAGCTGGAATCTTGTCATGGCATCCATCCTCAATTTCAGAATAAAACAAGGACAGCATTTTAACAACAATGAAAAATGACAGTGGGAGTACAAATGATGCCTGTTGCTGGCCATTATGGTAAAGATGTCACTGATGATGATGATGATGACGAAGATGAAGGACACAATTTCAATAGTGATGATAATGATGGAGATAACGAGGTCAAAGTGAGCGCTGCACTGACGCACTGAGGGGCGGAAGCAAGCAGCAGAAGAAAGCAGGATGCAGCAGTGCAGCACGACCACAGGGTGGATGGTTTCCTCTGAGATCACATTTGCGCAGCACAAACCAAAACGTGTACAAATACACACACATCATAAAATTCTAGTTTTGGTGTTGGGAGGCTTACAGCAGAGATGATAAATCTAACAGCAACATTTTGGTTATATAATCACTTTGCAAAGCGACTCTCAAATGTACATGTAGGGTGACTCCTCCTGGCACACTCAACAGTCTTGTTATTTCTTAATTATCTGCTCTCCTGAAGCTAATTACAGATTCTACTGTTTAAAATAGATTGTGGACAAGAAATTTATAATTTTTTAATGTGTAAAAACAAACCATTTTTGAGAAAAGAAGAGGCCAGTGATATGTCACTGTTACTGTCCAGCTCTCTGTCTTTTTTTTTATTGGATTAATAATATAATCTCCATAACTGTCATATTTAGACACCCCTCCAAAGGCAAGATTTTCTTTCTGGAAAGATTAACATAAGTTGTGTATCACGGATTTCATTTAAATATTTAAATTAACATTATGACGCTACTTTGTGATTACTTTTTAAACTATTAATTATCTCACCGGATTCTAGTTGCACTACTTCAAAAGTGGGACGTTTTTTGAAGGTTAAAACAACATGACCTAACCTGATTAAGTTCGGTTTGGAGAATGAGGTTAACTCTATTTGTATTGTGTAGCCATCAGAGCCTCCAGTACTAAAAAGATGCTGGTTCAGCTTCTTGAGGAGCATAGCTGGAAGTGAAAGGGCAGAACGGCTGAACAGAACTGACATCAGTTCCAACAGAGCCAGATGCAGTACAAAGCATAAACTGGGCAGCTTTGAAAAGGCTGAGTACAAAGTATATTAAGTTTAACCTCAGCATTTCACAAGTGATTCCCTACAGTCATGTGAGATTAAAGAAATCTTTCCAGCCACTCTTGTGCACTACAAGGCTCTCGCACAATTTACAATAATTACTCCCCCTTCACGTATGATTGACAAACTTTCATGTAAGAGCTACTACTTCAGTTGCCACTGGCATCACTGTTGCCATTCACTTTTTTTTTGTATTTTATTTTCTCTTTCAACCCCAGGAATTTTTCAAGATTCTTGCATTCCTTCTTCTGTATGTTGCTGTCACTTGCCACACCTGTCACGACTACATTATTTTGGAGGTTGTCAACCACCATGACGTCTGTTTGTTTGGCCATCACCTGTTCATCAGTTTGGGTTTCAAAATTCTACAGGATGCTTGCTCTTTCTTTCACCGTGCTTGGTGATATCCTTTATCTTGACTTTAGTATGTCCAACCCTCACTCAGCATAGATGTTTCTGTAGACTATTCCAGCTACTTGGCTGTATTATATGTCCACTATACCTGCTGATGTTAAACCTACCATGTTTGGCAGTGGCGTAGAGCTGTGATCCCCAACCTTTTTTGCACCACAGACCGGTTTAATGTGAAGCAATATTTTCACGGGCTGCAAAATGTGGCGCAGAAAAATACAACAAAATAAAATGATAGGACCGGCATAAAAACTGTGGTATTTTCTATATATTATAATAAACATAAATCCGCTGTGTATTCACCTGCAACTTTATTAGTAGCGTCCTCCGTAACATCGCACCAACAGGAACATTAGTAACATTCTTTGGAAAGACACTTTCTGAAGACGTTTGTTTTTTACTCATTTTGCCACATGACCGAGACACGGGTCTTGAAGTCTTGTCATGTGTCAAGAGTAAGTCATAGATGGGTGTAATGGAGAGAATCCAGTCATTTTTCAAACTAAAACATAATTTAGACTCGGATAATAAATCAAAGCGGTAATAACGGAAGTGATTTATTTATTCTCTGCGGCCCGGTACTAAATGACCCACAGATCCCGGTACCGGGCCAATCCCCCGGGGGATTGGGGACCCCGGGCGTAGAAGATCTGGCAAAAATGCGGCACCATTTAAAAGAGAAATAAACAGGTTTCCCAAGAGTATCAGATTTATATACATTTGATGAGAAGTTGGCGAGTGGAACAAGACACTCATGGAGTGGGATGGAAAACTGTTTCTACTGGAGAGCTATTACACCAGGAACCCTAGAGAGGGCGTACATGCAGTGAATGTGGGAGGAATGGATGCTGCGAAACCCCACATCCAGACCGACAAAGAAAAACTACTAGCTCAGTGTTTTAATAATCCTCAGAGGAAGGTGTTATCACAGTTAGAGATAGATTATGTACAAAGATGGAACTTAATAACAAAAAAATGACTTAATAACAAAGTACCATTAGAATCTCTACTGGAAGATATGAATGCTGGACTTTGAACTGCCACCACCAACACCATCACTGAGACCAATCAGCTGATATATAATGCAGCAGCAACAGCCATCCTAAAGGTGCTCGGCTGAATGAACAGCAAGAGTAGCCAATATATATATATATATATATATATATATATATATATATATATATATATATATATATATATATATATATATATGTGTGTGTGTGTGTGTGTGTGTGTGTGTTTTCACCTGAGAGCAGCCAAAGTTTTAAAAAATCTGCCACATAAACCAGGTTTCCATCCTTTGCATCTCCCAGTCAAAACTGTCTGCTCTCACCATATAAATACCACAGCCCTTCCCAAAAAACCTCAGTCCTCTCCACTCTAGATTAACAAAGCCAGCATCTATGCAATTTCCATAATTGTGGCCAGACTTTCACAAGGATGAAATGTCCTTGCCATCATCCTGAGCTCATCTTTCAGTCTCTGTCATCACATCAAAACAATTCCAAAAAAATGTGATTATTATTAACAGCTACAGCAGAGCTTTGCGATATGAGGATTAGTGTGTGTGTTGGCTACATATGCTATTCAATGAACCGAGGTATCAGTTAGAAGCCAACGGTAGTGAACTGATGGTATTCACTTGTATAACCTCATCCTCACTAACCTAGTATCATCTGTAAAGCAATCACGTCCTTTTTACACTCCACCCTCCAAATCAGTCAATGCCTCTACATGAAGATCAGTCATCGATACTCACATAAGCTGCATTTCGACTACAGCAACCTTTTTCAGGAAGTAAGCTCTTTCAGGGGGTCCCTGAGGGAGCAACACATTTCAACAGACATAATTTGAAGAATTTATCCCGTACCTTAGACCCCAGTGGTAATAAAAAAGGAAAAAAAAAAAACAAATGAGCTGAAATGTTTTTCCTTTAAGAAAGCGCTAAATTGTTTGAGTTCTGGGTGCTGTTGGTTGAAATGTGACAATAATCTATGATGGAAAAAAGAATAAATGTGTTTTAGATAGAGTACATTTCTTCCAAGCGTAACTTCATCAGAGGCTTCATGAGAGGATTGTGTCCATGGAGATCTCAGCCCTCTGGGACTCCCCTCCTCTGTGTATGTTGTAACTACATAGAGTGATGGGTAAGCACTGAGGTACAGAGACGTAGACAAGGGGGTGCAGATTAACCCTGTGACATTTCCCCTACTGGTTTTGTATGGACACTTGTAAATACAGTTTGCAATTCAATGCCCTTCCCAAAGTGACCTGTTACACAGACAAATCAAGTGAACATAACCTGCTAAGCTATTTGTCCTCAACTGAAGCTCTAATCTCATAAGCAGAACTAATATGATTTGGTGTCTGCTAAAAGCTTTTGGATGCATCCTTCTCTTAATGAGTATTAAATGACAAGTGTAGGGTTATCTCTAAATAAAAAGTGACATTTTTGAAATGGCAAATGGTATTTAATATTTTTGATCATCCACTAAATCAGCTGATGATTAGCAGCAGCTGGCTTCAACTTACCCTCTGAAATCCTAAGGAAGCAGTAAGGGGGTACTTTTGCCAACATGATTTTTATCATGTTTTTTCACAAAAGAAAAAACCTTTTGGATGTTACAGTAATCTAAGATATGTTTTTTATAGATTTATATAAAATAAAATTTTATAAAAACATTCCATGCTTGATTACTGCACAGACTCTATTATGTGACGCATACATAAATAATTTATTACTTACATATTATCTTGTGCATGTTGAGTGATTCTGATACTATTTTAGGTCATTTAGAAGCCTTTTTTGTTTGTCTGCCACGTTAATATGTCATTACGATGAGCAGGGAAAAAAAATGTTATCTTAAATGAGCTTGGTAATAAATTTTAACCTGATAAACATAAAAAAGTAAAACTTTCTTGGAGTTTTCAGGAGAGGACAGTTATCAGCTGTACTCTGCTGGTTGCAGAGAGCTATTTGTTTTTTATCTGTTCCACACACAATAAAGTGCCTAACATGTTCTCAAATGGCAACTCTTGTGCTCTGTTATTTTTAGACTAACACAGGATTTTGACATTTCAGTTGTTTGCCTCATCCTTTTGTTACATGGCAAAATCTTTTACCAGTACAACAAAGAAAATCCCAAAGGTTGCACAACAGATTTCTTTGTTTCTTGCGAGTTTCGTGTGTGCCTGAGTGCCGGATGTGCAGAGCAAATAACATTTACCATAAGTGGGGGCTAAATGACAAAGTGTGATAAATTGAACTGTTAACGTACACAGCCTGAAACTCAATGCTGAATGGGGGGATATTCTGTGATGAGTATGTAAATCTAAAATCTGATAGGAAGTAAGAATAAAATTTCCTGTGTCTAAGGAAGCTAATAAAAATAGGCGGAACAGACCAGACACAAATTGTTCTGTCACTGCTTTCTGATTTCGGGTGGATGGTTCAAATTAAAGGCCTCATAAGATGGAAATACACTGTAGTGTTGATCGTACAGACTCAGGGAAGGCAAGACCCCATTTCCCTCTCACTTGACTTGACTTAATTAGCCAGAATAAGTCAGAAGCAACATTCAGGATTAAGATTTATCCTTATGGGATTGGGGATCTTTCTTTCCCTCTTTCCCACTCTTCCTCTCTGTTTATGGTTGACTTCAGTGCTAACTTCCTGCTCATTACTTTAATGATGCTTCTACTGTGAGTTTATGCTCGCAAGTGCAGTTTGCTTCTTAACACTCTAGTTTGGGAATAGCAAGAAACACACAAGCATACAAAATCTCATGTGTACAGCAGCACAGACTTAAATGAAATCAAAACACAACACATGCATTATGTATGTGCGTTGTGGCAAAAATTAGAAGTCTTGTTGACAAAACCAAAAATCTCTCTCAGCACGTTTGTGACCAGCATGAATTTTCAGGGCTCCATGACCATGCATACTCATATTTTTTGACAGTGTAATGCTTCATTGTAAGCAGTGTGAAGAGCAGCAAACACTCTGTTTTCTCCTCTGAAGTATCAGATGAACTCCCCACATAACTGTAATGCAGAGAAAGAGTCTGACAGACAGATATACCCAACCCCAACTCTCTACTTTTGCTTTAGATGCATTATTCATCTGTGTGCCAATTTGGAGGAACCCTCCCAGTCCCCCCAGCTGGCACCCAAAAAAAAAAAAAAAAAAACAAGAAGCGAGGGAGAGACAAGATAACTGGAGAAAAAGAAGTCACAGCAATAATGTCAGAAAGAAAGGAAAGGAGAAAAAGAGAGAAGAGAAGGAGAGTGGAAACACCAGAACAAAAGAATGAGTGAGACAGATGTAGATGAGCGGGAGCAAGAATGGCCCATCTCTCAGCTGCAATGTGGTGAAACATCCAAAAAGGATTTCAGATGATCCAGGGAGACTTCTCCCGCATGTTATGATATGCCAAGCTCTGTCTGATATGTCTGCACAGCGCAGATTAATGACGATTTCCAAAGTAAAGACTCTTAACCCTGCAGAAAACACAGAGGGAGCAAAGACCAGGGGCATGGAGCTCGCCTCTTCTAGCCTGGCGCCAAACTGCATACTGTTGCAAAATCTTCCTCTTGCATGCCGCAGTAAAAATGCCAGAGCAAGCACGTTGTCAAACACAGAGAAACTCTTTCTGCATGGAGATGCACTGAATAAACATTTTGTTTCGCAGTGCGCTCCGCCATCATATTTTTTCGATCTCGAATCTTGATAATGTCAGGATCATACCAGCTTCTCTGCTATAATCAATCCCATCCATGCTAGAAGCTGCTGAGACTGTCCAACCTGAGACTGCCCCAGATTTACCCTCATTCAGCACCGCCTCATCCTGCCCCCCCCCCACCACCTCCCTGTCCAGGTTTGTTACCTATTATGGCAGCAGACTGTCACACCCATGAAGCAGATCTCTTTAACATTACTGATTCGCTGAAAATAAAGTGGTCACTTGGAGCAGCGTCTCTTCACCATGATTAATGGTGTCTTTGTGCATGTGTGTGTGTGTGTGTGTGTGTGAGGGGGAGGGAGGCTGTGTGTGTGTGCTGGATCAGCATGATTGCTGTTTAATCTGCTGCTGTCTCCCCATAACGGATCCTGAGCTTTTAGACCTAACAGCTGGTTGATTTGACCCCCAGGCTCTGGTGACTAAACTCAGGACCAACAGACTTTTTTTTTTTTTTTTTTTTTTAGCTAAGCCCCACTTTGCATTAATACTTTACAATGACATCACTCTGCATGGTCTCTAATTTGCGATCAAAGCATAATTGTTTCATGCCTTTTCCAACTATGCCATAGTCTCTACTGTAGTGTTTTGAAACAGCATTAATGAACGGTGCTGCTGTGTGGGGCGTTGGCTCACGCTCCCCTGCCGAAGGATCTGTCTGACTGTGAAGCTGCTCTGAGGATTCGCCTGTCAGATTTGGTCTTATTTGTCAGTTTGCTGTGATTCTGCTCTCTCAGCTTTGTCATGTCACCATTTGGATTGCTTTAGAGAGCTCCTGGGATTTGCTCACAGGGAGAGTATATGACAGGCCTTGTACTTTATCTACATCAGGTCAGTCTTTTCAGAGACAGATGGAATGCTTAGGCTCCACCAATAATACTAGTTATGAGGATTTAAACTGCTGTAGAGATGCTTTAACTGCAATCAAACTGCAACTAGTCTCGTAAGAAACTGTGCATGTAAACTTTAGGTCAGAATTTTTGCACTGAAATATTCATCACAAATTTTGGAAAATTTGTCAAGAATTTATTTGTTTGATACCTAAATATCTCCCGCAAAGACACACTGTATCCCCTTAAACTATGCCTGAAGATATTATGTAATGCTGAATGAATACAGTCTATAAACTATATAAAAAGCTGCACAAAGGTTGAAATAATTGCAGACATACAGTGGCACTTATAAGGATGTGACCCCCTACAATTATAGCAGCATTACAGAGTTAAAACAACATCCCACCTATAATAAGTTGGTAAGGAGTGCAAACTTTCATTATGGATCAAAATGACATGAATTGAAGCAGATTTTTATGAGAACAGAGTATGAATTTACAGCAAAATGGCAGTTAATCTGAGCACTTGAGGCAATCAAGTTATGTAAAATAAAGTGCTTCTTTAAGGCTCTGACAAGACTCAAAAATGTCATTCCACTGAAGTGATAGTGTGGATAGGTTTTTGATAGGTTTTACTTTTGGACTCTTCTGGGTTGAGTGTCCACTTCTACGAAGTGCTGATAGCCCGCAACTGCTCTACTGATCCTGTTTTAGTATGGCATGGTTCACATCGGCAAATACCTTATGGGAGCAGCAAACCTTTATTAATCAAAGAAGCTCTAAACCACACCAACAAACTAATTTCATTAACTGGACTAGGTGGGAAGACTGACTACAATTAGCTCTCATTTAGGACAATAGTCTAATGTGAATGTTTAATAAGTGTAATTGTTTGTATGTTATACAGTGACCCCTTGCCAATTCGCGGTTCAAGTTCCACGGTTTTAGTTATTCACTGATTTTTCAGAAATATATAATATAATTTTAAAAAATTTCAAAAATCGCGGAAAGATCACAGGATGTTGTGCGAGATCCCTCACAGTGAAGAAATGCTGTGACCCAGCCAGGCCCCTTTAAGAAGGTGGCCTTATGGGTAATGGAGTGTGTGTGTCGTGGGACGGCAGAAGAGAACGGGGTTAGATGAAAAGTGGAGTGAGCATAAACATAAACATTACATTCTCTGTTAACCGACAGGAGCCGAACAATACAACCTGTGTGATATTACAAGTTCCTGCAGTGCCAGAATAAAGTGCTCGTTACATGCAGAGAAAACCGGACTTTTTGTTGTTGTTAGTGTGTTAGCCCCTAATTACGAGTCAAAAATAGCACAATACCAGCAGTCTGTTTACTACGGTTCAGAGACCAGAGGCTGTGAAGGTAACAGAAAGACCACAGTTGAGCCTTTGTCTTGTTTCGCTGCAGTGCCTTGCTGGTTTTTAAACATATTTTAAACACATTATTGAGGCTTGGGGGGCTCCAGCTCCAGTTCGCGGATTTTGATTTACGCCGGTCCCCATTAACCCTGAAAAACAAGGGATCACTGTAATCTTAAACTCATTGTGTTGGTTGATTATTGTGACTTACATGAAGATCAGATCACATTTTATGGCAAACTATATTTTTTGTCACTATATGCTTGATTCTACAAAACTTAGAACTTTGTCAAGTAAATAAACTCATTTATTTGCACATTTTAATGCTTCAGGGGGTATGATCAGTGTGCTTGTTTAAGCTGGACTCAAAAAGCATTTGCAAAGCCACATGCTCCCATGAGTCAAATATGGCGGCTCACAATTCCATCAAAGGAAATGCCAACATTTGACGGTAAACATTGTTCAACTACCAGTTTGGCGCTCACATCTACAAATGTCACAAACTCATTGCAACATCTGATGACTTGAGGATTACACCAACAGAAAATTTTCATCTGCAAAACTAAGCAAAAGAAAATTTAAAAAAAAAGAGAGCAAAAAAACAACCAACAAACAAAAAAAAAAAACAGCAGGATCAGTTCCACAGTCTCTGGTGGCAAGTAATGTTTTCACACTTAAGTGAAGAGATTGCTATTTCTGCACAGAGCCAGATAACTCAATTATTCATCGCAGATGCTTGTGCACTCACTTTACCTTTGCAAGGATGGAGGCGGGTGTGTCTTCGTCTTGAATGTGCCTGCCTCTCGTGCATATCCGTGTATGAGTGTGTGCGCGCATCTGTGAGGATGCCTCCAACAGAGCACGAACTGCTCACACTCTCTGCCACACAGGCTGAGAGGAAAGAGGCGAAAAGGAGAAAAGGAATAGGAGCTGTCATAAACATGGCAATCAAAACGACATGAAGCGGGAGGTGAGGATCAAAGAGCAGAAGGAGTAGAAGCAAGGAATTAGCGCCCTTATCTTCTCCCTAAGCCAACTGCGCACACTCCAATCCTCTTGAGCTCAATCAGCGGTTGCAAAGAAAGACACTTTTTGAATTACCAGCAAAACTGAACCTCTGTTCAACCTAACAGCACAGGCTGGCTTTATGAGCACCTTCAGTCTGGTATTATCCGTGCATGTGTGTTCTGTTCCAAGCCATGTGATCTGAACAGTAAGCTTAGCTGAAATGTCACCTATAATGTCAAGAATTTCTCACATAACCATTTATGTTTCTTAAAACCGCACATGCACAAGCTTAAATGAATCAGCAAGTAATATACTGTATATGAGGGAGGGAAGCCGTAACTGCTGCAACAACAGCAAAGCTGCAGGCAAGATTAGAGCGGTTTCACTTAGAGAGGCTAGCACACAGGTGTGCACACAAACCTGGCAGCACTTAGTGTTCCAGCGCTTTCTCAAGATTATGACATGCTGTTTCAAAAACATACTTCTCTGAGAGGTTTCAAAATTTCATGCAGTTAACAGCTTTGTTTCCCTGACTTCATACTAATTATGATTATAAAATATTACAAATGTTGTCCAACCGATTTAAGAAGATTACAAATTTATTTTTGACTTTTTTTAATATACTTTTTGTAGCTCTAGAGGCTTTCATTGATAGTGAACAGACAGGAAAGTAGGGCAGAGAGAACAGGGGGAAAACATGCAGCAAGTGGTCACAGGCCAGCAGTTGAACCTGCGACTGCTGCAGGTGGAGTCTCCTTTACATATGAACCAGTGAGCTGTCCTGGCAGCCAAGAGTTCACATTATTATGTTATTTCCTGAACATATTGTAAGGAAAATACAGAAAATATAGATTATGCTGTTATGATGATCTCAATAATTATTAAATGGTTTTGATGGCCAGACATAGAAAGCTCTATAATCAGCTTTCAGGGTCCGGCCTGAGAGGAGACAGTACGTCTCTCTCACAGCTCCACGGCCTTGTATGTCTTCCTTCTGAAACTTTCTTGTACCTTTTGTAATCTTTTGTGCTTATGCTTTAATTCATTATGATATCCCATTTCAGGGCTCAATTCACCATGATCTGCAACTTGTTGCCTGATCTCTTGCACTGCAATGAAACGAAACTTAATGAAAACTTAAGAAAGCTTCAAGTCTTTACTTTCAATCTTACTTAGAGATATAGTCACAGAGACATTGGTAAATCTAAAGAATATATTCTTCCCACAACACGTATGCTGTAATAAATACGACCTAATGAATGTACTTAATTCTGGTAAAGTGTGATACTATGAAATCTCATTATATGATGCTGTGAAGTATTATCGATGATGCAGTGGGCCAGTCATTTATATGCAGTGCTGTGAATTTATATTATGCCTTCATATCTTGCAGAAACATTTCCGGGACCTTCCACCAGAAGACCTCAGGTGTTGAGCCATCAGCATGTTGGAACAGCATCCCCATTTGATGTACTAGCAACGCACCAGAACAGGCATGGTGAACCAACAACAGGATTGCCTGGTGTGCATTAGTGTACTTTATTACAATTACAGAGACATGCCTACAAACTAGGAGTGAAAATGCTGTGGTCAAGCCAGACAACTGAGTCAGCTGGATGGCATATTTTTCAGAGTATTGCTTTGATGAAGGCAACAGGCATTATAGGGAAGAGGAGAGTGCGCGTGGCCATGCCAGAAAGCCTGGATATGACAACTGGGAGTACTGCTATTCTGCATATAGGTATTTCATTTCTTGGCAGCACTGTCTTTAGGCTCAAGAAACCAGCTTGTCATTCCTAGATCAGGGCCGTTCAAACTCGGCCCTCGAGGGCCGCTGTCTTGCATGTCTTAGATGTTTCCCTGACACAACACACCTGAATCTAATGAGTGGATCATCATCAGCTTGTCATCCAGGTCTGCACAAGTCAATTAACAACCCATTCATTTGAATCAGGTGCGCTGAAGGAGGGAAACATCAAAGACATCAGCTTATTGTACGTCACTATCTTCAGTATTCAATAAAAGTAGTGTACACTGATAGTAAACTGTTTTAGCAAAATATTCCATTGTTGTAATACTAAAGTAAACCAAGTATAATATCCCTTATAAACATTTATGATTAAATACAGATTTTTAACCCAACCCTTTTTTTTTTCCAATTTTATTTTAAGACTACAAGACACTGGTGACATGCATACATTCTGTAGTGTCCAAAAACACTGCAAAAAAGGACACTGAAGTGCCACCCCTGTGCTTTACATGCAAAATTATTATTGAGCTGTTCTTGGCAGTCTTTGGTAGGCAGAGAAGAGAATAGTGGATGTTGGACCACAAATCCAGGATGAAAAAGCTGTTTCAAAGGGGAAAGAAGGCCCTGCAATGGACTGGCGACCTGTCCAGGGTGGACCCCTGCCTTTCGCCCGTAGACGGCTGGGATAGGCTCCAGCAGATCCCCGTGACCCTTCAAGGATGAAACGGGTATAGAAAATGGATGGATGGAAAGGGGAAAGAAGGTTTTCTCCAACAGAGGCTGTATAGTAGAGCCACCCCAATGTCCTGCTCAATATGGTACTACTGGAAATCAAAACATTCAAATTTGCTATATTGGTGATGTCATTCAACCACAGTGAATTACAGTTCTAACCTACCCATTCGTTGATTCGAATTTCAAATGTGAGGAGGTTCAGACTGGTATTCTGATCCAGCATGAAAAGGTATGAGCAGACCATCTGTGACGTCCTTTCAAGTAACTACTACAACAAATTAGCATGGTTTGAATATAACTGGGATGTGATTGTGGTGTGGTGTGTTTGTATATATACTTATATACAGTAATATTAGCCACAATGTGAATTACTTAATTACTCAAGTTGATTGATAAGAAAGTCAATAGTAACTGTAGCTCAGTAGCTGAGCAATTTTATCGATTCTGTGATATATATTGATATTTATTTGCCCAGAGAGTATCAATTTTTCAGCCGCGGGTATCGATATTCTAAGCTCCTTTCAAAACCCCTATGACCCGCAGGGGTGCTCTTCCTGCACTTTGCAGGGAGAGCCATTAAGTCCGCCAGCTACTCTGCTGAGGTGGGTGCAATTTTAAGGGTTAATTGTTGCTTCAATGGACTTGAATTATTGGCTGCCATGGTTCGTTTTTACTTAACCTGGTGGCTAGAATGGCTAGTAGCTACCTCATATGTTCAGTATCAAGCCAAAAAAGCTGCCAAAGAAGGCCACTTGCTGTACTTTAACTCTCCATTGTGCCCTTACCTTTAAAAGCTTGCAAGCAACAATTTAAATAAATGATAAATTTCTCAACACATCTTTTATTCATTTTGTCCAGCATTTGCAAGCTGCCCGTCAGCCATATAATGTGTAATTGTTGCTTACATTTCAATTAATTCAAACAAAGTCATTGCAACACTCACAAGATGTTACCAAAATCCCTTTGTCCCTTTATAATCTTTCAGAAAATGATGTAAATGTATCTTAAGATGAATATCGATATATATTGTATCATGAGCTGAATACTGTGTATCGTATCGTATCATATCGTATCGTATCACAAGATTGGTGTATCGCTACAGCCCTAATAGTAACTGTCATACAGTCTACCTACTTCTTCTTCCTCTTTTGGACACAGAACGTAGACCAAATACTGCAATGGTTTATATCACATCTAGTGGTAGAAAGTGGTATTACTCCATCCTGATAAGAGCACAGAAACTCCAGAGGGTTCTGTTGTCTGCACAGTGGATCAGTGTGTTTAACATCATGTCAAAGCAGTTGTTCTTTTTAATTACTTACATTGATTTTGTTGTTTAATTTAATAATATAAAGTGTTCAGCTTACAGAGAGCAGCTTTAAACTAGTAATAAATTGACCATATGCAACTGTTTCATAACAACCTTCACAGAACATGATTAGTTATTCTAAATCTTAGAAAGCTATTTAAAAGATCTTTGTAGCCTAAGACTCAATGTAACTGAGTCTGCAGCATGTTTAAATTAAAATACCTCAAATACACTGGACATTGATCAAATTGCTCCTGTATCATCAAGTATCAAAAAACTCTATCTTATTCAATACCCATTTTCAATACCTTGTGCTATAAGTACAGTAGAGTAGCGTGGTGATGGTGTCACCATAAGGCTTATGGTGACACCATCACCACTCTGTTTAATGCACAGTGAAGGGTCACAGTCACATTGCTCCAGTGACCCAATCCTTACATAAAAAGGCAGCACCAGTTTCCAGAAACACTACCAGTGCAGTTGGTAGTGTAAGATCAGAAGAACACTGTCAGTCAGTGTGGAAGTTACATTATCACTTACAGCGGACTCACACAGCAGCATGGCGGCAATGCTCAGGGCAAGGGGGTGCCTTCATCATACCAAAAACAACCAATCAAATTTCTCTCTGCTGTCCACAAATAATGATACCTAATGGGGCATAAACATGATTCAAGTTTAACTACAATCTATCATTTGTCTTCTGAAACTACTTAAAAAATAAAAGGTTCGAGCAATTAATGTAATGTAATGTAACTTACAACTTAAAGATACCCAGTCCTACATGCAGCTGGGTTTAAATCCAAACCATAGTGGCTGTCTTGTACAGTAAGTGTTGGATTAATGGGCAGTCACCCACTTAGATGCAGACCTTTACACAGTTAAGTGTAAAGGCCGTGACTCTGAGCCTGCTGCTCCAAGTCCACTAGCAGCTGTTGAGTGCTGCCCCAAGAGTCCATTTGTCACTACCGTATGGAGTCCTGGAACGCCCCAAGCAAACATGCCGCATAAACATGATCTACGGACATGGGCGTTTTGTCGACATATGCATGCACATTGTACACGTAAACACAAACAATTCCATGCACAGAATAATTCTTCACACACAATGACGATTGATGACTCTCTCCCTACATCAGCACATTTTGAACTCTGGTTACCTCTTCTTGCATCCATCTTTGACTTAAAGCACACAAATATGAGATAGACACAATACTTTTTGACATAAAACTGTGGTAGCCCATCTCTGCCTGTGCCATGACCCACATTTCCCTGAGGACATCTCCAGCGAACCAGTGGGAGCACTAACATGTGTAATAACGCTTCCATGCAACCATTTAACACAACTCACCCAGCCAGAGGCTCCTTTCCTCCATTACCTTCCTTTTTCTTCCTATACAGTCTTTAGCCTTTATAAACATTACACATGGAGACAGTAAACCTGCAATTTTGAAACAAAGAGAGACATAACACTTTCCCTCCATTAATCATTGAGGCCAGCAGAATCTGAGTGTTTTCTATTAAACCACTGGGTTTTATAGCACCACTTCATCTGCTGTGAACTTGTGTTTGCAAGCAAGCTAAAGAGGGATAAAGAGAGAGAGGGAGTTGTATATTTATGGAGAAAGGAAGACACCTTAAGAACAATGTGGCCCTGTGATAAGTCTGTACTGTAACATAGCATACTGTCTGCTGCACACAGCACAGTGGTTTTGGGTGAGTCACCCTCTGCACTTGCAAATATGCAACACTAAGATGACTTAATTCAAAATGTGTTTTTGGGTGTGCACATTTGATCAAACCCTGATGCAACGAAAAAATAAACCTCAAATAGGCTGTAAAAATTACATTCTGAAACACATTAGTCAAAGCATGATACACCCTCAACTGGCGGAGTACCCTTTTTTTGTTTAAATTCACTGCTCTGTTCTTAGTATGATTCAGACGGCTGTGTCTTACTCTTCTGGATGCTCCATTTCCATTTGAAAGGTGGTTATTTGCCCATTGAGAAGTGTTATCAAGGCTGCACAGACACAGAGAGCATCCCCAGCTCCTCCCAGTCAAAGGAGAAGCCATCGATTTGATTCAGCTTTAAAAGCCAGGTCAGCCTCAACAATGGCAGCTTATGGAAAAACCATTACCCCAGGTGAATTCTGAGATGCTAACCTACATTCATGTTTCCCATCACTCTCCTACTTTCTCTGTCTATCCCACACAACAGCACAGATGGAGAGGAGACAGAAGAGGGTGCTCTGTGCGTTGCTCATCAATGGTGTATGCAGGCTTCTCTCTTGATGACTCATGCTGGCTTTCTACACACTCGAAGGCCACCTACCATACACCTCCACTCTCACACACTGGCTTCCAAGTTACTACGCCTGCTCATCCGTTACATTGCTCACAGCCACAGATACTGTAGAAAAGTCACAGATGACGAATTTATCCAGCTGAAATGTCTGCTGTTAGACTGGAAAGGATACGAGAAGCTTAATTTTGAAATCCATAACTGTAATCAAGAATATAATTATCTTCTGTCTTTGCCTCAGGGGACTGAATTTAAGGATGGCATATTTATTGTGCTTGGAAATATATTATGCTATTATGTTTCACTACACTGTCCATGGGAACTTGCTATATGACAACCTTAAAATCTAAAAAAAGGTTACATCAGAGCTGGCCAGCAGTACGATGCAGTTTGGTTATAACTAGTTCACTCAATAATAGCATAAAGGCTTAGTTTCATTGGACTAAAAACAAAAACAGACATAAAATATGACAGCCATTTTTGGTGTGGTCCAGACCAGTGTTAGGACCAGACCAGTCTTGGCCACTTTCAGATTACATGACTCTCAGATTGCTGTGCTGTTCAGGTTGCACGACTTGCTGTATTGTGCAGCCTTGTAATCAGGAGTTTTGAGGTTATTACTGTTCATATCAGATGACTGACAGAGATGACAAAAGGATAACACACAAAAATATTTGAAAGCACCTTCAGCACACAACTGGCTTCAAAACCCCATTTTGTGAACAAAAAACACATGAAATTAGGCATGACCACATGCAACCTTTTATTTGAAAATGGTTGGGGAAACATACGGGCAGTACAAACTGTTTGCCAGATGATTTGTTTAGACCATTGTTAGCGGCATGGTGTGTTGTGTATCAATGCATGTTACACTAATCCCTCACTTTGCAGTTACCCCTACGTACCAGCTCCTGCTGGATTTGTTTTTCATTTTTTAATCTAACACAAAAAACAAAAAAATGCCTGGTTTTTCATATTTCAATTTTATACTTGGATCAAAAATACAAAATGAAACACCAGGCCACGGGACTGAATTTGTTTTTAATATTTAATTGTCTGGTTTACGTGACCCGGAAATGGATTTGTGGCATTTCAGGTAGCATGGCGGCGCTGGAATCATATACTATAATATTGGCAATATTGTGGAAATCTGAATGAAAACTCAGCTCATATATAGATCGAACCACAGTGCTCTTCAACTCAGCGTCTGAGATAAGTCTTTTTCTCCTCAGATCATGACAAGCACAGAATCTTCTGACGCTCACTTCCGAGTGATGCAGGATACCATCCGCTGTTGAATAAATCCTTGATCAAACTACCGTATTGGCCCAAATATAGGACAATATTTTAATCTAGAAGTCATATTCTCAAAAATGGGGCCGTTTTATAATCAAGGACTAGACTTTGTGTTGTCATTACACATCTGTGCCACTAGATGGAGCCGCACTGAAGTAACCAGTAAGAGAATAGCAGGACAGTGAACACATGGAGCAGGATCTGATGTAAAATGGAGAAATTACGCGATCATCTTTAACAAAGGGGTTTGAAACTTTTGTTGCAGTCCAGAATTTTTATTTTTCAGAGAGAACTATTAATACTGCTACCCGAGTTGCTACTCATACTGTAACATACACAGATTTTTACTGCTCTCCATGTCTGTTTTAGCGTTTCCGCATGTTTACCTGCCAATTCTCTTCCGGTTCCTCAGCAGCCAGTAACAGCCAGTAACAAACAAAAGCATGGGAGCGACATGCGTTATAATGAAATAAATTAAAATAAATGTTGGCGTTAATAAATGAATAAGTTATTGCAATAATACTGCATTAACTTGCCCAGCCATATATATATATATATATATATATATATATATATATATATATATATATATATATATAGACATACAGGCCAAAAGTTTGGACACACCTTCTCATCAATTGAATGAGAAGGTGTGTCCAAACTTTTGGCCTGTACTGTACATATATATATATGATCCCTTATTTTCGCGGTTAATCAAAATCTGCGTACTGGAGCCGGAGCCCCCCGAGCCTCAATAATATGTTTAAAATATGTTCAAAAACCCCAAAAAAGTAGCGAGGCACTGCAGCGAAACAAGACAAAGGCTCAACTGTGGTCTTTCTGTTACCTTCACAGCCTCTGGTCTTCTGAACCATAGTAAACAGACTGCTGGTATTGTGCTATTTTTGGCTCGTAATTAGCGGCTAACACACTAACAACAACAAAACAAAAAGTCCTATTTTCTCTGCATGGAACGAGCACTTTATTCTGGCACTGCAGGAACTTGTAACATCACACAGGTTGTATTGTTCAGCTCCTGTCGGTTAACAGAGAATGTAAATCTATACACGCTGGGCTGCTGTTGATGCTCACTTTTTTTTATCTAACCCCATTTTCTTCTGCTGTCCCACGACACACACACACCATTACCCATGAAGCCACATCATTACCCATAAGGCTATCTTCTTAAAGGGGCCAGGCTGGCTCACAGCATTTCTTCACTGGGAGAGAACGCACACAACATCCTGTGATGTTTCCCCAATCTTTAATTTTTTTTAAATAATATTATATATTTTTGAAAAATCCATGAATAACTTAAACCTGTGGAACTTAAACTGCGAACTGGCAAGGGATCACTATATATATATATATATATATATATATATATATATATATATATTAGGGCTGTCAAAGTTAACGCGTTAACGCGTGATTAGCGCAAAATAATTTTAACGCAACTAATTTTTTTTTAACGCGGATTGACGCGCCTGGCCGTTTGATGTACAATAGTAGAGAGGAGAGTAGGTTTAATGAGCCTCGGGCCCCGCCGTAGTTGTAGTCCTGTAGTCCTCCGTAGTTTGTCAAAACAGGAAGCCATGCACTGACGTCGACGGCCATGCCGCAGACAGACAGACGTAAACAAACCGTGGATACAAAAGATACTATTTTGAATGGTAAGTTCAGCTTCAAAACCTTGCCTGATGGCTAACTCCACAAGATAAATGTTGTTTGTGTTTGCTGTCGATGTGAATTTAGTTACCACCGGAGTCCAGACTACTGAAATATCACTTGTTGGTTAATCAGAGCGCTGATGCAGAGAGCCCCCCCCCCCCCCCCCCCCCCCCCCCCATTTGAAGCAAACCGCGAAAATATTTTGTATGAAGAACATAAGAGGAAATATTGAGTAATATATATATATATATAAAATATATAATGGATTTGGCATTGTAGCAATAAATAAACATGCATTTGTTTTGCATAAGGCAAGCATTTGTGTACTCTCATATTAGGCAAGGCAACTTTATTTGTAGAGCACAATTCGTACACAAGGCAATTCAAAGTGCTTTACAGATGCATAAATTTCACAAGAAGGCAAATAGAATCATTCCATACAAGCATAAAAATAATCAATAATAAATAAAAATACAGGTAATTAATAAAAAAAATTAATTAATTAAATTTAAAATGAAGAGTGCAGATAAAATCCTTCCAGTCATCATCTTCACATCTAAACAGAACTGTTTTCAGTCTGGATCTGAACATTTTCAGAGTTCAGGTCTGTCTCACATCTTCTGGAAGACTGGTCCAGATTTTAGGAGCATAAAACTGAAATGCAGCTTCACCTTGTTTAGTCCTGACTCTGGACACCAGCAGGAGACCACTACCTGAGGTTCTCAGAGTCCAGGATTGGTTCATATGGATCTAACATGTCAGAGACGGACTTTGGGGCCATGAAGAGACTTGAACACAAGTAGAGCTGTTTTAAAGTCTATTCTCTGAGTGACAGGAAGCCAGAGACCTCAGGACTGGACTAATATGGTCATATTTCCTGGTTCTAGTCAGGACTCGTATTAATAAGAGTAATACAACTTGAAAAAGATCTGTATATGGTAGATTTACAACAAGATAAAAATATGCGATTCATTTGTGATTAATCATGATTAACTATTGACAGTCATGCGATTAATCTGATTAATTAATTTGAGAAATTGACAGCCCTAATATATATATATATATATATGACAACTAATCTTCAGATTTTCTTTCAACAATTTAACCAATATATCTTCCCACTGAGAGGGACTATTTAAGGTTAAAGACTACATAGTGGAAACATTGCGCGTTGGCTGGACCTAAGATGTGAGATAACCCCTACAAATGTTAATGAGTGATGTTTTTACGCTATTGATCAGTCTGAGGAGTTGGAAGTTTCTCAGTGGCTTTTGCACTTGCAAAATGTTTTGGGACAGCCTCTTACTCAGAGCCTGCTTGCAAAGTGAGGAAATGTTTGCTCATGGCACACGCAAACAAATCCCACTTATGATAATGATGAGCACCAAACGTTCAGAAGTGTGGGACCTCTAGAAAATAGTAGACACTGACAATGCCAGCTCTACATCTCAATGTGAACACACAAGCAATTTAAGGATAATACTTGCAATTGAGTGCCACGTGCAAGTGATGAAATGCATTGATCATGTCCTTATTAATCTCTTGTTGTTTCAGATACATTATATAAGCATAATAGTGGCCTGGAAAATTTGATGTACTGGGACTTAACACCAATGTAGCCTTAAAAAAAAGAAAAAAAAAAAACACTTTCTAGTGAGACTGGTTTAAAAAGATCAGTAGGGAGCATAAAATGGGACAATGCAAAACAGTAATTTCATATGATGAGTCCAGATTTACCCTGTTCCAGAGTGATGGTTGCATCAGGATAATAGATTATGTGATGCAACCATTATGCCTAGTGCCTTACTGTGCAAGTCTGAGGTGGCAGTATTATGAGCTGCAGTTGCTTTGGGTCCTAGGTTCAGCAACAATATGTGCTCCTCCAAAAAAAATTTTTAAAAAAAATGGCCAGCTGACTACCTGAATATGATAAATAACCAGGTTTTTCAATTAGTATTATGAGATGACAATACCAGGATTCGTCAGTTCAGTGAATACTGGTAGTAGTCCTTTGTAGGGCTGTTACATTCAAAATGAATTATACTTTGCAGTTTTTGGCCCTGCAATGATATGGCAACGTGTCCAAGGTGTAGCCCGGCCCTTTATCTGAAGAGAGCTGGGACAGCCTCCAGTAGATCCCATGACCGTAAGTAGGAACAAGCAGGTCTAGATAATGGATGCAGAGATCACCTTTTTTTCTTTTCTTTTTGATATACCATATATCAAAGGACAAACATCCATTTTCTGTCTTATTTTCTTTTACAGATTTTCTAAAAAATGTCTCTATTTTGTTATTTTCTTAAGATTATGGGAATTATTAAATCATAAGAAGATTTATGCTATAATACTGACAAAAACTGAACAGTCAATTTAACTTGTTAATCATGCTTATCTCTGTGACAGCTAATCATGAATTAAATCTTTGTGACAGCCTTTTGTCCCTGTTCATAACAGCCTTGCAACATAAAGCTCACATGCTGTTGTCCATATGTGCAGTTTTAGATTGAACTCGAGAGCAGAAAATTGTTCTCTGAATGTCATATATATCTGACCATACATGGCCGTGCCGTACAGTCTTCATGTAGTTCTGTTTGTAGATGGCATAAAAAGAAATCTTTTAAATATCTGATTTGCAAATTCTTGTTGCTTCCTGAAGGAGACACAAGTGCTTTATCAGTACATAGTTATGATACTGAAACTGTTACATTTTAATATTAAATGCATTTTGAACAAATCCAATGCACGCCAAGTTCTGTCAAAAAGAACAAGCATCATATTAAACAAAAAGGAGTGCTGACTAATCCTGTGTTTTATTTTACTGACCAAAGACTACGTCCCAAAATAGTTTTACAGGCTTTAATGCTCAGCATGGAGGAAGTTAATGAAATGTGTTGTGATTTCACTGGATGTTTGACCTGTTGGCCTTGGATGCTTGGCGCTGCACAGAAATGTGTGTCAGCATCAGTCGGGATAATACAGCGCAGGGGTTCTGCTAATCTAGTTAGTTCATGGTTTGGTTAACTGGGTTAGCAAAGATTTAATGACAGATACCACACTGTCAGAGCCAGCTTGATATCGATCAGATGAGTGAAAGAAGGGTGTGTGTGTGTTTGTATGTGAAAGTGTGTTTGTAAGGTGGCAGCAGGTGCCTTCATTAAATAAGTGCAGCCACATGAAAAACACAACAGACTGCATATTAGGGCTGAGCGATTTTATCGATTCTGCGATATATATCGATATTTTATTTCCCCAGATAGTATCGATTTTTCAGCTGCGGGTATCCCGCACGGGTGCTCTTCCTGCAAAGTGCAGGAAGAGTCATTAAGTCCACCAGCCGCTAGTGTCGCTGTAGAGCATTTCTAACAAGTTATCCAGAAGCCAGCTTCTTTCTCTTTCAGCTAGAGCTGAGCCAGTCAGGAGAATGGCGGCGAGTATAAACCCAGCGCCTGCGTGCTTATATGCAGATGTGTGGGAGCAGTTCGGGTTTAAAAAGAAAAAGGAAAGCGAAGATTTAGACAAAAGTATGGCGGTTTGCAAGGTGTGTCACATAAACGTGAAGTACTCTGGAAATACCACCAACCTGCGAGCCCACCTGAAACATCACCACCTGGACAAGGTAATGCTAACTGAGAGCGAGCCCAAGAAGTTGCGGCGCAATCCGAAACAAACCACGCTGGACAGTGACGGCGGTTGTTGCCACAAGTTTCCATCTACTTCACCTAGGTTCGCAGAAAATTACGGAGTCCATTGCCTACTTTATTTGTCAGGATTTGAGACTGTATTTCAGTGGTGGAAAACGCTGGCTTTAAGGGCTGTGTTTACTCTCGCGGCAATGTGTCGCAGTTATCTTGTTGTCAGTATGCCAGAGTTACTTTTGATTTATGCTCAATTTTGAATCGCGTCTCCACTATGTTATTCCATGCCACAACACAACAGGGACAATCTCAAACTAGCTAAACTTACTAAACTTATCTCGTTGCGTTTTTCCACTTCCTTACCGTCTCGGCCGTATCCAGACCCACATTCATCGCTATCTCCCTCCATGAATTACTAGAATATGTGCTGTCTTTGTAGTGTGGAGAACGAGAATCGTACAGATGTGGGTACTTCCTCATTTCTTCGATGACAGGCTCTTTTATAGGTGGATGTAGAATTGACCAATCAGAAGCCTCCCTTCTCTCCTCTCTGCGACCCTCTATGCGGTACTGTCTGCAGTCACCTACCTTTCAGTTCAATTAATTCAAACAAAGTAATTGGAACACTCACAAGATGTCACGGAAATCACTTTGTCCCGTGAAAATCTTTTAGAAAATGATGTAAATGTATCTTAAGACAAATATCGATATTAGGGCTGGGCAACGATTAAAAATTTTTAACGCAATTATTTGCATTATTTCCCTGATTAATCACAATTAATCGCATTGTATACGGAAAATCAAATAATGAATTCAAAGGTTGTGTAAAGATCACTTTTATTTAAATGTTCTGCTGTTTAAACACTTTGTTACTGTTTGTTGTTCAAACATCAGCACTTGTCAGTAACACATATTTAGTGTAAATCTCATCTTAAAAAAATGTCAAATAAAATAAAGCTTATTGCCACTGCCAGGGCATTGATGTCATCCTGTTTTTTTTTTTTATGAAAAATAAAAAAAAAGTCTACCAACAAAATCCTAACAATCTAGAGGCCACAATCATAACATTAAAACTGGTAATTTCTGAGGTAACAGCAGAAACTTTTAACAGGGAGTTCAACTTGGCAGTTGTTACAAATAACCTTGTTTCTGTTGAATCATCCCCTGAGAGAACTTTAAAATGAAAATATGCAAAATTAAAAATTAATATGAAAATATCCATAATTATCTGTGTATCATTTGTTTTCTCTTCCATTTTCAATTGTCAATCAAAAATTTAAAAAAATTTAAAAGTGACTTTTAATTTTTTTTTCCATTTTTTTAATCTAACATTAAAAAAAATAAAAAGCCTGTTTTTTATATTTCAATTTTAGCAAACAGACCACGGGACTGAATTTGCTCTTAATATTTTATTGTCTGGTTTATGTGACCCAGAAATGGCTTTGTTTTATAATCAAGGAACAGACTTTCTGTTGTCATTACACATGTGTGCCACTAGATGGAGCCGCACTGCAGTAACCAGCTAGAGAACAGCAGGACAGTGAACACATGGAGCAGATCTGATGTAAAATGGAGGAATGACGTGATCGTCTTGAACAAAGGGGTTTGGAAAGTTTTTTTTTTTTCAGACAGAATTGTTAATATTGCTACCTGAGTTGCTACCCGAACTGTAAAGTACACAGATTTTTACCGCTTTCCATGTCTGTTTTAGTTTTGCCTGCCAATTATTTTCCGGTTCCGCAGCAGCCAGTAACAGACTTTTCAAAACAAAAGCACACGAGCAACATGCGTTAACACGAGATAAAATAAATGTCGGCGTTAATAAATTAATGCGTTAACGTGAAAATAACGCGTTAACTTGCCCAGCCCTAATCGATATATATCGTATCGTGAGCCGAGTATCATGTATCGTATCGTATGGCGGGATTAGTGTATCGCTACAGCCCTACTGCATATACATACTGCTGTGTTGTTGTTTTTTTTTTTTTTATATCTGGGATTTTGTGCATCAGCTCAATTGACAAAGAGGTGTGAATCAGTTAAGACAATGATGGGCATTTAGAAAAGTGGTGGCAAAAAAGGATGAAGAAAACTGTGTGCGAGAGATATAGACAAAGACCACTTGGGACTGCAGTTCTCTTTGACGTGAAAGCGAATACATAAATATTATGTGATATAATATCATGCCACAGATATGCATATTTTGTGGCAGTTACACAAAATGAAAATAGTCTAAGTGCAGAGATAATAATCCTGGTGATTAAAAATGTCATTTTACAATAAACTGTAAAGCAGCTGTTGTCAGTGAAGCGGCTGTTAATCTTCAGGTTTCAAAGTGCCACTTTCTCCCGCAGGTACCCCTTTATCTGATGCTGGCTGGGTGCTGGATGGAAGGTACTAGGAGAACATAGTGCTAAATAAAGATATTTTCAGAGTTTACAGACACCAAGAAATCTCAACCCCAGTTGTGTCACTTCCCTTCTTCGCTCTACACAATCTTCTGCCTCCTAAAATAGCTCAGCATTTCTTTGAAGCTCTTGACTTAACGCTAAGATAGACAGATAAGATGCGTGCAGCAAAAAAAAAAAAAAAAAAGACTGCAGAGAAGCCACAGCGATCCCCAACACGCTCACAAACCAGCTGCAAGATTTGGAGATTCAATTTGTGTGATCCTGCTGAATTTACGTGGTTATAGACACATACATATGGCTGCTTTGGTAAGATAGCATACATGAAATAGTGATCCCCGTAACAAAATTAATTTTACCATATTTCCACTTTGTGAATCTGAGCTGTACATGCTATGTTATAGACGAGGTGTCAACCCAATATGCTTGACACTGCTTCTGATGTAAACAGATATTTCTGAAGCCTTGGAGACAAAAACCATAAATCAAATAGATTGACCCCCCTCTTGTTTATATTTTGATTTAGCTGTGAACCATTCTTTAAAACTAAAGGGAGACTCTGAAGTGGAGTTCAGATGATGTGATCTCTCTCTTTACACAAGCCGCTCTTATTAAGCAGCACCACTAAAAGCCTGAGGATTCTCTTACTAAACTAATCAATATGAGATCTGTCTTGCTGTGGCCCCCAGAGGCCTCAGCTCCACCCTTCATTCTTCTTCCAGCTCTCACTGTCCCCACAGTCTCTCTCATTCACAGCAAGCACAAGGTAAGGAGGATGCTCTTGCGTGTACACGTGTGATCGTGCACACCCGAGACAGATCTGATACCAAGCGTGCTGCTATCTCAAACCTCAGGAGGTGGAACAGGTGAGACCAGTCCTCTGAAGATGCAGAGCTGAGGAGCAAACCGACTGTTAATGAATAAATAAGCAGGGCAGTCAGCATGACAGCCCCACTGTCATCTTTGGGTGCAGAGGCTGATCTTCGGCAACACCTGTGTGACTGTCAGAGGAATCAATAAACAGCCACTGCTGCAACGGTGAACTCACCCACCAGAGCACACTGAGCTTCCACTGTCTGGGTCTCTAACAGGAAGAGACACTTACAGCAGTGAGACACCTCACATTCAAACTAACGTGACAATTGTGTTGCCACATGGAGCTAAACGTACAACTGCATGGATTCTGTATATCTGCAAATACAGATGGACATAAATACTAACAACTCACTCCATTCAGTTGGATAACTTGTCCTCACCAACATCTAAATATATGATTGGCTTTCAGAAGCAGTCAGGCTAGGGGACTGGGGAGACTTTACTGCTTTGCAACATTTACTAAAGCAACAGGGTAAATTCCAGACCACTTTTCCCTAAATATCTGTAAGGTCATAGTTACTTGTTACTCTTCCTCACTGAAATATTCATTCACAAAAAGTCTGCAATACCACAACCAGCTTCAGTGCATTATGACATCACTGTATTATCTACATGTGCTGATGTAAGAGTCTAATCAGTAAATGCGTGTGCCTGCTTGTGTATGGCAGTTACTGGGGTTACTGCTCTGCAGTTTTACCACTCTGCCTGCTTTGACAGATACCGATGTTAAGTTTGCTGTCAGAAGTGTGACGAAATATCTGCAGAAATACACCTGCAGCCAGCAAGTTCCTGGTTTCCTGAAGGAGAGCATTAAAGGCGGTTATGTAACATACTCCCTTTTCTCAAAGCAAGACCAGGTTGCATTTTTTTGTACAGAATGCAGATATAAAGTAAAACACAGCTCAGAGGTGCGACAGAGAGGAGCGTGCTACTTCTGCAGTTTAAACTGGTTTTGGGAAAGACACTTCTGCAACTACAGTTCAACAAGAGAGTGTGAGAGACATACTCATAGGATGAAAAATAAAATGATCTCCCATTCTTGTGCTTCGCAACTGAAAGACTCTTTCAAGGATGTCTTCAACACTGAGGGGAGAAATTCAGCAACACAAATCAGGAATCATCTAGCGTTCAAAAAGGTCAAGGAAAGTCAAACTTCACGAAGCCTGTAAAAGTTGAAAAGATTTACTTTTTAATAAAGAAAAATACTGACTTTGGACACAACATGTTGGATAACAACTAAAATAACACAAATTGATGTTCAGGAACGGTAAGAGGGAAAATGTGCTGGTTGGCTTCCCATGTGCAACTGCTTTTTCATTTTTCCATCCCACACTCAGTGTTTGGCCTCTACCACAGACTAGAGAACCTGCTGCAGCCACACATCCTTCACAGTGGCATATTAGACCTAGTCTGTAGCTTGTATATACAATTACATTTCAGACAAACAGCTGGGTAAAAAAAAAATACTCCAAATT
Source organism: Hirundichthys speculiger (assembly GCA_018398805.1). Lineage (NCBI taxonomy): Eukaryota > Metazoa > Chordata > Actinopteri > Beloniformes > Exocoetidae > Hirundichthys > Hirundichthys speculiger. The sequence goes on along the minus strand of JAGFBZ010000693.1, from coordinate 1,218,889 downwards.
ATATAAATAAATAAATAAGGGAAGAAAGGAAATCCCTAAATACTCTTCAAGCCATTTGTTTGTCGTTTAAAAGATTTCATCAAGTGCAAAATAAATACAGTATGTTATTTTACTTCAGCTTGCAAAGGCTTAAAAAGTGAAGCACATTTAGGAAATGGGCTGCAAAATATAGGCTAAACTACCTCAGTTATTTATAATTCAGGATAATACGAGCTTAGCTTCCTTGCTGAAATGCAACGGTAATAGATGAGAGGCACAAAAGTGAGGGCAAGAGTCACACTGTCTGCCTACTGGAATGAAACTGAAAATGGACACTGCAGATGTGATAGACGGCATGATAGACAATAACTAATGACTACACAGACGTGCATGACATGGCTTTTGTACACTATCACCAACAGACTAACAAACCAAAATGCACTGGTGATGGAGGGTTTGAGGGGTGAGAGGGTATTCTGACAAATTCACTCGCTAAACTGATTCTTTGTAGCAGTTCAAAAGTAAAATGTTAATAAGATGGCCAGAATTTCACTGCTGACATGAATATACAACCAGAAAAGATCCTCATCCTGGACTTTTATCTGGGCTCCCTCCTCAGATTAGTTGATGAGGACCTGTGAGGTCGCTACGCAGACTAAAGTATGAGTCAAGAAAGCACCAACAGCTGGCCACTCAATGCAAGCAGAGGATGTGCAGCGAAAAAACAAAGCTATGATGTTCAGATCATGCACAGATCACGCACATTATTTCATGTTCTTGATTTATGAGCGCATTGCAAGTAGAGACAATATAGAGGTAACAACATATCTATGTAAATCACTGGTTTTCTTGGCTTCATTTACTCTGTTTTTTCTTCTCTACACAGCTGTGCTCAGACTTTATGCAGAAATTCTGCTGAGACATGAATCAATAATTATGAATTACAGCACTCCTGCTCTAATGGGAGGCAATAGTCAGACTGAGCCTGAAATGTATTTAGTGCACAGCGAGACAACAGATATTTAACTTGCAGGATGCTCTGCAAGGAAGGAGGGAGGATTCAAATTTGGACATTCATTGCTGGTGAGGTCTGTAAATGAAATGAAAAAGAAGAGTGACAAAATTTAGTGCTTTTTTTTCCCTCTATATCCTTTTTTTTTTTTAAATTGCCCTACACAAGGGATAAATAATTGAACATTTTAAGCACCTAGCGAGTACTGCTGTTTAGAGTCCTTCGGTCACAGCCATGGCACTAATGTGCGAAGGCCCGCCAATTTATAACCCCACACTCCAAGTCCAGACTAGGGCACATCTGTCTGGCTGACTGGCCGATCTTCACCCCCCCCCCACCCCCCCCCCCCCCCCCCCCCCCCCAATCCCTGACCTGTAATGCACAAAGCTGGCAGTCAGACATCCGTGTGCACGTACATGCTTATACGGTTTATGGGCCATCTATGATCTGAGAAGCTCACACCGTGCATTTGCACCTTTTGCAAAGAACCTTAAGACCACTGACAATGACTGACATTTTCAAAAGCCTCAATAACTGCAAGCTGCTGTGCTCTATGTCCTGACTGATAGCTTGCATGATCTGGAATTATATTTTTTTAAAGAGAGAACCGTAGGGTGTGAGAGTGAATGAGACTGGTAATATGTGTGGTAGAAACTTAAGTGTATACAGACAATATTAGTGTGGGGGGAAGACACTAATTGCATTTGTGTGGGTATTATAAGCAAGTATAAGCAAATGATTATGGGAGGAAAGAGCACTGTACATGCCGTGGGAATTATCAGAGTGCAAGAGAGTGTTAGCTTGAAATGTAAGGTAGTTCCAGTGAAGAGGACGTCTCCAGTAAAACTAACAGAGGAGCATTTAAGGACAGTTTCAAACCGTTGACTTTTCTTTGCAACAATAGCAAATGTGATAAATGATTCTGTCATATTTTTGTCTTTTGACTTATTTCTGGACATTCTGAATCAATGTTTTGATCAAAAACAAATGTAATTGAGTTGTACTGTAGCAACACATGCTCAGAGCTGTACAATAGAAGTGAAGCACTTTGAGACAAACAGTTGGTCCAATTTACCTAAAGCAGAACAAAGGACTGCATAGAATGGTGTAAATATTAATTGTAAACACTTCTGTTAGCATTTATATGGATGAACAGAAACAATCATAACGATTAAGCAAAACAATCACGATCAGCTTGCGATCAGACATCATATAACAATTGTGACAGACTTCCCTACCATCACAACTTTGCTCAGTGACACGGTTTACGGTTTGGGATTTGTCTACTGACTACTTGAGTAGATTATCATGACATGTCTCAGACCTATTTTGTACCAGAAACCTCAGTTCTTAATACACTGCCTCTAAGTTTTGCCCCAAGTGTGTCAGAGCTAACAGTCCTGGTGAGTGCAGCTGTCATTCCTATTGTGATTCAACGGAAAATAAATATGTTTTAAATGCCTTTTTTTACAACGCATTTTAATCGCCTTTAAAAAAGTTAATGTATGTATCAATGAGATGTTAAAGATATTTCCTTTTTTGCTGACTATACTTTACTAAGACATGCTTCCCGTCTGCCATGCTCCCTGTTTTTGATACCTCTGAGTTCAGTGGAGCTCAGTGGTAGATCACCACTGATACCCATAAATATGGGTACTTTATAAAGTATCGTAGCTAACAGCTTCAGCGCAAATTGATTCTAAACGAGTCTTTCAAATCATTCACTCTTTTGGTGTTTTGATGCTGATAGTAGAGAAACTGTACAACACTTCAGTCCAAAACCTCGCAGATGGCTCAGTTTGAACTCAGTTTGAGCTCACATCTGTTTCATAACTATAAAACCTCTGGTTGCCACGTGGACTCTGTGGATGGACTATTGTCACCTTGCATGAGAGAACTTTTATCAGAATAGAAATGGACGATTTGAGTAACATTCTACTTTTTCAGAATTTATAGCAGAAGAGTTATATTAGTCTGACTTAGGTGATTAAGCAACAATTTCCATAGGGGATTTATTTGAATGTATACAACTGTACGTGAGTCCATCTTTGATTTATGACCAGCCACTTGTAACATTATTCCTAAAACAGGTGTGTTTATGAAAGAGAACAAGTGCTTTGTATGAAGATTAACGATTAAAAAAAAAGAGTCCAGACATCAACATGCAAGTGTACACGTGAAGCAGAAAGTGTGTTTTTCATTTCATGTAAAGGTGGAAAGGAATGACGGAACAGGAGGGTGGATGTAAAAGGAAGGGAGGAGGAAGGAGCGCTCAAATCATGTCGCCTTGGGTGCATCAGCAGCAGGAATTGTTTCTGCCCTGTGGGGGCCATCTGACTGTTGTGTCAACCTCAACAGAGGGCTGACTGTGTCTTAAAGCGCTCGAGCCCCGGGACTGCACTTCCACAATGCTTGATGTTTAATACATACAAAGGGAAAATATTGAAAATCCCTCAGGAGTAAATGCAGCACACACAGGCTGGGTTGTGGACGGAACTGCCCTGGATTCAAACCAGAGCTAGGCCTCCTTCCCAAATTCATAATCTGCAAAATCCAGCAGTTAAGCACCGCTCAGCAACACGCAGTTGTAGTGACTGGGGAGCAGCCTCATCCTAGTTATTGTGTAATGCACGAACATATCCCCGCCAGGTGATATACAGCATACCACATTTCACGCATGCCGCTTCAGGTCGGAATGACAGCCCAGAATTTGACACGTAAGCTAAAATGCCTCTCCCACCTCTGAAAGTGGCGTAATTCAGGGCATCACTCCTAAATGAGGCAGAAGAATGGGCCTCAGGGGTGACCCTCCTGCTTAAGTCAACACAATGAGTGTAATGAGGTGAACTTCACACACATAGGCGCACACAATTTCACACAGGAGATAGAGACCCTTGCAGCATAGTAAATGGACTTCATTCATCTGCACGCACTGGGCCTGATGCAGAAGTTCTACTCACACCCACACATTTAATCTGTAGCTTTATGCATTTCACTCTGCAAGTCTTTGCAGACTGAACCAGATGTGTGGCTTCCACACAGACCAATTACAGCAAAGACAGTCTAAATTTAAACACAACTTATGTCAGCAAAACGAATTCATATTTGCTATTTTTAGATTAAAGAAATACTGTTTCTCAATGAAAAGAAAGAAAGAAATAAAGAAAAAGAAAAAAATGAATGGCGTTTGGCATGTCAGCATCTTTTCTTGTGTGCATAATACTCTGAGTCCATTTGCTCTGAGTCCATAATTAATCAACCCAAGTGTGCAGGACTGGTGCCTTCCTCTTATCATCATGTACAGCAACCCACGCCCTCCGGGCCAGCGTTGGATTAATGATGAGTGGCTGTGATAGGAGAGCCCCTCACAAAGCCTTTATTAATTACCCACTGTGGCTGCTGTGCGCAACACATGTTCATTCTAATAAAAACTTTAAGGAGACACGATCGACCCTCCAATCACCCGCTGAAATGCTCTGCATGGCACACAACCATCTTGCGCGCGTGCGTTACCGTGTCACCCGTGCGATTTGGCTGAAAGTGCACCATTCTTTAAAATTAACAAGGCAACTTTCACACGCCGTTGACCAGCCGGTGATGCGCACTTTACTAAGGAGCCTGTGAATGATTCATCAGACAGGTGGGACCGATGTAGCGCGATATAATTCAAAGAATATTAAGAGGGGCGAGCATCAGGAGCGGTCCTTAAACCGTCCGGATGCCGCTGAAGTGTCACCCAGAAACGCAGCGGAGGTCGGATGCGGAGTACTCACTCGCCCCGGGTGCGTTAGAGGAGCATCCCGGTCTCTCACGGCCAGCTCTCTGGTTGACTTCTCCTGGGACTGCGCGCCTTGATCCTCACTATCATTCTTTGCAAAGCTCCAGTCTCCTCACAGCCTCCCCTTATGCTCCTTCTTTGGCATCACATATGGGAGGGGGGAAAAAAGAAATCGCCGCATGTCAAATGGAATTGGCCTTTAACAGTAGTTGTAGTCGTGCGTCTGTCAGTGTGCAGGGCAGGAGTGACAGCAGCGGATTGCTATTTGAGGGGATGCTGACGCGCAAACAGAGGGGCTCGCCTCCTGCCTTTTTCCTCCGGCTCCATCAGCTCTCCTTTAGGCAGCACCATGTGACTCAAATCACCTGTCAAGTAAAGCTCAGTAGGCCTTTTAACATCCTGCTGGTACCTTCAAATTAAAACTTTTAACTTCCAACAAGGAAATTCTGACAAAACAGAAGGATGATTTATTTTTCTCTTAAAATACACGTCATTATTTATAAAGACTTGTCTGGATTCACTTATATAGGTGTATACAGCCCCAAGGTAGACCACGATGTGTGACAATTTGGCAAGCAAGCGACAGTGGGGAAGATCTGGTGCCGATTTCTCAAAAAGTCTTTCTTTAAGTCTTTGGTGCTCTCATATGAAAAAAAGGAAAACAGACTCGTACAATTTACCATTCTAAATCACATGTCACTTACAAAGAGCCTGCACATTTTTTTCCACACAGGCTCTTTCACATATCAGCCAACTGAGTTATAGAGCGCTTATGTCACGATTGTTTCAATTCCACATATTTTGTATTTTTCTTTATGAGAATTCTGTTTTATCTGAGACCTACAACAGGTGTCATACTCTCAGGTGGAGCTGGATATTGCACAGGGAAGTGTCTTATTTTGACTTCTCACTGAGGGGAGAAAGAATACAGTCATGGAAAAAATTATTAGACCACCATTTTTTCTTCACTTTCTCGTTCATTTTAATACCTGGTAACACTAAATGTCATCATGTGACTAAAACAGACAGAAAAGAAAACACTGAATGCATAAAAGCAGTGTTTTTGGCAGTACAACGCCATAGCTATTGATGTAAAAACTTAAGTGATTTAGGTTATAATCAAGAAAACCATGGAAAATGGTAAGATATCAGCTCTTAAATAAAACTCTTATGAGCAATCTTTGTGGTTATCGTTATGTTTGTCCAAACAAATGTACCTTTAGTTGTACCAGGCATTAAAATGAACAAGAAACCGAAGAAAACAAGGGTGGTCTAATAATTTTTTCCATGACTGTAGGTCAGATTGCTCGCCATGATGAAGGCTTGGTTCCCTTTAGAGTCCCAGTAAACCAGCTCAGTAAAACAGCATACAAAAAAGGCATTCAGCCATCATAAACAACACATCCTCTTCTTCTTTTCCTACCGGCTGTTTCCTTCAGGGGTCGTGAATCACCTGCCAGCATCGAACCCATCCTCTGACATCCCCTTCTCTCACATCCAACTAACTTCATGCCCTCTTTCACCACACTGAAGGTGCGATTCCTGCTATAACATGCCAAGACAACTGCATTCTGTTTGAAAGGTCTTGATTGATATTATCATCTTCATGAGCCTCTCAAGTTCTTTGGGTCAGCTATTTTCCTGTTCTGAACTCACAAATACTCCATGGATCGTTTTCATGAAAGCCACAATAAATGCATTTGTGTTATTTTGAAGGAAACGTGTCTCGTTTCCTGTTTTGTCCAGCTTGTGTTGAGATTAATGCACTTGTAACTGCACCATTCAATCAAACTGACCTCACAAACAGCGCCATCAAGTGGTGGCTGCTAGAATAATGCCTTTTTTTTTTTTTTTTTTTTAAAAGAGGGCCAATATTTCTTCACCAAAGTATAATCCTATTTTAAATTATTGACATGCTCCTCATAATACCCTCTGCATTTATTCTTCTTTGAGTCTGTAATTTTATTCATGGTAAAATATGGGAGAAAGATCAAATGGGATTCTTCCTCCAAAGGCACAAGTACAATATTAAAGTTTTATGAGTATAGGCCTAAATAAAGAAAGCCTTCGTGTGCTTTCGGACAGCCAGTGGTTGCTGTAATTTGTGGCTCTGAGAGCAAGTTTAAGTTGGCAAATGTCCTATATGAGCTGGATGGAGCAGCCTATTTTAGTTCTGAATGATGGTTAGGTTGTAATTATTTTAATTGCAGCAATGGAAAACAACCCATGTAGCTTCTATTACCCTCAGCAGTGCCCCAGAAGATGAGATGAGCTTTAACCTGGATTATACCATCATTTTTCTACTTTGTTCAAAGAACAATACTGCTTCACCATTATATTGTTTTGGAATTGTGTCATTCAATCTCCTGCAAGAATAAGAATGGATACGAATGTTTTGGTGTCATATATCACCTTATGAAGTGATGAACAGGCTGTTTGAATAATCATGAAACATGTTTCTCTTCATGTGTTTCAGTTTGAAAAAAAAAAACAAAAAGAGAAGCAAAGGGAAGACAACAAAAGTAGGAGCGAGAAGCGGCAGCCTAAGACACTTTTCAAATCAAAAGAAAAGCCCTGTCCTTTTGAGGTCTTGTTTCTATTGTTGTCCACTGTGAGCCAGACTCTCGGGTCTCCTCCACAATGTAGGTCCCCTCTGAGCAGCGCACCACTGGCTGTCCTGTCACTTCACATTACTGTCATCGTGGAGAACAGCAGCCCCGGAGGGCCACACTTGTCATGAAAGAAGTTGCTGGGACACACACACACACACACAGACACAGTAAGGAGATAAAGAAAGTGTCGGACAAAATGAGAACGCATAGCAGAACCTCCATTGAGCTTTCTTTTAGAACTATAACAGTGACCTTATTTCTCCTTGGCTTCGCATTTCAATCTTACTCACAATCTCCAACCCACACACACACACGCATAGCCCCTTGGCACATATTCAGATGTTCCCATAAGAAATGAAGCTGGGAATGAGTGAGCGTCATGCATAGGCTCATGAAATATATTCAACATAAAACAGCATGTTTGATCTCCCATAGAGACAGTTTTTTTTTTTTTTACCAAGTCTTCTTTAAACCCAAACACAGGCATTGTTAGATCTGGGTATCCAGGGCAACAGCTCCGAATGTCCTCTGAACAGCATCCTCTGATCATTTGAAATTTCAGTTTCTCTGTGTTTGAATCTGCTCCCAGAGACTGTCTATGCCACAACTGTGTGTATTTTATGCACAACACAGGAAAAATGAGACGAGCCGTGGACAGAATAATTGCTGGCATCCATTTGTAACTTGTTTTGTGTTGTGGATATCAGGAAGTTTTTAGAAAGCACAGAGGTGCAGATGAGGGCGCAGGAGATGTAGAAGGTCTTGTCTCCTGCTGTTGCAGCAGCAGAGAAGAACTGCTTCATCTGCAAGCTCATGTTTTGAAGAGAATGAAACGTTACCCTGCTAACAACAAAAATGCTTGCAAACTACCGAAAGCTCAGATAAGACTCTTTTTTGTTTTAGTGTTGTTAAGGCTATCCTGTGCACATGAGGAGAACAACATGTCAGCTACTGCAATTGTTGCAAGAAAGTCCCCAGATTTCAAGCCTGGGCCAAGCCCCTAATGGTTAAACTTTCTAACAGTGCTAACTTTATTTAATGACAGTCAGCTAAGATATCCTGTCAATATATATCCAAACATAACATTCATTTTTAAGATTTGCATTTATTTCTTTTCACATTTGTGACATCAATATTTGTTGGTAAAACTGCCATAAGAGGACAGCTGACTAACTGGTGCAAGGAACTGTGTCTTATATTCATTTTAAATACATTTAAAAAAAATCTATTTGGTGAACTCGTTTAGTAATGAAATGTTTAACTGTGAAGAAAAGAAGCCACTTATGACTTTAATGTAGTCTTGCTCTAGAAAACAAATAAAGGATGCAGACGGTGCAGAGCTGAACGCTTTCTGTCTTCATGCGCAACAATGATTATTTAAACACTCTATCACGCATGAACGTCATCCGATCACGCCTTTCGTATTTTATTTTTTTCATAAACTCCTTGATAACCCCACCCCCCCCCCCCCAAAAAAAAAAAAAAAAAAAACAATCGTGTTTCGAGTTTTTGCTCCATAAATATCCTCGTGGTTATTTCTGGTGGTGGAGGAGGAGATCCTTCTGGGCTGGTGGGCAGGACCAGGGAAGAAACAGAAGAAGGAGGAGCAGTACCTAAAAAGAAAAAAAAAAAAAAGCCAGTATGATGAAATAAGATGTGAAGTGTTCCCCTACTCAGCCCGCTGAGGCTTAAAAGATTTATTAAGCTGGTGAGGAAGGAGGTAGGACCCCCCCCCCCCCCCCCTCCTTTCACTCCCAAAGAGGAGGAGGGGGAGGGGGAGGCTTGGTTTTAAGGTATTTTCTTTTTTTAAATGATATCAACGACTCAAATTGGGAGTTATCCGTGAAGAACCTAATTAATTTGGAAAGACTTTAAAATTGGTAAGTGAGATTAAAAGTGGCTTTTTACCGGTATTTCCAGGATAATGGGAACTTTGAATATATGAATATATATATATATATATATATATATATATATATATATATATATATATATATATATATATATATATATATATATATATATATATATATATATATATATCTATATATATATATATATATATATATATATATATATAATACGAAAATGTATATACATGAAAAATATATGTGAAAATGATCTTTTAGCCACCAGATGGCGCTGTTACTCCATCAGCAGCATCATAAAGCAGAAATTGGACCCGCCGTCTGTTCTCACGATCACACAAACGCGGCATTGTTTCTACTCAGAAACCTCTATGAATCTTAAACAAACTTGAACATCTGGTTAAAATATATCTTTATTTTTAAAGTTTAGGTCCATCCACCAGTAAGCGATTCCACAACTTTTATTGCCTCTCTGAGGAATATAATGTTTGGACTGCAGCGCCTCTTCCATAAACCAGGTGACGCCTTCATTCAGCCAGCTTCTCATTCAGTATCTGAACGCCGGGTAACCACCCGAGCTTTACCCCCCCCCCCCCCCCCCCCCCCCCCCCCCCCCCCCCCCCCCCCTTTTTTTTTTTTTTTTTCTCTTTTTTTCTTTTTACTCACCGGCTCGCACCCATCCTCCCAGCCAGTCACCTCAAGTGCGACCGGTCGGCTGGAGCGGAGGTAAACAAAACGCTTTCAGAGCAGTCTGACCAGCGAGCCTAGACTTTTTTTTTTTTTTTTTTTTTTTTTTAAATTTGCTGGGGGCTCATTGAAGACACACTGGAACAACAGATGAGGAAAATGGGACGAACGGGGCGTTTGGATCAGGACTGAGTGTGTTTGGCACACCGAAAGCTCCTTCAGACTCGGTTTCAAGTCCTCCAGAGTCTCCGCGTTTCCACCGCTGACAACAATGGGCTGCTGCACCGGGACGATGCACTCTCATCTTTATTTGCACTGTACAGCTGGTGAGTTGATCCATGCTTCTGGACTGATTTGGTTTACAAGTTTTAAAAAACAGCTTTAATGTGAATTTTAAGAATGAAAGTGTTTTACAACCATGTTTCAGATGCGTTAAACCCACGTGGACACATAAAACAACTACAACATCTTCATGGTTATCTAACTGCTTTATAATCTTTCGTTTCTGAAATATTGTGTAAATGCAAATCACAATCCTTGAGGATTTTTAGCTGGAGCCAGAACGTAGCAGTGTTGTTTGTGGTTCATTGTTGTGACAGAAAACATGTTGGTCTGAAGAACTAAACTCTTCTCAGAATCTGCAGCCAAATAAAAGTGCAATTACAAATTTGTACATAGCCCCCCAAAACAAACACTTTTAAGCTTTGCCTTGGCATTTTCATGTGTCACATATCCAGAGTTGCTCCTGCTTTTCAAAACATCTGATAAAAAAAAAAGAATTGGAAACATGTGTCAATCAAGAACTAAAATCAAATATATTTCGTGGCACACTCGGGTTGAGTCTTGGAGCATTTCAGGGTCTGACCAGTGTAGTGTGGTCTGTGACCTTTTACAGATGGAGTCTCAGATGATTCTTTCCACTTTTAGGCCAGTCTGCCCTTTCCACTATCTCTGAGTCACGCTTATTTGACAGACTGACAGGGTTATTTATGATGGTTTAAATACTGAGCCTGCTCACATCACAAGCCCCTAAATAAATGGCTCTTACAACAAATTAGGTAGCAAGACAATATTCTCCAAAGGTGTACATTCATGAGTTGATATCAACTGCAATTATGCTGAAAGAGAGGTCCAAGCTTCATACCACTGAGTGTGCCACCTGTCCGGGATAAATCCTTGCCTTTCGCCTAGAGAGAACTGGAATAGGCTCCAGCAGACCCCTATGACCCTGCACAGAATGATGGATGGATGGATGGATGGATGGATGGATACTTCTTCCACCCCGTTTTGCTTCGCAAATGAATGAAATGTTATAGCGCATTAGTGCCACTTGGGGACAGCCTCAGAAATATGAGCAACAATCTGAGGTGTGGGCTACTGCTGTCCTCTAGTTGCTTAGGGGACACTTGTGAGATAACTCGAAAAAAAAAAAATAGAGGTCAAAGTAGGTGTACCCTATAAATAAAGATTTCACAGGGGAGATAGTTTTCTTTTAGTTTTATTTTTATTTTCACAACAGGAGATTGAAACAAATGATATAGTTCAGATTTGAGATTTTCTACATTGTGTCACCTTTTTGAGGAAAAAAAAAAGTTTAATTTACTTTACATCACATACTTCTTCACATATCACAGGTCACCTTGCAGCAATTGTCAGCTGAGTCGGTCTGTAAGCAGGCTGAGATCAGAGCCTGCTTACATGTATGATTTCATTTGATAGAATAAGCTATTTCCCCGCAGGATTTCTTGTGGTCTTCTTTGAATTCTGAGTGCCAGTGAGGTTAAAGATCCTGATGTAGTCTGCCATAAATATCAACTACTTAGTAAACATTCATCTGCAAGATGCTAACCATTTACAATCAGAACAGTCACTCCCGGAAAAAAAAACAAATGGACATTGTTACATTCCCATTTTGGTTCTGATACATAATTGATACTATATTTGTCTACATCCACATGTTATTTTAGCTATTTAACCTCATTGAGGACTGTCTTGTGAGTGCCTCCTTGGTGAATTGCAGGGAACACTGAGATTAATATAAACTCACTGGCCACTTTATTAGTGGCCAGTGAGTTTTTTTGCCTTCAGAACTGCCTTAATCCTTCGTGGCATAGATTCAACAAAGTACTGGAAACATTCCTCAGAGAGTTTGGTCCATATTAACATGACAGCATCACCAGTTGCTGCAGATTTGTCGGCTGCACATCCATGATGAAAATCTTCCGTTCCACCACATCCCAAAGATGCTCTGTTGGATTGAGATCTGGTGACTGTGCAGTAGAGTGAACTCATTGTCATGTTCAAGAAACCAGTCTGAGATGATTCATGCATTATCCTGCTGGAAGTAGCCATCAGAAGATGGGTACACTGTGGTCATAAAGGGATGGACATGGTCAGCAGTAATACTCAGGTAGGCTGTGGCGTTGACACAATGCTCAGTTGGTACTAATGGGCCCAGGGTGTGCCAGGAAAATATCCCCCACACCATTACACCACCATCAGCCTGGACCATTGATACAAGGCAGGATGGATCCATGCTGTCATGTTGTTGATGCCAAATTCTGACCCTACCATCTGAAAGTCGCAGCAGAAATCCAGACTCATCAGACCGGGCAACGTTTTTCCAATCTTCTGTTGTCCAATTTTGGTGAGCCTGTGTGAATTGTAGCCTCAGTTTCCTGTTCTTAGTTGACAGGAGTGACACCTGGTGTGGTCTTCAGCTGCTGTAGCCCATCCGCCTCAAGGTTCGATGTTTTGTGCATTCAGAGATGCTCTTCTGTATACCTCAGTTGTAACGAGTGGTTATTTGAATTACAGTTGCCTTTCTATCACCTTGAACCAGTCTGGTCATTCTCCTCTGACATCTGGCATCAACAAGGCATTTACGCCCACTGAACTGCAGCTCACTGGATATTTTCTACTTTTCGGACCATTCTCTGTAAACCCTAGAGATGGTTGTGTGTGAAAATCCCAGTAGATCAGCAGGTCCTGAAATACTCAGACCAGTCTGTCTGGCACCAACAACCATGCCACGTACAAAGTCACTTAAATCACCTTTGTTCCCCATTCTGATGCTGGTTTGAACTGCAGCAGATCATCTTGACCATGTCTACATCAATCAATCAATCAAAACTTTATTTATATAACACTTTTCATACATGTAAAATGCAACACAAAGTTCTTTACAAATAAAATAAAACATAAAACAGGAACAGAACAAATAATAAAAACTTGTCCCTCTCACCCCCACACATACTGTATAACTCCATGCACACACACAAAACACACACACACACCCTCACAGCACAAACTAAATAGTTTATTAACATGGCAGGGCACTGAGGATCCAGGTGAGGAAGAACCACCTATGGGAGGCCATCCACACTGAGAGGTGCTACAGCCTGGGACCACAGGGAGCACCGTCATAGAGCCCACCTCAACCCTGACAGACCAGGGTAGACTCATTGTAGAGACCCCCCCCACTCCTCCAAGACCACGCCCCCGTGTGCAGACCAGACACAACTCCCAGTGTGGAGGGCCCCCATGAGGAAACACTGGAGCTAAAAACTAAAAGATTAAAAGACAGTAAAACAGGATAAAAACAGACAATTGATACAATAATAACAAAATGTATAAAATGTAGAAATTTGGAGATGTAAAAGCTATGGGTTTAAAAATAAAATTTAAAGATTTAATGGTAATAAAATGCACAAAGACTGAAAAATAAATCAAAGCATTAAAATCATTACAGATTAAGAACAGTAAAATAAAAGAAATAAAAGAGTAAAAGAAATCAGGTAAAAACCAGATTAAAAAGGTGAGAATTGAGCCTCCTTTTAAATATAATAAACAGTATCTGCGGTCCTGATGTTCTCCGGCAGGCTGTTCCACAGATGAGGGCCATAATGGCTGAAAGCAGCCTCACCGTGGGTTTTTGTCCTACCTCTTGGGATGATTAAAAAGGCCAGTACCAGAGGACCTCAGGGTCGTGAAGGTTGATATGTTAAAAGCAGGTCAGATAAATAAGATGGCCCAAGACCGTTAAGACATTTGAAAACCAATAAAAGAACCTTAAAATCGATCCTGAAACACACAGGGAGCCAATGCAGTGATTTTAGAACTGGTGTAATGTGTTCCCGCCCCCTGGTCTTCATCAGCACACGTGCGGCTGAGTTCTGGAGCAGTTGTAGACTAGAAATGTTCTTTTTGGGAAGACCAGAGAGCAGGGCATTACATTAGTCTAAATGGCAAGAGATAAAAGCATGCATCAGCACCTCTAACTCTGGCTATATTCTTGAGATGATAAAAACCTATCTTTGTTATGTTTTTGATGTGAGGAATAAAAGTAAGCTCAGAGTCAAAAATGACACCCAAGTTCTTTACACATTGTGGAGGTTTCAAATCTTGTAGTTTTAATAAAGGTTTCTCTTTCTTGCCTTCAGGACCAATAACTAAGACCTCAGTTTTGTCCTGTTGAGATGTAGGACAGTCTCTGCCATCCATGTCTTAATATTTAAAATAGAGTTAAAAAGGACATCAATTGATCCTGTGTCATCAGGAGACACGTCGATGTGCAGCTGTGTATCATCTGCATAACTGTGGAAGCTGATGCCGTGTCTCCTGATGACGTCCCCAAGGGGAAGCATATACAGATTAAAAAGAATTGGACCTAAGATTGACCCTTGGGGCACCCCACACTTAATTTTATGCCTTCTGGAGGAGCATGTATCCATACTTACAAAGAAACATCAATCTGTGAGATAGGAGCTGGACCACTTAAGAACAGTACCAGAGAGGCAGACCAGGTTTGTGAATTTGTTTAATAAAATGTGATGGTCTATTGTATCAAAGGTGGTGCTAAGATCCAGTAAAACCAAGACAGAAAGTTTCCTTGTGTCTGCATTAAACTAGATGTCATTTAAAATCTTTAAAAGGACTGTCTCAGTACTGTGGTTTATTCTAAAACCAGATGCCATGTGATTGGCTGATTAGGAAATTTGCGTTAACGAGCAGTTGGATAGGTGTACCTAATAAATTGGCCGGTGAGTGTGTATTAAGTTCTCAGGTTCTCCATGGACAGTTTTGGTTTTGTGTGCTTTGTTCTTAGCCTTATTCTGCAGTGGAAAAGACAAAAGTCACAGTGAACAAAGTTTTGTGGTGGGGTCAAACTCAATGTTTAAATAATGAATGACCAGTGCAGTATTGCTTGTGCCTTTTTACCTATGCTTCTTTGTTCTATATTATTTTTGGTGCTTCATTTACATCTCTGCAGTTAAATCAGCTGTAGAGGGGCTGCTCCTGTCTCGAACAGTTCGTATGAGAGGTAAATGTGGCATTGTCTCCCAGAGCTATACGCTGTTCACTTTTTGGACGACAACTTGCAAACCTATCTGCATTGGTTGAATACCCGAAATCTTGTGTGAGTGTACGCACAAATCTTTGTGTGCGTAAAACCAATAAGCTGCAATAAATGAGCTCTTAAAACTGTAGCTCACTCTCTGCTGAAACACATTCACATATACACACATATGCAAAAAAAAAAAAAATTTAAAAAATACAGAAGAAGGCCATGAACCCACCTTGAGCCACACACCTGTTTTTCCTTTGCAGAGTTAAGACCTTTTTGCCTCATTACACAGAAAGAGGTCAGCCATTTGTTACAGGGTTTATAAAGCTGTCAGCTGGTTGCCTAAAAAGTCCCTGAAGACTTCTGCAAACAGCTTCATTTTCCCCTGGCACTATTTCTTGATGACCTGACACTTCCTGTCTGGAGGTACGCACACTCACGAACACACCCATCTCCACACTGATGAGTTTAACCTGCAAGAGGGGTTCTATTAAACCCTGCCTGACCTTTTGAAGGGCCACCAGGTTTTGTGTCTGTGTGCATGTCCACATGAATATATATATATATATATATATATATATATATATATGTATATATATGTGTGTGCTCTGAAACCTATGCATTAACAATGAGCCAGGCTATTCCCAGTGCATTATAGAGTAAAACTACCATTAAAAAACACCATGTTCTCGTCCTCAGATGTAAAAATAGCCCCTGTGAACTCGCTGTATGCGCTAATTAGCCAGACAGAGCGCTTTGATCAAATCTCTTTTGGCATGTCGGCCATCCCCTGATTGAATTGTGGTGCGCTCTCCTCATCAACAGGCTGAGCTTTGGGACTCTTCTTTCTGGGACAGAAGGCAACAACAGATAATGAGCCCGTATTGATCAAAATGCCTTTGTTCCCTCTTCCACTTGCAGGTTAACTATTGCAGACAGTAGAGACCCAGAGAGTAGCGAGCCTCGGCTGTCAGCCGTGTCTGTGCATTGATAAGTTTTTATTCCAAGAAACAGGCAAACTCAGTTTTGTCTCAAGAGGTTTATCGTTTGAGGTGTTGACCTAAAGCTGACCCGGGTCTGGAGCATTTTCATTGGTCAAAGAGGGGAGTTTGTAAATGTCAGCATCTGGCCATGACTATGATGTTGTACTTCATGGAGCTGGTGGTTAATGTGGTTTAGCCTAGCAGAGAGATGAGCGAAGCCTCTTCAATGGTCATGGTGGTTTTTCGGAAAAGGGCAGTCAAACAGTCTCAAACACACTGATAGGCCCATGAAATCACACAGAGCAAGGACAAGGAGCGCAGGACTGAACACTGACCCTAAAAACACAATGCTTTAAACTGTGCTGGTTGAACACCCACAGTCACAGCTGTGCTGAGTTATAGGTTAGTAGGTCTAATGTTAGGTAAAGATTACAGCCTTTTGTCTCTTTGCTTCTGGCTTTTGGAGGTTTTGATAAAGTGGACAAAGCAAGACTGCTCCTACAAATCTGGGATGAATCTTGAAGACCTCGCAAAATTATTCTTTTGGATGTGTCCAAAACAACTGCTTTTGTTTGGGTCTTACTTTTTACAGGTTTTGTTTATAATTGCTCATCTCTACATCCACTACTCTGTTGAAAGAGTCATGCATAACTGCCAACTTTTGACAGCAAAAAACAGCACGATCCTTAGTTTCCCAGCAGTTAACAAAGCATAGTTAATCTTTAATTTCTAGTTAGTTACATTTCCAAAGTCTCACTGGCAATGATAAATAAACATGACTTGTGGCTGTCTAAATTTTGGTCCAAGCCCATCCAATGAAATGACGTACAGCACAGACAGAACTGCAAGTATTCCTGAATGTTCAGTTAACTTAACCTGTGGGGGTAAATGTGTGTAGGATGTCTTTGAACCATCAAGCAGATGGTGTAATTCAAAGTCATTTAATAGTGAGGAACAGCTTTCAAAATTCAGAACAGTAAGAAATTCAGCCAGTAGGTATGGAGTTTATTTGGGAAGACCGAGTGTAAAAGGAAGATGTAAAAATGTGCAAAGAAAGTATGAGTTCTCATGCATCACTCTCTGGCTTCCTGGTAACATAGCAAAATAATACAGTGATCCCTTGCCGATTCGCGGTTTAAGTTCCACGGTTTTAGTTATTCACTGATTTTTTTCAGAAATATATAATATGATTTTCAAAAATGTTTTAAATCGTGGAAACATCACAGGATGTTGTGCGAGTTCTCCCACAGTGAAGAAATGCTATGAGCCAGCCTGGCCCCTTTAAGAAGGTAGCCTTATGGGTAATGATGTGGCCTTATGGGTAATGGAGTGTGTGTGTGTGTCGTGGGATGGCAGAAGAAAATGGGGTTAGATGAAAAGTGGAGTGAGCATAAACAGCAGCCCAGCGTGTATAGATTTACATTCTCTGTTAACCGACAGGAGCCGCACAAAACAACCTGTGTGATATTAAAAGTTCCCGCAGTGCCAGAATAAAGTGCTTGTTCCATGCAGAGAAAACCGGACTGTTTGTTTTGTTGTTGTTAGCGTGTTAGCCGCTAATTACGAGCCAAAAATAGCACAATACCAGCAGTTTCTTTACTACGGTTCGGAGACCAGAGGACTGTGAAGGTAACAGAAAGACCACAGTTGAGCCTTTGTCTTGTTTCACTGCAGTGTCTCGCTACTTTTTTGCGGTTTTTAAACATATTTTAAACACATTATTGAAGCTCGGGGGGCTCCAGCTCCAGTTCGCGGATTTTGATAAAAAAAAAAAATAAGGGATCACTGTATACTAACTCTGTAGAGAAGACTTGACAAAAAACTTTCAGTTGAGCTGAAGCGCTTCCAGAAAGTTTTAGCAGAATAGCATTATCCCTCAACAGGAATCAAATAATCTCTGCATTTCAAAGGTTATAGCCTGTTTCCCTCCTCCTCCCCACTTTTCACTGCTAACCCATTTGCTTTATGGACATACTAACATGCAAATTTCCTTCTGCATATTCATTACTTTGCAGATACCAGATGTATATCAGCGCGCCGTTTCTTCCTCCTTACCCAACAGACTCATGCATGCACGAGGTCTTGGCCTACAGCTTTGATTTCAGTTCATCACAGCTGTAATTAAGAGCAATTACTGCAGTTGAAACCAACTGCATGGCAGTAAAACACTTTATGCTGTCAGGCCAGCAGACCAGGATGTGAGGGTTACTGCTGCTTTATAGCGCAGCTCCCAGTAGAGGTGAGACTCTACAAAGAAGTGACAAGAAAAATATGAAACCTCTTCTTGGCAAGAGCTACGTACAGTATTTCAATTTTACTAGTAAGATGCTAGAGACATCTGCTCAGGGTAACTTGTTTGTTAGGTGTGCGTGTGTGTGTGTGCGCATGTGTCCGCGTGTGTGTGGAGCGTGATCAATGATTATGAACTCCCTTTCCTTGGCACTGCCAGGTTGATGGAAGAGATGGGCCAGCAGGAATAGAATGGATGGTCACAGCTCTTTTATCTCTCCGTTTCCTTCTTTGTCTTTGTCCTTCTGGGCCTGCTATTAAGTTTTCATAAAGCTTCTCCGGGTTGTGATTCATATCACTATGGGCAAAAGCTTTTTATTTTTTTCACTATTTG